>JBBGZY010001381.1:0-600000 GCA_037952925.1 Lithobates clamitans
CATCCCTCCCTTCTTCCTCCATCATCATCCCTCCCTGCTCTCTTTTTTTACTCCCCTCCTCGGAGTGTACCAGGAAAAAATCAGCAAGTGTTGACGTGTGAGGAGTAGGAGGAGGAGAGGGAGACAGAGAACAGAGCAGGGATGATGATCTATAGCAAAGTCTGCAAATCTTTATCCTATACAAAGACTTTTATGGGAACACCATCCGCTCTACTACATTGGGGGAGAAAAGGGGGCTACTAATCCCTGATTCGGGGACTTTACTTATTGGCCAAACAGAAAGTTTCAGATTGTTAAAGTGATATTAAACCCATTTATTTTTCTTTTCTTTTTTTTTTAATACTAGTGTGACTACTAAAGTGCTAATAAACCCAAAACAGAAATATAATATATTGCAAAATAAGAGGTAAAAAGCACAGTTCGCTATATATCGCGCCACATCCTAATATTAACCACTTGAGCTCTAGACAGTTGTACCCTCAAAAAATGAACTGCGCTAAAGTAGAACGAAAGACAAACATTTTTACATTTCATTTTGGATAGAGTAAAGCTGGATACACACGATTAGGGATGAGCTGAACACCCCCCCCCCCGGTTCGGTTCGCACCAGAACCTGCGAACGGACCGAAAATTTGCACAAACGTTAGAACCCAATTGACGTCTATGGGACTCGAACGTATGAAATCAAAAGTACTCATTTTAAAGGCTAATTTGCATAGTATTGTCCTAAAAAGGGTTTGGGGACCCGGGTCCTGCCCCAGGGGACATGTATCAATGCAAAAAAAACTTTTAAAAACGTCAGTTTTTTCAGGAGCAGAGATTTTAATGATGCTTAAAGTTAAAAAAACTTTAAATATCGTACCTGGGGGGTGTCTATAGTATGCCTGTAAAGTGGCGCGTGTTTCCCGTGTTTAGAACAGTCCCTGCACAAAATGTCATTTTTAAAGGAAAAAAAGTCATTTAAAACTGCTTGCGGCTTTAATGTAATGTCGGGTCCTGGCAATATGGATGAAAAGCAGTGAGACAAACAGCATGGGTACCCCCCAGTCCATTACCAGGCCCTTTGGGTCTTGTATGGATATTAAGGGGAACCCCGAACCAAAATTAAAATAAGGAAAGGTGTGGGGCCACCAGGCCCTATATACTCTGAACAGCAGTATACAGGCGGTGCAAACAAGACAGGGACTGTAGGTTTGTTAAGTAGAATCTGTTTGTAATTTTGAACTGGTACATTTTTTAACGTGTTTAGCTCCAGCCAAAAAATCTATTTTAAGCTTTTTGGAAAACATAGGGAGTGGTTATCACCCCTGTGACATTTGTTTTGCTGTCTGTGCTCCTCTTCAGAAGATTTCACCTCATTTTTTGTCCCAATGACAAATGTTTTTTGAAAATTTGGGTTTTTTTGTGAAACAAGGATTGGTGATAAAGTATCAGTGGAAAGGAGAAATGTTTTTCCCATATTAACTCTTACAGGAGAGAATTTCCCTTCCTAGGGGTAGATTTCATCTCAATTCCTGTTGTTTCCTTCCGTTTGCAAGTAGGAGTCGTTTGTAAGTTGGATGTTTGAAAGTAGGGGCCTGTCCTATATACTTAGCAAAAATTTGGGCCTTAGGTGTTGTTGTGGCCAAAACACTGTAAGCCCTCACAGGGCCCTGCAGTGAAATATTAGATCAAAAATTGTAATTACATGCCCAACAGGGGCAGAAAAATTGGGCCTTTGGTGGTGGTGGTGCTAGTGCCACAACACTGTAAGTCCTCACTCACTCTTGGTGGACGCAGAAACGGGCCCTGCTGTGAAATATTAGATCAATAATTGTAATTACATGCCCCTGTTGAACAGTGGCAGAAAAATTGGGCCTTGGGCACTGGTGCTGGTGCCACAACACTGCAACCCTCACAGATACTCTAGTTGGAACGCAGGAACGAGCCCTGCTGCAAAGTATTGCATCAAAAATTGTAATTACACGCCCCTGTTAAACACTGTGCAGAGGCCGCACTACACTAACTTGTAGTTTTAGCTGAACACTGTGAGCAGGACGCACTACACTAACTTGTAGCTTTAGCTGAACACTGTGCAGAGGTCTCACTACACTAACTTGTAGTTTTAGCTGAACACTGTGAGCAGGACGCACTACCTTAACTTGTAGCTTTAGCTGAACACTGTGCACTACACTAACTTGTAGTTTTAGCTGAACACTGTGCAGAGGTCACACTAAACTAACTTGTAGTTTTAGCTGAACACTGTGAGAAGGACGCACTGCACTAACTGTAAATAGTCTAACTGCCTGACTGTGGTACTAATAGGATCGAAAGAACACCAGCAATTTTCTTCAGGTAGCTGTAAATACTGTAACAAGACAAGCCTGCTTGTCAGTAGGAAGATAACAGGAACGGATCTAGCTAAACTGAATACAGTGTATATATATATATATATATATATATATATATATATATATATATATATATATATATATGCAACACCTGGGATGCATATATATACACAATACACTATAAGTGCAGCTAACTCACTAACTGTCCTGCCTAATCTAGCTAACTCAAATGAAATGACACTGTCTCTCTCTCTCTATCTAAGCACGCCGGAACACACTACACAGGGCCGCCGTGCAGGCGGCCTTATATAGTGTGGGGCGTGTTCTAAACCCCCCTGAGCCATAATTGGCCAAGGCCACCCTGGCTCTGGCCAATTACAGCTCTCTCTTTTCAATCTGATATTTTAATGATTAGAAAAATGAACAAATATTCTTATAACAATCTTTTCCTAAAAATTTTTGTTTGAAATTCTAGCCAGCTTTAATATAGAAGAGAGTTGTATGATATCCAGTAAAAGGGAATGTCATGATAGGATGTTTACACTGAGACAGTATGGCCATAAAGAAGTAGTAATAAATGTCACCTAGGTAGTAGATTCGTTTTTAATTGTTGTTTTATTACATTTTGGTTATGGATCTTTGGCACCTATAGGCCTTGTTCAGACGTGCAGCAGTCCTTGCTGCCCCTCCAAAAAGTTATCAGTGGTGGATCGCTTTTCAGAGGGTGATTAACAGGATGCTTGGCATTGGAGGCGATATGTTTCCTTCTCACCACATGTTTTATCCCTGAAAAGGCTGCACCAACTGGAGATGGCAGAGCAGCCACATTTACCTGAATGGGTCACATTCTGCAGCTATACTGCTCTCCGAACACAGCAAAGGATTGCATTTTTGCCACGGTCCCGAACAAAAGCATCACAGCTGAGGCAAGTGTACAGCCCTGATCGGGTGCCTGTCCTTTAGGTGGGTGGTCGGGGTGCAGTAAAACTATGGCTCAACAGCCTACTTGCTTTTTCCACCCCCTGTGAATAAGCCACATTTGGTGTGGGAGAACCTTAAGTGAATATTTCTATACTGTCTGTATAAATAAATATACATCAATGTTTGTATTATTTACATAACAGCAGTGTACTTCGTTATCTACTGTCTTTATCTATTTTTTCTGATTAGTTAGAAGAAAGTACCCATCTAATTTAAGGTAAATCTGTATCTTTTTTTTTTATAAATCTTTATTTATTTTTCAAAATACAAAAAAACAAAACGTGGTATCATACAAGTTCATTTTCATAATTACTAAGGGGGGAGGGGACACCCGACCAGCAAAGCGGGGCTTCATACCCCCCTCAACGCCTTCCGGGACTGCCTCTCCCCCCCTACACAACCCCCTCCCTCCCCCCCCTTCCCCCCCATCCCCCGCAGACACGTACCCTCTTCCCTCTTCCTTCATATCTCCGCCCCACTCCCCGGCACTATCTTGACACTATCTCCACATATTTCTCTGTTTTTTTAAAAATCCCCCATGGATACCATTTCCCTTGATCTCTTTCTTGCCTCCCCTCTGGGGCCTCTTTTTCCTCTATATATTCTAATCTGTAGATTTCGTCTACCTTATTAATCCAGTCTTTTATCATTGGGGGTTCTGTTTCTTGCCACTTTTTTGGGATAACGTTTTTGGCTGCATTAAGTAAAATTGGTGTCAGGGAGGAATTATATCTCCTCTTCCCTCCCTCCTGGCCATGAAACAAACAGGTCCAAGGGTCCTTTTTAATATTTTTCGCTATTATTCCTTCTATCAATCCTATCACTTCCTGCCAGTAGGGTTGAATTTTAGGGCAATCCCACCAGATGTGTGCCATTGTGCCCAGGCCTCCGCACCCTCGCCAACAGCCAGGGGATTTATCTAGTGAGAATTTACTCACCCTAGCTGGGGTCATGTACCACCGGGCTAAGCATTTATAGTTACTCTCCCTTGACTTCATGTCCACAGCTGTTGTATGTGTGGCTTCCAAGATGTTTTTTTCAGTGTCTTCGTCGCATAGTAATCCCAGATCCTCCTCCCATTTTCTAATGAACGGTGGCGAATCCTGTCCACTCCTACCCATCAATATTTTGTACACCTTTGAAACCGTCCCCTTTAATTCTTCTCTAAGTGCCAATTTCTCTAATCCCCTATATTTCTCCTCCTCCCTTAAAGGGCCTGGGAGACTAGTAATGAAGTGTTTTAGTTGATTATACCTCCACCCATTTACTGTTAACCTCTGCCCTTGTGCCTTTAATTCATCCAGTGATTTTAATTCCCCCCTACTTATTATGTGTCTTATTTGTGTGTCCTTCTCCGAAATCCAATTTCCTCCTATTTTCCCCATTCCTGGAGGGAAGAACGGGTTATTCTTTAAATAAATTAGTGGTGAATTGTAGCCCCACTCATTTAATTGGTGGATCTGGTCCCAAACTTTAAGTGTGTGACGTGTGATATAGTGTGTTTCTGTGCCTAACTCCCTATACTGTGGTGGGTTCCAGATTATCTGGTTCAAAGATACCTTACTTAACCCTATTTCTAGATTCACCCATTTTTTTGTATTAAAACTTTTACCCCACTCCAGTGCCCGTGTTATTACAATCGCTCTATAGTAATTTCTAAAGTCAGGGAGGGCTAACCCCCCACGTGCTTTCTCTCTACATAACACCCCGTGCGCTATTCTCGGTTTCTTTTGGCCCCAAACATATTTATTTATCATCTCTGATAGTACCCTAAAAAATTCTCGGGGAACTGGGATAGGGAGCATTTGCATTTTGTATAATATTTTCGGTGCAAGAACCATTTTTACTATATTTATTCGCCCCATCCACGAGGCTGTACCATGGGCTATTCTTTTTATTTCCGTTTTTATTTCATTTAAAAGGGGTATATAATTTATTTTATACAAGTCCCTTCTGGAGCTCGTTAATCTCACTCCTAAGTACTTTATGTTATCCCTCCATGGAAAGCGGAAGACCTCGGCTAGTCTACTGGCCTCCAGTTTGTTTATGTTGATCTTTAGAGCTTCAGATTTTTCTATGTTGATTTTAAAATTTGATAATGCACTATACCGCCCCATAATTGCTAAGAGATTAGGGATTGATATTCTGGGTTTTGATATATAAAATAAAATATCGTCGGCAAATGCCGCTAGTTTGTGCTCTTCCTCCCCTACCACACATCCGCTTATGTCAGGGTGTTTTCTAATTAAACTAAGGAGAGGTTCCAGGGCCAGGACAAAGAGGAGCGGGGACAACGGACAGCCCTGTCTAGTACCATTCTGCATAGTAAAACTGGAGGAGGGAATGTTATTCACCCTAACAAAAGCTGCAGGATGGTTGTACAAGATTTTTATTCTTCTTAGCATTGCTGGCCCTACTCCCATTTCCTCCAGTGCACTGAACATAAATCCCCAGTCTACCCTGTCGAACGCTTTTTCGGCGTCAATGGACAGGAGTAGCCCTGGGGATTTGCCGGCTTTAAGTGCCTCCAGTACCAGTAGGGACCGCACCCCATTGTCTCTTCCCTCTCTTCCGGGTACAAATCCCACCTGGTCAGGATTTACCAGGTGGGGCATTTTCTCTCTCAGACGAAGAGCCAGGACTTTTGCGTACAATTTGGTGTCTTCATTTAATAACGCAATCGGCCGGTAACTTGAGCATAGGGTGCGGTCCCTCCCTTCCTTGGGAATCAGTGTCACTGCCGCCAGCAACGCGTCCCTGCACATTTCCTGGTCTCCCAGGCCATTCCACATCTGGCAGAGCCTAGGTACCAGGATTGATTTGAATTTTTTATAGAAATAGGTCGTGAAGCTGTCCGGCCCGGGGCTCTTACCCCCTGGGGATTGCTTCAAAGCTCTAAAGACCTCCTCCTCTGAAATTGGTTTTTCCAATTCCAGTGAGTCTATTTGTGACAGAGTGGGCAGGGCAGCTTCTTTAAGAAATTCCTTTACCCTTTTTTCTCTTTTCCCCTCCTGCTCTATCTTTCGCTCAACCGCGTAAAGGGAGGAAAAATATTTTTGAAATTCTTCTGCTATTTCTTTTGTTGAATGTCTCATCTCCCCTTTTTTGTCTTTCACCTTCTCTATATAGTTTTCCAATCTTTTCTTCTTGGTGGTTGCCGCTAAATGTTTCCCTATTTTATTCCCCTGTATATGGAAGTTCCTGTTGTTTTTATATTTCCTTTTGAGGGCTTCTGTCTCTAATAGGTCTCTTAACTCGTCTCTTTTTACTGTTAGTTCCTTTAATACCTCTCTGCACACCTCCTTGCTTTTTTTATGGGTTTGTTCTAGTTTGGCTATTTGTTCTAACAGTTCTTTTTGTTTTTTCGCTCTTTCCCTCTTCTCCCCTGCACCAATTGAAATTAATATCCCTCTAATGTAGGCCTTGAAGGTTTCCCACACAATAGTTGCCGGGACCTCATTGGTCTCGTTTATGCGGAAGAAGCCCTCAATTTCTTTTTGGACCCTTTTAACAACCTGTTTTTTATTAATAAGGAATTCGTTCAGGCGCCAGGTATATGGGATCCTATGAAGGCCTTTAAATAATAATGTCATAACTACTGGAGCATGGTCTGAGAGGGTCATAACCTCAATTTTTGTTGCTCTTACTGAGTCCAGCAAACTATGTTCCACCAAGAAATAATCCAGCCTTGCATAGGTCTTATGAACCTGTAAGTAATATGTGTAGTCCCTCTCTTTGGGATGTAACACTCTCCACACATCAATCAACTGCTGGGCTTGTAGTTTTTTCCCTATTCTGGCGCATGCCCTTTTATCCTCCCAGTGGGATTCTGCTGACCTATCCAAGGCTGGATCTATACAAAAATTTAGGTCTCCTGCTAAAATCAGCTCGCCTTCTTTGTATTCCTCCAATCCAGTCAGGATTCGGCCCAGGTACCCCATCGGATCTCTATTTGGGCAGTATATATTTGCCAAAGTATAAATTTTTTCGTTAATTTTCCCTTTCACAAACAGGAATCGTCCTTCTGGGTCCACTCTCTTATCTAACAAATTAAATTTTATCTGTTTCGAGAATCCGATGGCCACCCCCTTTGTCCTTTTGGATGGGGAATCCCCATATATCCATAGTGGAAGGCTTTTTGATGTTAATTTAATACCCTCCTCATACACTAGGTAGGTTTCCTGCAGGAAAGCTATATCGATCTCCAATCTCTGTAATTCCTGAATCAGTTTCCCCCTTTTCCCTGGTGAGTTGAGGCCTTTGACATTATACGATAGGCATCTGACTTCCATTGTCATTTACTCTTTGTTTCTGCCCTCACATCTCTTTTGGAAGCCTTTTAATTTACCCTGTGTATGACCTCTTCCCTTACACCAGGCAATACCAAAGATATAACCGTAGGGCCTAGGGAGGCCAAACCTAAAGGGAGAATATATGCCCTTACATTTTTTCCCAAATCTAGAGAAACAGGGAAATAGGTGCGTAGAAACACATAGGGTAGATCTTTTGGGTTGTACTCTCCGTCTGCGGGTACCCTTCCTCCCCCTCCTCCCACTCTCACCCCCCCTCCCCCCCCAAAACCCCCCCACCCACACCCTCCCCCCGCTCACCCACCCCCACCCCCCCCTATCCCCACACCGTTTCCCAAGCTGAGGGTCGTGGCATCTCTCATGGTACCTTCCCGCCAACGCCCCCCTGTGTGCAGGGTGTTGCTCCCGCGATGGGGGTTCGGAGAACTAAAACCTTTTCGTGGTGAAAGCATCCTTTCTGAATATCACATTTTGGCCCTGGTGCTTTATAATCGCCCCCCACCCCCCCCACCCCACCCCCAAACTCACCCCCCCCCTCAAAAGAACCTGCCCTCCATGTCCTGAGGAACTCTAATATTTAAGTTTGTGCAGAAATCCTGTAGGTCTTCCATCTGTTTTAATCTGAAGCTCCTCCCCTCTCTTGTCACCAGTAGGGCAAATGGGTAGCCCCAACTATATTTCAGATTAGCGTCCCTTAGAGTGTCCAGTAATGGTTTTAGTTGTCTTCTCCTTGCGAGGGTCTTAGCTGAAAGGTCTGTAAAGACTTGAATGTCCTGGTTGTTGTATTTCAGTGATCGAACCCCTCTCAGGTTTTTCCAAATCCTCTCCTTTTCCTCATAATAATGAAACCTCGCAATCACATCTCTGGGGGCATCTTCTCTGGCGCTTGCGGGCTTTTTTATTCTGTGGACACGTTCTATTTTGAGCTCCTCTTCCTTGCTTCTTCCTAGAACCGGATTAAAAATTTCCCTCATAATGGCAAACAGATCCTCCCCCCCTTGCTCTGGGATGGCTCTAATTCTAAAATTTTGCCTTCTATTTTGGTTTTCTTGTTCTTCGAGTTTAAGGAGCATTTCCCTATGATCCGATTTCAGGTTTTTAACCTGTTTTTTCAATTCCTCAATCGTTGTTGCATACTGCTCCGTTAAATCCTCCACTTTTTCCACTCTTTTTAATAAATGTCCCAAATCTTCTCTAACATTCAGGATTTCTGCTTTCAATACATTCTCTAATTTAATAAACATATCCTGCATGTCTGTTTTTGTGGGGAGGGTATCCATATTTGGCTCTGCATTAATTCCTATTTCAGGCTCTGGTGAAGTTGGTACTTTAGCGCCATTTCCCATTGCACCTTTATTTTTATTGGGGTCCTTCTTTTTTTCTTTTGCACTTTGTTGTTTGTTTTCCATACTTGGGCTTCTATTTTGCGTTTCTGTCATATATCTTTGAATAGTACTTGTGTTTAAGCTGTCTCTGGGTTTTTTTACTTCAGCAACTTTAGTAGAGCGCCCTCTCATACTCAGGTTCTCCCCCCTTCCACTCTCCTTGAATGAGGTCTCAGGCCTCTATGTTCCTCTCTGTGCCCCTTTGTTTGTTTCATACAGCTGCAACAGGCTTTATTTCCAATATGTACAGATTTTATCTTAAAAATGTCCTACCTGGAGCTGTCTTGTAGCTGGGGGCACAGGGACAACAAGCCGGACTTCCTTTGCTTGGAGGATACACTAGGGTGGTTCTCTTTAACAGCTGCGAACTCCAGGGTCCACCGAGCGCTTTCCTGGGGGTTGTCCTCCACTGTGACAGAAAAAAAAGAGAGTTCCTTTCCTGTTTTTCCGGCTCCCCCTTCCCCTGTAAACGGGGGGTTAAGGATGAGGATGAGGGGGTATAGCAGAGGCTGAAGGGGAGGGGTATCTCAGGTCCTTCCTCCGATCTCTTCCAGGGGGGGGGGGGCGGGGGCGGGCGACGGAGCAGGCAGCGGCGCCTCGAGCGTCTACGGACACCTCGGCTCCTAGCCGGCTTCAGCTCTTCAGGATGCAAGGCATCCGGGCGGGTCTTTCTGTGTAGAGAACAGACAGTCGCCGCTGTCTCCAGCTTTAGCTCCGGTTCCACTCGCTCCCGGTTGCCCAGGATCTCAGCGCTGTCAGCCGTTGCTGCTTCCTGCTTTCTGGGCTCCTGTCCAGCGAGGTCGATCGGCTCTCACCTCACGCTGTCATGTTCACCATGATCCCCTCCTCCGTCCTCCACCGCCCCACCGCGTAGCTCCTCCCCTACTCCTCACACGTCATCTCCGCCCATTACAGCTCTCTCTACCGACGGCGCTGTGATTGGCCAAGCATGCGGGTCATAGTGCATACTTGGCCAATCATCAGCCAGCAATGCACTGCGATGCCGCAGTGAATTATGGGCCGTGACGCGCCACACGAATTTGGCACGAACGGCCCATATCGTTTGCAATTCGGCGAACGATCGAACAGCCGATGTTCGAGTCGAACATGGGTTCAACGCGAACACGAAGCTCATCCCTACACACGATACAATCTCCTTTAGATTTACCAAAACCATATAATATGAGGTCAAACCTAAACACTTTCAATTTGTATGCAATCAGGCAGGCCCATACACTACATAGTTGAAGGTAAATCTAAAGGAAATCGAACAACAAAAGTTGTATAGTGTGTATCCACCTTAAGGGAGGGTTATACCCCTCTCAAAAAAAATACCAAAATCTGTTGTTTTTTTTCCCTTTTGCTTTGTTTTTCCCTTCCCTTTCCCCATTCCCCTTCTTCCATGGGATAGGGGGTTTTGCATGAATATGTATATTAATATGGTTCTTGCTGATTTGTTTGTATTGTGTAGTGACTATTTTTGTTTGTTAACACTAGATATTCAGTCAGATGTTGAGAGACTAAAGCCCTGAAGAAGACAATTTCTACTGTCTGACTACTACCTTAACCGTGTTTATATACATATATAGATATATATATATATACACCGGTATGTATATAGATATCTATATCTATAGATATCTATATCTATATCTTTATATACTTTATTACCAAAAGTATTTTGACTCCTGCCTTTACACGCACATGAACTTTAATGGCATCCCAGTCTCAGTCTGTAGGGTTTAATATTAAGTTGGCCCACCCTTTGCAGCTATAACAACTTCATCTCTTCTGGGAAGGCTGTCCACAAGGTTTAGGAGTGTGTCTAATGCCGCGTACACACGAGCGGACTTTACGGCGGACTTTGCCCGGCGGACTTTTCGACGTACTTTCCGACGGACTTTCTGAATGAACGGACTTGCCTACACACAATCCACCAAAGTCCGTCGAATTCGTACGTGATGACGTACGACCGGACTAAAACAAGGAAGTTCATAGCCAGTAGCCAATAGCTGCCCTAGCGTGGCTTTTTTGTCCGTCGAACTAGCATACAGACGGCGGACTTTTCGACCGGACTCAATTTCAACGGATAAATTTGAAACAAGTTTCAAATCTAAGTCCGTCCAACTTTTGAGAAAACAAAGTCCGCTGGAGCCCACACACATCGAATTGTCCGACGAAATCCAGTCCGCCGGGCAAAGTCCGCCGTAAAGTCCGCTCGTGTGTACGCGGCATAAGGGAATTTTTGACCATTCTTCCAGAAGCGCATTTGTGAGGTGAGGCACTGAGAAGGCCTGTGTAGTGATCGAATATATTAATGTATATTGGGTGTATAGATAATTAATATTTAGGTATTATAATGATGAGGTAAGTACTCTTCCGCAGCAACCCAATTCTTCCAGAGAGATGCACTTTATTGACTTCCAACACAGAACAAAGTCCAAAGTCCACAGATGACAAAGAAATCCGACAGAGGAGACTGTACACTCATACACAGACGAGCCTCACTCTCCCCAAACCTATACTGAATGCCGTGTTATATTCACTAAATATTGAATGGCTGAGCAATTTGATTGGACTTTGATTAGCTTTAGTCTTTCAAACAGACAACAACCCCCAGCCGTGAACAGCCGTGAACCACCCCAATTTGCACTCCCGCATATCAACATCAACAAGTCCCCTTTAGGTATGTGTAATTATATTAACAGATACCACCTGAATACCCTTTGAGATGTTCAAATAGACTTGCATAAGATTAACATATCAAAGAGTCTTCAGCTGTTAAAATTCAGTTGGACAAATCAACCATTCTGTCATTGTCATTCTGGTCTGTTCAACATTGACTGCATGTGTACATACACACAACAATGTCCCACATAAATCGGTGAACATTACAACATATTACAACATATACCCCCACTTGGGTCGGTTCTAACTACTAGAACTGACCCATAAATCAAACAACAAAAAAATATCTTTACGATTTAAGGTACTGGATGCTTTACAATGGCTCATATAAAATATGAAGTTGAAACTGGTTACATCTCTCTTCACCAGCCTCTAAAATATCCCCATGAAACAGTTATTAGATAATATAACTTTTAGACCATGACTGGACAAGCATTTGGTAAACGTCAGTGGCCCATATAGCTGTTAGGCCTTATTATATCACATCAAGATCTTGAATATTGCGCGAAGACGAGCTGATGTCACAGTCCATTCTTCGGTCTGACTTCATCACATCTCTCACCATCTCACTGAACGTAAACTTGGTATGCTCTGGGAACTCCAATCCACATAAGTCCAGGATTTTCTCATCTCCAGGCTCAAGCTTTTCATTTTTAAAGATACTTTTACGCAAACACTCTACTTTCATCTTTATAGTAAGAAGAACTATCAATGTACCAGCACTCACTTTCAAGGTCAAAAGGTTTGGATATGGCAGTAAAAACTGTGCTTCAAACTATTTTCTTGCACTTGACATTCATGAGTCCATCTTGCAAGCATTTTACAATTCACATCTGCTTCTTTCCATTTCCTATTTGAACAATGATGACTGGGATGTGTACCTGTCAAGTATCAGAATTTGTTGATTGCCAGCCACAATTTGCTTTTGTGGTTTGCTGTAGGCTGACCCCTCATTGTCTTCAATAAAGCAGTTACTTGGATCATTCGGTCCATAATTACACTTGAATGGTATACCAACATATACATATACCCCCACACGATGGTTCAGATAGAATCAGCTTGACATCAGTGTTTATCAGATCTTCTGTCCAGACAAAGCGGCAGTGGAAATTCTTGCCAGTATCTTCACCATGAAAGGTAGAAACTTCTTTTTCATCCATATATGTCATAGCCTTTAGCATATTATAAACAACTGAATCAACAAAGTTTCAAATCATGACTAGAGTGATGAATTTCACTCACCCCTCTTATAAATTTAGGAAAACCACCCAACATACTATAATTTATGCTATGCCAAGCCATTGTGCAGCATCTCACCTTAGATGTCAAATATATTGATCAATACGCATTATGTAATATGTACAGATGTTATGAAAATTATTTTAGGTTAAAATGCCTCTCTTTGGTTTTAAGATAAAGTTCAAGAAATAAAACAAACAAAAATAAAAAATGAAAAGCAAAATATATCAGGAAAAGGGAGAAAAATTAAAAAATTAGGGCGTTGAAGAAAAAAGAAAAAAAGGTCCATTGCTTGATGAATTTCGAGAGAGTCCATGAATGCTTTATAATTCCATGTATAGTGATATATTGTCTATTCAGCATTTCTCCCATAATTCTCCACCACTATTCAATTTCAGACTTCTGCTATTCACATGCAAGCATCTTCAGACGTCCCTGAAAAACAAAACTCTCCAACAAAACTAATTAGCAAGGTCCTTAAACATTGTTTGAAGTTAAAACAAAACACTATTTACACGTTTACAGTTTGGAGCTAATTCACCCCCACTGCTAGAGAAGTGTCATCTGCATTCAAAAACAGATCTGGAGAATGTACATCTTCTGTATTTATGACACCCTGTACCCCCTTCAACTGCTGTAATAATTTATCACGCTCCTCTCTCATCTTGTCATACTCAGTTTTCAGGTGGTCATATTTCTGTTTTAACTGAGAAAACGGTATCCAAGTCTTGGACTTTTTCTTATTATTATTTTGGTCAGCTCTGTTTTTCATATTAATATCACCAATGTTTGACCCGGAGTGTCCTCTCTGGGTGTCATCATAGGATATTATCTTCTGATCTTTATGCTCAGTATTTGTCCTAAACAATGTGGCTAAATCAATTTTGACAGCCTGCTCATTTGACTTTCTCCATAAATGGTCTGCTCTCAACAATATGTCTTTTAAATCATGAGGATTTGGGGTAACTAATAAAATATTTTGTTTGATATCTTCATGCAAAGCATCTAGAAACATACTCATATGTATCAAGCCCCCACGCTCAAATGCAAGATTATTACCGACCAATAATTCCATAATAGTTGCTATCCTGTGTGACAATTCATAGGGAGATTCATTTTGCATTTGTTGGATCTTTCCATGAATAGTAACATCAGAACGTACACCATACAGAACACATAATAATTCCAGTAATATGTCCCTTGTCCTCAGAGGCTGAATACAGATTTGTTTAATTCTCATCCACAGACCACTTCCTACAGAATGTTGCAAAACTCTTTCTAAGTCAGATGGGTTGAGATTGTACATATCTCTGACCTGCTGCACGTCACAAAACCATTTTAAAAATCTGTTTAAATCATGGTATGGAACCATTCCTATTTCTTTAAGAATTGTGTCTAATAATTTTGGTTTCAATGGCTTCATTACAAGCTGAACTTCACCTGTATTATTATTATTGTTATAAACTGTGGTAGTCACAGTGGGGGCAGCTGGTAATGCACTATCAGATTTAATATGAGGTTCTGTTTGCTGCAGATTGCTGAATCCAAGATTTGATGCATATCTGCATTCCTGAGATCTCTTCTCTAATTCCATAATTCTTAATTTTAATCTCTCATTTTCCTCTGATAATTCATCACAACGTTTAGATTTCTCAAGTAAAGCTTCTCCAATGGTAACCGCATGCAATTTTAAATTTATTGTCTCAGTGTCTGATTGGTTTTGTAACCTCTCACAAACATTGTTGCTATTATCAACTGCCTTCTGTAACTGGCTAATTTCCTCAACCTTATAATTCAAAGAACTTTCCATTGTTAGACAGCAAGATAACAAGCCCTGTATAATACAACCTTTTCTTTTACTTTCTGAAATTTTGCAATCAAAAACATTTTTCTCTAAAAATTCCTTCATCATCGTCCACGTCTGCTTACATTTTTCTGGAATTTCATAAGGACCGCCATGGCGCTTAATACATTTTAATACCCATCTGTTAACTTTATCAGAACTGATGCTGGCTTCACACTGAGTAAGCATTTTGACTATATTACTTATAATTAAAAAAAGGAAATATTTTACTCACCGCATTAGTTACTCCTTCAGATTCCAGTTCAGGTCTTCTGGTACACGACACAGTCCTTTTTTGTTGTTTCCAGTCTCCAGAGAATAATTCTGGGGTTCCCAACTTGTTTAAATTTGTAGATCAGACTCTCTTATGTCACAACCAGACATTAGAGTCACAGCACAGCTCTTGGTTCTTCATCAGACTTCTGTCCAACTCACAGGATTGTTGTCACCTCCGAAAATGCTCTTCTGGTCACATGAACGGCACCAGTGTAGTGATCGAATATATGAATGTATATTGGGTGTATAGATAATTAATATTTAGGTATTATAATGATGAGGTAAGTACTCTTCCGCAGCAACCCAATTCTTCCAGAGAGATGCACTTTATTGACTTCCAACACAGAACAAAGTCCAAAGTCCACAGATGACAAAGAAATCCGACAGAGGAGACTGTACACTCATACACAGACGAGCCTCACTCTCCCCAAACCTATACTGAATGCCGTGTTATATTCACTAAATATTGAATGGCTGAGCAATTTGATTGGACTTTGATTAGCTTTAGTCTTTCAAACAGACAACAACCCCCAGCCGTGAACAGCCGTGAACCACCCCAATTTGCACTCCCGCATATCAACATCAACAAGTCCCCTTTAGGTATGTGTAATTATATTAACAGATACCACCTGAATACCCTTTGAGATGTTCAAATAGACTTGCATAAGATTAACATATCAAAGAGTCTTCAGCTGTTAAAATTCAGTTGGACAAATCAACCATTCTGTCATTGTCATTCTGGTCTGTTCAACATTGACTGCATGTGTACATACACACAACAATGTCCCACATAAATCGGTGAACATTACAACATATTACAACAGCCTGGCTCGCAGTCTCCGCTCTAATTCATCCCAAAGGTGTTCTGTCAGGTTGAGGTCAGGACTTTGTGCATGCCAGTCATGTTCCTCCACCTCAAACTCACTCATCCATGTTTTTAGGGACCTTGCTTTGTGCACTAGTCCAAATAATTTGGTGGAGGGGGGATTATGGTGTGGGGTTGTTCTTCAGGGGCTGGGCTTGGCCCTTTAATAAACCGCTTTAGCTCCGGAAGATTTTACTCCCTTCCTGACCAGAGCACTTTTTGCCATTCGGCACTGCGTCGCTTTAACTGACAATTGCGCGGTCGTGCGATGTGGCTCTCAAACAAAATCGACGTCCTTTTATTCCCACAAATAGAGCTTTCTTTTGGTGGTATTTGATCACCTCTGCGATTTTTATTTTTTGCGCTATAAACAAAATAAGAGCGACAATTTTGAAAAAAACGCATTATTTTTTACATTTTGCTATAATAAATATCCCCCAAAAATATATAAAGAAAACATTTTTTTCCCTCAGTTTAGGCCGATCGTATTCTTCTACATATTTTTGGTAAAAAAAAATCGCAATAAGCATTTATTGATTGGTTTGCGCAAAAGTTATAGTGTTTACAAAATAAGGGATAGTTTTATGGCATTTTTATTAATATATATTTTTTTTACTAGTAATGGCAGCGATCAGCAATTTTTATTGTGACGGCGACGTTATGGCGGACATGTCAGACATTTTTGACACATTTTTGGGACCATTGTCATTTATACAGCGATCAGTGCGATTAAAAATGCACTGATTACTGTGTAAATGACACTGGCAGTGAAGGGGTTAACCACTAGGGGGCAAGGAGGGGTTAAGTATGTCCTAGGGGAGTGATTCTAACTGTCGGGTGGATGGGCTGTGTGTCTCACTACGCTGATCACTAATCCCGATGACAGTGAGCTGTGATCAGTGACACTTGACACTAGGCAGAACGGGGAGATGCTGTTTACATCAGCATCTTCCCGTTCGTCCTCTCCGTGAGGCGATCGTGGGTATCCCCGAGGCGATCGAGTCCGCGGGACCCGCGACCCGACCCGACCCATGGATGAGCGAGTTTGGGGTGGAGGAACTTAACTGGCCCGCACACAGTCCTGACCTCAACCCAAAAGAACACCTTTGAGATGAATTAGAGTGTCCAACATCAGTGCCTGACCTCACAAATGTGCTTCTGAAAGAATGGTCAAACATTCCCATAGACACACTCCTAAACCTTGTGGACAGAAGAGTTGAAGCTGTTATAGCTGCAAAGGGTAGGCCAACTCAATATTGAACACTACGGACTAATGCCCCGTACACACGGTCGGATTTTCCGATGGAAAATGTCCGATCGGAGCGTGTTGTCGGAAATTCCGACCGTGTGTGGGCTCCATCGGACATTTTCCATCGGATTTTCCGACACACAAAGTTGGAGAGCAGGAGATAAAATTTTCCGACAACCAAATCCGTTGTCGGAAATTCCGATCGTGTGTACACAAATCCGACGGACAAAGTGCCACGCATGCTCAGAATAAATAAAGAGATGAAAGCTATTGGCCACTGCCCCGTTTATAGTCCCGACGTACATGTTTTACGTCACCGCTTTTAGAACGATCGGATTTTCCGACAACTTTGTGCGACCGTGTGTAGACAAAACAAGTTTGAGCCAACATCCGTCGGAAAAAATCCTAGGATTTTGTTGTCGGAATGTCCGAACAAAGTCCGACCGTGTGTACGCCCTATAAGACTGGGATGCTATTAAAAAGTTAATGTGCGTGTAAAGGCAGTCGTCCCAATACTTTTGGTAATATAGTCTACAGTATATGGCACCCCATCCTAATATTATCCTCTTGAGCTCCGGACAATTGTACCCCCTTCATGATCAGGGCATTTTTTGGCTATTCAACACTGTGCAACTTAAACTGCATGGTCGTGCAATGCTGTACCCAAACTAAATGTATATAATTTTTCACACAAATAGAGATTTCTTTTTGTGGTATTTGATCACCAATGTTTTTTTTTTAAACCATACCTCCCAACTTTTTGACAAGGGAACTAGGGACACCTATTAGTAAAAGTATGTAAGCATAGGACACACCCCCTGTCACACCCCCTTAAAGGAGAATTATACAAAAAAAAATGATTAGTTAAACCCACAAGTGATTTTTTATCACCACTATTCCTTTATACTGGATTCTGGAATTTACAACTGCAGCCATTTAGAAATTGGATGAGAGGTTTAGTACTGGGAAACACTTTTTGAAAGGTAAATAGTGCATTTTATATACAACTATATAGATCCGACCAATCTGAGGGATAAACAGGGAGGAAAGAGGGATTTGTTCCAAATCAGGGACAGTCCCTTGCAATCAAGGACAGTTGGGAGTTATGTATCAGCTAAAAAAAGACCAAACATTTTGGAAAAAAAAAAACAATATTTTTTACTTTCTGCTATAAAACATATCCAAAAAAAAGAAAATTAAAAAATCAAATTTCTTCATACATTTTGTCCAAAACATATTATACCTCATGTTTTTGATAGAAAAAAATCCCACTAAGTGTATATTAATTGGTTTGCATGAATGTTAAAATGCCTGCAAACTATAGTACATTTACTGGAATTTTTATTTTTGGATTTTTTTTTATACTACTAATGGTCACAATCAATGACTTATAATGGGACAGCAATATTGCGGCAGGCAATCTGACACTAACTGAGGCTGGGGGGAACTGACTAACTGCCATTGACATCACCAGTGACATTAATATAGTGATCAGTGCTAATGCTTTACACTGTCACAGTACTAATGAGACTGAATGGGAAAGGAAGGGAAGATAAAGAGTTCCGCCCCCCCCCCGCCCCCCCTCCCCAAAAAGAAATGTAAAAGTCAGCAGCTACAAACACTGAAGCTGTTGACTTTTACTATTAGGACACTTACCTGCCCAGGCAACCAGCGATGTCCTCACCTGAGCCAATTTTTGAATCAGCTGTTGAGTGTTGGTGCCGCTATCTTGGCCAAGGGAAACCGTTTCCTTCTGCGCATGTGCGAAATGCGCTGCGCTTTGTGAATGGGCCGACTGTAGGGGGGAAGGAGGGGGGAGCCGAACTTCAAAAACCAGGTACCCACTCCCTCTTCCCCCAAAAGGTCCTAAATGTGGCAGTGAAGGGGGAGGAGGCAGATAGGTTGAGCTTCTCCTTTTAGGTGGAGCTCCGCTTTAAAATCTAGGACGATCAAGGTTTTAAATATGTGCCTAACTATGGTAATGTGTGTAATGTGTGCTGCTTTTTTTTTTTTAACTGATCTCTCATTTTCTCATCCCTGCCTTGCAATATAAATATATATATAGTGCAGCTTACCAATCTTTAAAGTGTATCTAAATCCAAAAACAAACTTTTATTTCTTGCAGTTTACCAATTCTTAGATGTGGTCACTGCATTAGTTTCCTTTTTATTTTTTTACTAGTAATGGCGGCGATCTGCGATTTTTATCGGGTCTGCGACATTATGGCGGACACATCGGACACTTTTGACACGTTTTCAGGACCATTGGCATTTATACAGCAATCAGTGCTATAAAAATGCACTGATTACTGTAAAAATGTCACTGGCAGGGAAGGGGTTAACACTAGGGGGCGACCAAGGGGTTAATTGTGTTCCCTGTTTGTGTTTCTAACTGTAGGGGGAGGGGACTGATCTAGAGGAAGTGACGGATCGTGATTCCTAGCTATTAGGAACTCACGATCTGTCTCTCCTCACAGAACAGAACAAGGATTTGTGTGTTTACACACACACGCCCCTATTCTGCCTCTCGTGCCCGCGATCGCTCGTGGCCGGCGGTCGTCGCGACCGTCAGCCACGAGCATGCGGCTGGTCAGCCAGCGCTTAAAAAGATGTAGAGAAACCCGCAGATAGACAGATAGTATGTAGGAGATTTGTTTCATCTCTGTGTATCCGTCACTTCACTAGGTATATGGAAGGGTTTATAAGCACTTTAAGATTCAACGCATGAACTGGACTGAACATGGGTCTAGCCATCCAGAATGATGGCGTTTCCTCTAGTCTCAGTCATTCTCAGCTTGACACATGACAGTTTTATACATTTTCAGAAACAAATGGTTTACAAAGACAATGGAGCCGATATATTAAAAACAGATACAATAAAATAAGCACAAAACCAGAAAACATTTTATCTTCCATTTTCAGAATTCTTCTTAATTTTTCCATTACGCAAAAGGTGAACCTGACCTGTACCTATTGACAATAACTCCAGTTTTGTGCTCCTTTCCTCCAATGTAGATGAATCAGCCTTAATAAGGCATAAAGTAGTTCATGTTACGTTAGTACTATAAACCCAATGCCAATTGATAATTTATATAATCGAGCAGCCAACAAATTTCTGTTGATGATAGGTGAAAAAACAGTACATAAATGTCATGAAATTGATAATAACAGAAATGATTCTACTAAAAGCAGCCTTTCTTAAATATGGTTCTCTTGGATCTTCAAGTTGCTCAGAGGTAGATTGTGGTTCCTTGATCATAGAACAGACAGAATATACTCCATCCTGAAAAAGACTGCATAGTTTTGGCACCAATGTCACCTGGAAAAGCCAGGTGTTTGGGACCAGTGGATCCTCACTGACACCAATGATAATTATTGCTCTTGTTAAGGTGGACTTTCTTTCCATTGACTACAAATTCTTCCCATTGACCTCCCAATGTTATGGGGTATTTTTCCACTAACCACCAGTGGCGTCACTAGGGTTGGTGTCACCTGGTGGGGTAAAACATGGTGTCACCCCCTGTCCTGTCTAGGCTGCCCAGCGCCCTGCAGGCAGCGCATGGTCACAGGGTGCACCCCAAACTGGCCCTTGTAAATGATAGTATAGAGTGGTATAGTGGCAGGATAGGGTAGCAGAGGGTGTCGGACTTTGTTCGGACATTCAGACAACAAAATCCTAGGATTTTTTCCGACGGATGTTGGCTCAAACTTGTCTTGCATACACACGGTCACACAAAGTTGTCGGAAAATCCGATCGTTCTAAACGCGGTGACATAAAACACGTACGTCGGGACTATAAACGGGGCAGTGGCCAATAGCTTTCATCTCTTTATTTATTCTGAGCATGCGTGGCACTTTGTCCATCGTATTTGTGTACACACGATCAGAATTTCCGACAACGGATTTTGTTGTCGGAAAATTTTATCTCCTGCTCTCCAACTTTGTGTGTCGGAAAATCCGATGGAAAATGTCCGATGGAGCCTACACACGGTCGGAATTTCCGACAACACGCTCCGATCGGACATTTTCCATCGGAAAATCTGACCGTGTGTACGGGGCATTATAGTGGCAGGCTAGGGTGATATAGTGGCAGGTTAGGGTGGTGTAAGGCAGGTTGGGGTGGTATAGTGCAGGTTGGAGTGGTATAGGACAGGTTAGGATGGTATATGGCAGTTTGGGTGATATTGGGTCATTTGGGGTGGTATATTGGCAGTTTGGGGTGGTATAGGGCAGGCTGGGGTGGTATAGGGCAGGTTGGGGTGGTATATTGGCATTTTGGGTTGGTATAGGGCAGTTTGGAGTGGTATATTGGCAATTTGGGGGTAGTATATTGGCAGTTTGGGGTGGTATAGGGCAGTTTAGGTGGTATATTGGCAGTTTGGGGGTGATTTGGGGTGGTTTAAGGTAGTTTGGGGTGGTATAGGGCAGATTGGGGTGGTATATTGGCAGTTTGGGGGTGGTATAGACCAGTTTGGGGTGGTATATTGGCAGTTTTGGGGTGTATGAGGGCAGTTTGGGGTGGTATATTGGAAGTTTGGGGTGTATAGGGCAGTTTGGGGTGGTATAGTGGCAGTTTGGGGTGGTATAGGGAAGTTTGGGGTGGTATATTGGCAGTTTGGGGGTGGTATAGGGCAGTTTGGGGTGCTATATTGGCAGTTTGGGGGTGGTATAGGGCAGTTTGGGGTGGTATATTGACAGTTTGGAGGTGTATAGGGCAGTTTGGGGTGGTATATTGGCAGTTTGGAGGTGGAATGGGGCAGTTTGCGGTAGTAAAGTGGCAGTTTGGGGGTGTATAGGGCAGTTTGGGGTGGTATATTGGCAATGGGGGTCTATAGGGCAGGTTAGGATTACAGAGAAACTTACAGCATGCCTGCAGATGAAGACAGACACCCGAGCGGGGCTGCTGTGTCCTCGCCTCTTTCTCCTTCTTCAGCTGCGGGATCAGCCAGAGTGAAGGAGTCTGAGGGAGGAGTGGAAGAGACAGCCACACCCCAGCTCCACCTACCTAATCCGGCTACCTCGAGAGATATTGGAAGTCTCGAGTGACAGCTTAGCCTGACTGGAGTGATACAGGCAGCCTCCCCCGCACGGCTGGGTGCCCTGCTCGAACTGCTAGCTGCAAGCAATATAGTGCACTGTGTAGCGGCGTCAGCCCCGATGTCACCACCCCCCGCCCCCCAATAGCAACGCCACTGCTAACCACCAATGTTACAGGACATTTTTTCAATGTACCATTACTATAACAAGTCATTTGATTTTACTGACTACCCTTGTAAGGGGCAGCTCTCTTACTGACCACCACATTTAATCAGCACTAAATTAGCCCCCATTGTAGGCTCTTTCTCTTTGACCTCCTATGCAATCTGGGACTTTTTTCACTGACGACCAATTCAAGGAAGCACTTTTCCACTAACCACTAATGTTATGCCCTGTACATACGATAGGATTTTCCAACAACAAAATCCATGTTTTTTTCCGATGGATGTTGGCTCAAACTTGTCTTGCATACACCCGGTCACACAAATCTTGGCGGAAATTCCGAACGTCAAGAACGCGGTGACGTACAACAC
Source organism: Lithobates clamitans (assembly GCA_037952925.1). Taxonomy (NCBI): domain Eukaryota; kingdom Metazoa; phylum Chordata; class Amphibia; order Anura; family Ranidae; genus Lithobates; species Lithobates clamitans. The sequence goes on from JBBGZY010001381.1 coordinate 22,736, forward strand.
GTAGACAAGCCGAGAAAAATGAATTTCAATAGCCAGTACGGCTCTACTTGATTTCGAGCATGCATGGAACTTTGTGCGCCGGAATTGTATACACATGATCGGAATCTACGGCAACGGATTTTGTTGTTGGAAAATTTGAGATCCAGATCTCAAATTTTGTGTGTCGGAAATTCCGATGGAAAATGTCTGATGGAGCCTACACACGGTCGGAATTTCCGACAACAAGCTCCCATCGAACATTTTCCACCGGAAAATCCTATCGTGTGTACAGGGCATAAAGATGTATGTTTCCACTGACCACCAATGCAAAGGATCTCCTTTACCATCAATAACCACTACAATAACCACCAATAAAAGCAGACAGTTTACCAGTGACCAGTACAGTAAGAGGACACTTGCTCAATGCTAACCTATGCAATGTGGCACTTTTTCACTGACCACTAATTTAAGGAGCCATCCCCTACTGACCAGCAATTCAAGGGAGCGCCTTTTCACTAGCCACTATCTTAAGAATTTGCCACTTTTTTCCACTAAACACCAATGTACAGGCTCTTCTTAACCCTTAACCCTACCACTGTAAGCAGACACTTTTCCAGTGATCACTAAAGTCAGGGGGCACTTTTCTGCTGTCAACCAATGTAAGGTAGCATTTTCCACAATGTAATGTGGATCTTTTTCACTTATCCCTAATGTAAGGGGGCATTCTCAACCAACCACCTAATTAATGGAAACTACAATATTCACTGCATGTATTTCTTTTCTTGTCATTATTATTTTTCCTTTTATGATTTCTAAATATAATTTTGTCATACCCTGTTTCCCCGAAAATAAGACCTAGCGTGATTGTCAGTGATGGCTGTAATATTAGCCCTACCCCCCAAATAAGCCCTACCCTGTTTCCCCGAAAATAAGCCCTACCCTGAAAATAAGATCTACAAGGACTTTAACTAGGGCTTATTTGGGGGGTAGGGCTTATATTGCAGCCACCACCGACAATCACGCTAAGTCTTATTTTCGGGGAAACAGGGTATTATAAACACAATCAGCTTCAAGTGTCAAGTACCCTAGGTACACCATATTCCTTATTTTTCATTTAGGGGAAAATAAATTCATAGTAAATACATATACATTAATACATATAAATTACATAGTAATTTTAGGTAGATGACAGAGAGAGAGAAAAAGAAAGAGACAATGGGGTTGATTTACTAAAGGCAAATTGACTTTTGAAAGTGCTATTGCACTCTGTAAGTGCAATTGTTCTAGAGCTAAGTAAATGAGGGAGAGCTCTAATGGCTTCCATCATCCAATCATGTGCAAGCAAAAATGCTGTTTTTCTCATTTCCTTGCATGTGATTGGTTGTTTATTGTAAAGTGAAACTTTACCTCATTTACTAAGCTCTGGAGCAACTGCACTTTCAAAAATGCACAGTCTATTTGCCTTTAGTAAATCAACCCCAGTCTTTCAAGAGAAAGAACAAAAAAAAAGAAAAAAGGCTTCCCCTTTTCCCTTTTTTTTTTTGCTCCTCTACCTTATTTTTTTCCACTGGTATCCTTTTTTTTTAATAAGTTTTTATTGAAAGGTATAAAACAAAGTACAAGCAAAATACAGACATCAGAAAGTCAAGATCTCTAAAAAAATTATACATCATTATGTTATCTATATTATCCCTCTTATGTGAACTTCTGGACCCTTAGACATCCCGACTGTACTAACTCAAGAGTGTGAGTGGGAGGCGGTCAGTAATCATATGATACTCATTATGCTTAACTTATGGTGGGTTTTCCCACAACCCATAGGTGGTATGTATGAGGACTGCATTTCCTAGAGTCCAGAAATCTCTGATGAATGGTTCCCTAATGCCATACCCTTAAATCCAAATGAAAATTAAATCAAAAAAAGAGGAGAATTAGAAAAAAGTAAGTAGAAAAAGAGAAAGCGAAGGGGGGAGGAGGGGGGAAGGGTAATTATCCAACCATTGCGGTATGTATTTCAACGTAAACCATTATTCTCTGTTCAAGCTTCCTTACTAGCCATAATCTCAGCATACGGTGATGAAAATTTAAAGACGAACCAACAGGACCATATCTTAGATGCTAACTCGGATTTGTTTTTAAGTTTTAAAGTGCTATCCTCCATATAGTATATTCTATCCACTTCCATTAGCCATTGGCGTAATGAGGGAATTTTCTGTTGTTTCCATAGTTTTGGTATGAGAGCCTTAGCAGCGTTCAACAGATGAAGTGTAATTGACTTCTTATATGATCCGATTGGTTCATCTGTACAGTGAAATAGTAACAACCAAGGATCATTAGAAATTTTACTGCCTTGTATTTGTTCGACCCAATATAAAATGGTGGACCAATATGGCCTGATGAAGGGTCAAGTCCACCAAATGTGGGCGTGGGTTCCCGTATATCCACAACCCCTCCAGCAAAAGTCTGAAATGGTTGGACAAAAACTTATGAAGTGCAGCTGGGGTGTAGTGCCACCTTGTTAGCATTTTATCACTGGTATCCATTTAAAGTGTAAAATATATATATATATATATATATATATATATATATATATATATATATATATATATATTTTTAAGGCCAGTTTCACACTACTGCATGTGGCCACAGCGTGGGTGTATTTGCGAATTTAGCGTGTTTTATCACAGTTCCATTGACTTTCTATTAAGTTTCACATTTTGATGTGTTTTCTGAAAGTGCACTAAAAGTCCACTAAAAGTCTTGTATGCTGCATCCTGGCTAAAAAAGTTAAATGTGAGCGCAGATAGTTTTACGTAGGGAAAATGGCTATTTGTCCCAGCCCTGCTTTAAAATGGCACCAGGACTCAACAACTTCTTCAGGCTTCGCCACCACTAGTGCTAAAATGGTCAGCTGTCAGTAACAATCATCTCCTGGGCTTCTGATCCCTCTAAAGATTGTTTCTTCATTGTGTTTACATTAGGAGTGTAGTGATGTCACAAGTGATGTCACAGTACTTCCTGATGGTACGGAAAATCAGGCAGAGCTGCTGCAACTCAGCTTAGCCTCTCCCTACTGTAGTAGATCATTGCTAAAGTGATCTATTTCTGATATGTTGCTGTACAACTGCATGGGGGATTTGAATTAGGTCCTCACTGACCAGATCCAAACCTCCCTAGTATATGTCCCCCCCCAAAAAAGAAAAAGATGTATAATACGTTAGGGTAGACTAAAAACGCTAAACGGTATATTTTGTTTTATGAACTAAGAATGGGCAGATGAGTGCTAGATCCATCTCCTCCATTCATAGAGTACTTTTTATTGCTGGAGGCTATAATACACCTTCTACGAATGAAGGAGGGAGTAGAAAGAGCATAATTGGCACTTTTGCCTATGACAGATACAGGAGCTGTATTAACCACTGCAGCACCAAAAGATTGCCCATGCAGGGTATGGGGGGTGGGGCAGAGGTCAGAAGATTTCAACAAAGAAAGCCACCACTAGCACAAGGGACACTTTTGATTGAATGTAAGCACTTGCACACCTTGCAGATTAAAAAAGAAATTAAATAAACTTAGGCTTTAAAGCTTGTGCATTAAATGCACCACAACAGACCACTCTGGTGTAGAATTGGCCCTTAGTGATTGGAAAAAAACAATTAGAAAGAAAGCTAGGCAATTGCCATTTTTGAAAGAGGAAGTCAGCAGTGGCAGCTTGTACATTTTTCTCATAGCGGTTTTCCTTTGAAGGTTGTTTTTTTGTACTTTTAAATTTTAGTTTGTTTTCCATTTTTTAAGAAACAAATTGTTGCCATTAAAATAGCATTACAAATAACAGAGTACATTGCTGACGTCAATATTCTTTTATTAATAATCAAAATGACAGCTTTTACTGTGACAACATATGCACTATATTCTACTCTATAAATGGGAAAAATAGACTGGCAGTAAATACATAACAGACAAAATGAGAAAGAGAGAGACTCTTGTGAGGGAAAGCCTAAAAGTGATTGTAAAGTCTTTTTTTTTTAATAACAAACATGGTATACTTACCTGATCTGTGCAATGGAATTGCATAGAGCAGCCCCAATCCTCCTCTTCTGGGGAACCCCACCAGCGCTCTTGGCTCCTCCTCTTATCTGTGCGCCCCTATAGGAAGCTGCTTTCAATAGGGTGCATGTGTAGGCTCGATCCTAAGCAGCAATACCTGCATGCATAGACACACACAGTGTGGCTCGGCCCATCCCCTCTCCCTCGTCACAGGATTTGACTGACAGCAGCGGGAACCAATTGGACTGAGAATGAGAACTCAGGTCAGTATAAAGAGGGGGTGAAGGGGCATTACTGCTACTGTAACATTTTTTGTCTTATTACAGGGAATGCATTAAGGTAACAAATGTTTAGGCTTCCAAACCACTTTAAAGTTAAATGTCAGTGTGGCTAAAAATTTTAAATGTGAGTATAGTCCCCTCCTTTTCCTAGCATTTGCAAGATATAATGATCATTTTATCTGGGAAGGATGTCTGATAGAAAGTATTAATTATTTTACACCCTGTTTCCGAGGCAGATGGCACTTGGTCTACTTCTATACCTACCCAGAAGACTGATTCCTCCTGTATTAAATAATTGTATTGTAACTGTACTGTCTGCCCTTGTTTTGTAAAGCGCTGCACAAACTGTTGCCGCTATATAAATCCTTGTGAAAAATAATAAAAGTACAATGCAGGATCAGTGCTGTCCACTGTCTTCATTGTAAATGTTGATGTTAGCGTAGGAATCAGCTATATAATCAGAGAAGAAGAACGGCTTTGGTCATCATCACCCAAACTGGTGGGAAGAAAGCCTGTGGGACCATGGATTGAGATAAATATATCTCTATATTAGACCCTCTAGGCAATACAAACAGTACATTCTGTATATAGGGAAGGGGAGGGGACCATCCATATTTCGTTCTTTTTTTAAAAAAAAGCCTGACGTTGGTCTTCAAAGTGCATTTAACAAAAGCAGAGGGCACAGATTCAAGTGTAGTATAAAAAGCACTTATTTAAAATTAGAACAGCCAAGTGGGCACTCACATGATGAAGAAACAGATCAAGCCTGTCAGCCACAACATTCCAGAAAACCATCTTATCATCCAGAACTTACTGGCTACACAGTGCTGTATGTGGAGGAGAGCCAAGCTACAGTGAGATACAGGCACCACTGAGCCCACTCAGAGCGGGCAGATGACAGCTGGATAATCCCGAGAGGCACATCATGAACTGGAGGAGCGAGTAGGCATTGCAGAAGACATGGTAATGTGTTTCAAAGCCAATGGTTTCTTCCTTAAGCCCCAAGAAGGCTACCATAAGGAACATAGGGGTTTACTAAAATTGGTGAGTGCAAAATCTGGTGCAGCTGTGCTTGATATCCTATCAGCTTCCAACTTTAGCTTGTTCAATTAAGCTTTTTACAAAAAAAACTGGAAGCTATGCAGAGCTGCATCAGATTTTGCACTCTCCAGTTTTAGTAAATCAACCCCATAGTGTCTCCATTGCAATAAGATTTCTTGTTTTTCCCAGAGAATAACTTTTGTACTTGTCCATTGTTACCAATTAGGTTTATTTTTTTTTATGTCAAAATTAAATACAGATTCTTACGGGTCACCATATGGAAGTTGTTTACTTGTGTGGATATCTCCCTTTTCTCCATTTTTTAAAAAAGGCTTTTTATCGATGGGTATGTTTTTATTCTTTGTAAAGCACAAAGAGGGTATTTATTATTAATGTGCTGATGCACTGCATAGAGGGTTATTTATGAATGTGTTAATTTATAAGGTGATACAAATGTTATTTTTTTTATTAGAAGTATAACTATAGATATTTTTGTTTTAAAATAAAATAAAAATTGGACAATATGGACTCCAGAGCCCCTGAGGAATGGAAGATGTCCCTTGAAACACATCAGCCTTCCAGACCTCGTGGCTCCTTTTTATGATGAAATTTACTGTATATGCAGGAGTTCTGGCGTTATGTTCCTGGATTTATTTTGATGAGCTTGTACACATTGTCTTGTGAGTATATTACTCAAATTTTATCAATAAATGGTTTATAAGAATAATGCACTAGTGGCACGATCAAGGGGTCAGGCTTGCAGACCAGTTGCTATAGCAGACCAGTTGCTATAGCAGAATCCCAAACCCCCGAAAGCCAATTCGAGGTGATCAATTTATCTTCTTATCCCCTTTCGGCGGAACAGATCTCTGTGTTAAATTTAGGTTTAACCTTCTGTCCCACGCAGAAGGTGGATCAATTCGAATTGATAAAAGAACTTAATTTATTTTCCAGAAAACTCATGTTCAAAATCCTGTATGATAAGCCAGCTACCCCCATTCGGGATTCCACTCTGGATAATCCCTTATGGAAGGGTATGTCTATCAATGATATTAAAGCCATGGGGGACCTGATGGAGCTGTGGGAGGAGGGAGGCCTGGATAAAGGAGGAGGCCTGGATGAAACAGATCTTCTCAAAGCTCACACCCTCGAGTTTGGTCTTGGCCCCTCTCCTCCCCCACCCTCATCAGGTCGTCCTTCCATTGTCTCCAAGCCTCAGAACTACAAACCCAAATCCCAGAGGTTCCCTACCTTACAGGGGAACCCTAATGTCTGGGCATTTACAAGCCAAGTGACCAAAGAAATTAGGGAAACAAAGTGGAGAAATACTTCAGAGTCAAATTTGACTTCCTCTCAATTGGCGGCTCTTAAATCACTACAACTATACAAAAACATCACCATTAAGCCTTCGGATAAAGGTGGGAACTTGGTGGTGATGGACAATAGCCAGTATGAGACCATGGTTTTGGCTTTGGTTCACAACCGTGAATGGTACCGCAAGGTATCACCCAATCACCTTGCCCTAACAACTAATCGTTATCAGCATCTAATTGGCTCGGCTTATCGTAAAGGCTTTATAAATAAATCTACCTGGGAATTTTTAAATGTCTCCTCTCCATGAACACCAACTTTGTATGCACTTCCCAAGATTCACAAAAACCCTGGGCCGTCCTATTGTCTCGGGCAACGGTAGCCTTACTGAAACCGTCGGCCAGTTAATTGATGATTTTCTTAGACCCCACGTCGAGGGATTGCTGTCCTATCTTCAGGACACCAATGACCTTCTACGCGTCCTCAATGGAATTTCTATTCCTGGGAGCTCGTGGTTAGTGGCCCTCGATGTGGAGGCCCTTTACAATTCTATCCCCCATTCCTTGGGTGTTGGCGTTGTCGAGAGCTTTATTTCTGAGGACCCGGATGCTTCTCATCAGTATAAAAAATTCATTTTGGATCTGTTATTGTTTATTCTTTCCAACAATATTTTTCTTTTTGGTGGCTCCCACTACCTCCAGGTACAGGGGGTGGCTATGGGGACCAAATGTGCCCCCTCTTATGCCAACCTGTATCTGGGGGCGTGGGAGCGTGAACTCTTTTATAGGGATGACATGCAAAATTACCTTGAACAAATCCCTGTATGGAGAAGGTTCACAGACAATATCTTCTTCATCTGGACGGGTACCAAGGACTCACGTCTTTTGTTCTTGGAGAGTCTCAAGATTAACAACTTTAATCTCAAATTCACATTTGAGTTGAGCCAACAAAATCTTACTTTTCTCGATATCCAAATTTTAGTCAATCCTGATGGTAGCATAGGAACAACTCTGTATCGTAAGCCATCTGCAGGGAATTCCCTGCTCCACGCCTCCAGTTCCCACCCCACCCTGCTTATCAGAAGTGTGCCCTATGGACAGTACTTGCGGATTAGGCGTAATTGCAGTGCTGACTCGGATTTCGAAAGAGAAGCTTGTCTGCTGCAGTCACGCTTTCTCCAGCGAGGTTATAGCAAAAAATGCCTAAAGAAAGCTTACCTTAGGGCAAAAAAACCACAATAGGGCTGCCCTTATACATGATCCGAAGACAACAAGAGTTAACCCTGGTGTTCGACTTATCACTAGCTTTTTCAGCCAACACTTGCAAATACGTGAAATTCTAAAGAAATATTGGTACTTGTTGTTGGGGGATGAAAGGGTTGCCAGGCATTTGAAATCTTATCTGGAGATTACCTTCAGATGGTCTTGTTCCCTGAGGGACTCCTTGGTACGCAGTCACTTCGAAAGTCATACAAAAACTGCTAGTGAGACCAACAGAGGTAGTAGACCTTGTCATCACTGCAGTTTTTGCAGATTTATTTTGGCGGCACAAAGCTTACTGCTTTCGAATGGTCGCCTTTTTAAACCTAATTTTGCAGTAACGTGCCAATCAGTAGGCATTGTATACATCATGCAATGTGAATGTCAAATGTTTTACATTGGCAAGACCAAGCGACCCTTTTTCTGCCGGATAAGGGATCATGTTTCCTTGATACAAAAAAAGAGAATGGAAACCCCCATCAGCCGCCATGTTGGACTACAACATAATTTTGACAGCAGCTGTCTGCATTTTTTTGCCCTTGAGCACATCCCCCTGGTGACAGGGGAGGAGACTATGATAAATTACTCCTTCAAAAGGAGGCTCGCTGGATACATGAATTGTCAGCTTTGAAATACCAAGGCATGAACGATCCATTCAGCTTTAAACCTTTTTTGTAATCCAGTTTATATTATCATTATTTTTTTATTAATATTTTTTCACTTTTTCATTTTTTATTTCACGCCCCCTTTTGTTTTCTCTTCTTCCCTTTTTTCTTGCACTTCCGTCTTATCTGATACCTATGGCGGGTTTTTTAGGTTCATTTATATGTACATTATGGCTTTTCATGTAATAACTTCCTATTGGGTTGATATTATTATCTTACAGGCGGTCCCTACCCTATTTTGTATTTTTTTTTCTATAATATCCCAGTTTAAATGTGGCTTCTCATCTATGGCTATTTCTGTCCATCTAGGTTTACACGGGCACCCGGGGTACCCATTTTTGACGAGTGAATGATCAGTCGCTCCTCCATTGGGAGCCCTAGAGATGTCAGTCCCCTTTCGCAGCATATATGGGATTAGTATGTTAACCTTAAAAAATTTTTATATCATGCGGTGTCTACTCTCTACAATAGGTGGCTGGTCATTGAGGTTTTTCTTACTTTCGCTCATCTAACTTGTCCATCCAGAGACCTAATACTGACACCGCTACATTCTGCTATGCCTTTGCCATGCATTTGCCCTCTTTAAAGATGGTGCTGCTGGCCTCCTAGGCTCTACTCAATTATATGAATTCGCGCATGCACATTACTGATTGCGCACGCAACGAGCATCGGTCTATGACGCCGCTGCGCTCTCTCCCTTTGCTGCGGCTCGGGCATTCTCAGCTGACGTCCGCATCCCGGGGGTGATGTCAGACGCCGCCGGGATGGAGGGCTTATAAAAGCGGTGAGACACCGCACATCTTCTGTCTCAGGCATCTCACCACAGGGAGTGTGTGGATCGCTCCTTAGTCTGCTTACCCACTTATCTTCTCAAGCAAGTGTCTTATGTGCAGCCAGGTCAAACTTGAACTGCACCCCATAAGCCTTTCCAATAGGTTTTATTTTATTCATTTTTTCATTGCTTTCATTGTAGACCCTGCTGCATGAAATTTAATCCCTGCTCTATTGCCCAATCCTTGACCTGGGTTTCTCTGTAAGGTTTGGACCTACTATGGCTACTAATTGCTAGGAGGTGTTTTTTACTTCAAGCAAATAATTCACTGATTCTATCTAAGGTAAAAACCTTTTTCTCCAAAATTTTAAATGAAGGGGGGCACCTTGATGTATCCCTTTATTAATCCTAGATAACCTTTATTATTTAAGGGCTTATTTAAGGATATATAAAACTTTATATCCCTCTGTGGCCACATCAGGACAGAAAATCCTTATCATGAGAGCCTGTATGCTGAATGTACTGCAGCAAGTTATTCTATCCAAATTTTGAATGTATTGCTTGAAAACGACAGCCTGGTAAGACTACAAATATCAATACCTTATTTCTCCCGCATATATATTTTTTAGTATTTTTAATATTGTTCTATGCATGTATGATAAAAAGTTTACACTTATTTTTATATATTATTTTGCTAAATCCCATTGGTGCTAGCTTTACTTATTGTTAATGGAATTAATTAAATGTCTTACATACGTCTTTTGTATTCATTGTTTAGAGTCCACTACAATCCTTGCCATAAACTCCTGAAGAAGTTCGTATTAGAGCGAAACATGTCAAGCGGCAGATTGTTACGGAATTAAGTGGCTCTTTGTCTATGTGCCCATGAAGGGTATGATTTTTGTGATTGATGTATTATCTTTTTATGATGGTGTCTCCTTCCAGGAACACATGTTTTTAGAATTAACTTTTAATAAAATTACTTTTATAATTATTGCATACATGCTTTTATACCCTTTCGTCTAATATTTCTATAGCACCTTAAAAGTCCCTGGGGTGTTTGTAAAAAACCCCCCTTTTTCCTGTTTTTCTTTTTTGCATATTTACTATGGGATGTGGTGCTTTGAGCTGAATATTTCTGCCATTACTAATATTTGCTATAGCAGTAGCGCAACTACCATTACCAGCAGGATAGGTACACAGGCAGTCACCCTAGTGAATGAGGCAGGCTCACCTGAGGTGCGGAATCTAAGTATTAACCGGTGTTCACCAGAGCTCCTGATGATGGAGATGGATTTTGCTGCGCATTAATACCAGGTCACAGTCCTCAGGTTTGCCCCACCAGGAGGTGAGCAAGCCAGGGTCCATTAATGGATAAACAAGTAGGGATCAAACAGAAGCGTAGTCAGTAACGAGTACTTGATGGTTGGGTTCAGGCAGAAGTGTAGTCGAGGAACATGCCAAGGGTCGACAATGATTGATAGCAAAATATGGACAACAGGAAAGACAGGAGGGAGATACTGGCTGGAGAGAGGACAATAATCTGGCAAACTGGAAGTTCAGAGACATGGCTTAAATTGTGAAGTTATTGGGAGGTGCAAAGAGTTCAAGACGGACAAGGTTCAAGACAGGATCATTCAAGGAATTGTCCTGCATACTGTCCAGCATTCCAGGTAGCTCATCAAGAAGAGACATTGCCTCAAACAGCAGAGGTTCAGGGTTCAAATCCAGGCCCTGATAACTAAGCTGGTACACACTCTGTCTGTTTAATCAAGAATGGAACAGAAGCAATGAAAGTAAGTAGTGTCTGAATACCACACTTGAGGGCAGGAGGTCGTTTTTACCTTTAACCGTCTTCTGCCCATTGTATAGACAAATGACAATGGGCAAACAAGACAATGAACATTGGTAATTGGCGCAAAATGTGGGTACTAGTGTGCCCCAGATGTTCTCAAAGCAATCAAATGAATTAGACTCTATAGATAATCCGTAAGGTCCAGAAAAGTCCAGAAATATATAAGTAGGCTCACTTTTGTGGCAGCTCAGCATACAAGAAAGAAGCAGTTTGGTCAGAAAGCGCAAGCGCCATACTAAGTGTAGCATATAAGGAATTTATAATCGATGATAAGAATATTACTCACAAGGATGAATTTCATCAAAAGCATATAGCACTGCAGATCATCCCTGTCAGTGGAACGGTGTGTCAAGATGGCCTTCTGCAACTGAGCACTCAAAGGGACGCTGCTGGTGAATTCCGGCACTTCCTGGAGCCGTGGAACGCACAGGTGGGATGCTCTCTTGTTCTGGGACGACATCATATGACGTCATATGATCTCACCTCGAAGGCACAACAGCGAGGGGCCCCGCAGTGCAGCAATCACAGGCGCGCTGTGTCCCTGGGACAACGGCGTGACCCCGATCAGCCAAGACTAAGGCTCTTTGACGAAAAGTGTCAGCTCTACTATTTTATTGTCACTCTGATGTAACCAATAAAGTACTCTTTAAGGCTGGGTTCACACCTATACGAATTGGATACTGGTTTCCCCGCATCCAGTTCACATGGTAGGAGATTGTGACCGGCTCTCTATGGAGCCGGTTCACATATCTCCGCTGCGGCTCTGAAAAAATTTGGACTGAAACCGGACCTGAAACGGTGAGCAGGTACACACCGGACCCCTGCTGTGAGCCGCATGCGGCAATAGTGTGAACCCAGCCTAAAGGATTACAGTGTTGCCGGCTCTCTTCACCTTTGTATGCTGATTTAGTATGCAAGGACACACTGAGCCATGGCACCTGGGAAAGGCTCTTGTGCTTGGAGTGGGTTAACCTTGTAGAGAGTGCTGACCAAGTATGAGGCAAGCACACAACAGGAATACTGTTTTTTATTACTGTTCCACAGATGATTCATATTATTCACATTTATAAACTTCATGGTGCGTGAAAGTTTAAGTGGGCTCACCGTTACTGGCAGTATTGATAGTTCATCCTGGTCTGCTATACAGGATTTGCTAAATTTCTTAGAAAACAGCATTGCACAAGACTTCCAAAGAATATTATATTCTGTTCTAGTCATATCAGTTATCATACCTGTCTACCCTACACATATTAGTTATTAACCGAAATTTATAATATAAAACTTTTTTAAAACATAAGGATGTTATTTTCCTAAATCTTCTATAAAAACATATGCATCTTCTAATCAGGTGAATGTAACTTTTCCTTCCTTCCTCCTTGTCACGGGAAGTCCTGACAAATAATTAGAATAAGTTGAGTAGGTTTTATTAATTTTTTTTCCCCATCATTCGTCCCCATTCACATCGGAGCGACTTGTCATACAATTCGACAGGTCAAATCGCATGACAAGCCGTATCCTATTGTCAGCAGTGGCACTGTTCAAATCACTGTGCGGTGCCAACTTTGCAGTGCCGCACCAAATTGAAAAAATAGTACATGCCCTACTTTTGGCGATTTCGGGTGCAACTTGAATAGACATCTGTGCTTGATGTCTTTAGGGATGCACCCGAAGTCGCACGGAGGTACGGCTTTGAAAGTGCGATTTCAGATGAAGCCACAGTCAATGTGAACGGGGGCTTAGGGAGAGTTTTCCTAGATTCTTTCTTGCTTCTTGTCCCTGTGACACCAGTACAAGGAATGGGGGAAGTGACTGGGCTAAAACAAATTTAATAAGAAAGTATCATGAATTATTATTATTATTATTAGTATTATTATACAAGATTTATATAGCTCCAAATGTTTGCGCAGCGCTTTACAACAGTAAGGCAGACAGTACAATTACAATACCAATCAATAGAGGCGGAATCAGAGAGCCCTGCTCGTTAAAGCTTACAATCTAGAAGGGGGGTCAAGTGAAACAAAAGGTAATAACTGTGGGGGATAACCTGATGGAGAAAATGAAAATACAGTTGTTAGATGTGGGTAGTATAGGCTTCTCTGAAGTGGAGGGTTTTCAGGGATCATCTAAAAGCTAATAGAGAAGGAGATGATCGGATAGATTGGGGTAAGGAGTTCCATAGGATTGGAGAGGCTCTGGAAAAGTCCTGGAGGAAGTCATAAAGTGTAATATGCTGTGCATACTTGCACATTATGGCATCAACCACCTAAAAAAAAAAAAGAAAAAAGAAAGAGAGATAAATAGCATTTTAATATAGCTTCTTCATGAATCCATTTTTTTAATAGATTATCAACTTTTAAAAACAGATACCTGTGGCCGCTACCACTATAATTTCTATATACATTGAGGGGAATTTACTCAGACTAGAGCAGCCAGAATTTGCAGATAATTTTTTCCACACTATTGTTTAAAGGACTGCAACTGCACTATGTGTACACCACCCCTGTCCTCTGTCTTCCTGCCCTTGCACCTTAAGGAGCAACTTCATTCCCTTTTGATTTGCCCCCCCCCCCCCCCCCCCAAGCGTCACCATTTATGTTATCATGGTAAGTGAGCATATGTGCCAAAAGGCTCTGCCCAACTCTGGCATCCTTATAAAGCTCTTCAGTACATCTGCACACACACAAGAGATTTCCCACGTGTGCGCAAAATATTTTAGAACTACTATAATCACAATCTTTTGCACATGCAGGAACAAGCCATGAGTGCCCATATGTGTGGGAAAGCCGTGCATGCACAGATGTGCTGCAGTGTTGTTCTGGCAGGACCTTAAGCTCTGTGGTACATCTGCGCATGCACATCTTGGGGGGAGAGGTGCGAATGTTTTATTCTCATCTAGGCAAGACATTCAGGATTGCTTCTTTACAGCACAAAATATCTATAAAAAATAAATAAATAAAATGAGTATCCCAATGTGAGAGAGCGGGAGGGGGAGGAGGCATGGCAGAATTAATTCAGGATGACTAGATATGATGGGTCTATGTGCTCAAGGTGTAAAAGGGACCATGGTGACCTAATTTACCTTTTGTGGAGGTGTCCAAAACTACACTCTTACTGGGTGGGGGTGGTGCATAAAGTTAACTTGGTATTTCTAGTGTCTCTACCCCTAGACCCGAACGTTTGCTTACTTGGTATACTGGAGGAATATTGCTGGGAAACTTGAGTGGCCATAATTAGTCTTATTCCAGGCAGGAAAACTGATGGTACATTGGAAGTCTGAGGTCCCTCCTATGAGGGGATGAGTTAAGAATGTAAGTAATATGTTGAGAATGGAGAAATATATATACCACAACAGGGGTTGCACGCTTAAAAAGGAACTGCAGTCTGCTCACATAATTTGTAATAAAAACATCTTTGCCATTCTGGAGCTTCCCTCCAACAACTTTGCATATTAATTTATATATACTGTGATTCTGTACTTGCCAAATATGCTGCAGAAATCTCCCTCCACTAAGTCTGGCTGCAACCATTTTAACTTTGGGCAGCTGAAGCTGCTGTCTGTTCACTTCCTGGATTTACACAGACACACAGAGGCACACCTCCAACTTTGCAGTTCTCATTGGCCCTCTTATGACTCTTCCCCCCAAGATTCAGGGGTGGTGCCTGTCGTATATTCGCACCATAAGATGCAGAGACATTTTCCCCCGTATTTTTTGGGCAAAAAAAGTACGTCTTATGGTCCCAAAAATACAGTAAAGCCGCGTACATACGGGCGGACTTTTCGACCAGACTGGTCCGACGGACTTTCCGATGGACTTTCAACGGACTTTCGATGGACTTCCGACAGACTTTTTAACGAACGGACTTGCCTACACACGATCACACCAAAGTCCAACGGATTTGTACGTGATGACGTACACTGGACTAAAATAAGAAAGTTGATAGCCAGTAGCCAATAGCTGCCCTAGCGTAGTTTTTTGTCCGTTGGACTAGCATACAGACGAGTTGATTTCTGGGTCCGGCGGAGTTACGACGTAAAGATTTGAAGCATATTCCAAATCTAAAGTCTGTCAGATTTTCGACTGGAAAAGTCAGCTGAAGGTCCGATGAAGCCCACACACACGATCGGATTGTCCGCGGACTCGGTCCGTCGGACCAGTCCGGTCGAAAAGTCGGACCGTGTGTACGTTGCATAATAGATGGAAAGATGAAAAAAGTGACAGAAGTTCCACTTTAAGTAAAAGAGACTGTGGGCTCCTTGGTTGGATGTCCCGGGGCTTGCTCCGGTAGATCTGATCATAAACAGATTGCTCGGGCTCAATGTCAGGTGAAGTTTTCTTCTCCATGAAGATGAGGATCATGCCCTTTCATGGTGGCAGTTTTGGTCATAAGTTATGTGACCGGATCTAGGCTTTATGAAGATGTTAGTACATTGATGTGGTTTATCTGAATCTGTTATTGGCTCCACTGTTAAGTATATTTACAATTGAGTTTTGAACTGCTTTGTAATGTTTGGCAATGTGAGGTGTTATATCTTTAATAAAATAATTTTTGGATATAAAAAAAGCTCAACCGCCTATTTTTACCATCTCCAACCGGAAGTGTAAATTAAGCCTAAGCCCCGGTTCACACAGGGGCGGCACAACTTGCAGGTCGCCTCACCGAGGTGACCTGCACACGACTGCCACGGCGACTTGCAAAACGACTTCTGTATAGAAGTCTATGCAAGTCGCCCCAAGTCGCCCCCAAAGTAGTACAGGAACCTTTTTCTAAGTCGGAGCCGCTTGTGTCACTCCTATTAGAACGGTTCCATTGTACAGAACGGGAGGCGACTTGTCAGGCGGCTAGGTCGCCTGCTGACAAGTCGCTTCTGTGTGAACCGGCACTAACTGAACAAGCTAAAGATAGAAGCTGATTGCTTATAACGCACATTTGTTCCAAATTCTGTCTACTTCAGTTTTATGAATATCCCCAATTGCTCCTCATTGTCTTCATCTGCGGTATTTCATAAGAACTTAATAAAGCTGAAATTTGTGTGGAGGCTCCATGTTCATGTACAAATAAACAATTGTTGGCTTGGTGTGACGATCTGATGACACTTTGCCCACAAAGAGTTATCAGTCCTCTGGGCTAGCTAAAGAGCAGGTGAGGCGAAGAACTGTTCGTGACAAAGGAGCTATTTCATTTGAAGTCAGATGATGAATTCCAGTTAATCATATTTCATTTCTTTTCCTGATTTGCGTGTGCTAAGACTTTTTACAAGAGCTCCCATGGCGCACCTTTCCACTTTCAGAGCAGCAGCTGTTAACGAATAAACCCATTACCAGCAAGTAAACAGCAGTGTGGTTTCATTAGAAAAAGAGATGCATCAGACTCTTCATTTGTGTATATTCTGCTAAATTTAGCTCATGAAAATTAAAATTAGGTAGTGAATTTCAGTGATATAAAAAAAATGCAGTTCTGATCATGTGAAATTGATTAAACCACTTCAATACTAGACACTTTTACCCCCTTCCCGCCGAGGCCAATTTTCAGATTTCAGTACTGTCACTTTTTGAATGACAATTGCTCAGTCATGCAACACTGTACCCATATGACATTTTTTAAAAAAATAGACAGATAGAGCTTTCTTTTGGTAGTATTTAATCATTACATTTTTTTTTGCTAAATAAATGAAAAAAAGAGTGACAATTTTGAATAAATATGTATTTCATAGTTTTGGTAAGAAATGTTGCAGTCATTTTCTTCTTCACTGACGTGCGCTGATGAACCTGCACTGATGGGTACTGATGAGGATGCTCTGGTGTGCACTGATGAGGCTGCACTGATTGGCACTGATGAAGCTGCACTGATGGGCACTAATGTGTACTGATGAGTCTGCATTGATGGGCACTGATGGAGCTGGAAAAAAGAAAACTGCGCCGCCAATAGCAAAAAGGGATCAAGCTGCAACTCAAGATGTTATATAACATTAATCAAATATGTAAAAAAGGGGGGAAGCTGCTCTAAATAGATTGACCTATGAGGCAATTAACCATTAAATTAAGCACTTACAGTGAATATTGTATGTGTGAAAGAAAATTGTGAAAAGAAACACAATAAAAAGCATAAAAATTAACTGCCACAATAAATGTGCACAGATGTGCCAGTGAAATAACACAAATGTGATGAAGTGACAAGAAAAATAATGCACATAAATTATATATATTTATTGACACTATATGTGCACTATTTTTATGTAATTTATGTGCATTATTTTTCTTGTCACTTCATCACATTTGTGTTGTTATATAACTGGCACATCTGTTGTGGCAGTTTATTTTTATGCTTTGTATTGTGTTTTTTCACTGATGAGTCTGCACTGATGGGCACTGACGAGGATGCACTGGTGTGCACTGATGAGTCTGCACTGATGGGCACTGATGAGGATGCACTGATGGGCACTGACGAGGATGCACTGATGTGCACTGATGAGTCTGCACTGATGGGCACTGACGAGGATGCACTGATGTGCACTGATGAGTCTGCACTGATGGGCACTGATGAGGCTGCAGTGATGAGTCAGCAGTGATGGGCACTGATAAGCTGTACTGATAGGCACTGATGAGGCTGCACTGATAAGCTGCATTGATGGGCACTGATAAGCTGCACTAATGGGCACTGATGGGGCTGCACTGATAATCAGGGCACTTATAGGGTACTGTGTATCAGTGTAAAATACTGTACCAACAGACAAAAAATAAACTCAGCACTCGTTTGAGGATAGACCCTGGAGGTGTACACAGATCAAATAAATGTGATTAAAAGAGTTTCTCAATAAGAGGGACAAAGTCCATAGCAACAGTCTCTATGATGAAGAGGGAGAGGAATCCATATACCAACACTAAGGGCAACCAGTGTGAAGTACTAGAAGCAGTCTCTGCAATGCAACAAAGGAAAAGAAACACAGCGCCTCTAAGTGCAGTAACCATTTAATGATAAAGCAAAAGTGAAACTACTCACAAAGGGAGCATAAACACAAGCATGATAGTAATTCTGCAGCAAAATCCGGGGGTGGTCTTCTCCTGAACGTCCGTGTCTCTGAAGTGCAGCTGACAGCTTGTGCAGGTGGATTCCAGCATTCGCAGCCTATGAGAACAGCGGGGAACACAGGGGTGATCAGAGATGACATCAGCTTAGAGGCTCTGTGTTTCTTTTCCTTTGTAAAATACTCTACTCACTGTGCCCCTCACAGATCCAGCTCTCCTTCTCTTACACGTCTCTGTGTGAGGAAAGGAGAGCCGATAACCGGCAAAGGAATTCTGTTTACACTGTGACAGCTGTGATTGAACACAGCTGATCACATGGCAAAGGGCCGCTGTGATTTATATGAACAAGAAGAAACCTCGAAGATGGGATTTTACGGGCAATTATTTGAAAAATATGAAAACGTTTTTTAAATATATAAAAAGTATGCAATTTATTAGTACAAAAATTCATAAAACCATAATTTAACAACAATCACAGTCATGTGAGCAACAATAATACTACATTCACAGTTTGACAGAAATGGTAAGAATCCCACTGCATAAATGCTGACAATCCATGAGTAAGAGTCCAACGCGTTTCGAAATAAATGGATTCTTACCATTTCTGTCAAACTGTGAATGTAGTATTATTGTTGCTCACATGACTGTGATTGTTGTTAAATTATGGTTTTATGAATTTTTGTACTAATAAATTGTATACTTTTTATATGTATAAAAAACTTTTTTTAAAAACAGTCACAGAGCGCTCCGGATGCACGACCCAGGGAACGCCCTCCCAGAACTGGAGAGCTGCGTTGTTGCCGTATGTTGGGTATAGCACAGGTGGAAAATGCTGAAAGTGGTATTAAACCCTAAAAATGAAAATGTAAGATATTGCAGCTTACTAATTCTTATGCCGCATACACAGGAGCGGACTTTTTGACCGGACTGGTCTGACGGATTGTCTGGTGGACAATGATTGTCTGGTGGACAATGCGACCATGTGTGGGCTTCATCGGACCTGCAGCTGACTTTTTCGGTCGAAAATCTGACAGACTTTAGATTTGGAACATGTTTCAAATCTTTACGTCGGAACTCCACTAGACCCAGTTCCTATCAAAAAGTCCGCTTGTCTGTATGCTAGTCCGACAGACGAAAACCGAAGCTAGGGCAGCTATTGGCTACTGGCTATCAACTTCCTTATTTTAGTCCGGTTGTATGTCATCACGTACGAATCCGTCGGACTTTGGTGTGATCGTGTGTAGGCAAGTCCGTTCGTTAGGAAAGTCCGTTTGAAGTCCGTCGAAAGTCAATCGGATGGTCCGTCGGACCAGTCCGGTCGAAAAGTCCGCTCGTGCGTACGCGGCATTAGATGTCGTGGCTTCATTCGTTTTCTTTTTAGGCTTTTTTACTTTATTTTCACCTGGTAATGTTGCCAGTAAATCTGTTGTTTTTCAACTTCCCATAACAGAACAAGCAAAAGTAGCACAACGAGGGTTAAGACAAACTATTTACCACTTACAGGGGTTCTTTCAATGGTCGACTTTTATTCATTTATGTAAAATTTTACCCCCCCCCCAAAAAAAAACTGTGGCTGTAACTAGAGTTCTGCTTTATTTGATTAACTTTATTTGATTAACTCTCCTAGTGTATATAAAACCACCCTCTCCCTAGACTGATAATGCTGCTGTCCTAGGGTGTTTGAGTTGGTCCACCATCCAGAGTGGAGTCACCCTAAGACAAGAAGTGTGTTACTGGCTAGAATAACAGGTGAAAATAAAGAAAAATAAAGCTTGAAAAAGAAAACGAATACAGCCAACATATTTAACCACTTCAATACCAGTCACTTTCGCGCCTTCCTGCCCAGGACAATTTTGAGCTTTCAGCGCTGTCGCACTTTAAATGACAATTGCGCGGACTTGTAACACTGTGCCCAAACTAAATTTTTATCATTTTCTTCCCACAAATAGAGGTTTCTTTTGGTGGTATTTGATCACCTCTGCATTTTTTTTTTTTGCTAAACAAACTAAAAAAGACTGACATTTTGGAAAAAAAAAAGTTTTTTATTGTTTCTGTTATAAAATTTAGTTTTCTCCTTCACTGATGAGTTGGCACTGATGGGCACTGATGAGGCCCATCAGTGCCAACTCATCATTCTACATATCAGTGCCTCCTCATCAGTGCACTGATGAGCACTGATGAGGAGGCACTGATATGTAGAATTGATGGGCACTGATAGGCGGCACTGATATGCAGCACTGATGGGCACTGATAGGTGGCACCGATATGCAGCACTGATGGGCATTGACAGGTGGCATTGATGGGCACTGACAGGCAGCACTGATGGGCACTGACAGGCGGCACTGATGAGCACTGACCGGTGGCACTGATGAGCACTGATAGGCGGCACTGATTGGCACTGACAGGTGGCATTGGACACTAATAGATGGCACTGTGATAGACACTGATTGGCACTATGGTGGGCACTGATTTGCACTGTAGTGGGCACTGATTGGCACTTTATTGGGCATTGGCAGGGGGTTATGATGGGGCACTGACTGGGCACCGATTGGCAGCTTATTGGTACATTTGATGGGGGCTGTGCTGATAGTCAATGTGCTGATTATCAGCAAAGATCCCCCTCTGACAGGGAGAGCCGCCGATCGGCTCTACCTGTCAGCACGAACCAAGAAATGCCATTTTCATGGTTCACGCGATGATCAGCTGTGATTGATCACAGCTGATCACGTGGTAAGAAGCCTCTGTCAGAGGCTTCTTATCACGATCGGAGATGCGGTGTGTCAGACTGGCACGCCGCACTCATGATTGCTGCAGGTGCGTGCCGGCATTTTATCCTGCTGGACGTCATGTGACGCCCAGTCAGGATAATAGAACCACTTCCTGGCCGTCAATCTGTTACAGGCTGGGCGGGAAGTGGTTAAAAGAGAAATATGGGCTTGGGGGTTTTTCCTCAATCATACTTACCTTGGTCCGATGCTGCATCTGTCCCCCGGTGCCCCTACACCAGGAACCGAGCGATCAAACATTGCCGATGTCTCAGTTCTCATAGTTTCCAGAGAAGAGAGCTGATGACTGAAAATCAGCAGCTCTCCGCACTGCTCCTTCTTGCTCATTGGAGCCCTGAGCTGTGGAGGGGGCAGAGTGGCTGTCTCAGGCTCTCAGCGGTTTGCTGAGAGCCTAGGTGGGGTATCAGTCCAGGCACCTGGCATATCCAGACTCCCATTGTCGGGATGACGCGGTGTCTGGACTGATTTCTGTGATGTCAACCGAGAGTGGACTTCAGCCTGCTCTCTGCTGAAAACAGGTCACAGGAGTGCAAAACGAATTGCACTCCTTTGACCCTTAGGAGAAGCCCAGCCAAACGAGCCCAGGTTGGACTTCTCCTTTAAGGACTGGTAAACTGTAATATATTCATTCTTTGCTTTTAAAGTGTACCTGAATTAAAGTGGACCCAGTTAAAATGTGAAGAGTTACTATGTTATAGGGAACATTTAGAAAGATTAATTGTACATAAGCAGTACCCTGAAAGATTTACTTTTTGTCGGGCATTCCTCTTGAAAAATAACACTGAACCACCTGGTATGTGAGTATGCCTAGGCACTCCTTTGCCTACAGCTCATAGCTGTGAGACTAAAGTGATATTAAAGACAGCTTTAAAAAACAAAAACAAACATGTCATACTTACCTGCTCTGTGTAGTGGTTTTGCACAGAGCAGCCCCCGATCCTCCTCTTTTCAGGTCCCCCACCAGTGCTCCTGGCCCCTCCCTCCTGCCAAGTGCCTCCATAGCAAGCTGCTTGCTATGGGGGCACCCGAGCAGGCTCTCTCCCAAGCCACAGCTCTGTGTGTCTATTCACACATTCGCAGCTTGGCCTTGCTTCTGCACTCTCCTCATTGGCTCTCTGGCTTTTATCGATAGTAGTGGGAGCGTAAAAGACCCAGGAGAGCCACTGCTCTCGTGCACATTGCTGGATTGAGATGGGGCTCAAGTAAGTATTGGGGGGGTGCTGCACACAGAAGGTTTTTTTACCTTCATGCATAGAATGTATGAAGGTAAAAAACCTTTAGCCTGTACAACCACTTTAAGGGCTCACATTGAGCCTTTACAACCACTTTAAGGGCTCACACAGGTGTCTGCTGGCGAGGAGGAATTAGCTTTTTGCAAACCTTGTGCAAAGAAAGCGGCGACCAGCAGCAGCAGCATGGACAGATTTGTATCCTGTACAAATCGATGGTTGGCATCGCCGCTGTTCACATGTAACCACTCATACCAGTAGGTACATGCAAATAGGGCTTCTCACCAGTCTTGGACTCCAACAGTTTGCATCCAGGGTCAGCAGTCCCGGCTGCACACAACAAAAAACACAATAGGAATTAGTTTAGCCTAATTTTTGTTTTCAATGCTTTTCATTGTTAGTGGCGCACTTTAGTTTTACTTATAAGGATATATTTATAGTAAACGTTCTCCTGTTCTTATTAGTCACATGAAATAAAAAATACTAAGTTTCTTTTTTTTTTGTATTTAAAAATTCTTCCCCTTGAGAAGTAAACTGATAAAGAGGTCCTTTGAACACCTTTTTTAGTTTCAGGCCGCAGTTTTTATTAATTATCTTAATTTGGGAGAAATGTTATTTTACGAATGGGGGGGTTGCTGAGGGAGGGCAGAATTTTACGCAAGGTATAGCAGTCTAACGCACATCCTCTGAAGTCAACCAGCATGCTGATCAATTAATATAAGAACCTCCAAAATTCCCTTTAGTTCTGATGCTATGAGGCAGTCCTAAACAGCAAAAAACGTCCAATATCTGCCACCGCACTAATTACAGGCTTGTGGCCATTGTCGAATTTATAAGGGGCAAAGGGGCCAATTGACCCGGGGCCCCTTCTATCCAAAAATAATATAAAACAATATAACAAATGATGAAAAAATAACAAAACATATATAATGATAAAATAATATAAAATATATAATAATAATTACTTTCTTTTATTAGCCACTTCAGCTCCGGGAGGTTTACCCCCTTCATGACCAGGCCATTTTTTGCTATGCGGCACGGCGTTACTTTAACTGACAATTGCGCCTTCGTGCAGCGATGTACCCAAATTAAATGTATGTCCTTTTTTCCCTCAAATAGAGTTTTTTTTTGGTGGTATTTGATCACCTCTGCGGTTTTTTTATTTTTTGCGCTATAAACAAAAAAAGAGTGACAATTTTGAAAAAAAAAAACAACAATATTTATATTTATACTTTCTGCTATAAAACATATCTAATAAAACAAATGCAAAAAATCAAATTTCTTCATTAATTTAGGCCAATACGTATTCTGCTACAGAATTAGGTAAAAAATCCCAGTAAGTGTATATTGATTGGTTTGCGCAAATGTTATGGCATCTACAAACTATGGGATAGATTTATGGAATTCCTATTTATTTATTACTAGTAATGGGGGCTATCACGATTACGCATGCCCACAGCGTCTAGCTAACCGCCAAGTGCGTTCCGTGACTGGGCTATATGAGGAACTAAGGGAATAAGGGGGAACTTATAATAAGCATGTAAGACTGGCTGAGGTACTTTCACAGCCCGCACTACCTTTGGTCACCACTAGCGGGAGACTCCAATCCAATCCAACTAGCTGACCGCACACAGGCAGATACGAATCTTACATACAATCTGGTGCACTCTAAGGGTTGGGGAGCAGTCTAGCAATTAGCACACGCTTCTAGGGTTCCTTCAGCTATCCTGCAAGTTTGAACCCCAGTGTTAATCACTCTTCCCACTGTCCCCACACCCACACACCAGATACACAATAAACGATAGCCTGCCACCACCCAACAGTTTGTCCGCAGACTGGTCTGCTGAGCCACCACATACACAGATCTCTGTCTGGCAGATCTGTTAGCGTACAATCTGCCAACACACAGTGCAATTGCATACCGATTGGCACGTAACTTAGACCGAGTACTTGGGCACTAAAATACAACGACCTCTCCAGAGATGGGTCCTAGCTTAGTACACAGTACTTAGTCATTCATTAATTTTATAATTTAATATCCCGAAAGTGGGCAGTGCATAAAAGATATAAAAAGAAAAAAGGATTTACCAAAAAAGATACAAAAAATACAGAAAGACACACTAATTAGCTATTTGCTATGAAAATATAAAGGATAAAAACAGAAATAAAGTTTACCGAAGTCAATCCTTTAGTAGAAGCATACTGGAACATGTGGGAACTCCCCAGTTTCAAACTGGCTTTGTGGAAGAACGATGTCCATATCTCAGGCTACCCAGTTTATTGAAATATGGATGTGGGCTGGACTTTACTCCTTGGCCAATCAACCCTGGGGGGGTGTTCCCATCTCAACCCACAGGATGTTTTGTGTTCTGTAAATACCAGAGTCAAATTGGCCCAGAACGGCGCTGATTGCTGGGTCATGGGTAGGATTTCTGAAACCAGCGCATCAGTCCGATTGCGACAGTACCAATCACCGCCTGCCTGCCGCAATCAGGCGCCATATAACGATTTTGTGTGGTTCTCTAGGATTCCACACATGCTAAAAATACAGAGTTACATGTACATGTAACCCATCATGTGTACGATCAAAAGGAATTATTTTCATCTCTCTGCCGCTAATATTTTAGCTTTTATGAGAGATAAACTAGGTTCCTTAGATCTGTTAATATGAAAGAACAAATGTGCATGACTGATATTGTATACTATATTTTTAATAACTCAGAATTAAACTACATCTACAATTACACTACTTCTACAGATCACATTACATCTCGTTAAGGCAAAACTATCCTACGCTTACATTTATGTAAGGCGATCAGTGACTCATAGCAGGACTACGACATTGCAGCGGACAAATCGGACACTGAGTGACACTTTTTTGGGGACCAGTGACACTAATACAGTGATCAGTGCTAAAAATATGCACTGTCACTGTACTATTGACACTGGCAAGGAAGGGGATAACATCACGGGAGATCAAAGGGTTAAATGTGTGCCTAGGGAGTGCCGACTAACTGTGTTCCTAATTCCTAAGGTTCTTTTAATCCTTGTGTAGCAGAGCTTTTCCTTTGGCCCCGTAGCAACTGCTAAAAATTTTCTTTCGGGCTTACTGTTACCATCTTCACAGTGTTTATCCTAGGGATACTTATCTCTCGCTCAATTGAAACACTGGCTCCAACACTTTTGCCCTGTACACATGGTCGAACATTGATTGGACATTCCCACAACAAAATCCTAGGATTTTTTCCGACGGATGTTGGCTCAAACTTGTCCTGCATACACACGGTCACACAAAGTTGTCGGAAAATCCAATCGTTCTGAGCGCGGTGACGTAAAACACGTACGTCGGGACTATAAACGGGGCAGTAGCCAATAGCTTTCGTCTCTTAATTTATTCTGAGCATGCGTGGCACTTTGTGCGTCGGATTTGTGTACACACGATCGGAATTTCCGACAACGGATTTTGTTGTCGGGAAATTTTATAGCAAGCTCTCAAACTTTGTGTGTTGGAAATTCCTATGGAAAATGTGTGATGGAGCCTACACACGGTCAGAATTTCCGACAACAAGGTCCTATCACACATTTTCCATCGGAAAATCCTATTGTGTATACAGGGCATAAGTCCTTTTTTCCAAGTTTTATTAAGTAACAACATACGTAATAGTAAGGTAGAGGGTGAAAAGGGATTCAGGTACCTTGGATCTTGCGGTTTGAGGTAATTTCTATATCCAGTGAATAGCGCTTCCACAGCTGGATTCAGCAACCACCGGATAGGCCTCTCTCACCGACCTAGCAGCCAATGCGATGCTCGGACACGGTCTCTGCCACAGACCTTACAATCTTGAATGAACTAATTGCTGTGATCTATACGGTCTCTGCCACAGACCTTACAGTCTTGAATGAACTGACTGCTGTGTTTGATGCAAGATGCGTCTCCGACTGAGTTCCCAGGCTCTTCTCAAGATACCAGCCTTATGCTTGGTCCTCTCCCGAAGAGTCCTCCCCTGGTCACTGCAAACCCTTGCATCTTCCCGCAGGCCAGACAGCAAAGAGACCATTACTTGGACCAATAGGCCACTAAAACTCTGATCCTTTCTTTAGTAGCTAGGCCTTAGGTCCGCCAACCTCAAGGCAGAACTTTGAGGAACAGCCATCTCCCAGGCCAGGAGGGCCATGAGATCAGGGAGCGCCAACCCCCCAGACTCGGAGGTCAGGAAGCGCCAACCCAGAAAAGATGGCGTCTGTCCCTTAAATACCCCTACCCAGAATGTCCGGCGTGTGAACCACTCCCACCAAATAGCTTCTGAGCAAAGAGTAGTCAATATGTTCGACCAGACTGTGTTTCCCACATCCACCAATGATGACAGCGCAACCCATGGTTGGATGGAAATCTGCACAGTCCAGCCAAACTGGTACAGAAACCATTAAATTTAGGTAATAATAAGTTGAGCCTAACTGTAGCTTCAACTAATTTAAATTTCAAAAGAATAGCGTCTGCTCTTCAGGAGCAGGGCGCTACACTTGCACAAGGTTTTTGGCAGTCAAAAATACCAAAGATATGCCTTGCAGTCTAACAACCCCTAAAAACCCAGGAACTGGGAATGGGCTCAATTGCAAGCACCACCATTGTCAAAGGCTGTGTTAAAAGCAAAACAAGTTACAATGCTCTTTTTTGTGATCAATTTTAATAAGTCAAGTTGTTATGGCTCTTATCTTAAAAAAGCAATAAGAAATAGTGACTATAAAAGTACATATACTTTATACAATTAGCAGCTGTTTTTGAACAATGTATTGTACACGTGTACAAAGTACAAAGTCTAAGTACAAACTAAATACAACATTTCCATTAGTAAAGAAAAGACAATATTGTAGTAATAAAGGGTAGCTAATGGCAGCTAAAAAAAAAAGTGAGAGGAAGTGAATGTTCAAGGAATTTCCCTTTTTCCCCCCATTCTCTCTTCCTCTTAGTCTCTAAGTGTGGATTTAAATTTAATTAATTTGTATAGGCTTGCTTAGTGAAAATATATATCCTACTCTATAAAAATATATTACTTACTGAACTGATTCAGATAGCAGAAAAAGGTGAGATCTGTAATTTGTTGTTTTTTTCTTTCCTTAGATAGAACAAAACTGGAACTGCTTTTATAGGTAATATATACAGTGTGACCCAAAAAAACGATATATGATAAATAGTGACCTGGTTTCAAAAGCTACTGTCTTCTACCACAAAAAATAGCACTGGCTTGGGCCTGCCCTTTGTAATGTCCTCCTCACCAGCTGGAGGCCTTGGTAGCTGTTTAGTTTGCTTATGCCAAGAAATAGCATTTTAAAATGCACATAAAGGCACAATATTTTTAGCTTTGTATAGGTAAGGGCAGCCTTTCCCAAAGTAACCCTTTAAAAGTATACTAAATCTCAAAGTACCCAAGATGAATTATCCCTTTTTTTCAGGACAAATTGGGCCTCTGTTTAGTGGAACATGTTAATAGATATCCATACCTCCCAACATTTGGAGCTAAGAATGAGGGACACCTACTAACAAACGTATGTAGGCATAGGACACGCCCCCTGCCACACCCCCTTAAAGGAGAATTAACCAAAAATAGGTTAACTAAATCCACATGTGCTTTTTTTTTTTTACCACTACTTTTCCTTTATATTGGCTTTTAAAATGTACAAATGCAGCAATTTAGAAATTGGATGAAAGGTTTAGCACTGGGAAACACTTTTTGAAAGATAAAAAGTCCTTTTTTATATACAACTATATAGATCAGACCAAAATGAGGGACAAATGAGGAGGAAAGAGGGACAGAGGGACATTGCTCCAAATCAGGGACAGTCCCTCAAAATCAGGATACAGTTAGGAGCTATGGATATCTCTTGATTATTTTTATAATAAAATACATTTTATTATCATCAAAGAAAAACTGTTGCAAACTAAACTTTTTTTTAAACTTTAGCTGTACATGTTTTTGCCCTGACCATAATCCAGAACCACAAAGCCCCCAAAATAAATTCTCCTACTTCTTATGTGCAGTGGATAACACATGTGTGCATTATTTGTTGTTTTTACCTTTAGTAGGGCTATGAAAAATTAGTGTGCGTTTTGCTTTTTTTTCCTACCTACCTTTTCCTAACACACTGGTACTGTCACTAACCCTCACACTGAAACTGAATATAAAACACTTTTTTATTCTAAAATATAGCAACACTAATGCTGGCACTGATT
The DNA here is from genome assembly GCA_037952925.1 of Lithobates clamitans. Taxonomy (NCBI): domain Eukaryota; kingdom Metazoa; phylum Chordata; class Amphibia; order Anura; family Ranidae; genus Lithobates; species Lithobates clamitans. The sequence goes on from JBBGZY010001381.1 coordinate 51,215, forward strand.
TTAAGCTAGATCAAGCCCTGATCTAACTACTTTTTCCAGCTTCTTCTTGCTGGGGGCACACAGCTGAGAACACTCCCAGCACAAACATATACCACATATACACAGCAACATGGAATATGGTTGATGCGGGTTCCGGAAGTCTGGGATAGACCATAGGTAAGACACCTGTCAGTTTTTTCACCCCTGGGTCTTTATCAAGAGAAATTTCCCTTTATTTCCTGTCCCAGAGACATAGCAGGATGTATGAGGGGATCTATCCAAAGCTGAACGATATCTGATGTTTGACAGAACAGGTTTACCCCATATTTTCTGTAGTGGAGACTATGGTCACCTGGACTAATAGTAGTCAGCTGCTACATGCTATACAATTAAAAAAAAAATATTTTAATCTTCTCTGGCCCCACTTTAGAAGTTTTTTCCTGCAGAGAATTAGTCCAGCCTGGAGGACTGCTGCTCTTCAGGGCAACATTGCCATGTGCTTGCTATTCAAAAGGCCTCAGGTGGGCAACCTGAGGGCCTGGATGCTGAAGCTACAGAGAGCTGAGTGAGGGGCTGTTTGCTGAAGATCTAGTCTAGTATTACTGGTGGAAGGTGTCACTTGGAAGTTGGAAGGGGGCAACCAACTGTCCTTGGACATTTTGTGAGTACAGACTGTTGTAAGAGATCTTAGAGACTTTTGGACTTCTCCCACCCCTCTTCTGCAAGAGAATCAGTTGTCTAACGAGAACATCAGCTTTTGTTCTGAAGAGCATAGTCTATCTAGTTCTCTGTGAAGGAACTCTGCTCTTGTTGCTCTAAAGGAAGAAGCTTGTGTGCTGTTAACAGCTTATATTACAAAGCCAAGTCCACAGTTGGCTATATCCAAGAACCTTTGCTTCAGTTTCACAGAAAGGTGTTCACTGTCCTCAACCTGTACATAGTTTGGAGTATCCCACTCACTTCCCTCAACCCTATCCAAGTTCTCCAAAAGTAAAAACAACAAAAACCACACCCTAGACTGGTTACTGAAGAAAAGTGTGGCTGAGATTGTGTGCCATGCTGAGGGACAATCCACTGGGAAAGAGACTGCAAAAAGTGCCAGCGGCTCCTACAGGAGTAAGTGCTACACATGCATGTCTAATCAGTTTATTTTGCAGGAAATATATGTCAACTAATGAAAATGAACATAAATTGAGGTAAACATATCTAAAATGATATAAATAAACTGTTGTCAAGTAATGTCAAACATAGACAAGAATGTAAACCAGTGGTTCTTAACTTGGGGTTCGGGACGACCTCGGGGGTCAAACGATGATTTGCCAGGGGTGACCAAATCCTGGGCTGTTCCTGAAGCCCGCACCACTCTCCCAGCATTATCACGGCCGCCCAGCAGGGATGTCCCTGGAGCCTATAGATGCCTAGCTGGGTTGTTCCTGGAGCCCACAGCCACCCACTCAGCCTCTTCGCAGCCGCCCATTCAGTCACAGCATTGGTGAGGGGCAGAGACTAGAGGTCAGCTGACTGGTGAGGAATGTGAAGTGGGAGGGGCTGGAGGAGACCCTATCTCCTGATTTCCGCATAGGTGTCGCTGCTGCGAGACACCACAGAGCTGGAGACACAGTGAGTAACACTACCTGTGATTAGAGTTGCCATTTAAATTCCCCACTACAGTTCTTAGAGCAGCAGATGACCTTGATCAAGAGCACCTAAGTTGGCTGATCAGAACTCCCCCCAGTACTGCCACTGATTCCACCCCCCACCAGCACTGCCACTCATCCCAACTCCCCACCAGCACTGCCACTAAGCCCCCCCCCCCCCCTCCACCAAGGAGTAAGAGAACGAATAAAAAGAGAAAATACATGAAAGGGAGAGGAAAAGAGGGGGAGGAACTAAGAAAAAGAGAGAGAAAGAATAAGGCCCCATGTACACGGGACGCTGTTAAACGTACATTCAGAGGCAGTTGGACGCTTTTTTCAACTGCCTCTGAACTCATTCAATGTTATCCTATGTGACCATGTACACAGTCTCGTTTATTGCCATTTTTATGCAGTTGCGTTTAACAGCGTTTCTTTGGAAGCAAAAAAATAGGTTCAGACGCCGAAGATTTCCACATTTCAGACGCCAAATGCGGCTAAACGCAGCTAAACAAGGTAGCGGCATTTAGACGCGTTTTCGTTTTTAAGAGTTTTTAAAGGTACCCTATATTTTAGACCTGAAAAGACAAAAATATGATGGAAAATAATGAAAAAACATATACACAAATATAGCTAAAAATTTTTTAATTACTTGCGATGATTCATAGACCATATATAGTAGGTACACAGCTGTACGTACATGTTTACAAAATATCCTGCCGACATTCGCTGCGCAATCAACGGATGGGTCCAATGGCGACAAACTCTGACTCTGGACCTCTCACGCAATTTTCTACGTCGTTCTAGCCTCATCAAGAGCAATGTCAGGAGCATTTCCTCACATATGCTCATTATGACATCCATTACAAAAAAATGCACAGAAATAGAGGCAAATACAAGTAGACAAGTGCTCTCCCTGCTGCTGCTACTCACTCTGGTCAAAATGGCTGAAATAGTTAATTTACAAAATTTTTTGAGCTTGGGGAGGGTCTTAAATGAGGTCATCTTAATAAACGCTTCTAGATGCAAACGCGGTTAAACGCGGCTAAACGGGCGTTTTAAAGACCAGTTTCAAGGTGTCAAAAAAATTCGTTCAGAGGACTTTGCCTCAGCGTCCCGTGTACATGGTGCCTAAGAGAAAGAACAAGAAACACGGCTAGAGAGAGGGATGGGGAAAAAAAAACAAGAAATGAGGATAGAGAGAGATAAAAGGGAAAGAAAGGAGAACAAAGAGAAAGAGTGGTATACCCTAAAATGTACCATAAGGGGTTTTAATACTGTACAAGTGGAAGGGACTGTCTTGTCTTGGGCGCTGACAACCCACATTACGAAAATAATTTTACTGTTAGGGGTCCCCACAACTTGGGAAATTTTATTAAGGGGTCACGGCACTAGTAAGGTTGGGAACCACTGATGTAAACGTAAATAACCAACTTTGCTCCTCAGGGAGCAACACAAGTGTAAACGAACCATAAGGGCATTCAAAAACACCTTTTATTATTTTCTTTGTAATGTTCTTCTACATCCCGATGAAACCACATGTTTAAATGAAGCCTTTGGCAAGTTTACTTACATCATTTCACATGTGTGTAATTCAAAATCATCAGTTTATGTCAGTTAACCTCAGTTTACACCAGTTAATATGTGTTTCCTACAAAATAAACCAACCAAAAATGGACATATTTTCGAGTACAAGGATTCATTTACATAAAATTAATTTTTCTCAGCATGTTAAGGCACTGAAAAGATGATCCTTGCCCTCATTTATTATTTATTTTCTGCTTTTGATTACATGCATTTACCACAAGGTAGATAGTCCAGGATATTAGGGCCCATTCCCACCTGTGAAGTCCATTGAGATGTTTTTAACATGTGTTATGTTAAGCATTAGGCTTCATATAAATGGGTGTACTTAAGCGTACATCCACACGGGATGCACAGGTGTTCAGTGCATCTTGCCTGCAGGCAGCCCCATTCATGTCTATTGGGTGAAGCAGCTGCATGGACACAGCCACTGCTCCTGATCTGACATGCAGGGATGTTATTAGAAATCACAGGGTCCCATACAGCCTACCAGACAGCCCCCCCCCCCCTTCCTGGGTGAAAGTGATTAAAGACATAGATCTATCAGTTCCTTTCTTTGTAGCTTCAGCAGCACAGATTAACCACTCCTGGGAGGATTTACCCCCTTCCTGACCAGAGCATTTTTTGCGATTCAGCATTGCGTCGCTTTAGCTGACAATTGCGTGGTTGTGCGACGTAGCACCCAAACAAAATTGACGTCCTTTTTTCCCCCAAATAGAGCTTTCTTTTGGTGGTATTTGATCATCTATTGGAGCAATAGATCCCTGTCATGTTGCTAGGCAGGGGAAAAGCCTTGTTTACATCTCCCCATTCTGCTTCTCCTCACCGCAATCGTGGGCCACCGGCGAACATCAAGTTAGCGGGACCCGTGGGCACGCTCCCGCGGTGCGCGGTGGGTGTGCGCACCCGCTAGGCGGGTATTTTAAAGGGGCATACGGGTACGCCCTTTTGCCTGCCCGTGCTATTCTGCTGACATAAATCGGCATGCGGCGTTCGGCATGTGGGTAATGAATAGGAAGTACTCTGAGGCTTCCTGCTCATTCACAAACTGAAGAATGGTACACCCAGTTTACTATGCTTCAGTGATAAATGGACATAGGAGTGATTAGTACCGATCGCTCACTGTGTTCATTCAGGAAAAGAAGGGGCCAGTAAATGATATATTTACGGGCCCCTTCCCCCACTCTCTATCCTGGAACATCTCCCTTTGTTCCTGCAGTAGCTTCCAACGGGAAAGAAGAGGAGGGAAGCCTGAAGTGCTGTGGGGGAAATTGGAAAACAGGGGGTCCGGATAGCAGATGGAAGGGTCACATGTGCTAGGACCAATCCCCCTGCAGTGCAGCCGAAGGCAGAAGAGGAACACTGGCTGCAATAAGACAGAACAACCGGCCCTCCTGCCTGGGCCCCCCTTTTGAACTGATGGTGCATATGTAAACAACTTTTTGTACCAATTTTTTTTTTGTACCTAATAAAAAAAGTTTGTAAATAAAAGAGGTTTAAAATAAAAGGGATAATTCATATAAATAATGGGCTCTTTGTGTTTGCTAAATTTTATGGAGCCCTATGTGGGCAGTGGATTACAGATCATTAGTATATTGAGTTTTAATGATACATTTACTCATCAAACCTGTTCTCATTATTAATGTCTATCAATGCCACGTGTGAGCAGAGTATAGTAACAAGCTACATTCACACCAATGATTTAGGCAAATTGTAGCAGCAGAAATCTTCTGATTCCTGGTGCGGCTGTAAGCGGCTAGGTGCGGCAGCAGGTCCTGTTCACTATAATGACAGATCACCAGTGGCTGCAGCTATTCTCTGAACATGATGAGGGACTGTCCCTGATTTGGAGCAATGTCCCTCTGTCACTTTTTCCTTCTCATTTGTCCCTCATTTTCGTCTGATTCATATAGTTGTATAAAAAAATGCACTTTATATCTTTCAAAAAGCGTTTCCCAGTGCTAACCCTTCCATTCAAATTCTAAATTGCTGCATTTGTAAATTTTAACAGCCAATATAAAGGGATTTTAGTGGTAAAAACAATCCCTTGTGGATTTCATTAACCTTTTTTTAAGTTAATTCTCCTTTAAAGTGGATGTAAACCCGAAATATATATATATATATATATATATATATATATATATATATATATTATATCATACTGTAGAGTATAAGATTTCCTATCATTTGAGCCCAGTCTTGCCACACAGAGTTAATCCATCTCTGAGCAATCCTCTTTTATTGTTCAGTGAGAAAAATGTTGACAAACTGAGAAAAACTTTGTCAAATCCTCCCCCTTGCTGTGAGTGACAGGTGATTTACATCTCGTGCACTAGCCTAAGACACAGGCATTATTTTTTAATTCCCTCCCCCACTCCTTTCTTCAGCAGCTCTGCAAGGATTGGCTGTTACACACCTCAGCATGATTGGGCATGCTGAAGTCATGTGGTTACTTTCCTGTCTTTTCACTGGATGTTAGAGATCATAGCAGAAGTTCAGTGTAAGAAATACACAGGAGAAAATGCATATCCCACCCACAGAATCTGCAGTTTTTCGGGTCTAATAACAGAAAGTGGGGAGACATTTGACAGGTAAAGATACATGCAGGAGGCATGTATATCCTTATAGATAACCCCTATGGCAGTAGTGTAGAAAGGATGACATTGGGTTTACATCCACTTTAAGGTGATGTGGCAGGGGGCGTGTCCTATGCCCTCATACGTTTGCTAGTAGGTGTCCCTCATTCCCATCTATAAATGTTTGGAGGTATGCCTGCGGTGTTCACTATTGGACGCACTTTGTGTATAGTGCATTATAAACCTGACAGGCTCTCTAACCACCATGGCATTCCTGAGATCTAGAAATATTTTAACGGTTCCTCCATTTTACAAAGTTTGAGAAAGGTTCTACTAATTTAATGATGATGTGCACAAACTGTGATAAGTCATTCAAATGTAACAATAAGCATTACTCATGGTTTAACACAATAACATACTAAACCTTTATCATCAGATTCATGAATAAAAACTATATATGCCCTTATGCAAAATCTGATAAGGAGCCTATTATATCTGAAATATATTGACAATCTTTAAAAGAAACCTGCACTGAGAAAACATGGAGGCTGTCACTGATGTCCTGTAAAAATGCTAGCTGGCTGGATGTCTCTTGCCTTTTGAGTCGCTGACCCGTATCATTCATGCAGAGAAAAGTAAGGTATCTAGGTCATCAACTTATTTGATTAATTAAAGGAGTAAAGACTGCTCACATATCAAAGTAAATAAGCTGTGTTCATTTTAAATACCCATTATAAGTAAATAATCTTTCTCAAATTAACCAAACGTGTTACATTACTGTATAAAACTACAATAAACAGATTGAATCATAAAAACCTCATTATGTACAAGGAAAACTTTTTAAAAAGTTATCCCTATTGGGGAGATTTCCCCTTACTTCCTCTTCAACAGTGAAGCAGATTTTTTTTAAATTTGTTATCGAATGAGAAAAGGTTGGAATTTATGACAATGTTTATATTGTTGCCCATACTTTCCTGTGCCAGTTACAACATTATTGCACAGAGCGGCCCAAAACTTCCTCTCCTAGGATCCCCCACAAGCGCTCTCGGCTCCTCCTCTTTTGTGTCTGCCACCATAGCAAACAGGGGCAGACATGTGGGCTCTCTCCTGAGCCGGGTTGTATGTGTCAATAAACACACACAGTGCAGCCTGTCTATGCCCCCCCCCCCCCCCCGGCTTCCTGCTCATAGGATTTGGCTGATCCAGGCAAGTACTGTATATAGGGGGGTGAGAAGGAGATACTACTATTGGAACAGTTTTACTTTAATGCAGGGAAGTAAAAAATGTCTAGTCTTTAGAAGCACTTTAATCTTTTAATCTGTTCTCAAAAAACAAAGAAACAATTGAGCTTGAGTTATAGTTTCATAGTTGGTAAGGTTGAATAAAGACACTAGTCCATCCAATTCAACCTGTGTAGGTGTATGTGAGTCAATGTCGATAATCATTTTCCATATCCCTGTGTGGTGTGTTCACTAAGATGCACGTTTAAGGCTGGGTTCACACTTATGCGAATTGGATGCGGTTTTCCCCACATCCAATTCGCATAGCAGGAGAATGTGACTGCACTGTCACATATCGCCGCAGCAGGTCTAGTGCGTTTTGCAGGAAAAAAGTGTGTCTTTTTTGGCCTGTTTCAGGTCCGAAAGTTCGGGCTGAAATTGGACCTGAAACAGTGAACCAGGACGCACCGGACCCCTGCTATGCAACGGATCCGTCTTAAGTGTGAACCCAGCCTTAGAGTCTTTTAAAGCTATCAATACTTCCCGATGATGCCACCAATTGTGGAAGAGAGTTCCACATCCTTATCTCCCTGTTAGTTGTAAACAGACCTTGTGCTCCATGCAAGGTCCACTTTTCAAGTGTGCCTCCCCTCTTGCTTAAACTCCAAATAAATATTTTGAAAAAAACAGCTCTGGGTAAACTCATCACGAGAAAAGTATGAGGGCTACAGCATTTTTACGAGTTATTTCCAGGTTTCATCAGTAAACATGCATTTAGTACAAGGTAACCCAGATTATTAGGGCCCATTACCACTACTCAGGTCCATTTGAGTTTAACGCATTTCATGTTGAGTATTAATGTGCTTTGCATTAAGGCAATCCCATTCCTTTAAGGCTGGGTTCACACCATTGCGAATTGGATGCAGATTTACCGCATCCAATTCGCAATAGCAGGAGATTTTGACTGTCTCTCTATGGAACTGGTTCACATATCTCCGCTGCGGCTCCGGTGCAAATTTGCACAGACCCCTGTGCATCTTTTGGTCTGTTTCAGGTCCGAATTCAGCCAAAAATGCAGGCTGAAATCAGACCTGAACTGGTTAACCAGGACGCACCAGATCTCTGCTGGGAGCCGCATGCAGCGATGGTGTGAACCCAGCCTGAAATGGCTGTCTAATACACCATAACAGACTTAAAATGATACCTGGTGCATTTTTGTATAGTGGTGCACCATACAGAAATGCCTTGCAATACATTATAGTGTGTAGTGGGGGGTGCATTAGGGTACACATTGCTGCACTTCAATGGTGTCATAGCGGTATGTGTTACTGCACTGTAATGGTGTCCTGAGTCCAAAAATGAAAGGAACAATTGGGCAGAAGTTAGGTGTCAACGAGCCTTGTGCTCCATGCAAAGTTCACTTTTTCAAGTGTGCCCCCTTCTCCCTTGTTAAACCTTTAAATTAAAATGTAGAAAAAAACAGCTCTGGGTAAACCCTTGAGAAAAGGATGAGGGATGCTATGACTGACCTTCGTTTGAAATTGCCATTTGCCAGGCTCTTAGACCAACGTATTGACTTTGAAACATGGCCTAAAACAACTACGTAAATAAAGTTAGAAAAAAAAAGTTGACGATCATTAGACTCAAAGCTAAAAAACACCAGGATAATGATCCTTATTTTCCTATTTTTCAAAAGATTATTTTTCAGTTATTTTTAGCTGAGTCTTAAGAGATTTAAAATTTTAAGTTACGTGGTGAAAATAAAGATCTTAATCTTGGAATAAAGCTTGGTAAATTGAGCCTGTTATCTGCACATATGTCTCGGATAAGTGGCTTAAAGTACAAAAATATGAAGTCAACATGACAACTGGAAACTATCATTTGTTAGAAAAAGAGGTCAGTAGTCACAGCCTTGGGAGGTACAATTCAGAAGCCTGTTTTTTTATTTTTCTTCTTGGTGTTATTACCTTCATAGCATGCCTTATTTACCTCGTATTTTCATAAACCTTTATTCAGAAGTAGTGGTATTTTACTACTACTAGTGCTAGTATATCACTGTTATGGGCCTTACACACAATAGGATTTTCCGACAACAAACGTTGGATGTGAGCTTGTTGTCGGAAAGTCTGACCGTGTATATGCTCCATAGAACATTTGTTGTCCGAATTTCCGCCAACAAATGTTTGAGAGCAGGTTCTCAAATTTTCCGACAACTAGACTGGCTGTCGGAAATTCCGAGCGTGTGTACACAATTCCGACGCACAAAAGTCCACGCATGCTCGGAATCGAGCAGAAGAGCCACACTGGCTATTGAACTTCATTTTTCTCGGTTTGTCGTACGTGTTGTACGTCACCACGTTCTTGACAACATTTGACAACATTTGTGTGACCGTGTGTATGCAAGACAAGTTTGAGCCAACATCCTTCGGAAAAAAATCCACGGTTTTGTTGTCGGAAAATCCTATCGTGTGTACATAGCTTTAGCGTTATTTTATTGGCCCTTATAATATATTCAATATAAATGTCAATTCACAAAAAAAAACTACACAGGTTATCACCTCTTAAAAGTTAAAAGCTGGCCATACACTAATCAAAATAAAGTCAGTTCAGCAGGAACCAACTGAATTTAAATACGTGTGTGCCTTCCCTGTTTATCAGAAGTCGATTGCTTGATCAACTTCTGATGAATGGACAAGTTGGAAACATTTTCTCAATCAGCTGCTCCAGCCACTGATCAGTGTATCCTAACAGCATGGCCGTCTTTAACGCAGGGCAAAAGGGGCAATTGGCCAGGGCCCAATCAATGTTGGGGGGCCTCAAAAGCAGCTGTTCCTTGATCCCACACTGCCCACAAATATTTGTCCTGTGTAGCGGGTGCAGCCGATTCCTGACTTGCTCTCCTGGCCGGTTGAGTGTGACAGGGGAGAGGCAAGCTGAGGGCTGTATGTACCGGAGCCCGCTCATCCCACTTTTCCCTATGTCAGGCACCAGTGGCTGTTACAGGAAGTGAGGCAGAGTGGCTCAGTGTTCCCCCACTCACCCCGCGCCCTCTCTGGTCATGGTCAGTGTCCCCCCCACCACTCGCCCCTTCTCCGGTCACGGTCAGTTCCCCCTCCCGCCCCCGCCATTTCTCCAGTAAGCAGGGCTAAGATGAAAGACACAGAGCGGGCTGTGATTGTTCTCATTCACCCTTCTTATCAGCAGCGGAGGGGGGGGTGGATTGATAAAGCAGCAGCTGGACCAGAGCAGCTTACAGAGGGGGACACAATGAATGAGTTACAGGAATCAATAACTTCTAGCAACCAACGGATGAGTAGAGATGGTGTGCAGTAACTTCTAGCAACCCAATCAGTGAGCAGTAATCGTGTGCAATAACCTATAGCAACCAAATCAGTGAGCGGTAATGGTGTGCAGTAGGGATGAGCTTCGAGTTCGAGTCGAACTCATGTTCAACTTGAACATCGGCTGTTCGCCAGTTCGCCGAACAGCGAACAATTTGGGGTGTTCGCGGCAAATTCAAAAGCAGCGGAACACCCTTTAAAAGACTATGGAAGAAATCAAAAGTGCTAATTTTAAAGGATTATATGCATGGTATTGTCATAAAAAGTGTTTGGGGACCTGGGTACTGCCCCAGGGGACATGTATCAATGCAAAAAAAAGTTTTAAAAAGGGCAGTTTTTTCAGGAGCAGTGATTTTAATAATGCTTAACCTCCTTGGCGGTATGATTATTTCGGATTTTAGGTGCTGAAAGCGGTACAATTATTTTGCATGGAAATTTGGCGTTTTATATTGTAGGTCTGTAAATCTTAACAATAACACACCTAAATCTGTCCAATAGATATCCCGGGTATGATAAAGTTTGAAACACAAAAACATAAATTATAATATAATAAATAAAAATAAATAATTAAAAAAAATAAAAATAAATAGTAATAAAATAAATTTCCCCACGATTCACTATCGCTCAATTCTGCAAGTGTTCTAATTTACTATCGCTGTTTTCTAGCTGGTCTAAAGCCACTTTTGATGTAAAGGGACACTTTTTGGTTGCTATGGACAATCTCCAGTTTCCAGGCAGAAAGAACAGTGTATATCATGTAAAACTGCATGCAGGGCATGGGCCAAAGCACTGGGGACAAAAGGGATGTGAAATTATTTCATACAGTACTGTAATCTGTAAGATTACAGTACTGTATGTGTTATGATTTTTACTTTCTTTTTAATTTGCCGCCAGGCTCCGCCCCCGTGCGTCGAGACGCTCGCAGGGAACGGAGCCTGGCACGGAGAGGCTTCGGAGGAGGACGGAGCCCTCGGACACTGCGGGGGACATCGCAGGATCCCGGGGAAAAGGTAAGTAAGGAGGCACCAGGATCCTGCGATGTAATCCCGAGTGTGGCTCGGGGTTACCGCTAATGGTCCTGGATTTTAACCCCGAGCCACACTCGGGAAAACCGCCAGGGAGGCTACAGTGAAACAATAAAAGTGTAATATTCCTGTACATTTTGTACCTGGGGGGTGTCTATAGTATGCCTGTAAAGTGGTGCATGTTTCCCGTGTTTAGAACAGTCTGACAGCAAAATGACATTTCAAAGGAAAATAAGTCATTTAAAACTACTTGCGGCTATTAATGAATTGCCGGTCCGACAATACACATAAAAGTTGATTGATAAAAACGGCATGGAATTTCCCCACGGGGAACCCCGAACCAAAATTTAAAATAAAATGGCATGGGGGTCCCCCTAAATTCCATACCAGGTCCTTCAATTCTGGTATGGATATTAAGGGGAACCCTGTGCCAAAATTTAAAAAAATCCATACCAGACCCTCATCCAAGCACGCAACCTGGCAGGCCGCAGGAAAAGAGGGGGGATGAGAGAGCGCCTCCCCCCTCCTGAACCGTACCAGGCCACATGTCCTCAACATTGGGAGGGTGTTTGGGGTAGCGGCCCCCCAAAGCACCTTGTCCCCATGTTGATGAGGACAAGGGCCTCATCACCACAACCCTTGGCCGGTGGTTGTGGGGGTCTGCGGGCAGGGGGGCTTATCGGAATCTGGAAGCCGCCTTTAACAAGGGGACCCCCAGATCCCTCCCCCCTGTGTGAAATGGTAATGGGGTATAAAAGTACCCCTACCATTTCACAAAAAGTGTCAAAAATGTTAAATATGACAAGAGACAGTTTTTGACAATTCCTTTATTTAAATGCTTCTTTTCATCTTCGTCGGGTCTTCTTCCTTCCTTCTTCCTTCAATTTCTTCCTCCATCTTCTTCTTTCTCTGCTTCTTGCTCCAGAGTTCTCGTCCGGAATCTTCCTCCGTGGCGTCTCCTTCCCTGCTTCGTTCTTGGGCCGCTCCGCATCCAAGGGAGGCTCCTGCTGTGTGAGGCTTCTCTTCTTCACTTCTTAAATAACAGATGGCCACCCGGTGACCCCGCCCCCCTCTGACGCACGGGGACTTCCCATCCAGACCCGGGTCCCCAAACCCTTTTTAGGACAATACCATGCAAATTAGCCTTTAAAATTAGCACTTTTGATTTTAAACGTTCGAGTCCCATAGACTTCAACGGGGTTCTAACGTTCGTGCAATGTTTTGGTCCGTTCGCAAGTTCTGGTGCGAACCGAACCGGGGGGTGTTCAGCTCATCCCTAGTGTGCAGTAATCTTCAGCAACCCAGTGAGAGGTGATGGTGTGCAGTAACCTATAGCAACCCAATCAGTGCGCGGTGATGGTGTGCAGTAATCTTTAGCAACCCAATCAGTAAGCGGTGATGTGTGCAGTAACTTCTAGCAACCCAATCAGTGAGTGGTGATGGTGTGCAGTAATCTTTAGCAATCCAATCAGTGAGTGGTAATGGTGTGCAGTAATCTTTAGCAACCCAATCAGTAAGCAGTGATGTGTGCAGTAATCTCTAGCAACCCAATCAGTGAGCGGTGATGGTGTGCAGTAACATCTAGCAGCCCAATCAGTGAGTGGTAATGAAGTGCAGTAACGTCTAGCAACCCAATCAGTCAGCAGTAATGGTGTGCAGTAACTTGTAGTAACCCAAACAGTGAGCGGTGATGGTTTGCAGTAATCTTTAGCAAACCAATCAGTGAGCGGTAATGGTGTGCAGTTAGTGCTGTGTTAGCACTAAAGCGCAGCTCGTTTTAGCGGTGCTTTAGTGCTGTTTAAGCTGCACTTTTCGGCCGCTAGTGGGGCACTTTTAATCCCGAACATGGGGTTAAAAACTCCAGTGTTGCGGCGCTTTGGAAGCGATGCCTATTCATTCCAATGGGCAGGGGCGTTTTGGGAGCGCTGTATACAGCCCTCCCAAACTGCCCAAAGATGCTGTTTGTAGGTTTTTTTCTAACGTTCCACAAGCGCACCGCCTGAGTGTGAAAGCACCCATTGCGGAGAATTGGAGGCAGTTTTCAGGCGCTATTTCTAGCGCTAAAATGCCTGAAAACTGCCTTAGTGTGAAAGGGAAGCTGGAGGAAGTGACAAAGGACTACAAGTGTGCTGATCATCACACTTGTTTTCCATTGAGAACTACAAGTCCCTCTGTCAAGGAGGGGACATGGTACTTGTAGTTTATTCATTTGCAGATCTCGGTGAATGAATGGCATGGCCAAGCAGGTTAAGCACACTGATTTCAATTCTAATAGCTGCTGCAGAGCAACAAAAACAAACGCTGGCAAGTCAAATGTTTCTGGGTTTTCTGTTATACTCAGGGGCGGCCCATCCATTAGGGGCGCCTAGGCACCTACCCCCCTCCTCTATCCTCGCCACCCCATATAAACAGTGGATAGATTCATGCATAGCATGTGTCTGACCACTTTTGGGTCACTGGGCATAGGAATTAGAGCGGCCAGGTTTTTTTTTGGAAGAACCTAGAGACATAGGCTCTAACAGGCTTCTAAATAGGGTGGACTTGGAGTGCAGAGCATTGTGTCTGAAGCCCACCTAGGTGTGTTGCAACAGTGAATGAAAGTTCACTGTTGCAACACTGATCCTCCTCCCAGCCAATCGGGAAGCAGGTATGAAACCTGTTTCCCGATTGGCCAAGATGTCAGGCGATCCTATTGGACGCCTAGTGCTGGGAGGAGGAGAGAGGAGACACCAGCAGAAGCTGCACTAGAATAGGACACCGAAGCAGCTTTCCCCGAGCCCATTACGCTCTCACCACCCGCATCCAGGGTAAAGATAGTGGGTGGTGGTGGGGGGGCTGTGTTAGTGCCGTGGGGGGGGGGGGTGTTGCTGCTCCACCAGCGGCCCGGGGGGGTTGTTTGCCGCCCCCCAACAAAAAAACCCCACCAGCCGCCACTGGTTATATTTATCTGCTCTGTGTAATAGAGCCACCATAGAAAGCAACTTCTTATTGTGGCACACCTGCAGGCTCAATCCTGAGCTGTGCTACCTGCGTCTATAGACACAGACAGTGAGGCTCAGCCCCGCTCTCCACTGCCTCGTCACAGGATTTGACTAACAGCCATTGGCTCCCGTTGCCTCAGCAAAGCCTGTGAGAGTAGGGAGAACTGCTACAGAAGGACATATCACTGGATCGAGTGAGGACATAAGTAACTATAAGGGGGGGTGTGGAGACGATACAGATATTGGAACATTTTTTTACCTTGGCCTAAATTTAGGAGCAAATATTATTTATTTGCTAAATTTTATAACAGAAACAAAGAAAACACGTTTTTTTTCAAAATTTTCTGCCTTTTTTTCTTTATTTAGCAAAAAATTATAAAACCTAGCGGTGACTAAATACTACCAAAAGAAATCTCTATTTGTGTGAAAAAAATGATAAAAATAGAGGCCTGTTAGAGGTCTGGGCGTTAGACAGAGGGTTTACTTTAGGTCAGGCTGGAGGGCTCTGTAGGTCAGGCCTCTGGTACCTCCCCCTGGCTCTAGAAGCTTAGAGAAGTTTCTGGAAGCTAGTGGGCAGAGGCCAGAATGTGATCTAAATATGTATGGGAATCTGGTCAATCCCCTAGGCAGGAGGCCTAGCAGGGTGGCTGAACCAGCCCATAAAGATTAGGGAGCCTGGCCAGCAGTGGAGTTGACTGGAAGATGGATGGTTGAGGTGCTGCTGTGCAGACTGGGAGGGGGCCTTGGAGAATGGGGGTTCCTGGGTCGTCAGGCTGGAGGAAGGAGGAAAGCTGAAAGAGGGAGCTCCACTGCCCTGTAGTCCACCGGGGAAGGACTGCTTGCGTAGCCTGGAAAGGAACAAGCCCAGCAGAAGGCCTGAAAGCAGTTCTAGCCATAGCTGCAGGACAAGGACAGTGTAAGTCCTTCTACACCCCCAGGGCCTGTAAGGGAGAAGTCTGCTAGATGCACGTTATCGGCAAGTCTTCAGGGGACAGTTTATTTCTTACCCAGCTAGGTGGGTTGGTATTTTTCATTAAGGGTACCAAGAGCTCCTACAAGTTGGGACTTTGTTGAAAATCCACTCAGTGGGATATCAAACTCCGAGGAAAGGATTACTTTGCAAAAACTGTTGCTGTTCCAGAGGGAATACAGTAAAGTATGTGTCATTTGCAGTGTGTTAGAGAAGGAAGTCCTCATTTTGTTGCTCTTCGGGTCAAGTTGGGCATCCGCTAACCCCTTTTACAATATCCAAGTTGAAATCCCTAATAAATCCTAAAAACCAAAAATGTGTGTTGCCTGGCTGTGCAGACTATAGGGGGACCCAAAACTCAGTGGCTATAGCGCTATACAAACAATGAGATAGACAAATGTTTTGTGAGAAAGAACTTTCGAAAAAATAAATGTTCACTTCACTTGGAAGAACAGACTACACATCTTGGTGACTTTTATGTCTGTGGTTTGAATATGTTAAAGGAGAAGTATGGGAATCCTGTTATTGGCAGTTTCATATTTACCTAGGTGGATGCAGCATTGGTTCGATGCTGCATCTGTCCCCTGGAGCCTCTTCACTGAGAACCGAGCCACCGAACACTACCGATTGCTTGGTTCTCTTACCTCCCTGAGCGGAGAGCTGCTGACTGTCAATCAACAGCTCTCCTGCTCTGCTCCTCCACGCTCATTGGAGCGATGAGCTGTGGAGGGGTGGGGAGCGGCCGTCTCAGCGGCTCGCTGAGAGGCTAAGACTGCCATCAGTCCATGCAGCTGGCAGATCCTTACTTCCAGAGTCGGGATGACGCGGTGCCTGGATTAATTCCAGTGATGTCAGCAGAGAGCGGACTTCAGACCACTCTCTGCTGAAAACGGGTCACAGGAGTGCAAAACAAATTGCACTCCTGCGACCCATAGGAGAAGCCCAGCCGAATTAGCTCAGGTTGGACTTCTCCTTTAAGAAGATTATTACAGATAAAATGAAATTACAGATAAAATATAAAACAAGTAGTGGTGTTATAGTAACTGATCTATCTTTGGGATTGAGCTTCATCATTTGTCTCTTACGTTAAGCTTCCTTTCAGCTGAATAAACCCTGAAATGTTTCTGTCTGCAACAACTCTGGCAATACATTGGTGTTCTTGTAGTATAATTGCCAAATAAAAGTGATATCATAGAATCAGTTGGCACAATGTTTGTTAGCTTTAAGCAGTATTAAACCCAAAAGCAAACATTTGTTATATTGCAGCTTACCAATTCTTAGATGTGCTGTCTGCATTGGGCTTTCTTTTAGTCTCATCTGAAGACTCAGCCAGTAAATCTGTTCTTTTTAAAAAGAACAAGCTTTTCCAAATGTATCAGTTTGCAGGGATGAGACAAACCATTTAACACTGGCAGGGGTGCTTACAATGATCCAGCTTTCATTTATTTATACAAAACCTTTATCCCAAAATATTTTAAAAAATGCTGTAACTTATTATAAAGTGCGAGATGGAGTTTGGTTTTAATTTATTAGTGTATTTAAATCTGCTGGTATGCTCACCCCCCCCCCCAAGACTGACAATTCTGCTGTCTTCTGTGCCCCCTGTGCCCCTTCATCCAGAGTGGGGTCACTCTAATACAGGAGGCGTGTTACTGGCCTGATCATCAGGTGAAAACAAAGGGGGAACAGTCTACAAAAAGAAAATTAATGCAGCCACCTCATCTAATCTTTGGTAAGCTACAATATATTATATTTTTGGTTTTGCGTTTAATACAGTACAGTATTTTTAACGCCAATTTTTTTTTTTTTTTATGTTTTTGATAGAATAGGCAAGGGTTAAAACCCCTGGTGGTGTTTAGTGCAATTTATGTCCTGTTGCAGAGATCTTCCTTTATGTCCTGTCATATAGACACAACAAGAAGTGAGATAAACCTCTTCAAAGCAAGGGAAATTCCCATCTGTTACTGAAGCAAGTGTCCTTATGGGAAGATTTAACCTCTATCTCTGTTCTGATAACAATTCGAGATTTTGGATTTTCCCTCACTTATAGTCCTTGTGAAAATGGTCATCCAGGCAAATAGAGAGGGTCATCCTCCCCAATGGGGACACAGATAGCAATAAACAGACAGAGGTTCTGCATCACTTTATCTAAAACTTTTTTTTTTTTTTTTAAAGATACACTTTAACTCACACTAAAACAATAAAAAAAGCTATTACTATTTCTGTGTAGTACTGATGCTGTTGTTCATAAGTGGTCACCAATATACTTAAAGTGATTGTAAAGACTCGGGGGCTTTTTAGTTAAAAATAACAAACATGTTATAGTCACCTCCTTTGTGTAGTGGATTTGCACAAAGCAACCCAGATCCTCCTTTTCTCCGGTCCCTTGCCAGCTCTCCTGGCCCCTCCCTCCTGTTGAGTGCCCCCACCGCAAGCAGCTTGCTATGGGGGCACCCGAGCCAAGCCACAGCTCCATGGGTCCATTCAGACACGGAGCCATGCCCTGGCATCGCCGCCTTTCTCTCCTCATTGGCTGACTGACTTTGATTAACAGCAGCCGGAGCCAATGGCGCCACGCTGCTGTCTCAGCCAATGAGGACGGGAGTCCCGGGCAGCCGAGACAATCCTACAACATCGCTGGATCGAGATGGGGCTCAGGTAAGTATTAGGGGGGCTGCTGCACACAGAAGGCTTTTTATCTTAATGCATAGAAAACCTTCTGCCTTTACAACCACTTTAACCACTTTAGGACCAGGCTTTTTTCTGACATTTGTTGTTTACAAGTAAAAAACTGTATTTTGTGCTAGAAAATTCCTTAGAACTCCCAAACATTATAAATTTTTTTTTTTAAGCAAAGACGATTATAGGGTTAAATGCGCCCGTGTAGCGCCGCTGCCGAAGCGCTTTGCAGTCGCTTCGTCAGAGGTGCCTATTCATTTCAATGTGCAGGAGCGGTGGAGGAACGGTGTATACGCCGCTCCTTCACCGCCCCAAAGATGCCAGACTTTTTTTTTTTTACCATAGTTTTTTATTGATTTTCACAATGTACAGTATACAGTAGATTACAGTGAATACATCATGGTAGATATACAGAGCAGTAACAAAGGATAGGAACTCCGGAGTCAAACGGTAAAACAAATATGCAGGCTAATGAGGTGATAGCAGTAATTGAACTTAATAGGAGGCAGAACCCGTCACCCCGTCTGGGTGCCATCTGTGAGCAGGTTCTTGGTAGAGTGTTAGCAAGTAGCCTGTTCTTGACCCAGAATAGGGTCTGTGGATGCCAGACTTTTTTTAACGTCATGCCAGCGCAGCGCCCCAGTGTAAAAGCACTCTGGCTTTCACACTGGGATTGCAGGGAAGGCGTTTTTAGGCGCTTTACAGGTGATTTTTTAGCCCAAAAGTGCCTGAAAAACGCCCCAGTGTGAAAGGGGTCTTAGCCCAATTTTTTTGTATGGTGTTAAAGGTGATGATCAGTGGTTAGAGCTTAATGCATGCACAGTCTACACTATACACTCCAAATTCTGTGTTCAGTGCACAGGAATCTGTTCCTGAGGATGTCCAATAGGACGGGTGAAACGTGTTGGATGGGACTTCCAGTTTCTGGAGACATCACTTCTGGCCCGTAGAGCGCATGCTAGATGCAGCACTTCAGGGTTTTGTTTGTGAGCTGTATTCTTGTATTTGATATTTTTTAAGTGAGTGTAACCATTTTAGTGCTATGTAAAAATAAAAAATAAGGTTGATATCCACATACTTGCCTATAAACAAGTGGGGGAACTTCTGGGTGGGGAGAGAGGAGTCTGCTGGAGTCTGGCCGAGTAAAGGAGAGGATCCAGGAAGGATACCATTCCAAAAAGGTTAAAGTGAATTTTGACTCCAATGCTTATGCAGGGGGTAAAAATATTCCAGTGAGTGTGGGAACACTTGAGGGGGCACAGAGCACTTTGAAGCAGAAATCTAAGACCCCTTTCACACTGAGCCGCCCCGGGCGTCAGCAGTAAAGTGGTGCTATTTTTAGAGCCACTTTACCGTCGTTTTAGTGGTGCTATTCGGCCGCTTGTGGGGCGGTTTTAACCCCCCCGCTAGCGCCAGAAAAGGGGTTAAATCCGCCCGCAAAACGCCACTGCATCGGCACTTTGCCGGCGGTATAGCAGCGCTGCCCCATTGTTTTCAATGGGCAGGAGCGGTGTAGGAGCGGTGTATTCGCCGCTCCTACACTGCTGCAAAGAAGCTGCTGGCAGGACTTTTTGTGACGCCCTGCCAGAGCAGCGCCCCCAAGTGTGAAAGCACTCAGGGTTTCACACTGGGTTTGCAGCTGAGGCTTTTTTCAGGCGCTATGCAGACGCTATTTTTAGCACTGTAGTGCCTGAAAAACGCCTCCAGTGTGAAAGGGGTGTAAGGGAGAATTTGGAGTGTATAGTGTGGACTGTGAATGCATCAAGCACTTATCACTGACTTATTTTGTCTTGTTTACTATTTGTATATGTTAATTGATGTACTGTATAGCGCTGTGTGGATAAGTCTAGTAGTACATTTTAACTCAGAACTGACTTGACTTCCAAAAAATACTCTCTAACCTTTGAGAAAAGCAGGGAAATTGTTGTTATCCCGGATAACATAGTCATAGTAAAAAATGGCCTTGTTGTGTAATTCTGTGTGCAAACTACAACTCTTTCTGGTAAGTGGTAAAGACCATGATCTTGTCACAGGTTGCATCAATATTACAAAGCGATCATGCTGAGCCGTTGCGTAATAGATGTTCATGACATATTTCTAAAAATAAGATCTAACGCTTATTACAATAAGTTATGGGTCTCCTGGCATGAGCCAAACATTTGTCTGCGCCTGTTTAAAATCATCCAGTAGATTTGCTGGGAAATGTCCTCACAGAAAAATGGGATTATAGTTGTCTCGCTTACTGGAAAGTCAGAACTGTTTATACGAGGTTCTATTCTCTCTCTCTTTTTTGTATATGTTGTGTGGGGCAGCCAACGGACACGGGGTAAAGAGCTGCATAATACAGGAAGAGGTTATGGAGAAGCTGGGGAAAACCAAGTTTTTTTGGCAAAACACGCAAAGTGTGATTAAAGTGGAGTTCCCACTGTTTAAACATTTTTTTTTAGGATGCATATTTTTTTTTCTAGGTTTATTTAGCGCACTCACGTTTGTGAGATTAATCGGCGATCGATTGCCGATTTCATATAGGAATATATCTTATATTCCTGTTTACTAGAAGTTTACATAGTGCTTGTGGGCATGTGAAGCCCACAAGCACTATCTTCTAGGCTCTGGTGCAGCTGAGCGACCAGCATGCACCGTCCGTTCTCGCGCATGCGCCGTATGTACGGCGCAGCACCGTACACTTCTGATGTTGCCATCACAACGGGCGGTGTGATGGCAACAAAGCCCTCGGCGCTGCCCAGTGACTCCTGGGAAGTGATGACAGACATCTCCCAGGAGCACTAGTGAGCACGGGCGCCGAGGGAAATAACGTCAGGCGCCTTGGAGAGGAAGAGGCAGATTACGAGGGACCCCCTAGCAACAGAACTGAAAAGGTGAGTAAAAAAAAAAAATTTTAATGCTGCTGAATATTGTATTTTTTTTTATGACTGGAACTCCACTTTGACCTACTTTAAGCCTTAAGTATCAATGCATGATAATATTTTCTTATTCTCACTAAAAATCTCTAATGAGCTAGAAAGTAAAATCTGAAATGAACCCCTTCTCTGCCCCACCTGTATAGATTTACCTGATCTGAACAAACCCGGTACACAGGAATCATCAGAACCCCTGATTAAAAAAAATTTCCCCAGCTTTGCCAGCACAGTGGAGCCTCTCAGACCTTTATATGGCCATCTTCCATTAAAATAGAAGCTCAGGAGATGTCTTCATAGATGTCTATGGGTTTTGACTCTACAGGCTTGGACCCAGGGTTGCCAACCGCCAGAAAATTTACTGACAATTTGTAAAAATCAGTGATTTTTTTTTTTACAGCTGTCAGTAAATATCTGGGGCTGGTAATTTCATGCTGTGTTGACTTTTTAAGTGTAAATCAAGCAAATTACTTTTTTATAGGTATTGTCAGTGTTTCCATATCATGTTTATACTGTTCAAATATTCACTGTGTTAGTTTTCAATAAGAGTTCTGTCATTTCTCAGGTTAGCAGTAAAAAATGTGTTCCGCCAGTAAATTTACCATGTTTTGTCAGTAAAAAATGCTGCAGGAGGTTGGTAACCCTGCTTGGACCATAGATAGAGGATTTTAGCCAGAGGCTCTGAAGATTCCTGTGGGCCACATATTGGCTGGGGAAGTGGTAGGCCAAGGGGATAAGTACATTTATGCTTAAATATATTTAGCTTTAAACAATAGAAAGCACTTGGACTGTCAGGCATGATCAGATTACCAAATTGTTTTCTTTTCAAATATACATAATTTCTTAAAGTGGAATGACTATATCCAGAGCTTGTGTTATCTTGCAATAGCAGGAAAAGCACAGGAAACCTTTGACATTAGCTTAATCTTTGGAGAAGCCATAGCAATCAGTTGGGAAAATCTACTGCAGCCAATTAACCTTTCTGTCTACAACAATCAGCATGTCTGCTGATAACCAAAAACAAAATCAGCTTGCATAGGGGTTTAACAATTTCAGTTAAATTCAACTGCCTTCTCCCTTGTAAAAACATAATAAAGGTAACCTTTGACAATACACTTTATTGTCAAAAGTATTGGGACACCAGCCTTGGACAGCCTTTGGGGATGGTCCCTTCCTGTCCCAACATGACTGCACACCAGTGCACAAAGCAAGGTCCATAAGGACACGGATGAGAAAGTTTGGGGTGGAGGAACTTGACTGGCCTGCACAGAGCCCTGACCTCAACCCGATAGAACACCTTTAGGATGAATTAGAGCAGAGACTGCGAGCCAGACCTTCTCGTTCAACATCAGTGCCTAAACTCACAAATGTGGTTCTGGAAGAATAGTCAAACATTCCCACAGACACTCCTAAACCTTGTGGACAGCCTCCCCAGAAGAGTTGAAGCTGTTATAGCTGCAAAGGGTGGGCCAACTCAATAATGAACCCTACGGACTAAGACTGGGATGCCATTAACTAGTTATGGGCCGCCTGCCGCAGTTGTACTGTGGCAGGTTGGCTCCCCTGCGCAAATCACCGTCATTGTATGTCAGGCGCGAGGAGAAGCGGGGAAGCAGTCAGCCCAGCCCCCCATACAGTTAGCAACACCTCCCAGGGAACACACTTAACCCTTTGATCGCTCCCTAGTGTTAACCCCTTCCCTGTCAGTGACATTTATACAGCAATCAGTGGCTATTTTTAGCTCTGATTGCTGTATAAATGTCAATGGTTTTGAAAAAGTGTCAAAAAGTGTTCGATCTGTCTGCCGCAATGTCGCAGTCCCACTAAAAATCGCTGATCACCGCCATTACTAGTAAAAAAAATAAATAAATAAAAATGCCATAAATCTATTCCCTATTTTGTAGACGCTATAACTTTTGCACAAACACATCAATATACGCTTATTGCGATTTTTTTTTTACCAAAAATATGTAGAAGAATATATACATATTGGCCTAACTGATGCAGACTTTTTTTTGGATATTATAGCAAAAAGTAAAAAATATTGTTTTTTTTTTCAAAATTGTCAGGTTTTTTTTGTTTATAGCGCAAAAAAATAAAAACCACAGATGTGATCAAATACCACCAAAAGAAAGCTCTATTTGTGGGAAAAAAAGGACGTCAATTTTGTTTGGGTACAGCATCGCATGACCGCACAATTGTCAGTTGAAGCGATGCAGTGCCGTATTGCAAAAATGACCTGGTCGTTAAGGGGGAAAAAAAATATCTTTCAGTCCTTAACCACTTGCCGACCACCTAACGCAGATATACTGCGGCAGAATGGCACGGACAGGCAAAATCACGTACCTGGTACGTGATCTGCCTTCCGCGGGCTGGGGGCACATCGCGCCCACCCCCCCCCCGGTGCCCGAGGCGGTCGGCATCGTTGGGGAAGCGACACAGGCAGAGGGGGAGGCCACTCATTCGTGGCCACCCCCTCGCGATCGCTCCCCACGAATGAAATTGTTCCTCTGCCGCTGTAATGTAAACAGCGGCAAAGGAAGTGATGTCATCTCTCCTCGAGCCGGTCTTTTCGTTCCGGCGCCGAGGAGAGAAGACATCTAAGTAAGTGCACCAACACTACACGTACAGTAGAACACACCAGGCACACTTTTCACCCCCCATCACCCCCTGATCACCCCCCAATCACCCCCCCCCGCGTCACAGTGACACCAATAGCAGTTTTTTTTTTTGCATTGGTGTCAGTTTGTGACAGTTATAAGTGGTAGGGCAGTTAGGGTTAGCCCCCTTTAGGTCTAGGGTACCGCCCTAACCCCCCCTAATAAAGTTTTAACCTCTTGATCACCCCCCATCGCCAGTGTCACTAAGCGATCGTTTTTATGATCGCTGTATTAGTGACACAGGTGACACTAGTTAGGGAGGTAAGTATATAGGTTTGCCGTCAGCGTTTTATTGTGACAGGGACCCCCATATACTACCTAGTAAAGGTTTTAACCCCCTGATTGCCCCCTAGTTAATGCTTTCACCAGTGATCACCGTATAACTGTTACGGGTGACGCTGGTTAGTTACTTTGTTTATTATAGTTTCAGGGCACCCACCGTTTATTACCTTATAAAGGTTTAACCCCCTGATCGCCCGGCGGTGATATAAGTTAAGTTTTAGGGTCAGATAAGGTCTGTGTCGCCCCAGGCAGCGTTAGGTTAGTGCCAGTACCGCTAACACCCACGCACGCAGCATACACCTCCCTTAGTGGTATAGTATCTGAACAGATCAATATCTGATCTGATCTATACTAGCATCCCCAGCAGTTTAGGGTTCCCAAAAACGCAGTGTTAGCGGGATCAGCCCAGATACCTGCTAGCACCTGCGTTTTGCCCCTCGGCCCAGCCCAGCCCAGCCCAGCCCACCCAAGTGCAGTATCGATCAATAACTATCACTTACAAAACACTAAGCACACATAACTGCAGCGTTCGCAGAGTCAGGCCTGATCCCTGTGATCGCTACCAGTTTTTTTGGTAGCGTTTTGATACAGTCGCTAACAGTCAGGAGCTTTTTTGCCTGTGAGTCTCACTAGAGTACCCCTAAATTTAGAGCCCAAAATGGCAAATCGAAGGTACACTAGTGAAGAGGCCTACACATTTCTGAGCATGACAGATAGTGAAAAGGAAGTCACTCATCTGTCAGATTCAGGCTCAGAATACGATCCTGTAGAGGACAGCGGCTCCATGACACATAGTTCTGATGACGGAGTTGTGGTCCCTGCCAAGGTCAGGCGTACCAGACCCCGAACTTCTTCTTCTGTCCTTGATGTGCAAGAACCGCGGGTCCCTCGTATGGAGCAGAGAAGTACTAGCCCTGCTATTCCTTCTGGTGAACTGGCAAGCACCAGCGGCCTAGTACACCCTGGTCGTACATCCAGCACTGCAGTATCACGTGCTGACATGGCGAGTCCCATAAGTGCAGTTCAACTTGGCGAGGTGGCAAGCACAAGTAGTGTCCCGCTGCCACCAAGAAGACGAACACAGGCCCGTCGTGCCCATAGTGCCCTTCCTGCTGCATTCACCAATCCGAATTGGGAACCCACCGCTTCTGCAGCACTCGTACTTCCCCCATTCACTGGCCAACCCAGCATTCAGGTGGAAACAGTTGATTTTACGTCACTGGATTTTTATTCGCTGTTTTTCACCGAAGATCTCTATAGATCTATTGTGGACCAAAGCCATTTGTACGCTGGTCAACACATTGTCACTATTCCCCAGTCCTCCCTTGCCAGAGATTGGAAACCAATTACGGTTTCCGAATTTAAGATCTTTCTGGGCCTTTCCCTCAACATGGGCATAAATAAAAAGAGTGAGTTGCGGTCATATTGGTCCACTGACCCAATTCACCATATGCCCGTGTTCTCTGCCTCCATGGCCAGGGCACGATACGAGCAGATTTTGCGGTTCATGCACTTCAACAACAATGAACTCTGTCGTCCTCGTGGAGACCCTGAATACGATTGGCTCTACAAAATTCGGCCCGTCGTAAACCACTTCAACCAACGTTTTGCAGACTTGTTTACTCCCCATCAAGTTGTCTGCGTTGATGAGTCCCTGATTACATTTTCTGGCCACTTGTCATTCAAACAGTACCTTCCCAGCAAGCGTGCCAGATACGGGGTCAAGATGTATAAGCTCTGTGACAGGGCCACAGGCTATGCATGTAGTTTTATGGTTTACAAGGGCAAAGATAGTCACGTAGAGCCGACAAACTGCCCTGCCTACATAGGAAGCGCTGGCAAGATAGTGTGGGACTTGGTGTCACCCTTATTCGGAAAGGGGTACCACTTGTACGTGGACAATTATTACACGAGCGTGCCACTTTTTAGTCACCTTTTTGATCATCAGATTGGAGCATGTGGCACTGTGCGACTTAATCGCCGGGGCTTTCCCTAGCGGCTTGTAGATTCCCGTCTTAGGCTGGGGGAGAGAGCCTGCTTGCAGTGTAATAACTTGCTCGCTATGAAGTGCAGGGATACTAAGAATGTTTTCGTTCTTACCTCCCTTCATGCAGAAACGACAGTCCAAATTACTACGGCGACTGGTGTTCTGGAGAAACCCCTCTGTGTCCACAAATATAACATTAACATGGGAGGGGTGGACCTCAACGACCAGTTGTTGGCGCCGTACCTAGTTGCCCATAAGGCCAGACGCTGGTACAAAAAAGTGTCTGTTTATTTATTTCAATTGGCTTTGCTGAATGCTTATGTGCCATATAGAGCTTCAGGACGGACTGGATCCTTCCTTCAATTCCAGGAAGAGATGGTCAGAGCCCTTCTGTTTCCAGACGGTGCTCCACCTCACCATCCCCAACCAAATGCAGTAAACCGGCTGCAAGAGAGGCATTTTCTTTATGTCCTCCGAAGTACCCCTACCCAACGAGCCCCCCAAAAAAGATGTCGTGTCTGCAGCAAGCGCGGATTTAGGCGTGACACCTGGTATTGTTGTCCCCTCTGTCCTGGCAATCCTGGTCTTTGCATTGGTGAATGTTTTGAACGCTACCACACACTAGTGGAGTATTAGCGTAGGGTACAGCACTGCACAGACTAGGCACACTTCCACAGGGTCTCCCAAGATGCTGTCGCATTTTGAGAGACCCAAACCTGGTACCAGTTAAAAAAGTTAAAGTTACAAAAAAAAAAGTGTAAAAAAAACAAAAAAAAGTAAAAAAAAAGAAAAAAACACAAAAAAAATATAAAATAAAAAAACCAAAAATAGTTGTTGTTTTATTGTTCTCTCTCTATTCTCTCTCTATTGTTCTGCATTCTATACTGCAATGTTTTATTGTTATGTTTTTATCATGTTTGCTTTATAGGTATGCAATTTTTTTATACTTTGTTTTTTTTATTGTTAACCACCTTTGTGTTTTCAGGTACGCCATTCAGCTGCAGAGCGGATTTATTTATCTTGACAGCAACAGCGTTTGCTCCCACGATACATAAAGCCGTGACTCCAGCGCTGTCGGAGGTGATTTCACCACCACAGTTACATACTTCAGCATATATGCCGAAGCGTGGGGGCAGCAGTGGGTGGAGGAGCGATTTGCTCCTGCCTTTTGCGGGAGGATGCCCCCATGCTTCGGCATATATATTTTTTAGGTAGGCACAGGTTGCGTTAAATGTTTTATTTTTTATTATGTTTTTTTTGTATTTTGCTTTGCAGGTATGGTAAGTATTACTGTTATACTGTAATGTTACTTTGTTTTTTTGTTAACCATCATTTGCTTAGCAGGTACGCCATTCAGTTGCAGCACGGATTTATTTATCTTGACAGCAACAGCGTTTGCTCCCACAATACATAAAGCCGTGACTCCAGCGCTGTCGGAGGTGATTTCACCACCACAGTTACATACTTCAGCATATATGCCGAAGCGTGGGGGCAGCAGTGGGTGGAGGAGCGATTTGCTCCTGCCTTTTGCGGGAGGATGCCCCCACGCTTCGGCATATATATTTTTTAGGTAGGCACAGGTTGTGTTAAATGTTTTATTTTTTACTATGATTTTTTTTTATTTTGCTTTGCAGGTATGGTAAGTAATACTGTTATACTGTAATGTTACTTTGTTTTTTTGTTAACCATCATTTGCTTAGCAGGTACGCCATTCAGTTGCAGCACGGATTTATTTATCTTGACAGCAACAGCGTTTGCTCCCACGATACATAAAGCCGTGACTCCAGCGCTGTCGGAGGTGATTTCACCACCACAGTTACATACTTCAGCATATATGCCGAAGCGTGGGGGCAGCAGTCGGTGGAGGAGCGATTTGCTCCTGCCTTTTGTGGGACGATGCCCCCATGCTTCGGCATATATATACGGTGCATGTATGCCCATCATTAGAAGTGGGTGGATGAAGGGAGGTATTCTAATGGTGGGCATACCCACCGATCAATATCTTTTTTTCGTTCAGCCCACAGGCTGCATGAAAAAAAAGTTTACAATGTATGCCCAACAAGGACCAGCAACGTACTGGTATGTTGCTGGACTTTGAGTGGTTATACCAGAATGATGCCTGCAGGTTAAGGTATCATCTTGGTATCATTCTTTTCAGCCAGTGGTCGGCTTTCTTGTAAAAGCAATCCTAGCAGCTAATTAGCCTCTAGACTGCTTTTACAAGCAGTGGGAGGGAATGCCCCCCCCCCCACACACACACACACCGTCGTCCATGTTTTTCTCTGGCTCTCCTGTCCCAACAGGGAACTTGAGAATGCAGCCGGTGATTCAGCCAGCTGACCATAGAGCTGATCAGAGACCAGAATGGCTCCAAACATCTCTATGGCCTAAGAAACTGGAAGCTACGAGCATTTCATGACTTAGATTTCGCCGGATGTAAACAGCGCCATTGGGAAATTGGGAAAGCATTTTATCACACCGATCTTGGTGTGGTCAGATGCTTTGAGGGCGGAGGAGAGATCTAGGGTCTAATAGACCCCAATTTTTTTCTAAAAAGAGTACCTGTCACTACCTTTTGCTATCATGGGGGATATTTACATTCCCTGAGATAACAATAAAAATGATAAAAAAAAAATAAAAATGAAAGGAACAGTTTAAAAATAAGATAAAAAAGCAAAAAAATAAAATAAAAAAAAAAAAAAAAAAAGCACCACTGCCCCCCCCCTGCTCTCGCACAAAGGCGAACGCAAGCGTCGGTCTGGCGTCAAATGTAAACAGCAATTGCACCATGCATGTGAGGTATCACCGCGAAGGTCAGATCGAGGGCAGTAATTTTAGCAGTAGACCTCCTCTGTAAATCTAAAGTGGTAACCTGTAAAGGCTTTTAAAGGCTTTTAAAAATGTATTTAGTTTGTCGCCACTGCACGTTTGTGCGCAATTTTAAAGCATGTCATGTTTGGTATTCCATGTACTCGGCCTAAGATCATCTTTTTTATTTCATCAAACATTTTGACAAAATAGTGTGTTTTAGTGTATTAAAATTTAAAAAAGTGTGTTTTTTCCCCAAAAAATGCGTTTGAAAAATCGCTGCGCAAATACTGTGTGAAAAAAAAAATTAAACACCCACCATTTTAATCTGTAGGGCATTTGCTTTAAAAAAATATATAATGTTTGGGGGTTCAAAGTAATTTTTTTGCAAAATAAAATAATTTTTTCATGTAAACAATAAGTGTCAGAAAGGGCTTTGTCTTCAAGTGGTTAGAAGAGTGGTCGATGTGTGACATAAGCTTCTAAATGTTGTGCATAAAATGCCAGGACAGTTCAAAACCCCCCCAAATGACCCCATTTTGGAAAGTAGACACCCCAAGCTATTTGCTGAGAGGCATGTCGAGTCCATTGAATATTTTATATTGTGACACAAGTTGCGGGAAAAAGACAATTTTTTTTTTGCACAAAGTTGTCACTAAATGATATATTGCTCAAACATGCCATGGGAATATGTGAAATTACACCCCAAAATACATTCTGTTGCTTCTCCTGAGTATGGGGATACCACATGTGTGAGACTTTTTGGGAGCCTAGCCGCGTACGGGACCCCGAAAACCAAGCCCCGCCTTCAGGCTTTCTAAGGGCGTAAATTTTTGATTTCACTCTTCACTGCCTATCACAGTTTCGGAGGCCATGGAATGCCCAGATGGCACAACCCCCCCCCCCCAAATGACCCCATTTTGGAAAATAGACACCCAAAGCTATTTGCTGAGAGGTATAGTGAGTATTTTGCAGACCTCACTTTTTGTCACAAAGTTTTGAAAATTGAAAAAAGAAAAAAAAGTATGTTTTTCTTGCCTTTCTTCATTTTCAAAAACAAATGAGAGCTGCAAAATACTAACCATGCCTCTCAGCAAATAGCTTGGGGTGTCTACTTTCCAAAATGGGGTCATTTGGGGGGGGTTTTGTGCCATCTTGGCATTTTATGGCCTTCAAAACTGTGATAGGTAGTGAGGAGTAAAATCAAAAATGTATGCCCTTAGAAATCCTGAAGGCGGTGCTTGGTTTTCGGGGCCCCGTACGCGGCTAGGCTCCCAAAAAGTCCCACACATGTGGTATCCCCGTACTCAGGAGAAGCAGCAGAATATATTTTGGGGTGTAATTCCACATATGCCTATGGCATGTTTGAACAATATATCATTTAGTGACAACTTTGTGCAAAAAAAAAAAAAAAATTGTCACTTTCCCGCAACTTGTGTCAAAATATAAAATATTCCATGGACTCAACATGCCTCTCAGCAAATAGCTTGGGGTGTCTACTTTCCAAAATGGGGTCAATTGGGGGGGGGGGTTGTGCCATCTGGGCATTTTATGGCCTTCAAAAATGTGATAGGTAGTGGGGAGTGAAATTACAACTTTACGTCCTTAGAAATCCTGAAGGCGGTGCTGGGTTTTCGGGGCCCCGTACGCAGCTAGGCTCCCAAAAAGTCCCACACATGTGGTATCCCCGTACTCAGGAGAATCAGCAGAATGTATTTTGGGGTGCAATTCCACATATGCCCATGGCCTGTGTGAGCAATATATCATTTAGTGACAACTTTGTGCAAAAAAAAAAAAATTCTCACATTCCCGCAACTTGTGTCAAAAAATAAAATATTCCATGGACTCAACATGCCTCTCAGCAAATAGCTTGGGGTGTCTACTTTCCAAAATGGGGTCATTTGGGGGGGGTTTTGTGCCATCTTGGCATTTTATGGCCTTCAAAACTGTGATAGGTAGTGAGAAGTAAAATCAAAAATTTATGCCCTTAGAAATCCTGAAGGCGGTGCTTGGTTTTCGGGGCCCCGTACGCGGCTAGGCTCCCAAAAAGTCCCACACATGTGGTATCCCCGTACTCAGGAGAAGCAGCAGAATATATTTTGGGGTGTAATTCCACATATGCCCATGGCATGTTTGAACAATATATCATTTAGTGACAACTTTGTGCAAAAAAAAAAAAAAAAATTGTCACTTTCCCGCAACTTGTGTCAAAATATAAAATATTCCATGGACTCAACATGCCTCTCAGCAAATAGCTTGGGGTGTCTACTTTCCAAAATGGGGTCATTTGGGGGGGGGGGGTTTTGTGCCATCTTGGCATTTTATGGCCTTCAAAACTGTGATAGGTAGTGAGAAGTGAAATCAAAAATTTATGCCCTTAGAAATCCTGAAGGCGGTGCTTGGTTTTCGGGGCCCCGTACGCGGCTAGGCTCCCAAAAAGTCCCACACATGTGGTATCCCCGTACTCAGGAGAAGCAGCAGAATATATTTTGGGGTGCAATTCCACATATGCCCATGGCATGTTTGAGCAATATATCATTTAGTGACAACTTTGTGCAAAAAAAAAAAAAAAAATTGTCACTTTCCAGCAACTTGTGTCAAAATATAAAATATTCCATGGACTCAACATGCCTCTCAGCAAATAGCTTGGGGTGTCTACTTTCCAAAATGGGGTCATTTGGGGGGGGTTTGTGCCATCTTGGCATTTTATGCCCTTCAAAACTCTGATAGGTAGTGAGGAGTGAAATAAAAAATTTATGCCCTTAGAAATCCTAAAGGCGGTGATTGGTTTTCGGGGCCCCGTACGCGGCTAGGGTCCCAAAAAGTCCCACACATGTGGTATCCCCATACTCAGGAGAAGCAGCTAAATGTATTTTGGGGTACAATTCCACATATGCCCATGGCCTGTGTGAGCAATATATCATTTAGTGACAACTTTGTGCAAAAAAAAAAAAATTGTCACATTCCCACAACTTGTGTCAAAAAATAAAATATTCCATGGACTCAACATACCTCTCAGCAAATAGCTTGGGGTGTCTACTTTCCAAAATGGGGTCATTTGGGGGTGTTTCGTGCCATCTTGGCATTTTATGGCCTTCAAAACTGTGATAGGTAGTGAGGAGTGTAATCAAAAATCTATGCCCTTAGAAATCCTGAAGGCGGTGCTTGGTTTTCGGGGCCCCATACGCGGCTAGGCTCCCAAAAAGTCCCACACATGTGGTATCCCCGTACTCAGGAGAAGCAGCTGAATGTATTTTGGGGTGCAATTCCACATATGCCCATGGCCTGTGTGAGCAATATATCATTTAGTGACAACTTTTTGTAAATTTTTTTTTTTTTTTTTTGTCATTATTCAATCACCTGGGACAAAAAAAATAAATATTCAATGGGTTCAACATGCCTCTCAGCAATTTCCTTGGGGTGTCTACTTTCCAAAATGGGGTCATTTGGGGGGGTTTTGTACTGCCCTGCCATTTTAGCACCTCAAGAAATGACATAGGCAGTCATAAACTAAAAGCTGTGTAAATTCCAGAAAATGTACCCTAGTTTGTAGGCGCTATAACTTTTGCGCAAACCAATAAATATACGCTTATTGACTTTTTTTTTACCAAAGACATGTGGCCGAATACATTTTGGCCTAAATGTATGACTAAAATTGAGTTTATTGGATTTTTTTTATAACAAAAAGTAGAAAATATCGGTCTTTTTCCATTTATAGCGCAAAAAATAAAAACGGCAGAGGTGATCAAATACCATCAAAAGAAAGCTCTATTTGTGGGAAGAAAAGGATGCAAATTTCGTTTGGGTACACCATTGCATGACCGCGCAATTAGCAGTTAAAGCGACGCAGTGCCAAATTGTAAAAAGTGCTCTGGTCAGGAAGGGGGTAAATCCTTCCGGGGCTGAAGTGGTTAAAAAAGTTAAAGTTACAAAAAAAAAAAAAAAACACAAAAAAATATATAAAATAAAAAAACCAAAAATAGTTGTCGTTTTATTGTTCTCTCTCTATTCTCTCTCTATTGTTCTGCTCTTTTTTACTGTATTCTATTCTGCAAGGTTTTATTGTTATTATGTTTTTATCATGTTTGCTTTATAGGTATGCAATTTTTTTTATACTTTGTTTTTTTATTGTTAACCACTTTTTTGTTTTCAGGTACGCCATTCAGCTGCAGAGCAGATTTATTTATCTTGACAGCAACAGCGTTTGCTCCCACGATACATAAAGCCGTGACTCCAGCGCTGTCGGAGGTGATTTCACCATCACAGTTACATTCTTCAGCATATATGCCGAAGCGTGGGGGCAGCAGTGGGTGGAGGAGCGATTTGCTCCTGCCTTTTGCGGGAGGATGCCCCCATGCTTCGGCATATATAAACGGTGCATGTATGCCCATCATTAGAAGTGGGTGGATGAAGGGAGGTATTCTAATGGTGGACATACCCACAGATCAATATCTTTTTTTTCGTTCAGCCCAGACTGCATGAAAAAAAAGTTTACAATATATGCCCAACAAGGACCAGCAACATACTGGTATGTTGCTGGACTTTGAGTGGTTATACCAGAATGATGCCTGCAGGTTAAGGTATCATCTTGGTATCATTCTTTTCAGCCAGTGGTCGGCTTTCATGTAAAAGCAATCCTAGCAGCTAATTAGCCTATAGACTGCTTTTACAAGCAGTGGGAGGGAATGCCCCCCCACTGTCTTCCATGTTTTTCTCTGGCTATCCTGTCCCAACAGGGAACCTGAGAATGCAGCCGGTGATTCAGACAGCTGACCATAGAGCTGATCAGAGACCAGAATGGCTCCAAACATCTCTATGGCCTAAAAAACCGGAAGCTACGAGCATTTCATGACTTAGATTTCGCCGGATGTAAACAGCGCCATTGGGAAATTGGAAAAGCATTTTATCACACCGATCTTGGTGTGGTCAGATGCTTTCAGGGCAGAGGAGAGATCTAGGGTCTAATAGACCCCAATTTTTTCAAAAAAGAGTCACTACCTATTGCTATCATAGGGGATATTTACATTCCCTGAGATAACAATAAAAATGATTAAAAAAAATGAAAGGAACAGTTTAAAAATAAGATGAAAAAGCAAAAAAATAATTAAAAAAAACAAAAAAAAAACAGCACCCCTGTCGCCCCCTGCTCTCGCGCATAAGCGAACGCAAGCGTCGGTCTGGCGTCAAATGTAAACAGCAATTGCCCCATGCATGTGAGGTATCACCGCGAAGGTCAAAACGAGGGCAGTAATTTTAGCAGTTGACCTCCCCTGTAAATCTAAAGTGGTAACCTGTAAAGGCTTTTAAAGGCTTTTAAAAATGTATTTAGTTTGTCGCCACTGCACGTTTGTGCGCAATTTTAAAGCATGTCATGTTTGGTATCCATGTACTCGGCCTAAGATCATCTTTTTTATCTCATCAAACATTTGGGCAATATAGTGTGTTTTAGTGCAATAAAATTTTAAAAAGTGTGTTTTTTCCCAAAAAAATGTGTTTAAAAAATCGCTGCGCAAATACTGTGTGAAAAAAAAAGGCGAAACACCCACCATTTTAATCTGTATGACATTTGCTTTAAAAAAATATATAATGTTAGGGAGTTCAAAGTAATTTTCTTGCAAAAAAAAAATAATTTTTTCATGTAAACAAAGAGTGTCAGAAAGGGCTTTGTTTTCAAGTGGTTAGAAGAGTGGGTGATGTGTGACATAAGCTTCTAAGTGTTGTGCATAAAATGCCAGGACAGTTCAACCCCCCCCCCAAATGACCCCATTTTGGAAAGTAGACACCCCAAGCTATTTGCTGAGAGGCATGTCGAGTCCATGGAATATTTTATATTGTGACACAAGTTGCGGGAAAAAGACAAATTTTTTTTTTTTTGCACAAAGTTGTCACTAAATGATATATTGCTCAAACATGCCATGGGAATATGTGAAATTACACCCCAAAATATATTCTGTTGCTTCTCCTGAGTACAGGGTTACCACATGTGTGAGACTTTTTGACTTTTTGGGAGCCTAGCCGCGTACGGGACCCCGAAAACCAAGCACCGCCTTCAGGCTTTCTAAGGGCGACAGTTTCGGAGGCCATGGAATGCCCAGATGGCACAACCCCCCCCCCCCCCCAAATGACCCCATTTTGGAAAATAGACACCCCAAGCTATTTGCTGAGAGGTATAGTGAGTATTTTGCAGACCTCACTTTTTGTCACAAAGTTTTGAAAATTGAAAAAGGGAAAAGAAAATTTTTTTCTTGTCTTTCTTCATTTTCTAAAACAAATGAGAGCTGCAAAATACACACCATGCCTCTCAGCAAATAGCTTGGGGTGCTACTTTCCAAAATGGGGTCATTTTGGGGGGTTTTGTGTTATCTTGGCATTTTATGGCCTTCGAAACTGTGATAGGTAGTGAGGAGTGAAATCAAAAATTTACGCCCTTAGAAATCCTGAAGGCGGTGATTGGATTCCAGGGCCCCGTATGAAGCTAGGCTCCCAAAAAGTCCGACACATGTGGTATCCCCATACTCAGGAGAAGCAGCAGAATGTATTTTGGGGTGCAATTCCACATATGGCCATGGCATGTTTGAGCAATATATCATTTAGTGACAACTTTGTGCAAAAAAAAAAAAAAATTGGTCACTTTCCTGCAACTTGTGTCAAAATATAAAATATTCCATGGACTCAACATGCCTCTCAGCAAATAGTTTGGGGCGTCTACTTTTGTGCCATCTTGGCATTTTATGGCCTTCAAAACTGTGATAGGTAGTGAGGAATGAAATCAAAAATTTATGCCCTTAGAAATCCTGAAGACAGTGATTTGATTTCGGGGTCCCGTACGCGGCTAGGCTCCCAAAAAGTCCCACACATGTGGTATCCCCGTACTCAGGAGAAGCAGCAGAATTCACTAAAATTGAGTTTATTGGATTTTTTTAATAACAAAAAGTAGAAAATATCATTTTTTTTCAAAATTTTTCAGTCTTTTTCTGTTTATAGCGCAAAAAATAAAAACCGCAGAGGCGATCAAGTAGCATCAAAAGAAAGCTCTATTTGTGGGAAGAAAAGAACGCAAATTTCGTTTGGGTACAGCATTACATGACTGCGCAATTAGCAGTGCCAAATTGTAAAAAGTGCTCTGGTCAGGAAGGGGGTAAATCCTTCTGGGGCTGAAGTGGTTAAAGTTCATGTAAAGGCAGGTGTCCCAATACTTTTGGCAATATAATGTATGTAAATTGTCATTGCTGACCTTATTTTATAAATTCTATTTTGCCTGGCCGCCTCTGGATTGTTGTTCTACACAAGTTGATGACCCTACTCTACTTGCCCTTGTGTTTCCTACTTATAGGCCTTCCTGCCACGTGAGCTGCTTGCCCAGTGGAAATGCACTTTAATCCTCCTACCTGATGCTAACCCATAGAATTGGGCCAACTTTAGGAACCCAATGCCAGCCACAAACTGTTCGGAGTGACCCACACAAAGCTTTCAGCAAGTGAAGTCAGAACAAGAACAAACTGATCAGCTTACTTGTTCCATGCAGAAACTCAAAGTAATGAAGCACGTGTATTAGTATGATATCCAAGAACTAGCAGTTTCAGAAGGAGCAGTCGTTGGCAGCCTAGTAAGTCAGACCAACATAGCTCTCCTTATCATGGGGTTTAAAGTTACCAGTTTTGATCAGTCGTAACCTGTACACTTCGGGGGGTTATTTACTAAAACGGGAGAGTGCCAGATCTGATGCGGCTCTGTAAAGAAAATCAGCTTCCAAGTTTTCCTGCCAAAGCTTAATTCAACAAGCTAAAGTTAGAAGCTAATTTGCCACCATGCACAGCTGCACCAGGTTCTAAGTACTCCAGTTTTAGGAAATCTGCCTCTTCATGTTTGTTTGATGCTAATAATGGAAAGTATCCATGGACAGCAATAAGTGTTATCAGATTATGTCAACTGTTTTTTTTATGCATGATTTATAACTTTGCTGCTTACTATGAGGAAGTAAGCGGACCTTTAGACTGAGGAGTTGTAATGGGTTATTAAAATACAGAATACATGGGAATCTACATGCAACTAGATGGAAAACCTCAAATCAGCATATATAAACACGAAATTTCCATTCCATCACAAAAAGGTGTAAAAGTCATAAAAGGATTAACTGTCATCTTAAAGGGAATTTCCTCTATTGCAATGAAAGTAGGAAATCCTTATTATCTTTTGTCTGTTTTTGTGGTGGATTTACACTTCTGGACTGCTATAACTCAGGCCAATACGCACCATACTAAGCTGTTAGCATATATTTAAATCCTTAAGCATGTTTTAAATAAATACATGGAATAAATATCTTGCTCACAATAATTTAAAATGTTCTATATGTGAACTCCACAGTGTGACCTGCCAGTCTGCATGGCATGTAGAATCAAAAAAATCAAGTTAGACTTACCGGTAACTTGTTTTCCAGGAGTCTTTCAGAACAGCACGTTGAGAGCGTGGCTCCACCCACTTGACAGGAAACACACCCCCACCAAACTTTAAAAGGAGGCTCCTTCCCACTTATCATCAGTAGTAGTAGAGAACCTCTGGCCCAAGCTGGAACACATAACCAGAATATGGTTAGTCACAGCATAGAAATTTAATGCAATAAGGGCGGGTTGCTGCTGTCCTGAAAGACTCCTGGAAAACA
This sequence comes from Lithobates clamitans, assembly GCA_037952925.1. Taxonomy (NCBI): domain Eukaryota; kingdom Metazoa; phylum Chordata; class Amphibia; order Anura; family Ranidae; genus Lithobates; species Lithobates clamitans. The sequence continues at coordinate 88,518 of JBBGZY010001381.1, forward strand.
AGTTACGGTAAGTCTAACTTGATTTTTCCCTTAACGTCTTTCAGGACAGCACCTTGAGAGGATAATAGAGACTTACCCACTTAGGGAGGGACCACAGCTTGTAAGACCTTTCTGCCAAAAGTTTGATCACTTGCTGACAGAAGATCCAGCCTGTAATGACGGACAAACGTCAGGTAACTTGATCACGTAGCCGCCTTACAAATCTGATCTGGGGTGGCACCAGCTATTTGTGCCCATGTAGTGGCCTGAGCCCTGGTAGAATGTGCTTTAATTCCCAGCGGGGGAGACAGCCCCGATTGAGAGTAGGCTGCTAGAATAGCCTACTTAAGCCATCTAGCTATTGACCCCTTAGAGCTTGTTGGCCCTTCTTTTTACCAGAAAAAAGTATAAACAGAGAGTCTGAGGACCGAAAATTACTTGTTACTTCCAGATATTGTAGTAAAGTCCTTCTTACATCCAAATTATGGAATTTGCCTTCTTTTCCCCCCGAGGGGTTAGAGCAAAAGGTTGGCAGGATGATCTCCTGTGACCTATTGTGGGCTCGGTTTTAAGTATAATCCTATCTGTGTAGATGTTTAAAAAGGATCTTTTAACAGATAGGGCGTGCAGCTCACCAATTCTCCTTGCTGACGTTATTGCAACTAAGAATAAGGTTTTAAGAGTAAGATTCCTTAGGGAGATTTCTTGTAGTGGTTCGAAAGGTTCCATTGTGAGGACTTGCAGGACCACTGATAGATCTCAATTGGGAAAGTGCTTAGCCGGAGCTGGTCTGGATCTGGTAAGCGCCTTGAAAAATCTTATAACCAAGGGCTCAGATAAGATTGGTCTCTCCAGAAATACTCCCAAAGCAGCTACTTGTACCTAAAGGGTGCTGACTGACAAGCCTTTGTCTGCCCCCTCTTGAAGGAATTCCAAAATTGAAACTAAATTTCTAACCTTTCTTTTTGTCGAAAGACAGAAAGAGTTGAAGAATTTCCAATATTTAGCATAGATTTTTCTGGTCACTATTTTCCTACTGGAAAGGTTGTGACAGACCCTTGTTTCTTAACAACTGCTCCTCAGAAACCAGGCCGTGAGGCTTAGAATGACCACTCCCGGATGCTGTATTGGACCCTGTAGGAGCAGGTCTTGCCGGAGAGGCAGCCGCCAAGATGGCTTGACTGCCATCTGTAGAATGGTGGTAAACCATGCCCTTTTTGGTCAAAATGAACTAATTAGGATTACTGCCACTTTCTCCCTCTGTATCTTCCTTAAAACCAACGGGATACGTTGGAAAGGAGGAAATGCGTAACCCAGATGGAAGTTCCAGGGCTGAATTAACGCATCTGTCCCCTGGGCCCTGTCGTTTCTGTGAATCGAGAAAAATACTGGGAGTTGTGTATTTTCTTCTGACGCAAATAGGTCTATTTGTGGTTGACCCCAGGCCCTGGTAATCATTGCAAAGATTTCCGGATTCAAGCTCCATTCTGACTCCTGAATCCGCCTTCTGCTTAGATAATCTGCCACTACATTTAAGGTGCCTTTGAGGTGGACTGCTGATGAGGACCGTACATGATTTTCTGCCCAAATCAGGATCTTTGAAGCTAGCAACTGCAGTGTTCTGCTTCTTGTGCCCCCCTGTTTGTTTAGGTAGGCTATGGTAGTGGATATGTCTGAGAGGACCCGGACATGGGAACCTTGAAGGATAGGAGAGAAGGCATCTAATGCTAAGGCCACTGCCCTTAGTTCCCTCCAATTTGAGGACCTCTTTGCTTCTGTCCGAGACCACATTCCTTGCGTAAAGTCTTGATCTAAGTGAGCTCCCCAACCCCATACACTGGCATCTGTCGTTACCACCTTTTCTATTGGAAATGACCAGAGCAGGCCCCTTGACAGATTCTCCTGTCTTCTCCACCACCAAAGTGATCTTTTGATTTTGGTGGGGGTTTTCACATTCGCTTCCAGAGATTCTGTCCTGTGATTCCATATTCTCACGAGAAAAGTCTGGAGAGGCCTGCAATGTAACCTTGCCCATTGAATGGCTGGTATGGTTGCGGTTAGGGTTCCTAGGGATGACATCACTTGTCTGACTGATAATTCCTGGTTTGCCTGTAAGGACGCTACCACCTTCTGGACTTTCACCTTTTTCTCTTCTGGGAGAAAAACCTTCTGTTCCCTTGAACAGATCTGATACCCCAGGAATAGTATTTTCTGGGCCGGATTGAAATTTGACTTCTGCATATTTATGATCCAACCCAAGGCTTCTAGATGACCTCAGGCTTTTCCGAGGTCGTCTAGCAATTTTTCCCTAGAGGAGGCAAAAAAGAGTAGGTCTTCCAAGTACGGAATTACCGCAATCCCCTGCATGTGAAGAGGTGCAAGCGCTTCTGCCATTATTTTTGTAAATATTCGTGGGGCAGAAGAAAGGCCAAAGGGGAGGGCCTTAAATTGCAAGTGCAGAACCTCTTTTCCCAAATTTATCGCCAATCTTAGGAATCTTTGGGACTGCGGGGCTATGGGGATATGCAGATAGGCATCTCGAAGGTCTATTGATGCCATAAAGCATTCCTTTGTCAATAGATTTCTGACCGTGAAGATGGAGTCCATACGAAATCTTATGTATCGGACTGATCTGTTCAGTGGTTTCAGGTTTAGGATTAACTGAAAATTTCCGGATGGCTTTTTTTTCAGGAATATACGGGAATAAAATCCCTGATAAAGCTCCCCCTGTGGGACGTAAGTCATAACCCCCTAATCTATCAGATCCTTTAATAGGCTCTTCATTGCTAGGGATTTTGTTACATCTCTTGGAAGATTTGTCACCATATTCAGAATATATTGGTTTTCCGTTATGCTTGCCCGATAGGGGAGAAAGCCCTGCAGTCTTCCCCCCACCTGAACCCGGCTGTCATTGTGTCTTGCTGGTTGACGCAGGAGGATGGAAAAGGACATTTCCTTTGCCTTTTCCCTTCTGCCCTGACCAATTTTTCTTTTTCTCTTGAGGCTTGTTTTGTTCCTGAGCCCTTTGAGGACTAAAAAACCGTTTGACTGGTTGTTTCTTCTTTTTGACAGGAAAAGATTTCTTTTTATCTGCAATCCTGTCCAGAACTGAATCTAAATCAGGGCCAAACAACAAGTCCCCTAGAAAAGGGACTCCACAGAATTTATTTTTAGATGCTGCCTCCCCTTGCCAAGTTTTTAGCCATAAAGCCCATCTAACAGAATTAGTAAGGGCTGCAGCCTTAGCTGTCATCCTGATAGACTCTGCTGATGCATCCGAGACATAGTCTACGGCTGCTGAGAGAGTAGAAAAGGAGTCAAGGATCTCTTGCTTAGGGGAATCTGCTATTATATGGGCTCTAAGCTGATTTACCCAATACTCCAAGTTCCTGGAGACGCAAGTAGTTGCCATTTCTGGCTTAAAATTGTCCATAATGGATTGCCAAGTCCGCTTTAGCTGTTGATCCATTTTTTTATCCATGGGGTTTTTTAAGATCCCCATGTCCTCAAATGCCAGATCAGTAGATCTTGAGACTTGGACTCGCTAAGCCCTGCATACATCTTGTCGTGTAGAGACATTTCCTTATGCTCTTCCTCCAGGCCTAGAGTAGCATAAATAGCCTTTAAAAGGCCCTCCACCTGATCCAAAGATAATTTATATTTGGAAGACATATTCTCCAGCTCATCACCATCCTCATCTGATTCATTAGAATGAGAGGGGGAAAGCCCTTCCTGGTTCAGAGGACCCATTTCTGCCTCCACTGCCGGGACTAACAGTGAGCCCTGAGAGGATTGTGAGGTAGTGGGCTGACTTGCAGATGGATTAGTGAGTGAGGATCTGAAGGATTGAATGGTAGCATCCAATTCCTTTTTAGCAGATGCGATTAGATCACTGCATGCGGAAGTGGTTTCTTCCCTCACCAAGGAGTCAATACATGTTTGACATAAAGTCTTTTTCCAGCCTTCATTTAACTTAGTTTTGCATGAAGGACATTTCTTTCTAATCCCAGCATCAGAGCTCTTGGCCTGCCATGATAAGGGAAAAAGAGAGAAAAAGACAAACCATCCTTTAGAGTCAGCCTGATTACTCAAGATGCTCACCACAGGTGCACAGTGAGAAAAGCTACCAGACTCATGTGCCCTGACAGGCCCCTCCGCCACCAGGGGGAAAAAATACCCTCAACCTTCACTAAACATTTATGGAGAAGAGGGCTAGAGAGAGACCCCACAGTAAAGCTGAGCAGAAACTACAGTCTGCTCCTTACCTGGGCCTTGCAGGTGCCTGTGCCTGTTCCACTTGCTGCGGTTCCTGAATCCATGCTGAGGCAGCAGCATGATGCTTGTGGCGAAAACGCCGGTTCCGGACTCCAATAGCACCTGTGCGCCGGACCGGAAATAAATAGGCACCAGACCTATTCCTCCCTCCTCCCCCTGCGCTTCCGGCAGAAATGACGCCTGGCGCCTGCTCATTGGATGCCGCCCCACTTCCGGATACCTCACATCCGGCGGATGCAGTCTTCTGACTGCCCTTCCCAAGATGGCGGCGGCGTCAGGAAAAAAACATGTGCTGGCCAAAAAACAAATGCCTGTCATGCCTGGCACCCCCGCCCGGGAGCAGCGATTCCTGGAGCAGTCCTGGCTCTCCCCGAGCACTGACGAGGGAGAAGGAGCCCATCCACCCGGCACCTGCAAGCCTGTGGTAAATGGGAGGAACTGGCTCTCTTGAGGTAAGGAAAAAAATAGTGGAGTAGGAAGCCTGTTCTCTCAGGACAGTACCTTAAGAGCTCCAAACTCCCACATGTGTTCCCGCCGGAGGAAACACAAAAACTGATAAGTGGGAAATAGCCTCCTTTTAAAGTTTGGTGGGGGTGTGTTTCCTGTCAAGTGGGTGGAGCCACGCTCTCAAGGTGCTGTCCTGAAAGACGTTAAGGGAAACAGGCTTTAAAAAAAATCAAAGTGCTTTTCCAACTAAAAAAAAAAGGAACAGATCCATGGAGTAAAATGATACATAAACTGAATACATAATTAGAAAAATAGTTCAGTTTATTGGGTTTAAATCATCATTAAGGGAGAACAGAATCAAGTCTCCGAAAGGATGTTAAGATGATATATAAATGCAAATTCAAGTATTTATTTTTAAAACATGGAATATCCGAGCAGCGGTAATGGGGTGAAATTTGCTTTTCCTTTACCTTTTTATTTTTTTATTTTTAGGTTAAAACCCATTTTAGACAGTACCTTTCTTCAAAATTGGATAGAATTAGTTACAGTACATACTGCTGTCAAGTTTTTTTCCTGTCCCATGAAGACTTCACCTAAATTTCTGTCCCTGTGATAGCAGGACAAGAATTGAGAGGAGCACTGGTTACTTGGCAGGTAGACACGTAGAGGGTCTATATGTTTGCCACTCTATCTAAGTTGGCCTTTAGGATATTAATTTGCAATGAACACCAAGCTTCTGGCCCTACGTCGTAACATCAGGAGGGCAGGTTAAACTTCCAGAGTGGCTGTTATCAAATGACCGTCACATGGAAGTTGGACCAAATGCTTTTTAGACATTTACTAAACAAAAATCTGGGACCCCATGAATAGAGTCTGAACCAACCAATATCGCCTAATGGTTGAGGGTTATTTATGCATCAGATCATACTAATTCTGTACTGATTATTTCATATATATATATCCTGTTATTGCAGTTTATAACCCACGGATCCATAGACACACACAGTCTGGGATTGAGCAGGTATATGTGCCAACGTAGGAAGCGCCTTCCTGTTGTGGCATTCACAGGAGAGGAGAAGCCTAGAGCACTGGAGGGGGCCCCCAGAAGAAGAGGTTTGAGGTAGTTCTGTGCAAAACTATTGTTTGACATGTTTGCGATTTAAAAAAAAATATGTGTTTGCAAAAAAAATTCAGAATGTGCATCTTTCTGTGTTCCTAGTACTCAGACCAAATGTCTTAACTGGTTACGGCTAAGCTTTATTTCAAATGTGCAGTTACACTTATACTGTGGCTTTCCTAGCCCTCCCTGTCAGTCTTATACAGGTACTCATTTGTCCCCATTCCAGTTAGGCCAAATAGTTCATCGTAAAATTCTTCTGGGACATGCCCACACATGAATTTTCTATTCAATCCTATAGAGAGTTTATACTCCACTGGAGCACGGAGTAATAACTCGCCATAGGGTTGTAGCCCCTTGTAAGAGGCTTATTGCTGTCTTTGTCTCCTGCCTGAGTCTTGTGACCACACTGTGGGTTTGCCCCTCCTCCTGGGCCATTGGCTGACCTGCTGTCGGGAAGATGGTGGGAGCTAGAATGTGAAAGACAACATTTAGCCTATGTAATTGGTTGCATTCCCCTGAGAGAGAAGGGAAGGAGTCACTGGACAACCATGGAGAGAGGATCCCATGCAGGCCACTGGGAAAATTCACAGAACCGTGAGGGTAAGTTGCACAGTGGTCAGACACACACTGACTGCACAGAGTCCTGACCTCAACCCGGCAGAACACTTTTGGGATGAATTAGAGCAGAGACTGCGAGCCAGGCCTTCTCGTCCAACATCAGTGCCTGACCTCACGAATACGCTTCTGGGAGAATGGTCAAACATTCTCATAGACACACTCCTAAACCTTGTGGACAGCCTTCCCAGAAGAGTTGAAGCTGTTATAGCTGCAAAGGGTGGGCCAACTCAATATTAAACCCTACGGGCTAATACTGGGCTGCCATTAAAGTTCACATGCATGCAGGTAGGCATCCCAAAACTTTTGACAATATAGTGTATCTTCAATTGAAGGTTGAGCAGTCCGCCATTGAGTTTAAAGGGCTTGGCTGCTGACAGATTTTGTGGCAAATATATTCACTGGCCAGCAGATAGCTAGGGTCTATTTGATGGTAGTAAATTCCCAACAGTTAGATTTATCCCTCTTACGCCATACTTGGGAAATTTTATTGTATTGATCGTCATTATTGCCTGCAGCATTGTTCTGCACTTGCCCGTTGTGTTTGAGGCAAGGCCCCTCATAAGTAGTAAACGAAATGAACATCAATTCTTCCCACTTCATCGTATTCATGAATAATTCCTCCGTTTGCAATTGTTACATTCGCTATTTTGAAACCTGCTTAACTAAGGTTTTCTGCACCTTTGCTTTAATAAAGCCATTGATTGTGGTGTCCAGTTGCAGAGGGGTTTCACTGGAAACGGTTGGAGAGACTTTCAAACACCAGGAGTTCCTGTTGGATTGGTACATTATATTAAATGCAGAATACACAGTGTATGGGCAGGCATGGCTCAGAAGATTTTGATAAGCGGCTGTGGGGCATCTTTGGCAATACCTTGCTGAATCAGGGACAGGTGAGTAAAGAGGGCTGAGAAAGCTACATGTCCCAGTATATGTGTTACTGCACATTAATAAGCTAAGATTTAACAAATCAGTCCATGCATCATTTTGTTTATAGCTGGAACCTGATGAGTTAGGGCAGCGTCTGCATACATATACTGTGTAGCGGTTGCCTTACCAAGCTGGCCACTGCTGGAATAACACAGGCTATTCACACAGGGAGAACTTGCCTGCCAGCTTCTGTGGGGGATTCCACCCCTTCCTCTCCTCTCTCACACACAGGCATCAGGTTCGCTCTGCACCCTCCCCTGTGTTCCTATTGGCAGGAGGAGGAGAGCCAATTAAAGGCACAGTTACTGGAGCCAATCAATGGGACTTTAACGAGCAGCTGCAAAGGACTCTGGAATATGAAGTCCCAGCACAGAGCGGCCTCACTCTTAAAGAGACAGAACTACAAATTTCAGAAGGCTCTGCAAAGCAGAGGGCTGACTAAAGACTAACTTTTGGAAGGCTGAGGAGAGTACTCCATGAGGCAGGGAAAGAGACAGACGTAAGGGGCTGCTGTTACCCACGGAGGGGATCCATCCAGCCACAGTTCCAGAGGTTGGTGTGTTGATCCTGTCACAGCTCCAGAGGTTGGTGTGCTGATCCTGCCACAGTTCCAGGAGTTGGACAGTGACGAACATCCCACCCGAGAGGGATCCCGGGTGCATCTCCATGCAGTCCTGAGGGCGTGGGCCATTCCGGTTACCAGGTAGCCAGTCGGGCCTTTCGGGGAACCTTTCGCTTGATCCTTTGGTCGCAGGACGAGCGGGCATTTACCCATCTTTAAAGACACGGTAGTCAGGCAAAATTGCCTTACCAGTACCCACATTTGTAGGAACACTTGCACTCTGCTGAAAAGTCATTACTTTCCACTTGGCTACAAGGATACTGCTAGCAGCCTACATTCCACTTTGCCATACCAGGATACTTTCAAGTACCCCTTTGTTTATCCTGCTCAACAGGACACCAAATGCACCAACCCCCGGCTAGTCAAAGATCCTGGATATCTCCAATGTGAGGACCCTTTCTGTTACTCTTTCAGTATCAGTAATTTAGTGATTCCATTGACTACCTTTAAAAGGGGAAATCTCACATTAACTGTTAAAATGCTCATTTGCATTTGTGGCCTATTGCCTCACATGTTCATTGCCTGGGTCTGTGATTTCAGGATTTGAGGGAAACAGACTGACCATTGTTAAGTCAGATCTGTTCCCTTTTATGCCTGAGTGCACAGGCCACTCTAAATCTATCTAAGTTGTTTGAGTGTGCTATTTCGAAATCTGCATTTGGGTTTGATCAACACTATTATAGATCACAGTTTGCCATTCTTGACCATTGAGTTACCAGATCACCATTTTTTTGATTGTGGAAAGCAGTGGCGGTGCATCCATTAAAGGCGCACGGGCGCAGCCCCCTCTCTCCAGCCACCCTCTCTGTATACTATGGATAGATTCATGCATTGCATGAATCTATCCATGGCCGCTGTAGCCACCCCGTATTCAGGCGTCCGGCCCCTTTTCGGGTGCCGGGTGCCTGAATTACAGTGGTGGTGGGGGGGGGGGTTTGAAGCACCTGATTAGAGCCATAGGCTCTAATAGGCTTCAAAAAAGGTGCACTGCGAGCGCTTGGTTTGCGCTTGCAGTGCACCCAGGTGTGTTAGCAAAGCAAATAAATACTTGCTTTGCTAACACAGAACCGCCTCTCAGCCAATCAGGAGGCGTGGATGTATTACCTGGCACCTGATTGGCTGAAGGCAGAGGTGATCCCATTGGCCGCCTAGAAAGACAGAAAGAAGACACACATGCAGGACACGCTATCTGTCCCACAGCTCACTGCCTAACCCGCCGCCTGACCCACTGCCTGACCCACCACCACAATGGGGTAAGTGCAGACAGCGGGTGGGCGGGGGGCACAGTGGCTGTATATTATGGGCACAGAGGCTGCAATTGATGGAGCACAGTTGGCTGCATTTGCTGTGCACAGCGGCTACATATCATGGGCACAGAGGCTGCAATTGATGGGACACAGTTGGCTGCATTTGATGAGCACAGAGGCTGCATATGATGGGCACAGAGGCTGCATATGATGGGCACAGTTGACTGCATTTGCTGGGCACAGAGTCTGCATATGATGGGATCAGTTGGCTGCAACTGCATATGATGGGCACAGTTGGCTGCATTTTCTGGGCACAGAGTCTACATATGATGGGCACAGAGTCTGCATATGATGGGCACAGTTGGCTGCATTTGATGGGCACAGTTGGCTGCATATGATGGGCACAGTGGCTGCATATGATGGGCACAGTTGGCTGCATATGATGGGCACAGTGGCTGCATATGATGGGCACAGTGAGGCTGCAATTGATGTTTTTGTTTCAGTATTTTTCAGAATCTTTCAGTTTGTTTGTGCCCCCCCAAAAAATGTCGAGCACCAGCCGCCACTGGTGGAAAGTCTCCCAGTAAACAAACTTCCTGTTCACTACATTTGTGTCTGTTTTACTGTATTTGCAAGTACACTGTTTGCTAGGTGTGCCAGAGGGGCTGAGACAGTTCTTGGGATTTAGGGGCAGAGTACAAAACCAAACATACTCAAGCGGCTCTTTCGGGGGTATCGCTACACTACTGTATATACTGCATCAGAATGAAGGCCTCTTGAGCCTCTATAGGGAAAGAGAGCTTTGACTGATGGGGGCATGGCCAGGTGTAGGAAAAGGTGGTTGATGGTCACCAAGGATTGGTGGAAATATGGGGGCTGTGCTGGGCCTGGGCTCAGAAAACAATTGAATTCTGGGCCTTTTGAAGAAGTGGATGGAAGAGCTGCCCTCTACCCTACACCTTGTGGACCCTAAACCCTCTACCATGGACACTGACCTCCTGTTGGCCAGGGTCCATGAGCTGGCAGTACAAGGTCAGGCTGATTGGCTATTTGCCCTCCTCTCCCCTGAGATGTCTTCCTCCCCGGCTCCCCTGCCAGCTGCGGGGGCCTCCTGCTTCCAGGGCCCGGCAGCGCGCTCACCCACCTTCCCGTCTAAGCCCCAGGGCTACCTACACGGCTGCTGTTTCTCCCCGCTCCTCCGGAGCTTCTGCTGCAACTGGTTCCAGTTTACCTGGCCCTGCTGCCTGTCACTGCCGGGGTTCCGCCCTGCGGGCTCCCCCCACCAGTGGATACCGCGGTCCAGACCTCCTCCTGCCCTGCTCGCTCACTTAGTCCTAGAGCCCTAAGATGGTCCGCCCAGGCTCCGCCAGCTGCTTCTCCTCCTGTGCATGCCCATGTGTCAGCCCGGGCAGGAGCTGCAGTGCTTCCCGCCTCTGCTTAATACCCGCGGGTGCCCGCTGCTAGTGTCCCTGGGTCTGCCCCCACTCCCCCGGTGCCTGGCGGGGCAGGGGCTGGGGGGTCACACGGAGATCCTCCTGCTTTGCCCATCCACTGGCATGCCAGCCTGAAGTCTCAGCAGTGGCCACACGTCCTCATCCTCTTGTGCCCAGCTGGGTGGGAGATCCCTCCACACTACCTGCACCAGCAGACCTGTCCCTGCAAGTTGCTCCTTCTCTCCCTGCGCCCAGCCGGGCGGGAGAAAACAATGTGCCAATCATGTACCCTGCCTCACAGATGACAGCTGCTCATCTGCATCCCCCTGCGCCCGGCTGGGTGGGGGATTACTGAGCTACACCTGCCTCTCACCCCTTGCCTCTGACTCCTGCCAACCCACATCTCTCTGCGCCCGGCCGGGCGGGAGATGGTCAACCTTCACCTGCCACCCACCCCTTGCTGCTTAACTCTGCCTACCAGCATCTCCCTGTGCCCGGAAGGGCGGGAGATTCCCATCTGACCCATCTGATGCCTGCCGCCACAGCCTTGCCCCTCTCTGCTACTCGGCAGCATCTTCCTGCACCTGGCAGGGCGGGAGATTCCCATCTGATGCCTGCTGCCACAGCCTTGCCCCTGTCTGCTGCTCGGCACCATCTCCCTGCACCCGGCAAGGCGGGAGATTCACACGCCATGCCTGGGATGTGGGCTGCACCTGCCACAAGTCCTCCATCCGGGGTCTCCAGTTGCTCTCGATGCTGCTCAGCTGCTGTCCTCAGCCCCCGGGCTCTTCAGGGTCGGTGGCCGGACCTCCGCACCTGGACCTCCTGCTTCCGTCATCATCCTCCTGCCTCGCCTGCCACCACCATTCCTCGAGGAGATGGATGTCGCGGGCCTCTGCCGGCTCCTTCCACAGACGATCCACGGCAGTCTGTGGGCAGCTTTGACTACCAGCATGCACCTATCAAGAGACGTCAAGGATAGGATCTGGCGTCGCAAATTTATTGATTTTCTCGCCGTAGTCCCTCCTGACCGGGAGACGATCAACAAATCTCATCGGGTTGACATTGCGGCGCAGGGCGACAAATCTAAACAGCTTCCTCGGACGTTCGGGAACTGGCTGTAGGGGTTCTGTGCTTACGCCGGAGTGCTTTGTGAGCGGTTCCCGGAGTTGGCTGCATCACTCTTTTGCTACCTTGATCTTATTTGGGGTGCATATAAAGTTTACATGGGGCAGTGTTGGTTTCACTACGACACCCAGTTTCACCAAAAAAATGGTGTCAAGAAAGGAGTTTTGTCTGGCGGGGCAGGGGCTGGGGGGTCACACGGAGATCCTCCTGCTTTGCCCATCCACTGGCATGCCAGCCTGAAGTCTCAGCAGTGGCCACACGTCCTCATCCTCTTGTGCCCAGCTGGGTGGGAGATCCCTCCACACTACCTGCACCAGCAGACCTGTCCCTGCAAGTTGCTCCTTCTCTCCCTGCGCCCAGCCGGGCGGGAGAAAACAATGTGCCAATCATGTACCCTGCCTCACAGATGACAGCTGCTCATCTGCATCCCCCTGCGCCCGGCTGGGTGGGGGATTACTGAGCTACACCTGCCTCTCACCCCTTGCCTCTGACTCCTGCCAACCCACATCTCTCTGCGCCCGGCCGGGCGGGAGATGGTCAACCTTCACCTGCCACCCACCCCTTGCTGCTTAACTCTGCCTACCAGCATCTCCCTGTGCCCGGAAGGGCGGGAGATTCCCATCTGACCCATCTGATGCCTGCCGCCACAGCCTTGCCCCTCTCTGCTACTCGGCAGCATCTTCCTGCACCTGGCAGGGCGGGAGATTCCCATCTGATGCCTGCTGCCACAGCCTTGCCCCTGTCTGCTGCTCGGCACCATCTCCCTGCACCCGGCAAGGCGGGAGATTCACACGCCATGCCTGGGATGTGGGCTGCACCTGCCACAAGTCCTCCATCCGGGGTCTCCAGTTGCTCTCGATGCTGCTCAGCTGCTGTCCTCAGCCCCCGGGCTCTTCAGGGTCGGTGGCCGGACCTCCGCACCTGGACCTCCTGCTTCCGTCATCATCCTCCTGCCTCGCCTGCCACCACCATTCCTCGAGGAGATGGATGTCGCGGGCCTCTGCCGGCTCCTTCCACAGACGATCCACGGCAGTCTGTGGGCAGCTTTGACTACCAGCATGCACCTATCAAGAGACGTCAAGGATAGGATCTGGCGTCGCAAATTTATTGATTTTCTCGCCGTAGTCCCTCCTGACCGGGAGACGATCAACAAATCTCATCGGGTTGACATTGCGGCGCAGGGCGACAAATCTAAACAGCTTCCTCGGACGTTCGGGAACTGGCTGTAGGGGTTCTGTGCTTACGCCGGAGTGCTTTGTGAGCGGTTCCCGGAGTTGGCTGCATCACTCTTTTGCTACCTTGATCTTATTTGGGGTGCATATAAAGTTTACATGGGGCAGTGTTGGTTTCACTACGACACCCAGTTTCACCAAAAAAATGGTGTCAAGAAAGGAGTTTTGTTTTGATTGCCAAGTCCCGAAAAAAGGTTTATGCTGGCTGTTCAATGAGAGCCACTGCAAGTGGTACACCGCGTGCCGTTTTAAGCACAAGTGCTCGCTTTGTGGGGGTGCTCACCCAGCCAGCCTGTGTTTCCGGAAGGTAAAACAACAACTTTCCCGGCCAGGGGCCAAGCCTGACTTGCGAATGACTCCTAACGAACGGGAGGCGGCGTCGGCGGCACATCGGAGAACATTGGAAAACTATGTCGGAAAAAGCAGAAAACATCAAAAAACAGCGGAAAACGATGTCGGAAAACAGTGGAAAACATCGGAAAATGACGTCTCTGCCGTTCTGCGCATGCGCTTCCAACTTACAAACAAATCCAACTTAAGAACAAAACGGCAGTCCCTAACCCATTCGTAACTCGGGGACTGCCTGTATACTGTATATTTTTTTTAATTGTCAGCCTTTTTTTGTTTGTAGCGCAAAAATTTAAAACGCAGAGGCGATCAAATACCACCAAAAGAAAGCTCTATTAGTGGGAAAAAAAGGACATAAATTTTATTTGGGTACAATGTCGCACGACCGTGCAATTGACAGTTAAAGCGCCACAGTGTCGTACCACAAAAAATGGCCTGGTCAGGAAATGGGTAAAACATTCCAGAGCTGAAGTAGTTAAAGTAACACAGTGCCGTATCGCAAAAAATGACCTGGTCATGAAGGAGGGTCAAACTTCAGGAGGTCAAGTGGTTAAAATATTCCTGTTCAATTGCTATAATTGCCTATACTTTTTTTATTAAAAGCAATTTTCCATTGTTGTTATGAAGACCAGTTATTCCTAGTTTATTCTACATTAAATATTATGGAATAATACAGTCTTCTTGGTATTAACAATGTTTATAGAAACCCTCGTCTGTGCACGTTCTTGGGGCTCTTCCAGTAATGTGACAGGAAATGAAGGAGATTCATCCCATGACCCTGGAGATCAGAGGATGGAAAAAAATCCATCTGTCCGCATGCTGTGAATTGTGAATACAGGGGCTTTGTGACACTTGTCCCGGCTCACGAAACCACTGCTGTGTAATGACCTTCTGGGTAAAAATCCATTCTTTACCAAGAATTCATTCTCATATTAATAGCTCTAGAAATTCCCATCTCGTGTCTTTCAGCAGCAGGTCAAGGGGAGCGCAGTGCATTGATATATGATTGTTGCAGGCATAGTGTTATATACTGTGAGGGTGTGATGCCTACCTGCTGTGAAAATAACGGCACTGTGGGAAGCGAGATACAATTTATACTGCTATATCATTTTGCTAGCTCCGAAAAGTGTGAAGTTTTCAATGTTAAACCAGCAGTGAAGATAGAGTAAAACAACTCAGCAGATTTTTCTCATTTCATCATTACTGTCAGGTATTTCCTCCAAATGCACAAGAAATGCATGATATGGAATGATTTTCTTATCCTATAGACCAGTGATGTTCAACATTTATGAGGCCAACACCCCAAATCTAGCTTGACATTTTTACAGGACCCCATGTATACAGATACACACTTCTGAATTAAATGGTCCTCCAAATTTCAATTTACGTTGAATAAATAATTAACGCAGGCCTATATTGCCTATATTTAAAACTATAGTGTAAATATTATTTAAAAATATATTAGTAACTAGAGTAGTTTTAATGGGCTATTTGGGCTTAGCAGTGGGAAATAATGTTCAAATAGTAGCTTTAATGTACACAAAGAATAATGTTGGTCCTCAAATTCTTCACATTATATGTACACAAATATTTATACTACCCTAATTATTATGTACGTGTACTTTATATGTACACCAATATTAATGCTGACCCTCAGACTCCCCACTTTACATGTACACAAATATTTATACTACTAAGTAAAAATATTAAAAAATATGAGTAGCACAAAAGTGAAACCGATCCCAGCGCTCAAATGGAAAAATAAGATTGATGCACTAAAAGCTGGTATTATATAAATGGAAGAAATAAAAGTATGCAAAGATAAAACAGAGGAAATTATCCCAGCATTAATAGCGCTAAGCAACATACCTGAAGATATACAGTGCAATATATACACAGGATAAATGAATCATATGCAAAAAATAAGTCCGTGTGTGAAAATATCTATAAAAAGTCTTTAAAGTAGAAGAGTTGCTTTGTGACCCTTCAGAACCAGGAGAAAACCTTCAAAGCCTGAATACCATCACCAAGAGAGCACCTTGTGTACTAAAGAGCCCCGTTGGTAATGCACTCACCAAACACCGGCGATAAATGAGCCTTATATCTCCATACACCATGGAATAGATTCCTAAACTGGAATCCGATCCTTCATAAGTCAGCGCAGGTGAAAAACACTAAAAGCCTGGTGTTTCCTTAAAATAAGGGATAGACTCCCGTGCTTGGATTATAGAGGTTCAACATGCAAAAAACAAGGGGAACTTGCATAGCGTAATACTGTTTTTATTTGGGATTTGCCCCACAAACCATATAAAATATGCTTACAAGCAAGATAAGTAAAATCAGAAATACAAGTAATCAACCTATACGGCACAGTGCTTGTCACTCTCACCGCTTCTGATGTTACTGGCCGTGATGAGACCCGAGATGACCGGCGCTAAGACTGACAGACAGGAGAGCCACGTGGTCACGTCCTAACACGCTTCGTCATCACGTCTTCTTCGGAGGGCGTGGCAACGCAGCACGGCTCGTTCATTATATATGCCAGGAGTCAAATCAACCCTCCAAGCAACTTAATAGAAAGCATCGTCCCGGATATCATCACGGACGGCAACTAACCGCTTCGCTCTGCGATCCGTAAACACCAACAAGTCAGCAATAGCGTGCCACAAAGCGTGCAACGGCGATAGCCCCACTAAACCTTAAAAAATGTCTTTTATTAAAAAGGGCAAACAAAGTAAAAGTAAGAAATATCAAAACTATAAAATATCAAGATATAAAAATGGCACTCCATTCCACACATGCCAACACATATGTGAGACAATGCCGCCCCCCCCCCCCCTTAAATATACCCACAACCCTCAGATAAACCGTGCAGAACATACAACTGCACAGGTGAGGGATGAGGGGAGGGGCAAATATTATCATACATTATACAATCTATACAGCATGGCACATATGCATATCAAATATGACATTCGCTGTGCAAATTGCATCAAATATAGGATTAACAGTGCATATAGCATTAAAACCCAAAAACACTATTGGCATTGACTAAAAAGCTACGAAAGACAATATTATAATATTATCTAATAAATCAATAATTTTCTCAGCAGGAAAGCAAAATCAAGACGATAAAAATCAGGGAAATAAAAAAGCCGCAAAAAAACTAATTGCATAAAAATGATGATAAGAAAAAAAAACACCATTTAATGTAAATATGAGCCTACTCATATGCAAATAACCTATCAAGTCAAAATAATAAAAGACAGCAACAGGACTAGTAATTACTGATAAAACAGTTTAAAGAGGAGTTCCACCCGAGGTCCATTAAAAAAAAATAAAAAATTAAAGTCAGCAGCTACAAATACTGCAGCTGTTGACTTTTAATTGGACACTTACCTGTCTCAGGGTCCAGCGATGCGGGGGATCGAAGCCCCGCTCGTCTCCCCCTCCGTTCAGCGGCGCCGGCATTGCAACTGTGGGCGCCGGGCTGTGACTTCACAGCCTGGCACCCACTGCGCATGCGCGAGCGGCGCCGTGCGCCGTGATTGGCCGCTCAGTCTCCTGGGACCTGTAATGGGCATAGTATACTTACCTGCTCTGTTGCAGTGGTTTTACACAGAGCAGCGAGGATCCTCCGCATCTCTGGTCCCTCTTCGGTGCTCCTGTCCCCTCCCTCCTGTTGGGTCCCCCCACAGCAAGCAGGTTGCTATGGGGCCCCTGAGCCAAGCCACAACTCCCTGTGTCCATTCAGACATGGAGCTCCAGCCTGACTCCGCCCACATTTTTCTCATTGGCTGACTGACTTTGATTGACAGAAGGCCAATGGCACCGTGCTGCTGTCTCAGCCAATGAGGAGGGGAGTCCTGGGCAGTCAAGACACTCCTGCAAATTTACGGAAGATGCTGGCCACATTTGCTGCTATACAAACGCTACATCGATGATATCCTGATAATATGGAAGGGAGGTCATGAACAGTTGGAACAGTTTATTCAGCATATTGGCGGCAACCAGTATGATATAAAATTTACTGCCACAGTACACCAACAAACAATCAATTTTTTGGATTTAGAAATATACAAAAATAAAAATAGACTTGGGACTAGAACACACTTCAAAGAAACAGACCGGAATGGGTATATACCAATGGGGAGCTGTCACCACCCCCAGTGGAAAATATCAATTCCAAAGAGCCAGTTTATCAGGATCAGACGGAATTGTGACCAAATGGAGGACTATTTCCGACAGACGGACATCCTGATAGACAGGTTTATAGAAAAGGGCTATAAAAGAAATATACTGGAGGACACACGCGAAAAAGTGGCCAACATGGATAGAGAAGTAATTCTCAGCAATAAAACAAAGAAAAACAATCAGGATGACAACATACCATTTATCACGGGTTTTAATACACAATATAAAGAATTAGAAAATATTATAAGGAATAACTGGTCCATCATCAGTAGCGACCCACAACTTAGCAAGGTACTACCCCGAAAACCAACATTCGTATATAGAAAAGCAAGAAGGATCAGGGACAAAATAGTCAAAAATGTGCCAGACCCCCCCAAAAGTTTGTCAAATTTTTTTAACCAGAAGGGATTCTATAGGTGCGGAAAATGTAAAGCCTGTAGGTCCACTAATAAGAAAGACAGGAAAACAACAAGCTTTATGTCAAATACCAACAAGCAGACACATAAAATAGACAAGTTGATAACATGTAGTAGCACACATGTCACCTACGTACTGGAGTGCAGTTGTGGACTACAGTACGTGGGCAGAACAACTAGAGCTTTGTCAGTCAGAATAGGCGAACATGTCAGAAATATCAAAAAAGGATTTAAACACCATAGTGTATCAAAACATTTTAGGGACATACATGGTAGAAATCCCCAACATTTAAAGTTTTATGGAATAGACAGAATAGAACGCAACTGGAGGAACACCAACATGAGAAGGCAGGTTTCAAAGAACGAAACCCACTGGATATTTAAAATGGATACGATGAGGCCACAGGGGTTGAACGTGGAACTCGACATCAACTGTTTTTTGGAAAATTATTAAAATTAAATTTTAATTTTCATTCTTTATAATTAGATTTTTATTTTTATTTTATTTACTTTTCTAGCATTTTTTCATTTTTTCTCATTTTTTGTCATTTTATTGTTTTATTTTTATTTTTATTTTTCATTTATATTATTTTTATTTTTTCTATTTATTTATATTTATTTTCATTTTTGTCTGAATTTTATTTTTTCCATTTTTAATTTTTATTTATCTCATTTATTTTATTTTATAATATTTTTTTATTTTTGTTATATATTTTTTTCTATTTTTTTCCATTTTTTTATTTATTTTTTCCATTTTTTCTATTTTTATATATTTTTTTTTCTATTTTTTTCCATCTTTTTTTATCTTTTACAATTTTTTTCTATTTTTATTTTGACTTTTTATTTTTATTTTTATCTTTATTTTTCTTTTTCTCCCATTTTTTAGTTCAGTTTAATATATATGGTTTATTTTTATTTTTATATTTATTTTTATTTTTATCTTTAAACAATTTTTTAGAAGTAGCAAGGATTTGCTGTTCCATATTACACATTGTACGGCAATTAACTACGGAGTAATAATGTGCATAAGATGTTTTTAAAGCCAAAGCACACAAGGGCCAATAAGGGCCACTAACTTACCAATATGTGAAAGCCTCTCCAGCAGATACAGATGGGTTAGTTTAAAATCATTTATATAAATTTAGCATAATAATGGGCAAATTGGAATAAGAACGAACAATGGTAGAGTGGGGGGAAAAGCGTGTGCACTAAAAAAACCACGTAATGGGCTAATTGCCCATAACTAAAATGGCGCCAAGAGAGAGGAAGCCCCAATAGAATAGAACTAAGGGAATACCCACATCCAAGATGGCGGCAGAGCAATTTCCGCCCGTGCTCAACATAAATAGAACGAGAACCAATCAAACGGCAGCTTCCTGATGACGCAAATTGGATTGCGAAACGCGTAGAGGCTGCTGGGAGATTATTGTACCCACGTGATCGGGAACGAACAGGGTTGGTGAGGACGCGAACGAACACACAGGAGGGTACGCAAGCGGCATACGGAGACAGCACAGCACACGCCAGACGAACCGGGCTGCAGCGCCCACCTGTCCCTAACTGCTGGAAAAGCTCTGTGCCGGCTCAATGGCACTTGGAAATGTGAGTGCATAGTGTTTTTTTGTTTATGAAATAAAGGTTTTAAACGTTATTGTGCGATGATCGTTTTTCATCCGTTTTTATGAGGAGCATTGAGGTCCTGGTATAGCTATTGGAGAAAGTCCCCTTTGAGTGGAGTGGTTATCCCTATGAATGAACCAAAGGTGCAGTTTTAAAGATTAATCTGGTGAGTGGCAAATCTCACAGGTGGTGGTGAAGCACTAAGTCACTTTAAATTAATTTAACACACAAGAGCACGCCGCTCACGGCAATTCAACGGAAGATTTGCAAACACATATGAAGAGACTTTATTATCATGTGACATATGTCACGGGACTTCTATATGATTTACAGCATTTGTATATGGTTGTTGTTTAAATGTGATGAATTTTTACAGGTATATGGTTGTTACTTAAATGTGATGAATTTTTATAGGTGGATGGTGAAACAGATTATGTCCAAAGGATAGCACATACACAGATAAGATAGGGAGCACAAAAGTGAGCAGCGCATCCACACATATAGCACTCCTGCAACATTGCTGGATCTAGATGGACCCCAGGTAAGTATTAGGGTGGCTGCTGCACACAGAAGGCTTTTAATCTTAATGCATAGAATAAAAAAATCTGCCTTTACAACCACTTTAAGTCAGAAAATTAAGTTCTGCTAGATCATTTAATGCTGGCCCCTTTTACAGGTATAGATATGTAAAACATTAAAAATAAGTGCCTATATGGTTTAAAATCCAGTAATACTGTGTTTCACCCTGCTCTGCACATCCTCAGTTGTTCTCCGTTTTTTGCATTGTGTCGAAAATCGAGAGCCACTAGAGGCCAATCTGCTGACAGCCTATAGATTTACTGCTGTTCAGGATCTTTGGGTTTCAACAAAATGGCAGCCTCTAGCAAGAACAGACAGGAGCAATTCTGGCCATTTACATCACACACTAATTTTGGTAGCACAATTATTAAACACTTACGGACCACCCGCCGTCATTATATGTTGGCATTTTGAATAGGAGTATAGTTCTTATGGTTGTTATGCCAGCCGTTGGATGACCCGTGACGTCACGCACATGTTCTGTGCACTCCACGCCGGTCCCAGCTTCTCCCTGATGGCCACAGGAAGAACAACCACCTGTAAGCTTCCTCTTGCAGCCCTACAATGCTGATACACCTTCTGGACTGGAGCTCGAGGAATACATACAGATTGCTACTCACAGATGAGCCTTTTTATCATGTCCTTCTCATAAGTGTTATTTTTTATGTGTCATTAAAACTTTCATACTAATACTGCACTCAGGTGGCGCTTCCTTTCTCCACCCCCTCTTGCAATACCACAGAGCCAGCTCTCTGAGGGCAGCAGCCGCCTTTTAGACCAACCACCCCACCAGCCAGCTTCTCATACCCTGAACGGTCAGAGACTTAACCCCTGGACTGCCATAACTATGGCCATGGACTTAATGCCTGGCTAATCTAATATACCCCCAGTATTGTATGCATTTTCCTGTATATGCGCTTACAGTTATTACTATTCTTATCAGTTAATGTGCAATGTATGTTTCTTGCTACAGAACGTTATTTTTTATCGGGTTGTTATGGGAAAAGTTCTGCTTTAACTGAACAAGCTGTAGTATAGATAGAAGTGAATTGGCTGGCATGCACAGCTGCTTAAGATTCTGGCTGCTCCAGTTTTGATAAATAAACTCCCCAAGGAATATATACATTGAGAGCATATGAATAGCTCTCAGTATTAAAGTGTGCTTGTCAATCATTTTAAGGACCAGTCCGAGAAAAAAAATGTGATGGTTGGGGAAGAGTTAGAAACTCTCAGGTTTTTATTGCTTACAATATGATCTCTTCTTTTTATTCGATGGGTGTCAGACAAAAAGTCAAGACATGAAGTGATGAGAAATCTCACCAACAGGAATGCAGACAGGAAAAAAAAAAACATATTTGGTAGTGGGAAAGGTTAGAAATTCTGACAATTCCAAAAACGTCTCCCTTATTTTGTCCTGGTGTTAAGGTTTTTCCTCCGTCACACTTTTTCGGATTGGAGCAGGTCGGATGTCAGCGGACATGTCACCGCTGACATCCGACGCTCCATAGAGGTCTATGGAGCATCCGTTCAGGTCCGCCTAAAAAACTGACAGGCGGACCTGAACGGATCGGCCGTGTGAAAGAGGCCTTAAAGTAAAAGGAAATAAGGGAGATCTTCCCAATGGTGGGTTCACAGAGAGTTAAAAACATGATTTATCCAAAACTAAAAATTAAAATAGACAAATACTGAAAGTGTCTTTCAACTTCAGGAATTATTTTTTTTTTTTCTTGACAATATGACAGTTTATCTCCTTTTGATTTTTGTATAACATAGACTTAGGTCTCCTGTAGGTGCCAAAGAACATCAGCTGGCCTTTTCTGGTCAGAGTTTTGTCGGGGGAATGTTAGGCCTCATGTACACTGCTGCTCTTAAACTCAGGTGTAGCAAAGTCCTGGGGCCCCTGAAGTCCAATGGTGACCTCCAGAGTTAAGGACAGCTGATATCCTTCAATGTAGCGTGGGTTACAAGGCATGGGGGGTGTAATGCAAGATGAACAGGTGGGCGCCAGACACTTTTTGAATGCAAAAAAGAGATTTACTGTCTCTTAACCACTTGCCGCCCGCCCACCGTTAAATGACGGCGGGGCGGTGCAGCTCTCATTCTGGGTGGCCGTCATATAACGGCGCCCAGAATGGCCGCTGTCACGTGCCGATTGTGGCCGCGCGGTGTTGCTAGGACACAGCGTGACCCTGATATCTGTAAAGAGCCGCAGCTCTTTAACCATGTGATCGGCTGTGTCCAATCACAGCCGGTCACATGTAAACAATCAGTGCCCTGATTACAATAAAGCGCTCACAGTGCCAGAAGTGAGTGCCCAGCAGTACCAGCAGTGAGTGCCCACCAGTGCCAGCAAACAGTGCCCACAAGTGCCAGTAATCGGTACCTATTAGTGATGTCAGTCAGTGCTGGCTATCACTGCTGCCCATCACTGCTGCCCATCAATACCAATCACTTCTGCCCATCAATGCCACCCACCAATGCTCATCAGTGCCCATCAGTGCCGCCCATCAGTGCCCATCAGTGCTGCCTATCGGTGCCACCTTTCTTTGCCCACCAGTGCCACCTATCTTTGCCCATTAGTGCTACCCACCAGTGCCCACCAGTGTCGCCTATCTTTGCCCATTATTGCTACCCACCAGTGCCACCCATCAGTGCCACATATCAGTGCCGCCTATCAGTGCCACATCTTAGTGCCACATATCAGTGCCCGTAAGTGCGGCATATTCATGCCTCCTCATGAGTGTTCATAAGTGCCGCTGTAACGACATATTCGGTGACCCATCGCAGTTTGCTACAGAAGTGACGTTCCGTCGCCGCCATCTTGCTACACCCTACACTCGTCCACAGTAAAGATACACTAAGAAGGGGGAAAGTGGGCATGTTGTTACACCACCCGGAGTTTTGCATTTTACACATATTTATAACAGTAAACTGAGTTTCTATAGTCAAATACATTACTTAGAAGTCCGTCAGACTGCTTACATGTTGAATTTTAAAAGCAGCAAACTTCTGTCAGATTAGCAAACCTGTGACATGAGCAGGGTTGCCGCTGCTTTTTAAAATTCAAGATCTAAATAGTCAGACGGAGTTGTAAGTACTGTATTTCACTATATAAACTGACTTTACTGTTATAAACACGTGTAAAATGCAAAACTCCGGTGGGTGTAACAACATGTTCACTTTCCCCCTTCTTAGTGTATCCTTACTGTGGACGAGTGTGGGGTGTAGCAAGATGGCGGCGACGAAACGTCACTTCTGTAGCAAACTGCGATGGGTCGCCGAATATGTCGTTACACCGCCTCATCAGTGAAGGTGAAAAATTACTTATTTACAAAATTTACTGACAGAAACTAAGAAAAACATTTTTTTTCAAAATTTTCAGTCTTTTTTTTTTTTTTTTTAGGAAAAGATAAAAAAATAGAAGTGATTAAATACCACCAAAAGAAAGCTCTATTTGTGTGAAGAAAATGATAAAAAAATTTCACATGGTTACAGTGTAGCATGATCACGCAATTGTCATTCAAGTGTGACAGCGCTGAAAGCTGAAAAATGGCCTGGGCAGGAAGGGGGTGTAAGCGCCCTGTACTGAAGTAGTTAAACAGAATTGTTGGAGAGAGGATTAGGGCTGGGACACCCTTAGGTAGATGCAATGTTAATTGGCAGACTCTGAGACTTCTATAGGTAGACAGCTATACAGGTGAAGGCCTCCAGCCGGACACCACTTCTGTATAGGCAGGATCACTGTCTCCTATGGCAACGATCTTGTAACTGTTACTAACGGTAAATGTATTCAACTATCTGCAATACAAACAGCTCTCTGTACCCCACACTTACTCACTGTGGGTCTTCACTCAATGAGCTCCCAGTCTCTCTTACTAGACTTCAGATCCATCAGCCACTGGATCCCCTGAGCTCTTTCACTGTAGCACTCGGTATCTTCCTCAAGCGTCACCCCCGCTTCACTGCTGGGTCCCTGGCTTGGTACTCACAGATACTCCTCAAGCTTCTCTCCTGCTGACACTTTAGGTACTTGGCTTGGCACTCCACAAGCATCACCTCTGCTCTCCCGCTGGGTCCCTGACTTGGCACTTGCTGATGCTTTCCCACGTTTATCACCGTCCCCGGTCGGCGAGACGTCTGCTCCGGTACTGGCCTTGGCTCACTCACTGTGGTCTCCAGTAGAAAGACGGATGGTCCCTTTGTGGCGACAGCTTCCCCTCTACCTCTGACCATGACTGGTTCCACGGCCAGCGGAACCGTTACTTCTGGTTGGACTACAAGCCCGCAGCCCCAACTCTGCACTACTTCTGTATAGGCTCTCAGATAGCCTAGCAGCCAGATGTCCCCGGGATAGGCCTTAGGTTTCTGACCTAGCAGCCCGGGGCAACACAACACACATCCACCCAGACAGCTGTCTGGATGGCACAGAACCTCGATCACCTGACTCCATCCAAATAAGTAGGTTCTCCTAGCAGACCAAGGGACCCAAGAAAATCCCTGCCCATTGGCTGAGACACCCCATTCATTCCTAATCTGTCCTTACAGTGTCCTTGTCTTATCTAATGTCACCAAATACCCGGCCATCTAGTGACAGAAGAGAGAAGTGCAGCAATTCCAGAATTAGGGTGAAATCAATTGACCTCCTAACAATTGGCCAAGACAACTATCACTTGGCAAATAAATTTAATAGCAACCCTGCCTAAACATCAGGTAGCTACACAGGTTAAAGCGGAGCTCCGCCCAAATTTTTTTTTTTTTTAAAGTCAGCAGCTACAAATACTGCAGCTGCTGACTTTTAAAACATGGACACTTACCTGTCCAGGGCACCCGCGATGTCGGCACCCAAGGCCGAACCGTCTCTCGGTCCTCAGGTGCTGCCGCCTCCATCTTCGGTAAGGGAATCAGGAAGTGAAGGCTTACGGCTTCACTTCTCGGTTCCCTACTGCGAATGCGCAAGTCACGCAGCGCAATACGGATGGTCCCTGCTGTCTCTGGGACCTGTGTGTCTCCCAGCAGACAGCGGAGGGGGGGGGAGTGGTGTAAATAACCGCAGATTCTGCAGATATCTATGGTGGAAGTGGGTGCAAATACCAGTATTATACAGGTATCTGCACCCCCCTGAAAGGTGCCAATTGTGACACCGGAGGGCAGGAGGAATCCGATGAGCGGAAGTTCTACTTTTGGGTGGAGCTCCGCTTTAAGGAGGTTTTGGCATTTTTTTAGCAAAGACCCTGAACTCAACTCAATAAAAGCCTACTTATCCATGCATTAGAGACAGTCAAAGCTTCTCTCCTGAACGTTGAAGAATCACATTGCATGAATGCATCCAAACGTGCCTAAATGCTAGGCGCGTTTAGCATTTCAGAGTTTATTAATTTGAATGGCCAATTAAATAAACAAACTCCCAATCACCAAATGCTGTTAAACTGGTTTGAAATAAAATGCAGCTTTGATGAGTATTTAACGCTCATTTTTTCCTGTCAGAAGAAACAGTGTTTACAATAAACCAGTGTGCATGAAGCCTTTTGCCCTGTACACATGGTCGGACTTGCCAACGGGATAACCTCCCTCGGCATTTCCAACGGAAACATTTAGAACATGTTCTCTATCTAAGTCTGTCGGAAATGCTGACAGAAAAAGTCCAATGGGGCATACACACGGTCGGAATATCCAACCAGAAGCTCCCATCTGACTTTTTCTCTCGTAAATTCCGACTGTGTGTACAGGGCAGTAGGCTTAATGCACACTATCATTTTTTATAAGCTCAAAAAACACTAGGAAAGGTGCTGGGTGATAAACGCTGACAATAGCGTTTTTGTGATGGCTTGTAGTAGCTTTTTCTAGAAGCTTTAAGGAGCGTGTAGGAAAGTTAACATTTATTTGTGTTTTTACAGTACATGAAAAAAAAAACTGCTCAAAAAAGCTGTTAGTAGCGTTTTAGTAGCGCTTAGAAGCATTTAGGAGTGTTTAGCATTTTTTCTGCTGGGAAAACGCCCCCAAAAACAAAATTTTTTCTGCTCCTACACACTGAAGCTTTACAAATGCTTCTAGCATAGAATAGTGTGCATGGAAACATAGATAACACTATTAGCTTCTAGGAGCAGAAAAAAACGCTAATGTGCAGAGAGCCTTAGCCTCCTAGAAGCTGTTATGAGCATTTTTTTGCTCCTAGAAGTTAAATTGTGTTATCCTATGTGTCCATGCATACTACTTTAGGCTATGTTTTTTGAGCTTCAGGGGCTAGGAGCAGAAAAAAAAAATTTTACTTTTTGGGAGTGTTTTCCTGGCAGAAAAAAAGCCTAAACACTCCTAAACACTTCTCAACGCTGCTAAAAAGTTACAGCTTTTTTGAAGTACTTTTTTTTTCTGTTTACTGTAAAAACGCAAATAAAACGCTAACGCTCCTAAACGCTCATTATCCAAACGTTATTATCAGCGTTTTTCATCCAGCTTTTTTTCTAGCATTTTTTGAGCTTATAAAAAACGCTAGTGTGCATGAAGCCTGATGCCCCGTACACACGGTCAGATTTTCCGACGGAAAATGTTCGATGGAAGCTTGTTGTCAGAAATTCCGACCGTGTGTAGGCTCCATCGGACATTTTCCATCGGAATTTCCGTCACACAAAATTTGAGATCTGAATCTCAAATTTTCTGACAACAAATTTCGTTGTCGGAAATTCCGATCGTGTGTACACAATTCTGACACACGCATGCTCAGAATCAAGCGGAAGAGCCGCTTTGGCTATTGAACTTCCTTTTTCTCGGTTCGTCGTACGTGCTGTACGTCACTGCGTTCTTGACGTTCGGAATTTCTGACAAGATTTGTGTGACCGTGTGTATGCAAGACAAGTTTGAGCCAACATCCATTGGAAAAAATACATTGATTTTGTTGTCGGTATGTCCGACCGTGTATTTATGCCCCGTGTACGGGGCATAAATGTGGCAAATCTCCTCACAGGTACAAGTATGTCTGTTGACCCAGTACAAATGGACACATGATCCTCCTTTTCAAAGTGTGTTTGATTGCTAGAATGTGTATGATCTGGAATTGTGTCTGTAGGTAGATTAAACATTCCCTCAATTTCATATACAAAAACGTTATATACTCTTCTTCCTTACAAAACACGTACATGTGCATGTCCCAGTCAACTGGCAATAGGCACACAATGAACCATTTATAAATATATTAAGCAAAGAAGAGCTAAGTACTAAAACTAGCAATTAAAACAACGGTAAACTTGGTCTAATGCTCTATTGAGCCATATAAGTTTCAGATAATTAAACTGTGCATAGCAATGACATGAAGAACCATCTAAGTTAATTTCAATGTCTAATCCATTTCATTTGCTCTGTGAAGCATTCAAACCAGCTTAGGTCAGTTTAGGTTGCCTGCATCCAGTACTTTCAGAATGCGAGAAAGATGAAGATAAGATATTCTGGGATTTCCAGAACCAGAATGATGTTACTGACCATGACACTATGTTAGCAATATCCAGGAAAATGACTGTGTGACAAAAGACTTGATTTTTATTAGTAACTTAAAGTGGTTTCAGTTAATCTATTGTAATTGATTATGTGCCGTGCTTCACCAATATAAAATGTAAACATTTTTTATAAAAATAAAATTTAATCCTGAAAAGAAGATAATAATCCATTAAACAACAGTATCTAAATGAGCTCACTATATGCCCCGATTCATGTTAAAAAAGTCTGTCTGTGCTCCTCACAGATGTGACATTATTCACAATATATCAATATAGCAATCAAAAAATCCAAATAACAATCCAAAGAACTGAATATGATGAAAGTGACTGTCTCTTTAAGTGACTTCCAGATAACTCCCACAAGCTGTGCTCGTGTGAAATCAACTCGACTTATATGACCCATGGAGATGTCTACACCATATTAAAAAGGGACTACACCTTCTATTCGCATACGCAAAAAACCTACTCCAGGATAGACATGTTTCTGGTTGACAAACATACCCTCCAAACAGTGCAAGATGCCAAAATTTATACCATTACATGATCTGACCATGCCCCAATTTTACTCAAACTATTCCCCCCGCACCCTAAACAATCAGGGACGATGTGGAGGCTAAACACCTCATTTCTCGCACCCATCTCCAGAAACATGTTGCATCTGAAATTAAAAAATCTTTTTCCTTAAATGCTGACTGTCTGATCCCTCAGTCTGTTGGACTGCACATAAAACATGTCTCAGATGCCTTCTTATTAAATTAGGAGCGCATGAAAAAAAGAAACGCAATGCTACCACCTCTAAATTATTGGATCAAATACGCTCCCTTGAATCTGCACATAAGACACAACCCTCCACACTCCTAGAAGCTGAGCTATACAAAACCAGATGAACACTTAGCGAACACCTACATGTAAATTTAGACCTATCCTTGAAAAAGCTAAAGCTACATTTCTACACACCATAACAAACCAGGAGCTAGACTTGTGAAACAGCTCAAACGTCTCCTAGCGCATACCAAAATCTCATATCTTACCTCCCTCATTCGTACCTCAACAACCCTAAAGACATAGCTAACCGATTTAGTCAGTTTTATGCCAACCTTTATATTCTAGCCTTTATAGATGTAGCTCCCCCTCCCACGCCATCCAACATAGCACAATTTCTAGATCACTTACATCTGCCATCACTATCTCCAGAACAATTACATGCCATCTCCTTCCTGCTGCCTGAACTAGAAAAGGCTATCGCTTCCCTCCCACTACATAAAGCCTCCGGGCCTGATGGTTTCAGCAATTAATATTACAAGCAGTTCTCTACACTACTAGCCCCCCCATCTCTGTCAATCCTTCAATAATACCCTCTCCACGCGATCCATCGCCCCAGAAGCCCTGGTAGCAAACATTACCACAATCCCTAAACCTGGTAAGCCAGCTGATGACCCGGCCAGTTATAGATCTCATTACTAAATACTTATACAAAGCTTTATGCCAAACTTTTAGCTACACGCATCTCCTCCATCATCCCACATCTAGTACACCCAGACCAAGTGGGATTCGTTGCAGGTAGGCAAACATCTGATGGCACCCGCCGCTACATCGACTTACTGCAGTGGGTCGAACATCATTAAACGCCTTCTCTGTTCATCTCCTTAGATACAGAGAAAGCGTTCGACAGAGTGGACTGGAATTTCTTACAAGCATTTCTATTGAAATTAGTTTTTTCCATCCCGATACTCAAGGCAATAATGGCACTATACTCCTCCCCCAGCGATAAGGTTATCATGTCAGGGATTCTATCAGACCCCTAGCATATAACTAATGGAACGCGACAGGGTTGCCCATTATCCCCACTGATCTTCACTCTGGTCATGGAACCACTAGCGCACTCCATCCATACCAACGCAGCTATTTCTGGCATTGAAATTGGCAAGCTCAGTCACAAAATTGGCCTCTATGCTGATGAGATAATCATCTCCATAAAAAACCCTGGACAATCACTCCCTCATCTCCATCATACCCTAGACCTTTTCAGCAAGGCATCCTTATGCAAGATAAATTACTCCAAATCATGTATGATTGGAGCAAATTTGGATCCTAACACCAAGCGTAGCATTGCTAAGCATTCCTGTACGCCTAACTACTCCTACCTCTCGCCTACTTCTCCTAAACTTCTCACTCCTAGTGACAAAATTACAATAAAATGCACAGGAACTACAACATATTCAAGCATCATGGGCCGGATGCGTCGCACTCAATTGTATGTATTCCAAACATTGCCTGTTCCTTTCCTACAATCGCACATCAACAAACTACAAGCTATTCTGACCTCTTTCATATGGAATGGAAAGCACTCCAGAATTAAAAGATCTAGTCTATGTTTACCAACATCTGCCGGTGGAATGGGAGCACCTAATATCTCAGCATACTTCAAAGCAATTATCCTAGACCAAGCCAAATATTGGTGGAAATCAGGTATGCAACACTCCTGGTCACAAATTGAAACAACAGTTTTAACAATCAACCCCAAGTGGATTCTTAGTGCATCACTCCTACAACAGCACCAACAGAAATGCTATCTCAGTACTGTCAATGCTATCTTCAGAACATGGCGAGCAGCCTACCAACAAAATGGTGGCATTCCTTACCAACTACTACAATATATACCTTTAAACGCTTTAAAAACTATCCTATCTGTCATCCCAATATCAAATTGGTTACTTGCAGGCCTCAGTACCATTGGAGACCTCTATCACGATTCCTCGCTTCTCTCCTTCCAGCAACTACAAAAGATCTACCACATTCCATCTAAAGATCTTTTCAAGTACCTCAGAATTCGCTCTGCTGTTTCGCATGTACTATGGTCAAAACATTTTATAACAACGAAAAACCCAGTCGGAAAGGAACTTACCTTATCTATAACTTCTCACTGACCCCACACTGGAGACTAAGTCCTCTGCTATGCTACACTAGGAGAACATCTTAAATTGTACTTACACGCCACAACAATGGCATAGTGCCCTTCACAGGCCACTAAAAACCTCCCCCTGTATAACACATTGGGAAACCACACAAAAAATCCTAAAATAACTGGTATCTCATGCCTTCCAAAATAGTGAGAATTTACCCTTTTACACCGAATGCCTGTTGGAGGACCCGTGGCAACTCTGGCTCACCATTACACATTTGGTGGACTTTCCCCCAACCGAAAGTCTTTTTGGACTGCCCTCACAAGATTTCTTTCCTCGATTCTTTCGACCTCCATCTTCCTATCCCCTCAAATGGTCCTCTTGGGTTTAGGTTTAGACTCATGGCCACCATCCACCCACACTGTCCTAACCCATACCCTTATTGTCACTCATCTAGCCATTGCAAAAAAATGGAAATCTCCTGACCCCCCTTCCATTACAGAAGTGATACTATTATTAAATAACCACTGTTTAATGGAATTTATGTATGCCAAGGCCCACTTGCAAGTGCCTGCATCCCTAAAAAATTGAATCCTTGGCTCCTGCATCCCAAATGCTCACCCTTACTCTGATTTACAAACCACACAGCTTAATTCTAGAACCTCAGCAACCAAAAGGATCACCTGCACTATCGCTACTCTTATACAGTGTGTAGTCCTACATTATGTAGGCATCACAATACTGTTTATAACGTTCATATGTTACCCACTCACTTGTTGCTCAATGGATGTTATCACAACATATCTTGTTGTACATGTTGGTACTCTATACCTGTTACTAAATTGTCTGTAATCTTTGAAAGATAAAGTGATGTAATGATAAAATGTATAAATAAACTTTCTAAGTTAAAAGAAAAACTAACAGATATAAATTGTAAAGGATGCTTCCAGCGCACCTTACTGTATTATGCCTATGTGCAAATCCAACAGAATATGCAATACTGCTAGTACTTCTTGCCAATGTAATAATCATATAGTGTATTCAGATAAGTGTCATGTCGTCATCAAGCCACTCCCCTACACGTTACGCCACAGAGTCACGTCCACCCTGCATTTATTTTTATACATATATATGGAAGCGTGTACTGTGTGGGTGATTCACATATAGTTTTGTCACTATTATTTATTAGGTGTTTTTTCATATTAAGACACTTAGCATAGTTGCTTGCAAGTTTTTTCTAAAGTTAATCTATTGTGTTCCTTTATTTTGAACTGTTGGCATTTCCTGTGTTATTTATGTTAGCTCCCAGAGATTTCAGCTTGTACAGTATATGTATCAGCACAATCTTTTGATATATTCTGCAGCCTGTGTTTACTAGTTATCTCAAAAATCATTGTATCTCAAAAGCTTTGACAGGAACCAAGTCCCTATTGAATGGCAGTGTGGTTTAAAGCATATGGAAACCCATTTATTAAAATCTCACATTAGCTTTTACATTTTAAAGTGTAAAGTACTCCTCCTGTTCCAACCTTCCCACTTGATCAAATGTAATTACATTTTTATATCAAATTATTATTATTATTATTATTATAATACAGGATTTATATAGCTCCAACATTTTGCACGGCGCTTTACAACATGAGGACAGACAGTACAGTTACAATACAATTCAATAGAAGAGCAATCAGAGGGCCATGCTCGTTAGAGCTTTGTTGTCAACAAACACCTCTTATCACTGGTGTTTACAGTGACATGAATGAAGTGTCACTTAGTGCACTTCAAATAAAGTTGATGTAAAAAAAGAGGAACTGTGTGATGCACTGAAACGCATCACACCGCCCCCTACAGCCGAAACAAAGTGCTGCTCGCACACTAAACCGCAGCTGTGTGGGCAGTATGAACTGGCCTTAAATGATTATGGTATGGACTCATAACTTGGTGCTCTTTTTTGTCGTTTGCACAGCAATAAAAACCTGACATAGGTTCTAAGCCTTCCACACTCTAACCAAAACAAAAATAAAGGGTTTTGGCTGGTGTTTCACTTTAGGTTTGTCCAGTATTAAATGTTGGTTCATTTCTAAGAAATTAAGTACATCATGATGCTCACCAGGCCCTAAAATGAACTAGTAGGCTTTATACCAAATATAGATATATGTAGAATTTAGGAAATAGATCACCTGATAATAATGAGGTTAATTTATATTTTAGGCAATATAAACATTTGGCAGTAATTTATGTGCCCTTTTTTTCCCTAGTGCAATTTACCAAGCCCTTGATCCCTTGAAAATTCAGCCTGCAAATATTTGCATGAGCTTAGTTTTTCCATCTAACACAGAGGAATGATTCATTGACATATATGCCACCCGCTGATTCAGCTTAGTCTTGTCTGTGAAAATGTACTTTTTTTATGAGCCTGAGTTGGCAAGACCTAAAAGGTCACAGCAATAATGTATAAAACAAACTATATATATATATATATATATATATATATATATATATATATATATATATATATATAAACAGTATCTCACAAAAGTGAGTACACCCCTCACATTTTTGTAAATATTTTATTCTATCTTTCATGTGACAACACTGAAGAAATGACACTTTGCTACAATGTAATGTAGTGAGTGTACAGCTTGTATAACAGTGTCCCTCAAAATAGCTCACCACACAGCCATTAACTGCTTGCCGCCCGCCCACCGTCAAATGACGGCGGGGCGGTGCGGCTCTCGTTCTGGGACGCTGTCATATAACGGCGTCCCAGAACGACTGCTCTCTTGCGCCTGCGGAGGCGCGCAGAGTGGCGATCATGGCTGCGCCGTGTTGTTAGGACACGCCGCGACCCCGATCTCTGTAAAGAACCACATCCGTGGCTCTTTAACCATGTGATCAGCTGTGTCCAATCACAGCTGGTCACATGTAAACACGGAGATGCCAGAAATCGGCTCTCCTCGCCTCATACTGACAGCGTGTGTGACGAGGAGAGCCGATCAGCGGCATCTCCACGCAGGGGGACATCTAGGAATATTACAATATGGCAATACAGTGTCACCAATTAGTGCCCACCATTGCCCACCAATTCCAGCAATCAGTGCCCACCAGTGGCAGCAGTCAGTGCCCACAATAGCCACCAATCAGTGCCCATTAGCGATGCCAGTCAGTGCTGGCAGTGCCACCTACCAGTGCTGCCCATCAATGCCCATCACTGCTGTCGATCAATGCCCATCAGTGTCGCCCATCAGTGCCACCCATCAATGCCCATCAGTGCCCATCAGTACCGCCTATCCGTGCCGCCTATCAGTGCCCACCAGTGCCACCTATCAGTGCCCACCAGTGCAGCCTATCAGTGCCCATCAGTGCCACCTAACAGTGCCCATCAGTGCCGCCTATCAGTGCTCATCAGTGCCACATATCAGTGCCACCTATCAGTGCCCATAAGTGCGGCATATTAGTGTCTCCTCATCAGTGCCCATAAGTGCCACCTCATCAATGCCCACCAGTTCAGCCTATCAGTGCCCATCAGTGATGCCTCATCAGCGCACATCAGTGAAAGTGAAAAATTCACTGAGAGAAAAAAAGTAAAAAAGATTTTTTTTACAAATTTTTTAGTCTTTTTTTTTTGTAAAAAATAAAAAAAAATCCAGCAGTAATTAAATACCACCAAAAGAAAGCTCTATTTGTGTGAAGAAAATTATAAAAAAAAATTTTAGGTACAGTATAGCATGACCGTGCAATTGTCATTCAAAGTGTGACAGCGCTGAAAGCTGAAAAATGGCCAGGGCAGGAAGGGGGTGTAAGTGCCTAGTAGGCAAGTGGTTAATGTCTAAACCACTGACAACAAAAGTGAGTACACTCCTAAGTGAAAATGTCCAGATTGGGCCCAAAGTGTCAATATTTTGTGTGGTCACCATTATTTTCTAGCACTACCTTAACCCTCTTCGGCATGGAGTTCACCAGAGCTTCACAGGTTGCCACTGGAGTCCTCTTCCACTCCTTCATGACGACATCACAGAGCTGGTGCATGTTAGAGACCTTGCGCTCCTCCATTTTCCATTTGAGGATGCCCCACAGATGCTCAATAAGGTTTAGGTCTGGAGACATGCTTGGCCAGTCAATCACCTTTACCCTCAGCTTCTTCAGCAAGGCAGTGTTCATCTTGGAGGTGTATTTTGGGTCGTTATCATGTTGGAATACTGCCCTGCAGCCCAGTCTCTGAAGGGAGGGGATCATGCTCGGCTTCAGTATGTCACAGCACATGTTGGCATTCATGGTTCCCTCAATGAACTAGGCAAGACACATTTGACTTTGTACTCCTCACCTGGTTTCCGCCCCACACGCTTGACACCATCTGAACCAAATAAGTTTATCTTGGTCTCATTAGACCACAGGACATGGTTCCAGTAATCCATGTCCTTAGTCTGCTTAACTTCAGTAAACTGTTTGCGGGCTTTCTTGTGCATCATCTTTAGAAGAGGCTTCCTTCTGGGAAGACAGCCATGCAGACCAATTTGATGCAGAGTGTGGCGTATGGTCTGAGCACTGACAGGCTGACCCCCCACCCCTTCAACCTCTGCAGCAATGCTGGCAGCACTCATACGTCTATTTCCCAACCTCTGGATCAGTGGCAGCCCGTCCATAGGGGGCGCCTGGGCGCCGTCCTCCCCCCCCCCCCCAGATCCAGGCAGCAAAAAAAAAAAAAAGTAAAAAAAAAAAAAAATTTTTTTTTACTACTGGCCCTTTAAAAAAAGAAAAAAGAAAAAAAAGATCCTTAAGTGCACTGTGTTCGGACGCCGGATACAGTGCGACGCCGGACACAGTGCACTTATAGGAAGCGCCACGTCTATGCAATCACGAGATTGCAGACGTGGCGCTGCATTTGCGGGCGTTTAGCCCGCCTTGGGGCGTTTTCTGAAGCGCCAAGTAGCTTCCGCCCGGCCATAGTAATACACACTACAGGCGCCGGGCGGAAGCTACTTGGCACTTCAGATTTGATTGACATCTGCCCTGAGTCAGATGTCATTTCCTGCCTCTCTCTTTCATTGCGCCCGAGAGAGAGGAAACGGGAAGAATGCTGCTGCCAGTGTGAGGAAGAGGACACCGCAGGAGACTGAAGGTAAGTACCGCTGCGTGGAGAATGGGGGGGACACATGCTGTGGGGGGCTCTGATGGGGGACACATGCTGTGGGGGGCTCTGATGGGGGACACATGCTGTGAGGGGCTCTGATGGGGGACACCTGCTGTGGGGGGCTCTGATGGGGGACACATGCTGTGGGGGGCTCTGATGGGGGACACATGCTGTGGGGGGGCTCTGATGGGGGACACATGCTGTGGGGGGCTCTGATGGGGGACACATGCTGTGGGGGGCTCTGATGGGGGACACATGCTGTGGGGGCTCTGATGGGGGATACATGCTGTGGGGGGCTCTGATGGGGGACACCTGCTGTGGGGGGCTCTGATGGGGGACACATGCTGTGGGGGGCTCTGATGGGGGACACCTGCTGTGGGGGGCTCTGATGGGGGACACCTGCTGTGGGGGGCTCTGATGGGGGACACCTGCTGTGGGGGGCCCTAATGGGGGATACCTGCTGTGGGGGGCTCTGATGGGGACACATGCTGTGAGGGGCTCTGATGAGGGACACATGCTGTGGGGGGCTCTGATGGGGGACACCTGCTGTGGGGGGCTCTGATGGGGGACACATGCTGTGGGATGCTCTGTTGGGGGACACATGCTGTGGGGGGGCTCTGATGGGGGACACATGCTGTGGGGGGCCCTGATGGGGGACACATGCTGTGGGGGGCTCTGATGGGGGACACATGCTGTGGGGGGCTCTGATGGGGGACACATGCTGTGGGGGGCTCTGATGGGGGACACATGCTGTGGGGGGCCCTGATGGGGGACACCTGCTGTGGGGGGCTCTGATGGGGGACACCTGCTGTGGGGGGCTCTGATGGGGGACACATGCTGTGGGGGGCCCTAATGGGGGACACATTCTGTGGGGGGCCCTGATGGGGGACACCTGCTGTGGGGGGCTCTGATGGGGGACACCTGCTGTGGGGGGCTCTGATGGGGGACACATGCTGTTGGGGGCTCTGATGGGGACACCTGCTGTGGGGGGCTCTGATGGGGGACTCCTGTTTTGGGGGGACTCTGATGGGGACACCTGCTGTGGGGGGACTCTGATTGAGACACCTGCTTTGGGGGACACCTGCTCTTGGGGGCTCTGATGGGGGACACCTGCTGTGGGGGGACTCTGATGGGGGACACCTGCTGTGGGGGGACTTTGATGGGGGACACCTGCTGTGGGGGGCTCTGATAGGGGACTCTGATGGGGGACACCTGCTGTGGGGGCTTTGATAGGGGACACCTGCTGTGGGGGGCTCTGGTGGGGGGCTCTGATAGGGGACTCTGATGGGGGACACCTGCTGTGGGGGGACTCTGATGGGGACACCTGCTGTGGGGGGACTCTGATGGGGACACCTGCTGTGGGGGGGCTCTGATGGGGGACTACTGTTTTGGGGGGACTCTGATGGGGGACACCTGCTGTGGGGGGACTCTGATGGGGGACACCTGCTGTGGGGGGACTCTGATGGGGGACACCTGCTGTGGGGGGACTCTGATGGGGGGACACCTGCTGTGGGGGGACTCTGATGGGGGACACCTGCTGTGGGGGGCTCTGATGGGGGACACCTGCTGTGGGGGGCTCTGATGGGGGACACCTGCTGTGGGGGGCTCTGATGGGGGACACCTGCTGTGGGGGACTCTGATGGGGGACACCTGCTGTGGGGGGACTTTGATGGGGACACCTGCTGTGGGGGGACTCTGATGGAGACACCCTGCTGTGGGGGACACCTGCTGTGGGGGGCTCTAAAGGGGACACCTGCTGTTGGGGGCTCTGATGGGGGACACCTGCTGTGGGGGACACACTGATGGCAACTCTGATGTAAGGGGACAGAGGCTGTATTTGGGGGGGGCAGAGGCTGTATTTGGGGGGGCAGAGGCTGCATTTTATGTGACAGAGGTTCTATTTGGGGGGGACAGAGGCTGCATTTGGGGGGACAGAGGCTGCATTTGGGGGGATAGAGGCTGCATTTTATGTGACAGAGGCTGCATTTTATGTGACAGAGGCTGCGTTTGATGTGACAGAGGCTGCATTTGATGTGACAGAGGCTGCATTTTATGTGACAGAGGCTGCATTTGATGTGACACAGGCTGCATGTAAGGACGGACTGCTGGGGACACCTGATGGCATCTGGTTGTAGGCGACGTGGCTAGTGACACACTCGGGGCTCCCACTGATTCTGCATTATGGTGAGTTGAATGATTTCGTTTTATATTACAATGTAACAATAGAAACAATGCGCTTCAATAATCCTGACACCATAACAACCATGGTGCCGGGATGATTGAAGCGCTAACACCAGGTGTTTGGAGTATCTTTATCTGATGATTGTTAAACTTTGTAGAATACACATTTCTATTGTTGTGTAGGATCTAGGCCTGCTGTCCCTCTCTCCCTCTCCCTCCATCCCTCGTTCATCTCAGACGCTAACCACACCACCTTAGAGCCACGCCCACTATTTAGCTGAAACCACGCCCATTTTTACCAAGTGGGAAGGGTCAAAAAGGAAGGGGGGGTCTGGCGCCCCCCCATCCTAAAACTTCACCAGCCGCCACTGCTCTGGATATGACGCTGATCACGTGCACTTAACTTCTTTGGTCGACCATGGCGAGGCCTGTTCTGAGTGGAACCTGTCCTGTTAAACTGCTGTATTGTCTTGGCCACCGTGCTGAAGCTCAGTTTTAGGGTCTTGGCAATCTTCTTATAGCCTAGGCCATCTTTATGTAGAGAAACAATTCTTTTTTTCAGATCCTCAGAGCGTTCTTTGCCATGAGGCGCCATGTTGAACTTCCAGTGACCAGTACGAGAAAGTGGGAACGATAACACCAAATTTAACACACGTGCTCCCCATTCACATCTGAGACCTTGTAATACTAACGAGTCACATGACACTGGGAAGAGAAAATGGCTAATTGGGCCCAATGTGGACATTTTCACTTAGGGGTGTACTCACTTTTGTTGGCAGCGGTTTAGACATTAATGGCTGTGTGTTGAGTTATTTTGAGGGGACAGCAAATTTACACTGTTATACAAGCTGTACACTCACTACTTTACATTGTAGCAAAGTGTCATTTCTTCAGTGTTGTCACATGAAAAGATAGAATAAAATATTTACAAAAATGTGAGGGGTGTACTGTGTATATATGTAAATTTTTAAACTGTACATTGAAGCTGTTGTACATAAGTGAAAAATTGCATGCATTTACAGTAGTCGACATCAATACAAATATGTTTCATAAAATAAAACAAAGAAAAGTGGAACAGCCACCGTCACAGTGCTTTTGTTACATACATACGTCCTAAAACACATTGCCAAGAAGTTCACATAAGCTGAATGAGGTAGTTATATATATATATATATATATATATATATATATATATATATATATATATACCCCTGTAAGACCTGCTGGATAGAATGGGTCAATAGACGCAGACAGCGAGACTCGGAAGCGAGCCTGCATGAATGCCCCCATAGCAAGCAGCTTGTTACGGGGGCACTCGGTGAGGGGATGGAGCCAGAAGCACCGGTGGGGGACCCGAGAAGAGGAGGATAGGGACGGCTCTGTGCAAAACAATTGCACAGAGCAGGCACTTATGGCATGTTTGGTTTTTTTTAAGAAAAAGAAAATACCTTTTGCATCACCATCTTTTGCCTTCAAAACAACATCAATTCTTCTAGATACACTTGCACACAGTTTTTGAAGGAACTCAGCAGGTAGGTTGTTCCAAACATCTTGGAGAACTGACCACAGGTCTTCTGTGGATGTAGGCTGCCTCAAATCCTTCTGTCTTTCATGTAATCCCAGTCAGCCTCGATGATGTTGAGATCAAAGCTCTGTGGGGGCCAAACCATCACTTGGTTTCTATGGTCCTCAATGTTGCCCGTTTCTTTGTGCTTCTTCAAAAGAGCTTGAATAACACATCTTGAAAGCCCAGTCTGCTTTGAAACCTCTGCCTGGGAGAAACCTTGCTGATATATTATAACTATCTTGTGTCTGCTTGTTGGGCTCAGTTTTGCCATGGTTTATGACCTGTGACATGAAACTGTCTTCCACAACCTCACCATAGTAGCAGAGTTTTGCTGTTCTCCAGTTTTAAGCCTCCTACACAGCTGTTTCTGTTTTAGTTGATAAAGAACAATCTAAGTGTGTGTACAATATATACTGTATATACACTCACCAGCCACTTTATTAGGTACACCTGTTCAATTGCTTGGTAACACAAATTGCTAATCAGCCAATCATATGGCAGCAACGCAATGCATTTAGGCATCTGGATGTGGTGAAGACGACTTGCTGAAGTGACTTTGAACATGGCAAGTTGTTGGTGTCAGATGGGATTTTCATGCACAACCATCTCTAGCCTTTACAGAGAATTGTCCAAAAAAGAGAAAATATCCAGTGAGCGGCAGTTGTGTGGACAAAAATGCATTGTTGATGTCAGAGGTCAGCAGAGAATGTGCAGACTGGTTCGAGATGATAGAAAAGCAACAGTATAACCACTCATTACAACCAAGGTATGCACAATACCATCTCTG
Organism: Lithobates clamitans; assembly: GCA_037952925.1. NCBI lineage: Eukaryota > Metazoa > Chordata > Amphibia > Anura > Ranidae > Lithobates > Lithobates clamitans. The sequence continues at coordinate 128,753 of JBBGZY010001381.1, forward strand.
AATGCACAACACATTGAACCTTGAAGAAGAAGAACACACCAGGTGCCACTCCCGTCAGCTAAAAACAGGAAACTAAGGCTACAATTTGCACAGGCTCAGCAAAATTGGACAATAGAAGATTGGAAAAATGTTGCCTGGTCTGATGAGTCTTGAATTCAGCTGTGACATTCAGATGGTCGGGTCAGAATTTGGTGTAAACAACACGAAAGCATGGATCCATCCTGCCTTGTATTAACGGTTCAGGCTGGTGGTGGTGGTGTAATGTTGTGGGGGATATTTTCTTGGCACACTTTGTGCCCCTTAGTACCAATTGAGCATCGTTTAAATGCCACGGCCTACCTGAGTATAGTTGATGACCATGTCCATCCCTTTATGACTACAGTGTACCCATCTTCTGATGGCTCCTTCCAGCAGGATAATGCACCATGTCACAAAGCTCAAATCATCTCACCACTGGTTTCTTGAATGAGTTTACTGTACTCCAATGGCTTTCACAGTCACCAGATCTCAATCCAATAGAGCACCTTTGGGATTTGGTGGAACGTGAGATTCTCATCATGGATGTGCAGCCAACAAATCTGCACCAACTGCGTGATGCTAGGAATGTTTCCAACACCTTGTTGAATCTATGCCATGAAGAATTAAAGCAATATTAAAGCCTTGTTGATTTTTGTTTTTTTAAATAACAAACATGTTATACTTACCTGCTCTGTACAATTATTTGGGGGCACCCAGTCACACATGGAGCTGCAGCTCGGCCCCGCCCCCATCATCTCCTGAGTGGCTCAGTGGCTGTGATCGACAGCAGCGAGAGACAATGGCTTCCGCTGCTGCCAAAAGCCAATCAGAAGTGCGAGTCCACAAAGAGGCAAGGCTCTAGTTGACATCACTGGATCGAGATGGAGCTCAAGTAAATATTAGTGGGGGCTGGGAGGTTGCTGCACATAGAACGTTTTTTACCTTCATGCATAGATTGCATGAAGGTAACAAACCTTGTGCCTTTTCAACCACTTTAAGGCAGTTCTGAAGGCAAAAGGGGGTCCAACCCAGTACTAGCAAAGTGTACCTAATAAAGTGGCAGGTGAATGTATACATAGCTCCCAACTGTCCCTGATTTCAAAGGGACTGTCCCTGATTTGGAAAAAAGTCCCTCTGTCCCTCTTTCCTCCTCATTTGTCCCTCATTTTGGTCTCATCTATATAGTTGTATAGAAAATGCACTTTTTATGTTTCAAAAAGTGTTTCCCAGTGCTAAACCTTTCATCCAATTTCTAAATTGCTGCATTTGTAAATTTCAAAAGCCAATATAAAGGAAACATATTGGTAAAAAAAGCACTTTGGAATTATTTAATCATTTTTTTTGTATATTGTTCCTTTAACCACTTGCCAACCGGCTCACGCCGATATACGTCAGCAGTTAGGTCCAGGAAACTGTACACTCACTATACAGGAATATGAGGTGAGGCAGGCAATTAAGGCTTTAAATACAAGAAAATCATCAGGTCCAGATAGAATCCCAGAGAGTGTAGTTAAGACCTGTGCTGATCAATTAGCTGGAGTCTTTGGTAAGATCTTTAATCGATCATTATCATCTGCTGTTGTTGCGGCATGTTTAAAATCAGCTATTATTATTCCAATTCCAAAAAAGTCAACTGTTGGAAGTTTAGACGATTATAGACCAATAGCACTGACCTCAGTACTAATGAAGTGCTTTGAGAGGTTGGTTTTGAAATACTGTATTTATTGGCGTATAACACTCACTTTTTCACCATGAAAATCAGGTGCAAATAGCATGTGCGTGTTATACGCCAATACTTCAATTTTAGCTGCCTCGGAGGGGACAGGGAGGGGGGAGGGGGAGTACCATCAGATTACATACAGTGAGAATCTCCTGTTTACTTGGCGGCCTCTGTAATAGGACGCCCCCTCTCCTGGGCCACCATTGCTGCAGATGGGCATCGATCAGGCTGCAGTGATGGCAATGGTAAGGCTGCTGCATTGATGGCAGTGGTGAGGCTGCTGCATTGATGGCAGTGGTTTCCGCTCCAGCTCCAGGAGGACATCGTATGCCACAGGTTTCTTTCCACCATATCCAGGACAAATCGTCTGAAGTCCATCTTGGATAACACAGTACCTGTGTAACGGTCTATGATTGCCTGCATCCCAATGTGGAACCCAGAGGCATACAGACTATAAATCTCTACCTAGAAGATAAATATTGCTCCATATAAAAAATAACTAATACCAGTAACCTACCTACCCTGATGTGCATATCTACCATATTGCCAGTCATCTGGTTCCTCCTTACTGGCGGACTATTACAGTGGCTTGCGAAAGTATTCGGCCCCCTTGAACTTTTCAACCTTTTGCCACATTTCAGGCTTCAAACATGAAGATATAAAATGTTTATTTTTTGTGAAGAATCACCAACAAGTGGGACACAATTGTGAAGTGGAATGAAATCTTTTGGATTTTTTAAACTTTTTTAACTAATAAAAAAATGAAAAGTGGGGCGTGCAAAATTATTCGGCCCCCTTGCGTTAATACTTTGTAGAGCCACCTTTTGCTGCGATTACAGCTGCAAGTCGCTTGGGGTATGTCTCTATCAGTTTTGCACATCGAGAGACTGAAATTCTTGCCCATTCTTCCTTGCAAAACAGCTCGAGCTCAGTGAGGTTGGATGGAGAGCGTTTGTGAACAGCAGTTTTCAGCTCTTTCCACAGATTCTCGATTGGATACAGGTCTGGGCTTTGACTTGGCCATTCTAACACCTGGATACGTTTATTTGTGAACCATTCCTTTGTAGATTTTGCTGTATGTTTGGGATCATTGTCTTGTTGGAAGATAAATCTCCGTCCCAGTTTCAGGTCTTTTGCAGACTCCAACAGGTTTTCATCCAGAATGGTCCTGTATTTGGCTGCATCCATCTTCCCCTCAATTTTAACCATCTTCCCTGTCCCTGCTGAAGAAAAGCAGGCCCAAACCATGATGCTGCCACCACCATGTTTGACAGTGGGGATGGTGTGTTGAGTGTGATGAGCTGTGTTGCTTTTACGCCAAACATATCGTTTTGCATTGTGGCCAAAAAGTTTGATTTTGGTTTCATCGGACCAGAGCACCTTCTTCCACATGTTTGGTGTGTCTCCCAGGTGGCTTGTGGCAAACTTTAGACGAGACTTTTTATGGATATCTTTGAGAAATGGCTTTCTTCTTGCCACTCTTCCATAAAGGCCAGATTTGTGCAGTGTATGACTGATTGTTGTCCTATGGACAGACTCTCCCACCTCAGCTGTAGTTCTCTGCAGTTCATCCAGAGTGATCATGGGCCTCTTGGCTGCATCTCTGATCAGTCTTCTCCTTGTCTGAGCTGAAAGTTTAGAGGGACAGCCAGGTCTTGGTAGATTTGCAGTGGTCTGATACTCCTTCCATTTCAAAATGATCGCTTGCACAGTGCTCCTTGGGATGTTTAAAGCTTGGGAAATCTTTTTGTATCCAAATCCGGCTTTAAACTTCTCCACAACAGTATTACGGACCTGCCTGGTGTGTTCCTTGGTCTTCAAGATGCTCTCTGCGCTTTCAACAGAACCCTGAGACTATCACAGAGCAGGTGCATTTATACAGAGACTTGATTACACACAGGTGGATTCTATTTATCACCATCAGTCATTTAGGACAACATTGGATCATTCGGAGATCCTCGCTGAACTTCTGGAGTGAGTTTGCTGCACTGAAAGTAAAGGGGCCGAATAATTTTGCACGCACCACTTTTCAGTTTTTTAATTGCTAAAAAAGTTTAAAATATCCAATAGATTTCGTTCCACTTCACAATTGTGTCCCACTTGTTGGTGATTCTTCACAAAAAATTAAAATGTTATATCTTTATGTTTGAAGCCTGAAATGTGGAAAAAGGTTGAAAAGTTCAAGGGGGCCGAATAATTTCGCAAGCCACTGTACCTCTCTTCATGGTTTTATAATTGTTCTAAATTTACAACATATATTGTCATCGCTCTTGAGGAAGCGTGGTTCACACGCGAAACATGTCGAGCATCGAACAATCACAGCACATGAGCTGATTGTGGATTTGCTATCTAACCACCTCTTCGGACTGATCCATATTTGAAGCGACTTTTCAGATGTCCGAAGAATCATATACTGTAGATGGTGTTGTATAGCAATTATCTGAACATATACATATGTTGTGTTTTTAATATTTCTGTCTTTTTTGCTACGTGTTTTTCTATATTAATAAAATAAGATTTTTATCTATAATTTGGTTGTGCCTAAAAAGTCCAAAAGTCCCCCCCCTTCTTCTCTTTTTGTTGATGGCAGTGGTGATGCTGCTGCATTGAAGGCAATGGTGATGCTGCTGCATTGAAGGCAATGGTGATGCTGCTGCATTGATGGCAATGGCGAGGCTGCTGCATTGATGTGGACTGATGAGGCTGCATTGATGGCACTTGTGGGGATGCAGATGGGCATTGATCAGGCTGCATTGATGGCAATGGTGAGGCTGCAGATGGGCACTGACCCAAAGTTCATTATTTAAAATTAAACTTTTTTTTCTGAAACTTCCTTCTTAAAATGAATGTGCGTGTTATAGGCCTGTGCGTGTTATACACCGATAAATACGGTATATCAAAACTAGATTACCGGGTAGTTTAGATCCTTATCAGTTTGCATACAGGGCAAATAGAAGCACAGAAGATGCAATAGCTTTAGTGTTGCATGGGGCACTTAGACATCTGGAGCATTCGGGAAACTACATAAGGATGTTGTTTATAGATTATAGCTCTGCCTTTAATACCATCATTCCAGATCGGTTGGTTGAAAAAAATGCAAAAATTGGATTTGCCGCCCTTTATTTGTTTTTGGAAAAGAGATTTTTTGGTCCATCACTCACAAGTGGTCAAATTGGATAAATTTGTTTCTTCCAAGCGAGAAATAAGTACTGGAGCCCCGCAGGGTTGTGTTTTAAGTTCCTTTCTCTATTTCTCGATGACACTACCGTAATTGGTTGTATCACTGGAGATGAAGAGGAGCAATATAGGAGAGAGGTTGATAGGATAGTGGATTGGTGTACAGCTAATAACCTGATCCTAAACACAGGGAAAACAAAGGAATTGATTGTAGATTTCAGAAGGAACAGGCGTGAACCAGCACCACTTTTTATTAAAGGCGTGTGTGTGGAGCAGGTCTCTACCTTTAAGTTTTTGGGAATATGCATTTCTGAAAACTTATCGTGGACAATCAACATTAAAGCCATTATTAAGAAATTGCAACAGCATTTATATTTTTTGCGACTCCTTAGGAAGAATGGCTTGGGAAGGAAGGTAGAGACCTTCTATCGCTCTGCCATTGAGAGTACATTAACGGATTGTATTCTAGTTTGGTATCTTAGTTGTAGGCAGGCAGATAAAAATGCTCTAAGGAGAGTGGTTCGAACAGCGCAGAAAATTGTAGGGTGTGAACTTGTTTCTCTAGAAGAAATATATCAGACTCGTTGCCTTTGTAGAGCAGGAAAAATAGTGAGAGACCGGACTCATCCGGGTTGTCATTTCTTTGAATTAATGCCATCTGGGAGACGTTTTAGGGTGATTAAAACTAGGACAAATAGATTTAAAGAGAGCTTCTTTCCCAGGGCTGTTAAGGCTATCAATGCAGGAATGAAATGAAAGAGGTTACATAGTTTTAATTTTTGTCTTGTTTAGTTTTTTGTTTTTATATGAGGGCACTTTTTATACCTTTATAATATGGGGACAATTTTATATATTTATATATATTATACACTTTTTGGTATAATTAAATCCTATGTGGTAAATGCATTGTTGAAAATTGTGATATATGAATAATGTGTGGAGCACAAATGTCATTTCATTGTGATTTGTTTTACAATGACAATAAATCTTATCTATCTATCAAAGTGGCACGGGTGCGCAAAACAACGTACCCATATGTCACTGCTTCATTCGCGGCTAGCGGGCGCGTGCCCGCCCGCCACTCGCCACGGGAGCGTTCCCGCAGGTCCCGCAGACTCGATGTCTGCCGGTGGCCCGCGATCGTGGCACAGAGAGGCAGAGCGGGGAGATGCCTACGTAAACAAGGCATTTCCCTGTTCTGCCTAGCAACATGACAGGGATCTACTGCTCCCAGTGATCGGGAGCAGTGATCTCTGTCATGTTCTAGTGAGCCCATCCCCCCTGCAGTTAGAACACGCTGAGGGAACACAGTTAATCCCTTGATCTCCCCTAGTGTTTAACCCCTTCCCTGCCAGTGACATTTACACAGTAATCAGTGCATTTTTATAGCACTGATCACTGTATAAATGCCAATGGTCCCAAAATAGTGTCAAAAGTGTCCGATCTGTCCGCCGCAATCTCGCAGTCATGATAAAAATTGCAAATCGCCATTAATAATAAAAAAATATCAATACGAAAAATGCCAGAAATCTATACCCTATTTTGTAGAGGTGATAACTTTTGCGTAAACCAATCAATATACGCTTATTGCGATTTTTTATTTTTTTTTACCAGAAATATGTAGAATTTTTTGTTATATATTTTTTGGGGATATTTACTATAGCAAAACGTTAAAAAAAGCATAGCAAAAATTTTAAAATATTGTTTTTTTTTTTCAAAATTGTCACTCTTTTTTTGTTTATAGTACAAAAAATGAAAACCACAGAGGTCATCAAATACCACCAAAAAAAATCTCTATGTGTGGGGAAAAAAAGGACATCAATTTTGTTTGGGTACAACGTCGCACGACCATGCAATCGTCAGTTAAAGCGACGCAGTGCCGTATCGCAAACAAGGGCTTCGTCAGGAAGGGGGTAAATCCTTCCGGAGATGAAATGGTTAAGGAGGCGTGACAGGGGTGTGTCCTATGCCCACATACTTTCACTAAAGGATGTCCCTCTTTCCCATCTCAAAAAGGTGGGAGGTATGTGTATATACAGTATATATATTCAGTGTGGAGTGTGTGCTGCCTGCTAATAGCTATATATTGTACTGTATATTTTAGGCCAAGTTTGTGTTTTTATATACATATACTGTATATATATTTGCTCTACACTGTCCATGGCCCCCCGAGGTGCATTGTGCAAGTGTTTTATGATAGAGGTAGTTGATCCTAGTGCAAAATGGCATACTCGATCATACCTGCTGACTGCTTTGAATGCCTTTATTACCCTAAAGTAGAATGCCAGACAAAAAGCTGAATACACAGTTGAACTACATACATATACTGTATGTTAACAGTTTTTCCTGCAAAATGATTTTTAATTCAGTTCAGCAAAACAGCCTCTGGTGTAATATTCTACCATGCATGTTGACTGCTATGCATGCAATTTAGTGTTCCCTACTTTTGCCTTACAGCTTCCAGGGTCCACCCTCTACTCACTGAACAGTGTTGGTGATACTGATTCCTAGGAGATGAATCTTCTCTTTCATGGAGAAAGAAAGCTAATGATAGTAGGATAGATCTGATTACCACAGAAGATCCTGAAACTTTTTAACAAAGGGCCAGTTCACTGTCTGTCAGACTGTCTGGGGGTTTGACAGTGGTCATTAGGAGTAAAAAAAAATTCCAGATGTTGGAGATCAGTGGATGTAAACTGAGCCCCCTGGTCAGCAGAAGTAATAATGTCCCATGTGGCAGTGGGAGTAATAAATGTCCCATGTGGCAATGGGAGTAATAAATGCCCCATGTGGCAGTGGGAATAATAAATGCCCCTCCATTGGTAGTCAGTGGAAGAGTAGAGTACCATATCATTGATGTTTAGAGAGATAAATATTGTTCCCCCTCATTGCTGTTCAGTGGGAAGAATATAGGGGGTTATTTAATAAAGGAAAATCCACTTTGCACTGCAAGTGCACATGAAAGTGCACTGTAAGTGCACTTGGAAGTAAAGTCGCTGTAGATCCGAGGGGGACATGCAAGGAAAATAAAAAACAGCATTTTAGCTTGCACATGATTGGATGATAAAAACAGCAGAGTTTCCACTCATTTCAGATCTACCCCTTAGATTTAGAGCAATGGCACTTCCAAGTGCACTTGCAGTGCAAAGTGGATTTGCCTTTCGTAAATAACCCCCATAGTGTCCCATCATTGGTGTTCAGTGGGAAGAGTATCATGCCATCTTTGGTGTTCAGTGGAAGGAATATAATTCATTGGCTAGAATGTAATGTTCTATCATTGTTCATTGGGAGTACTGTTGTGCATCATTAATGTCTAGTGGAAGGAATATTAGTGCCCTATCATTGGTGTTCAGTGAGAAGAATATTGTGCTCCATCATTAGTGTTCAGTGAGAAGAATATTGTGCTCCATCATTGGTGTTCAGTGAGAAGAATATTGTGCTCCATCATTGGTGTTCAGTGAGAAGAATATTGTGCTCCATCATTGGTGTTCAGTGAGAAGAATATTGTGCTCCATCATTGGTGTTTAGTGAGGAGAATATTGTGCTCCATCATTGGTGTTCATTGAGAAGAATATTGTGCTCCATCATTGGTGTTCAGTGAGAAGAATATTGTGCTCCATCATTGGTGTTCAGTGAGAAGAATATTGTGCTCCATCATTGGTGTTCAGTGAGAAGAATATTGTGCTCCATCATTGGTGTTCAGTGAGAAGAATATTGTGCTCCATCATTGGTGTTCAGTGAGAAGAATATTGTGCTCCATCATTGGTGTTCAGTGAGAAGAATATTGTGCTCCATCATTAGTGTTCAGTGAGAAGAATATTGTGCTCCATCATTAGTGTTCAATGAGAAGAATATTGTGCTCCATCATTGGTGTTCAGTGAGAGGAATATTGTGCTCCATCATTGGTGTTCATTGGGAGAGATGTAAAGCCCCATCATTGTTCAGTGAGAAAAATATAGTCCCTCATCATTGGCAGGGCCGGATTTGCCATAAGGCCACCGAGGCCAGGCCTCGGGGCGGCAGCGGTGCAGGGGCGGCGCCGCTCCTGCGGCGACTTCGCGGCCGCCCCCCCTTTCAGGCTGCACGTTAAAGTTGATTAAGGGCACCGGTGCCCTTAGATAAGATGGCCGCGAGCCGTCCACTACTGCGCATGCGCAGTTCTGAAGCGGCCGGGCTCGGGAAAGCTCGTACGCGCTCGGGTGGGCGGCGCATGCGCAGTAGCGTGATTGCGCCGCCCGGCGCCATTTTTGAAAAGATTAAGAAGTAATGACAGCGGTGCGGCGGCGAGGGGAGAGAGATGACATCTCTCATTGCCAGCACCGCTGTTCCGCCCTCCTTCATCTGGTGGCAGGCAGCGTGGCAAGTGACATCTCCATCTGGTGGCACCATAGCAAGTGACATCTCCATCTGGTGGCAGCGTGGCAAGTGACATCCCCATCTGGTGGCAGCGTGGCAAGTGACATCCCCATCTGGTAGCAGCCAGGCAGTGTGGCAAGTGACATCCCCATGTGGTGGCATCATGGCAAGTGACATCCCCATCTGGTGGCAGCCAGGCAGTGTGACAAGTGACATCCCCATGTGGTGGCATCATGGCAAGTGACATCCCCATCTGGTGGCAGCCAGGCAGTGTGGCAAGTGACAAGCGATGGTGGCAAGTGACACGCTCAGGGCTCCCAATGATTCTGCATTATGGTGAGTTGAACTATTTCATTTTACATTACAATGTAATGATAGAAATAATGTGTTTCAATCATCCTGACACCATAACAACCATGGTGCCGGGGATGATTGAGGCACTAACACCAGCCATTGGGGTCCGCGAAAAATCCTTACCCCTCGCGCGCTTACCCTGAAGTATTTTTAGTCTGTACAATTAAAGCCAGTTATTTTCAGTGTTCTCGTGTGTGCAGATATGCTTTTAATTGATCTATTGTAGACGTCATCGATAAAGGACGAGAATGGTGGTGTGTGGGGGGGGGGGGCGGCATTGAAGGACCCGGCCTTGGGGCGGCAAAGGGAGTAAATCCGGGCCTGATCATTGGTGTACGATGGGAGGAATATAGAGCCCCAGTATTGGGGTTCAGTGAAAGGAACATAGTGGGCTCCTTGCAGATGCTGCTATTCATGTCAACATAACAGTCACGACTATATAGGCACCATTGAACTGAATCTGCCTGATAGTGTCTTTAATAGATTGCCAGGGCATTCCAGCACCCAGCACCTACTGCCACACTGCAGTCAGTGGTTTCTTGCCTCTGGCTTGCAATGAAAAAAGCCCTGCATAAAGGGCCATTTTATGGTGACCAGTGAGCCGTAAGCAGCCAGTGGGATGGAGTTTAGGGACCACTACCTTAGACAAATACCAATAATAAACATATCAGTGAAAAAATACAGGGATGACATACAAAATGTACAGTAAATCTGTTAAAAACCAAGTAGTTAAAGATAAGGTAACAATCAATTTAATAAATTAAATAAAAAATTACAAATCCATATCTTATCTTTATAAAAAAAAAAAACAATGGATATCTCTAAGTTCTTACCATTATCATAGCTATTACACAAAATAAGGGCTGTGTCCTTCTAAAAATGCTAGTTGCCAGGCTGAGAAGCTGATCCAGCAGCCTTAGTGCCTTCTAAAATACTGACTCAAACCTTGTTGGTAACTGGGTCACTGAATAAAAAAAAAAAAAGATGTGTCCTTATTTATGGGTAAACCAAACCAGTAATGATTAACAGACTAAGGCTGTCCAAACACATTAAAAGTATTGCTTAACATCTTTCAACTCTCATTACCAATAACTGTAAAATGAGAAACTAAATTCTGTAGTTATTTAATTTAAATCAGATCCATGAATTTAAATTTAATCAGGTAGGTCCTTGAACTCCATAGTTATTAATAATCTCATAAAATTGTCCAATCAGATTGTCACGTATATTGTCACATACAGTATGTAATCAGCTTTAACACTGGAATAATCAAAAATGAGCCCTTAAAAGATAAAACATAATTTGTAATTCATATCTGGCACTGAATTAGACTGACTTGGTTAAGCAACTAAGTCTAAATAATTCAACCACAACAGCCAATGGCTGAGAGTGCATTACCCTGTTAGAACACAATAGCACAGCAGGGGAGATTGATGTACTAACATCGGATTGTTAGTACAACAGCTCCGACCTGAGCTGTCAGGTTTTTTGTTTTGTTCACCCCGCTGGATTAAACAAAAACAAATGAGTAGTGTGTACTAGGCTTTATCCCCAGAATTATAAGTGTCAACAAACAACCAGTGAAGGTATACACATGCGTGGTTGCAATATCTCCAACAAGTGTATCAGTATATGAATTATTCCATACAAATATGAAACTTACATAAATTGTGCTGAAACAGCAATATACTGTGCTCTAATCTACATAATAATGTACAAGAAATGGAAGTAAAGTCCAAATATGTACATTCTCTTTTAAATTTCACACAGTGTTTCACATTTGCAACCCAGTCACCCAGTGTCACGCTAACCTGCTCACCTTGATAGCATGACCCTTGGATGGATATGAGTTCTAGTTAGCTTGCATCCCCACAGGGATAGATTCTTGGTCAGTCATCCAGTTTAAAAATATTTCCTTGCAGTACTCATCAACAAATACACAGCCACATGCAAGAGAAAGAAACCCTCTTGGTGCTCACTATATGGCAATAAGAGTTAAAAGCACTTAAAAACAAATGGAAATAGCGTTAGTGTATATAAAACAATCATGCCAGTGCAGATATATCAAAGGATGGCACCTATTCACGGCTCACCGCTCCTATCATTGTTCCACGGCACCTTCAGCATGATGACGTCATCGGGATCAGGCTCTGCCCCTTTACAAGTAATTGCAGTGATCGCTAGCAGTCTTACTTAATAGGTCTATGTCTCATGAAGCATGTTCCAAGTCTCCAGCAACCCCTGTAGCATTTTTACAGTATTTGACTATCTCCTACAGCATGTCTACTCTCGGACCCTCTCTAGCAGTATGCCCATGGTACCTGACCATCTCCTGTTGCATGTCTTCAGTCTCTGAGAGTTTTGTGTAGTTTAACAATCACCCATAATTATATGTGGCCATTGGGGATGTCAGGGGATGCACTTGAGACCACCTACAGCAAGTTGACCACCACTGATATAGAGCCTGCTAAGCCACAACAGAAAAAGCTCTTCCAAGATTACATTTATGGAGGGGGAAGAATAGAAGACTAAGGGGTTGATTTACTAAAACAAGAGTGCAAAATCTGGCAGAGCTCTGCATAGAAACCAGTCAAAGTGAATTTTTTTTTTTGTCAAACCTTAATTGAACAAGCTGGTTGGCTACCATGCACATCTGTACCAGATTTTACACTCTCCAATTTTAATAAATCAATCCCAAAATCTTCAAGATGTCATATCACATAAGGAGAAAGAACCCAGCAAGACAAGATAAAAGGAGAATCACCATGAAGAGGTACAAAGACGTAGACACTTTAAACTAAGGACAGACAATCTATTAAACTGCATTCAAAGCAGGAGTCTCAAACTGGCGGCCCTCCAGCTGTTGTCAAACTACAAGTCCCACAATGCCTCTGCCTGTGGGAGTCATGCTTGTTACTGTCAAACTTGCAATGCCTCATTAGACTTCTAGTTTCGCAACAGCTGGAGGGCCGCCCAGTTTGAGACTCCTGATTTAAAGCCTAATTCCAGGTTTCCTTTCACTTTAAATAGTTTGATTCAAGCTCATCCAAATGAACTACAGTGCCTTAAAAAAGTATACATACCCCTTGAAATTTTCAACATTTTGTCATGTTACAACCAAAAACGTAAATGTATTTTATTGGGATTTTATGTGATAGACCAACACAAAGTGGCACATAATTGTCAACTGGAAGGAAAATGATAAATGTTTTTTCAAAATGTTTTAATCAATACTTTGTAGAACCACCTTTCGCTGCAATTACAGCTGCAAGTCTTTTGGGGTATGTCTCTACCAGCTTTGCACATCTAGAGCGTGACATTTTTGCCCATTTTTCTTTGCAAAATAGCTCAAGCTCTATCAGATTGGATGGAGAGCATCTGTGAACAGCAATTAACAAATCTTGTCACAGATTCTCAATTGGATTTAGGTCTGGATTTTGACTCGGCCATTCTAACACATGAATATGCTTTGATCTAAACCAGGGATCCTCAAACTACGGCCCTCCAGCTGTTGCGGAACTACACAGCCCATAAGGCATTGTAAAACTCTGACATTCACAGACATGGCTAGGCATGATGGGAATTGTAGTTCATGAACAACTGGAGGGCCATAGTTTGAAGACCCTTGATCTAAACCATTCCATTGTAGCTCTATCTGTATGTTTAAGGTCGTGGTCCTGTTATAAGGTGAACCTCCCCCCCATTCTCAAGTCTTTTGCAGACTCTAACAGGTTTTCTTCTAAGATTTCCCTGTATTTGGCTCCATCCATCTTCCCATCAACTCTGACTAGCTTTCCTGTCCCTGCTGAAGAAAAGAATCCCCATAACTTGATGCTGTCACCACCATGTTTCACCATGGAAATGGTGTGTTCAGGGTGATATGCAGTGTTATTTTTCTGCCACTTTTAGACCAAAAAGTTTAATTTTGGTCTCATCTGACCAGAGCACCTTCTTGCACATGTTTGCTGTGTCCCCCACATGGCTTCTCAAAAACTGCAAACGGGACTTCTTATGGCTTTCTTTCAACAATGGCTTTCTTCTCGCCACTCTGCCATAAAGGCCAGATTGTGGAATGCACGACTCATAGTTGTACTGTGGACAGATTCTCCCACCTGAGCTGTGGTTCTCTGCAGCTCCTCCAGAGTTACCATGGGCTCTTGGCTGCTTCTCTGATTAATGCTCTCCTTACCCGACTTGTCAGTTTAGGTGGACGGCCGTGTCTTGGTAGGTTTGCAGTTGTGCCATACTCTTTCCATGCTTTCCATTCTGGGATGATGGATTGAACAGTGCTCTGTGAGATTTTCAAAGCTTGGGATAGTTTTTTATAACTTTATTATAACTTTATCCCTGACCTGTCTGGTGTGTTCCTTGGCCTTCATGATGCTGTTTGTTCACCAAGGTGCTCTAACAAACCTCTCAGGGCTTCATAGAACAGCTGTATTTATACTGAGATTAAATTACACACAGGTGGACTCTATTTACTAAATAGGTGACTTCTGAAGGCAATTTGTTCCTCTAGATTTGAGTTAGGGGTATCAGAGTAAAGGGGACTGAATACAAATGGACGATACACTTTTCAGATATTTATTTGTAAAAAAAATTGAAAACCATTTATAATTTCCCTTGCACTTCACAATTATGTGCCACTTTGTGTTGGTCTGTCACATTATATCCCGTTTTTGGTTGTAACATGACAAAATGTGGAAAATTTCAAGGGGTATGATTATTTTTTCAAGGCACTGTAGTTCAAGAACATTTGTATTGTCAGGGTTGTATCATACTGTAGTAGCATCTGCTCCATGCAGTATGCAATGCTGTGTTCCGACAGCGGCACAGGAAACTTCCCGTCTACTACCGAAACAAAATCGAGCTATGAATGCTTCTGCATAGGAAGCATTGTACTTTTTATGAATGAATACAAGGCTCCACTGACTGGCCAACCAGAAGAACCCTTGTGTTCATTTAAAAAAAATATAAGGCTTCCTTCCAGTCTTTTGCCAGTGATCTTAAGAGAACAGAAAGTTTCCCTCTACTCTAGGGGAAGCAAACTATTTTAACCTTTTTACTTTTCAAATTTCTTCTAGCAAGATTTCCCAACCACTACATAGACACTTTTTTGCAGCTTTCCAGGTCGCTTGACTCCTTGGCTGAGCTTAGAGTGTTGTACCCAGACCCCACCAATAAAAAAAAGATGTGGGTCCAGACTGTAATGTTTCTTCAAGCACTGAATCCTATGTGAGGTGTTCACTGAAAGGTTATGTTAATGCCTCCATCTTGCTTTCTGTCAGCCATCTTTCTGTGTGTACAGTTTGATTATCTCTTTAGCTTTCCTGAGAAGTCTGTAATCAGCATGGATTCTTGCAAATGAATTGTTTCTCACACTGTTTTCTCTTTCCCATGTTCTTTTTATCTTAACCCCCCCCCCCCCCCCATTACCTTGTATCCAGCAGCTTGGGAACAGAAGAACAATTACTATTTGTCTTATTGTAGTTGCCTTGATATCTGCTGCACATATTTTTACTATGAAACTTCTGTGTGGTTTTTACTATAAGACATAGACCCTGATAACACAATACAACCAGTTTTTAGAGAGTAACGCCGTGTGAGTGTCTTTTCTTCATTATCTAAAAGCTGATTCCAGATATCTGAAATTACATGGTACATCGGATCTGAGGTCTGAGAGGTTAAAAGGGGACCCCCCTAGACACAGCATTAACCCTATCAGCACTGGGGGCTCGTCCGGGATATTGGAATCTACCCTTAATGGAGGATGGAAGGCTGCTTTTAACGGATACAGTAAGTTAATCTTATTCTTATTGAGTGAAACTGACTTGCCGGGGTCCAGGTGTGTAGCTTCCATCCACAGGGATTGCTGGTGGGCTATAGAACCTCTCATAAGTATAGATAAAAGTTGACCGGTCATATAAATAGTGTTTTGGGGACACTTGAAAAGGTTTTAGTAACCTTTGAAAAGGTTTTGATGACCTTAAGAGAAGTTAAAGAGTACTCTAGAGTTTTTTCTGTTTGGTACAGAACAAGAGACTGACGATCTATGTATTGTGTAAACTTTGTATGATTGTATAACTGCTTTAACTGCTATAACTTCTTTAAAAGTATCACACTGAATGCATTGCGCTGAGTGTATATGTAGACTTCTATTTTGTTTCAAGAACCACAGGGCATATTTGGTGAGTAATGTCCACGGGGGTTATATGAAGCAAGACAGCGGGTCCGTGAGCAAGGTTTTATATTTGTTGTATGTCCAAAAACGTTTGAAATTGTTCTGGGTTTGTTCTGTTGAGGAAAATGGATTGGCGTTGGCAGGATGCTCTGAGGCTAACTTTTGATCGGGACATGCTATTTGAATAATTCTTTTTGCTGCTGACATCTCTTGTACAGAGGAAGTCAGGTGCAAAATTTGGATATTTGGCTTTTTGCCAACAGGGTTCAAGTGCTAATATCTCCCTAACCATAATAGATAGTGGGGAATTGTTTGCGGCATTAGTACTATCGCAATTGCAGACACTGTTTGAACCTGTTGGCACTCTGCCAAGAAATTTTAAATATAAGAAAATTAGTTAGGAAAATAAGAAAAGTAATAACGTACAAAGCTTGCTTGTGATCAGGGGAACCTCTGACCATAAGGAGTGCTTATTGGCATTTTGCCAAAAAAAAAAAAAAAGACTCAGAGTATCTACAAGAACCTAATCATAATGTTTAGAAAGAAAAATAAAGACATAAATCCACCACTCTCACCAGCCTAAAAAGAGCTTGTAAAGGCAGAAACTACACACAGGAAGATATGAGGTTAATTATTGAGGGTGTTGAAGGGACTGGTACAGGTTGGGACTGGACCAAGGTCGGAACTATATCTACTGTGGAACCGGCGGGTACAGCTGCAACCCATTACAAGCTTAACACAGAACAAGGGAGAGGTGATACGTGGATTGAATTAAAAACTCACATGCTAGAGATTTTTAAACCAAAATCTTCATTGCCCACCGCCATAGCATGCAAACAAAAATCAGGAGAATCAGTTCTTGAATTTTGGAAAAAGATTCAATGATGTGTGGACACAGGTAGCTGGTTTGGGTATTCAGCCGGATATGGATCCATTATTGATCCAGACTTTCCTGAGTAATCTCAAACCCCATTTAGTGGTCCCAGTCAAACAAATGATTACTGAATGGTCAACTCTTCCTAGAGATGACTTTGGCAAAGCACTTTCACAGAAAGATGCAGCAGGTTGTTTTGATATACCAATACCATCACCTGTCTCCACACAACATTTCCAAGGAAATATGAAGGGAAACTTTAGAGGAAGAGGTAGAGGCAGGTTTAGAGGCAGAAATGGAAGAGGGATGAGTCGCCCTAGGAACAATGGATGTTTCAACTGCGGAGCCGAGGATCACTGGGTGAGTCAGTGTCCTCACCCCACCTCTCCACAGACTCCTGACTCCAGCTCTGCCCCTAACCAGACACAACCACAGGCTTCCATCCAACAAGGTTCAACATTTCCAATCAAATGGGGAAATCAACAACAATGATGGGGCCCGGAGGGTAGTGTCCCAGCTTTTCCTTTTGTCTCAAATGATTTCACTGACAGTCCAATGGTTGTTATTTCAGTAAATGGGAGACCCCATTCCCTATCTCGTCAATAGCGGGGCCACTAGGAGTACTATTTGTGAAGATCATTTCAAAGGCAAGTGGGAACCAGCAGAACTCTCTTTGGAAATTAATGGGATACTGACAAAAACATATAGGACCCAACCAATACCAATAGAAGATGATGAAGGTTACACCATATGCACACACTCTTTTAGGATAATACCAAGGTGCCCTGTAAATTTGATGGGAAGAGACTTGTTTGGGCCACTAGGAATCACAATTAGAACCAACTCAGAAGGAGGTCTAGACATTTCCTCAGATATAATCACTATAGTAGCATGTAAACCAGGTTTATTGATGCTGTCACAACAAAGCAGTGAAGAAGATTTTGAGGATATAGACCCCCAGGTCTGGTCTACAATAGATCTGGATGTATGACTTATTTCATGCACACCATACAAAGCCACTCTCAAAGAAGGTGCATTTCCTATCTGTCACAAACAATATTCACTCTCTAAGGAAAAGATGGATGGCACAGTGCCAATGGTGAAAAAGTTTCTGCAGGATGGGGTCCTGGAAGAGATTATTTCTCCATACAACAAGCCTGTTAACCCTATAAAGAAGCTGGATGGCTCCTACAGGTTTGTACAGGACTTGAGGGCCATAAATGACCTTATAGTCCCAATAGCATCCATTGTACCTGATGTTCCATCACTCCTGTCCTCCATTCCAGCATCAGCCAAATGTTTTACTGTGATTGATTTAAAGAATGCTTTTTTCTCCGTCCCTGTAGACGAGGAGACTCTTTGCTTTTACTGTGTTGATTGACCAACACAATGACTAGTTTACCTGGTGTAGAATGCCCCAGGGTTACATAGACTCAACTGTGGTCTATTCTATAGTACTCCAAGCCATCCTCAGGCCTTGGACTGCCCTTCATGGTTCTGTACTGTTGCAATATGTTGATGATCTTTTGATTTGTAGTTCTTCAGAGGACTGCTGATAGCCTATCCTTACTGAAATGGTTACATGTATGTGGTCACAAAGTGTCTAAGAAAAAATTACAATGGTGTAAACAGGAGGTTGAGTACCTAGGGTTTGTGCTGAATCCGGGAGTTAGAAAAGTCAGTCACAAAAGAGCTGTTGCTCTTGTGGGTCTGCCCCGCCCACTTACCAAGAAGGACATGCTTACCTTTCTTGGAATGATTGGTTACTGCCGCCAATGGATACCTGACTGTTCTTTCTATGACAATATATTGAGACAAGCAACCCTCTCTGAAATGTCTGATATTGTAAAATGGTCTGATGAAATGTTAAATGCTTTTGCCATGTTGAAATATGCAATGGTTACCAGCCCGAGCCTCGGCCTACCTGGTTATGCAAAATGTTTCACTTGTTTGCCAGGGAAAATTGCAGAACCATGGCGGGAGTACTGGCCCAGGAACATGGTGGGAGACTATGCCCTGTAGCTTTTTTCTCAAAGGTGGTTCCAGTACAGGTGCAGGGCATGCCCGTATGTCTCAGAGCGTTGGCTTCTTGTGCTATGGTTGTAGAGTTGGCAACACCTTTTACCTTGGCTCATGACACCACCCAACAACACCGTTTACCCATTTACAGATAGACTTTACACATATGCCCAAAGAAGGAAAGAAACAACAATACCTTTTGGTCATAGTGGACATGATGTCATGCTGGCCAGAAATCTTTGTCACCAACAATGAAAACGCACAAACTGTGGTGAAGATCCTCACACAGGAAATTATTCCTAGATGGGGATGTCCATTACAAATAAATTCAGACAATGGTCCAGCCTTCACAGCTAAAATCTGCCAAGATCTTTTAAAGGTACTAAAAATAGACTGGAAATTTCACCTCCCCTACCATCCACAGAGTTTAGGGATTGTAGAAAGAATGAATAGAACAATTAAAGACAGGATAAGGAATGCTACGGGTGGGAATTTTGGCAAAAGTTCTTCCAGCTGTATTAGCTGAAATCATAATGACCCCTCACAGTGTGACAGGTTATTCCCCCTTTGAGGTACTCATGGGTAGGCCATTCCCCACACCGTGGGCTAGTCATCCTTTGATGGTGGAGGAAGGTGATTTGGAACAGATACAGAAGGAATATGTAAAAAAACTGATTGAAACTCTTGATATTGTTGAAAGAAGAGTCGCTCGCACCTCTCCTTCTTCACAGGTACCAACCCACCCGTTCCAGGTCGGTGATCAAGTTGTGGTCCAGAGGCATCAGAAGGGTCGAAAGCCACAAGAGGTTCCATTCGGACCATTGACCAAAGTGGTAGCCGTCACCAGGACCGCCATCCTTACCGAGGAAAGTTCTACCTGGATCCATACCAGCAGGATAAAGAAGGTTCATCTAAGCCCAGGAATTGAAGAAAGGCTGAAAAGAGGCGAAGCAGGTGTTCTAAGACCTTAAAAGACAAGCATAGGAATAAAGGACAGTGATGTCGCTCATGTCTACTTCTGATCTTTGTCCCAGTATGGATAATGACTAACTGTATCTATCATCCTGATGACTTAGGAGCCTTGAAACTCATATGTGGTAAAAGCGAAGTACACACCAACCATACTGACTTTCACCCCAGAGATCACAGAGATCCCAGTAAAAGAGATGTCTCTAATGAATTGATCAAAGAAACTGTTTTTTCTGGAAAAATTTTACTGTTAAAATTTAAATATGCTTATGCTAGAAAGTCAGGATATGAAAAATGCTGGATTTGTAGTAAGTTACACCCAGAAACTGCTAAGATCCCATTTTTAGCTGTCCCTCTAAACCTCAAGTCACTATTGAAAAATACTCTAGTCTTAAGTATTAAGAATGTCTCAGAAGGTTACCGCAATCAGAGTATTATGTTTTACACTTTATGAATGACACATGAACCCGAGTGGTGTGTTCAGTTAGGCAATACATTCAAAGGAATAGGTATGTGCTCCAAGTCAGTATTTAACATTTTGAAGGGTATTCCTAATAATTTTACACATACAGGTCAGATGTGTAGTCACAAAAATCAATCCCTTAACAACACCATTAGTGAACTTACTACATATAAGGATACAACCTCTGTGGGTAAACTTGTTAGTGCTGCGCTTGAGGCTGGCCAGTTTTTCATTAGGAAACAATACATACATATGTTATGGTAAAATTT
The DNA here is from genome assembly GCA_037952925.1 of Lithobates clamitans. Taxonomy (NCBI): domain Eukaryota; kingdom Metazoa; phylum Chordata; class Amphibia; order Anura; family Ranidae; genus Lithobates; species Lithobates clamitans. Next base: position 149,153 of record JBBGZY010001381.1, read on the forward strand.
GTTACCCATGGATCCCCGCAGGAGTGAAAGGATGGTGTTTTTTAGTACAGTTAGTACCAGTCATGTCAGCCCTAGGCCAGAATCAGGAACATCACATACAAGTTACTTCTAAGATATGAACATGGTTTCCATCCTGGATAGGATGGGGCAAAACCATGATGGACAAATTAAATAACTACACTAGTCTAATAAATGATGTTATGGAAAAAAACTTTCAAGATATAGAACTACTCAATGACGAGCTCAAAGCTATTAGAAGACAACTAGAGTTACACAAATTAGCAATTGAAAGCATGAGTGCAGCTCTAACAGGTTTATGTGAAATGACCCAGGATTAAGAATGTTGTACATGGATTCATAATACCAGCTTGGAAGTCCCAGACTACTATGACGTTATTAATCAACACCGAACACAGGTAAATGAATTAATGAAACAAGCAAGGAACATCGGTAATTATGGATGGAACCCCTTTTCTAGTTTGGGTTTAGGTGGAATGTTTTCATGGTTAAAGAACAAAGTGATTATGATTATCGTAGTACTATTTTTAGGATTGATAGGCTACCTGATTTTCAAGCTTATTTTATTCTGTATTAGCAAGTGCACTACACCAGACCAACCTTCTCACGCATATACACAACATCTGCAGCATTATGTAAATGAATACACCAATCGTAGAAAGAACCGTAGATTTCAGGAGGCTGCAGATCTGCAGATCTGTAGAAAGTCATATTTATGACTTTAAAGTGGAGGTCCGCTGAAAAAAAATATTAAAAGCCAGCAGCTACAAATACTGCAGCTGCTGACTTTGAATATATGGACACTTACCTGTCCAGGGAGCCCGCGAGGTCGGCAGCCGAAGCCAATCTGTCCTTCGGCTCTCAGCTGCCGCTGCCGCCGCCATCCTCGGTAAGGGAATAAGGAGAGAGGTATGAAGGTGGAGACGTGACGGCAGTGCTGCTCATGCCTGTTCAAACCTGAACCCCCATGATTTGAAAATTGGGACTATTGCGGTACTTGATAAAATATTACAATTACCACATTCTAAAAAATATAAATATACATTTTAATGATTGAACATATCAAAATACAACACAACAATATAACATATAGTCATAAAAACAGGTACCACACTACATACAGCGAGGATAACCCACAAATTTATACAAAGCATGTGTGTGGAATTTTTGTCTCGACCGGTTTCGCGGCAGGAACCGCTTCTTCAGGAGAACTCTATAAAGTAATTTTAAAGTAGTTTAGCTGAATACATATACTGTATAAAGATTTACATACAAAGAATGAAGCAGCAAACATAATAAATCACAGTTGTAGTCAGAGATCAAAGTACATACATAGTAACATTAAGGACAGGCTCACCCGCTCGTACGGAAGCAGTGGGACAGCGGGACCCAACACAGAATCCCCCCGCGGCGAACACGGGGGATCTATGACCGGACTCTAGTTGGTGAGAAATAATAATAGAATGATAATAACTGAGATGATTTGGTGGTTAGAACGTAAGTTGCGAGGTGAAGAGGGGGAGGGGTGAGTGGGGGAGGGTTGGGGGAAGGGGGGTAAGGGGTTGGGAGCCAGGCGGGACTGGGGGAAGGGGGGAGGAAAACGGATAGAGGGGGGAAAAAAGGGAGGGAAAGGGGAGGCGAGGGGGAGGATAGGAGGGGGGGGACAAAGGGGGGGGAAACGGGGGAAGGGGGGAGGGGGGGACAGACCCAAGGGAACAGGGAGGGAAAAGGGGGGAGCGGGGAGAAAAAAGGAGGGGGAAAAGGATGAGAGGGGGGGAGGAAAGGGAGGTAAGGAAGAAGGGGGTGAGAGGGAAAGGAGGGGGAAAGGGAAGGAACACCACCGCGGGGCACCCGATAAGGTATGTGCTGTGCACAGGTAAGTTATTTGTGCGAGCGAATATACAGCACACGGCTGGCACTTACCGATGTGAAATAAGCCACCTTAATGCGTATAAGCTGTGGATGTTATCAAAGGGTATCGATGGGCAGCATTATAAGAGTAACGTGAAAATATGTTTAGTAATCATATTTTGAGAATTCAAAATTACAATGCTGCTGGTCACCATACAGAAAAGCCCATCCAGCTATGAATAAAAAAGAGATACATGTACATGGATTCATAATACCAGCTTGGAAGTCCCAGACTACTATGACGTTATTAATCAACACCGAACACAGGTAAATGAATTAATGAAACAAGCAAGGAACATCCGTGATTATGGATGGAACCCCTTTTCTAGTTTGGGTTTAGGTGGAATGTTTTCATGGTTACAGAACAAAGTGATTATGATTATCATAGTACTATTTTTAGGATTGATAGGCTACCTGATTTTCAAGCTTATTTTATTCTGTATTAGCAAGTGCACTACACCAGACCAACCTTCTCACGCATATACACAATATCTGCAGCATTATGTAAACGAATACACCAAGCGTAGAAAGAACCGTAGATTTCAGGAGGCTGCAGATCTGTAGAAAGTCATATTTATGACTTTAAAGTGGAGGTCCGCTGAAAAAAAAATATTAAAAGCCAGCAGCTACAAATACTGCAGCTGCTGACTTTGAATATATGGACACTTACCTGTCCAGGGAGCCCGCGATGTCGGCAGCCGAAGCCGATCCGTCCTTCGGCTCTCAGCTGCCGCCGCCATCCTCGGTAAGGGAATAAGGAAGTGAAGCCGTGCAGCTTCACTTCCTGGTTCCCTACTGCGCATGCGCGAGTCACGCTGCGTGTCCTCTCAAGTCCCTGCTGTGTTCTGTGTCTCACAGAATACAGCGGGGGAGGACGGGATAGGAGCCGGAAGTGGCGTAGGTCACTGCAAGCGCCGCGGTGAGCTATGCCAGGAAGTGGGAGCAAATACCTGTATTAGACAGGTATCTGCTCCCTCCTCCCCCCTGAAAGGTGCCAAATGTGACACCGGAGGTGGGGAGGAATCCAAAAAGTGGAAGTTCCATTTTTGGGTGGAACTCCACTTTAAGAGGGGGTTGAAAGGTTATGTTAATGCCTCCATCTTGCTTTCTGTCAGCCATTTTTCTGTGTGTACAGTTTGAGTATCTCTTTAGCTTTCCTGAGAAGTCTGTAATCAGCATGGATTCTTGCAAATGAATTGTTTCTCACACTGTTTTCTCTTTCCCATGTTCTTTTTATCTCCCCCCCCCCCCCCCATTACCTTGTATCCAGCAGCTTGGGAACAGTAGAACAATTACTATTTGTCTTATTGTAGTTGCCTTGATATCTACTGCGCATGTTTTTACTATGAAACTTCTGTGTGGTTTTTACTGTAAGACATAGTCCCTGATAACACAATACAACCAGTTTTTAGAGAGTAACACCGTGTGAGTGTCTTTTCTTCATTCTCTAAAAGCTGATTCCAGATATCTGAAATTACATGGTACATTGGATCTGAGGTCTGAGAGGTTAAAAGGGGACCCCCCCTAGACACAGCAATAACCCTATCACTCACCTAGGAAAGAAGTGCAACACTATGAATAGGCCAAGGTTGCTATACAGGTCCAGGGCCATGGTTCATCTACCAGTGCAACTCTGTCACTGAAGATCCCTCAAGGTAAGGTGACCAGATTTTTAAAATGAAATCCGGGGACATATTTTTTTTTTTTTACTAGTAATGGCAGCAATCGACAACTCTTTGCCCGTCTCCGCCGCCTGCCTCACAGCCTGTCAAGTCTAAAGCCCCATACACTCTATCATATTTTCTGCTGATTTTTTCCTTCAGATTTACCAAAAGCATATAATATGAGGTCAAACCTTAGGAGTTTCAAGTTGTCTGCAATCAGGCAGGCCCTTGCTACTACATAGTTTTGGCAAATCTGAAGACAAAAATCAGCAGAAAATCTGATAGTGTGTATGGGGCTTTACTCTTCGGGCCCCGGCTACTACTGGGTGGGGAGCAGAGGAAGATCACTCCACCAGGGAAGGCAAGGAGATAAGCAGGCAGGCGGCTGGCCGGGACTTGAGCCAAGGCAGAAGAACATGCGAGTGAAGCTCAATGGGCATGCGCCCGAAACTTAAGAAATAGTCCCTCCCATCTGACCAGCACATGATCATCAGAAAGGGGCACAGATAGTGGAAAAAAAATAAACCCCCATAAGCTAGTAGGAGCGGCAGAGGAGTGTCTTCAATCCGGGGACTGTCCCCAGAAACCGGGGATGTCTGGTCACCCTACCTCAAGGGGTATGCCCACCAGGAGGATGGTGATCTGGATGGGGCATGGTTCCTAACTGTCATCTATGACTAACTGGGAAAACCACAAGCTGCTAAGGTAAGTCATGGGTATCTATGCTGCTGTTTCAGTCCCACTTGGGTAAGCTAACAGAGTGCTGGCTGCATCTCATTTAGAAAGGAGCACTGGCTGTGACTCATTCAGCAGCCGGCCATTGATTTTTATTTTTGAATTGGGTGCCTTTTTCCTTCATTTACTTTGGTCCATTAACGTTCCTGGGCTGCCTTTTGACTACAAACATGAGTATACCAGCTTTCCTCTGCTCCTAGGCTTACCACTTACTTTAGGTCGGTCATAGACTAACCATATATGGGCAGGCTGAATGTACCGTGATCAATTTGGGTACAACCAGACTGCTATATTTACTTGTGATTATCGCTAGCGGCTGCTATAGCCGCTAGCAATAATCACTGTCTTCTCCCAGCGGGATGGCTTCCCTCGCCACCCCCACCCCTCTGCCAAAAGAAAACGATGTCTCGGCAGGAGGGATTCTCCTGTGAGCACGGTCTGTGCTGATGAGGGAATCGTGCAAATTTCTTTCCTGCAACCAGTGGTTGCAGGAAAGAAATTTGCACTGCCAATGGTCTGCCCTACTGCATAGTAGTTCTGGAATGTTCTGGGCTCCAACCATCTACAGTGACTGGATTAATCCTTCCTGCTATGCACAAGTCATTGCAAGTAACCCAAGTGGAATATTCCTGAACACACATGGTAGATCTTAAACAAGGAGAATGGGCAAGCAGACCTTGCCAGCTCACACTCAGTTAATGACTTAGGAGGTTCTGTAACATCACCCCTAAGGGTGCTGATTCTACCAGCCCAGATTGATGTTCCAAATCTGAGTTACTACCCTCCTCAGTGGCCTCCCTAGCTACCTCTGACTATTCAGAGAGGTGTTTTCTTTTGAAATTTTGAATTTTTAGTCAGACTTTCAGCTCTTTTACACTAGGTTTACACCTATGCATTTTTAGAGTGTTTTGCAGTTTGCAGAAACACACTATAGTTCATTTAACATGGTTTCCAATGGTACACATTCACATCTATGAGTTTTTCAGCCTGTGCGTTTTTTGGAAAGGGTCAGGGACTTTTTTCCCTGCAGCAGATTGCATTTAGCATGTAATAGACTTCAATGGACCCACACCAAAAATGCAAGTGCTGCGGTTTGATGCATTTTTACATGCGTTTTCCAGCATCGGACGTCATCAGCTATCAGAGCGGTTCACCGCTGACAACTGAATGTAAAAGCAGGAACTGCCGGAGATAATTTTTAATAGGGGGAAAAAACTAAGTGGGTCCCCCCCAATCCATACCAGGCCCTTCAGCTTGTCAGAGTACCTCTTCTTTGCTGCTCTAATCTCTTTTGTCATCATGTTTTTGGCCTGGTTGTACAGGATTCTGTTCCCAATTCTGTAGGCTACCTCCTTAGCTTGCCTGAGCTTTTTTAATTTTCCTGTAAACCACGGCTTGTTATTGTATTATTGAATGTTTGAAAATACTTGGTGTGCCTGCACATCCTCATAAAAGCTAACGTATGATGTCACAGTGTCAGTACAGTTTGTACATGACTTTGGTTGCAGCCAAACATTTCAATCTGTTCAGTCAAAGAAGGCCTTTATCTCCAGCTTCTCCTCCTTTGCTCATCACTTTGTACAACTACAGGCTTTTCAGATTTTAATTTTTGCCTATAGGTTGGATATCCCTGATGTCTGCACCTCAACCGGCACACCGGCGTGCTCTCCTGATGGTTTCTTTTTCGTCTCCTCAAATGTCTATAGAGAGCTGCAGTTTCTCCAGTTTAGATCCCAACAAAGTAACAAAACTGTCTGGTGTATTTGATTTGAAAAAAGGACCTGGAAATTGGACATACAAAGAAAATGTTTAAAAAAGCACAAGAGAGCACAACACTGAGGAAGCCATGCGTGGTGACTGCTCCATGCAGATTTTCCTAAAGAGGAGGTTGAGGATGGTACCTCCTCTGGTTCAGGTACAGGAGGAGGCCTAATATGCTGATATTTTTCAAAGCTCAAAGATATCGTCTCTGCCCTTACTAATGTACTGCACATGTGCCTTGCCTGCATTGACCCAGCAAAAGGTCACCAGCCTAGGTTCACTACAGTTATGTCGGCCTGCCAAAACCTTCCCTGTACATTCACTCTTACAGTCTGTATTGTACAGTGATGGAGGTCACCCTGAAAAGATCTGCACCCCTTCAAAGTGTTTTGTTCAGCTACATCTTACAGAAAAAAGTGGTTCCTAAAGACATGGATTGTCACAGTAGTAGACCCAGCCATTTCCTAACCTTAATGTTCCTTGTGGAGGATGTCTCTGTATTCAAGGATCATGTGGACAAAAGATTAGAAGCCCTTTTCAAGGCCCTGTTCTCCCCTGTGGTTGCAGCTATGCCATTCTGCCAGGCCCTAGCTATTTGGCCCAAGAACATGGCTTGGACCCTGGATCCATTCATAGGGCTTTTATCTGCCCTCTAACAAGTGAAGCTCTTGCCTGTATCCTTGAGCTTCTGTGTTAATGGATTAGTGGATGAACTTTGACAAACATCCAGGATTAGCAACATTTAGTACATATGCACAACATTTGATTCCTTGGCTCAAAAGTTGGTCTGCAGAACTTCTGTGTAAGAAGCATTGCTGGAGGATGTCCTTTGAAGGGGAATGCCTTTTTGATGACTCCTTGGACAGGTTTATCAACAAAGTCATGGGAGAAATAATACTTTTTTACTCCATGAAAAGAAGGCAAAATCTCTGGAAGGTAAGCTTTCTGCTACTGAGACAAAAAGAGTTCCTTTTGTTTCTCTAGGGTCTCTGAATCAGAATGCAAGTTCAAAAACCAGTTTTGCTGTAATACCCGAACTTCAAAACTAGCCATGCTTGGAAATAAGCCCTCTACTAAATGATGGCATGCCCCTACTTGGCAGAGTGGGGGAACATCTGTTTTCCTTCCCTCGTTCAGAGGCTAGAAACTGTGATTTCAGTCCATGACTCTTTTTATGCTGTCAAATTTTTCAACTTCCCTGCAAAAGGTGAATCTTCAAACTACTCTCCAGCAGCTCCTCTCTCATTGGGCCATATGCCCTTCTCAGAAGAGAAAAGGCTCCAGAGTTTCTACTCAAAACTCTTCACTATTCCAAAGAAAACTGAGGCATTTGCCCCATTCTGGATCTGAAGATTTTAAATTTGATGACTGGGATCTCATGTCTATGGGGAGACTAACGGGACTAGTTATGAAATATTTGCTGTGCAAATGTCTCAGCGTTCATACCACAAATAATCTCTGTAATGTGTCTAATATGTTTATTTCCTACGATCTTCAGCTCTGTCTGGTGGCCATAACACAGTATTTTGCTAAACATATATCAATCGGAAAAAAACTGAACTATAGCTACTAGATGGAGCTGATGATTGCAGGAAACAAACATATTAGACACATTACGGGGAATATTCATGCTGAGGCATTTTCACAGCAAATTTTATATGCATAGACCTCTAAGTGTACACTTCTCTCTGTCATACCACATGCAGCCAGTTTGAAGTGTGATTCTAATGGTGCGTACTTTCATTTTATATCACAAAGTGGGTTTTGTTTTGTTGTTCATCTAGAAAGGGTAATAAAGCTCAACCAAAATATTTTATTTTGTTTTCGATAAAGTTAAAGTGTTACTAAACCCAGGACCCTGCATTCACGATATCTGGTCTACCACAGTATATAGAACAGGGAAATGCAATTATTTTAGTAAACATAAACTGCTAAACACCTTTTCTCATCAGCAGTATATAGCAGCCTTATGATTCCTATCTGTTCCTGGTGAAGCTTGTAGGAGGAGTTTTCATACTGCACTGAGCTGTCCTATAAGGTTGCAGGGCTCCTAACCCTCTGTCTTGACATGCCTGGACAGTGCAGGTTGGCCCTGTGCTGATCACATGAACTATCCCAAGAAAAAAAAAAAACCTCTCCAGCAATACACACCAAACTGAGCATGTGCACTCTGACTCCAAAGGCTCTGTCTTATCCAGACTTGTCCAAGGGGGACAGTGCAGGGAGGGGAGGATCTGTGCATACAAGATCAAGCAGCCTTTTTACACAATGCAGAGGATTAACCCCTTAGGTTCCACAGTGAGTATAACAGGTATGCTTTACTGCTTACACAGAATGATTTTACTGTTGTGGGTTTAGTAACACTTTAACACTTCCCTTTGGGAAGATTTCACCGCATTTTTTATCAGGAGAGTGGAAAGTTCTCCAGCTAAGGCACAGACAAAAACAATAACTAATTTTTACTGAGAAATTGTTAACTTCTAAAAATGTTTTTGCTGTTCTTGCCTTCTTGTGACAAATTTAAACCCCCATTTTGTGTCCTGGGGTCACAAGGACAGAAAGTGATGGAAAATTCAGGATCAGGATAGAAATGAAAACTTAGAAAAAAAATATGCCTGAAGTGAGGCATTAACATCTTCATACCTGCCAACTTTTTGAGATGGGAACAAGGGACACCCATTAGCAAAAGTATTTAGGCATAGGACACACCCCCAGCTATACAAAAAAGTACTATCTACTACTACTTTTTCTTCATACTGGCTTCTGAAACTTACAAATACAGCAATTTAGAATTTGGATGAAAGATTTAGCACTGGAAAATAGTTTTTGAAAGATGAATAGTGCATTTTATATACAACTATATAGACCAGACCAAAATCGGGCACAAATGAGGAGTAAAGAGGGACAGAGGTATTTTGTTCCAAACCAGGGACAGTCCCTCCAAATCAAGGACAGTTGGGAGCTATGAATCCAACAATATTGGAAAAAAACACAGCTTCAGAAGGCATCTTTAAAAGAAACCTGTTCTAAAGGAAGCAAATAGGCCACAATTATGCTAGTTATGCTAATCCAGGGGCATTAACACCAAGCCACGGAACCAGAAAATATATGTAGAACAGGAGTTCAGACTTCATTAGCTGTATGCTTGTAATCAAGTAAACCAAAGAAAGCCAAGTAACTAATATTTTCAGAGGGCAAAAGCAGACACGTATTTCTCTTGGTACAGGTTTCTTTATTTTAACCTTTGGGCCTCAGGCCCTCTGAAAGCCAGAACTCCTGGCAGGAAAATACTGCTTAAAAAACACGCTAAAAAAACACACACGCATTTAGGCAAGTTTAGGCGTGTCTAGCAATTGAGCATTATTGCATTCTAATGGCCAGAATATTAATTTATTCTGGTCATTGGATTGCATTAACACTCAAATGCTAGACGCGTCTAGCTTTTATGTGCATTTAGGCGCATATATCATTTTTTCTGCTCTTCAGCTTCACTCCTGAATACACCTCTGGTGGGTTTATTCTTCAGCCTGTAAACGTTCCTCTTCAAATATACCTGTAAATGCCTATGAGTGCATGGACACATAGGGGTTGATTTACTAAAGGCAAATAGACTGTGCACATTTCAGTGTCGGCCCATTAATTAGGGGCGCAGGGGTGCCCCACCAATCCATGTGCCCGCCCCTAATCTACATGCAGGGTGCCGGGCGCATGGATTTCAATGGGTTTTTTTTTTTTTTTTGAAGCACACGATTAGAGCCAGAGTCTTTAATTGGCTTCAAAAAAGGTTGGGCTCAAGGCACAGAGCACTGCGCCCTGAGCCCACCCAGTTGTGTGACATTATCGAATTAATCAATGACACATCTGCTTATAACGAAAACACATAATTATAATCGATAAAGCGAAAGCAGGTCTCATTCAGTTTATTGTACACCTCGCTTCCAAACAGTGTAACGTGATTACACCCTGTAACAGGTGAGTCCATATAAACTTTCTCCTCTGAGTGTGTCTTTGGGAATTAGTTGGGTGCATAAAGTAATCCTTCACCACACCTCGTGATACCGCTCCCCTCAAAATTTTCACTCGCCAAATATATAAAGTAAATGTGCCTTTTGATCATGCCCAGGCACACCCTAATCCCCCCATGCGCATTAATGTAATCTTTCTGTGTAGCAACAGGAACATGGGAAAGATCTCCCTCTTACCGGCTCTGCCATAAGAGAAGTGTTTATCCTTTTCTCTTTCACCGTGCCAGCAGGGAGATCAATGTGCCGGAGTCATATATATGTAGATACATACACATGCATGTGTGTTTGAGCTTAAGGGTGCACACCCTAATGCATTAGGCTGCGCACACCTATGATCATAACTTTCACACCATCATGTCACTCCTGATCCAGATTTTCCACCGGCCTCAGTATCTCATGACACAAGGAAACAGACGTCATGGTGTAATTCTGTTAAGGGCTTTATTGCCATAAGAACCCCCCTTTTGTCATTACACTTACAATAAAATGGTTAAAAACCAGCATTGGAATATATAAAAAAAAAACAATCTGTAGCACGATCTTTCTCACTCATTCTTAGAGACTCTGTCGGCAGTGATTCCAGGGTAGAGCTTGTAGCTGCTGGCAGTCTCGCAAGCTGCGTGGTCAATTGAATGTCTTCCTGCTTCTCCTACCAGCCAATCAGGAAGCTGGTCCTGATACCCAATTGGCCAGGGAGTCTTAGGACTCCCGACCGGGAAGAGAAGCAACGGCCTCGGCTCTTCCCTTGGTAAGCTGGAGTGAGGAGCAGCATTGGCCTCCTAAGGTAAGGCCACTGATCGCCGCCGTCTATCTCCCACGGGGAGGCACTGATAGCTGCCATCCATCTCCCGCGCGGGGGGGGGGGGCACTGATTGCCGCTGTCTGTCTCCCGCAGGGGGTGCAGGTTTGTTTGCCGCCACTAGCACTTTTAATAGTATAATAATAAAGCTCTGCTGACTTCCATCATTCAATCATGTGCAAGCAAATATGTTGTTTTTTTTTATTTTCCTTACGCGCGATTGGGTATTCTTTGCAAAGTGAAGCTTTACATCATTTACTAAGCTTTGAAACAACTGCACTTGCAGAGTGCAACTGAACTTTGAAAAGTGCACAGTCTATTTGTCCTTTATTAAATCAACTCCATGGCCTGTTTTTAGAGGCTGAGAAAAAACGTGTAAAATCAGCATTTTTAAGCTCTGTGTGCATGAGCCCTTAAAGAGCTTCTCTTCTTGTCCTTAGAGCAGCAGGAAAAATGCTTCTCATTTTATCTCACACTTTAGCTGTTTCCTGCTGCATGAACAGCATAGAGATGCAGAATTAACATTACGGTGCTGTTATCTAGTGCTGGGCCGAACACCCCTTGGATCGCACCAGAACTCCTGAACATGTAAAAAGTTCAGACTTGAGTCACAAAGTCTATTAAAGCCTATGGGACCCGAACTTGAAAAATCAAAAGTCCCCATTTTGAAGGCTTATATGCAAGTTATTGGCCATAAAAAGGGTATGGGGCCGGGTACTGGCCTGGGGAGTATGCATCAATGCAAAACATTTTATTTACAGGAGCTGTGATTTTAATAATGCTTAAAGTTAAACAAATAGAATGAAAAATTTCTTTAAATATAGGGCCTTGGAGGTCCCCTTAGTCTGCCTGTAAAGTGGCGCATCTGTACCGTGTATACAAAATGTGCAGCAAAACTGACATATATAAAGAAAAAAAATGACATTCAAATAGATTTTCCCGGCTGCAAGCCATTGCTGGCAATAAAAAATGTAAAAACAATATGGCATGAGGGTCCCCCCCAATCCATACCAGGCCCTTTGGGTCTGGTATGGATTTTGAGGGCAACCCCATGCCAATTAAAAAAAATGGTGTGGGTCCCCCCCAAAATCTATACCAGACCCTTATCCAAGCATGCAGCCCAGTAAATCAGGAAAGGGGGGGCAAGTGAGGGCCCCCCTCCTGAACCAAAGTAGGCCACATGCCCTCAACATGGGAGGTACTTTGTGGAGGGGGGCTCTCAAAGCACCTTGTCCCCATGTTGATGGGGGCAAGGGCCTTTTCCCAAAAACCCTGGGCTGTGGTTGTGGGGGTCTGCGGGCAGGGGGCTTATTAGCATCTGGAAGCCCCCTTTAAGAAGGGGGCCCCCAGATCCCAGCACCCCCAATAAAGATCCATCATCAATCACGACACCCACTAGACCTGAAAAAAAGAAAAAATGCTCTGCCTGTGACAAAGGCTAACCACTGACCGCCTGCTCCTCCGCCTGACAATGACAATTCTTAAATAGGTAAGGGGTGGGGGCCACCTGGTGACATCGCCTGGTGGTATCACCCCTCTTGTGACGTCCCCGACCTGTGTATGCTGGGTTGGTGATGTCACAAGAGGGCGGTGCCACCAGGTGATGTCACTAGCTGGCTCTTCCCCTTACCTATTTAAGAACTGTCAGACGGTGGAGCAGGCAGTTGGCAATTAGCTCTATGAAAGGACTGAACTTAGTTTTTGTTTAGACTACACTGATTTTTTTGGGGGGGTGAATGGGTAGGGGAACTATTTACCCCATACTCATTCACATAGAACGGAGCGGGATCTTGGGGGCTTTAATAAGTTTCAGATTCTGATAAGCCCCCTGCCCGCAGACCTCCACAACCACTGCCCAGGTTTGTGTGAAGCGGGCCCTTGTCAACATGGGGAGAAGGTGCTTTGAGGTGAGGGGGGGCAGAGCCTGGCATGGTTCCTGTGTGCTTGGATAAGGGCCTGGTATGAATTAGAGGGGGCCCACACCATTTTTTGTTTTTCTATTAATTAGGCAATGTTTTTTTTTCCATTCAGCTGTCAGTGGGGAAGCCCGTAACAGCTGATGACTTATCCTTTGTTAGGGACATGTCTGCCTTAATATGATATCCTTAAGAGATCGTATGATTCAATATAAATTGGTACATAGGGCATATATTACGCCACGTAGACTTAAAAAGATAAATCCTCTGTGTTCTTCGGAGTGTTGGGGATGTGGCGCGAATCAGGGGGATTTTACACATATTTTCTGGACTTGTCCATATATAGTTATCTTTTGGGTGGAAGTGGTGGATTTATTGAACTCTATCTCTTCTGTTCCCTTACCCGTTTCAATGTCTGTTTGTCTACTGGGCCTGGTAGAGACTATTCTCCCCACAGTGTCCGAGCGAGTGTTCGCTAATCTAACATTATTTTACGCAAGAAAAGCTATTGCGCTGCATTGTAAGAAACCTCGGTCCCCTACGCTCTCATATTGGAAACAATTGGTAAATAATAATCTTCCATTGTATAGAGATACTTACATGAATAGGGGTTGTCCTAGTAAATATGATAAAGTGTGGGCAAAGTGGCTGGACAAACCGTATACAGCATTGAATGCCCATGGGGGTCATTGTTTATAATAGGTATGCTCCTATATGAGAAATGTCGGGGGTCATTGGGAAAAGTAGGAACTAATGTTTACTTTAAAAATCATTTGCTCTTTTTTTTTTTCCCTTTGTGGATTAATAATTAATATACTGGATTTTGAAATTGTATTATTATACTTTTGGTTCAGCGTGTATGATGTCTTGTTGTGTTTTGTCTGTTATGAAATTTAATAAAAAGATTTAATAAAAAAAAAATTTAAAAAAAAGGACATGTCAGCGGGCTTCTTAACATCCTATTGACTGTGTGCTTTGTGGGTAAACATCCCGCGGATAGAAATATCAGGTGTTTGGCGAACACCCTAACGGGCGATGTTCGGGCTGAGCTTATGCTTGGTCTGAACCACTCGCCCTTCCCTAATGTTATCCTAGTGTAAATAGTGGCAGGAATTGCCAAGCTCACAAGTGGGCTTATCATTGGTGAAAAGGATACAAAAGACGCAGACAAAAAGCACATGCCTGTCTATCATTGTGACATACACATGGATGGTGTTCGTGTTCCATGTAACCCTTATGTGAGATCCTGGGAAACTTTCCTTCCAGCCATCTGTTATAGAAGTGTAATTCAAAGAACAATTTTCCTAAGATGTCCTTGGTACAGATCCAACATGTATGATGTCATGCATTTCCATTTCACCAGCCAAGAGAAAACCCCATGAGTTCAGTCTAAACTGTGGCTTTGGCTGCTAAATAAACTATAGCATGGATAGGAAAACCTAGGGTCAGCCTTATTACTGGGCTGTCTGTCTACTGTATATATGAACTCTAATAGTCTGTCTTTGGACTGAGGAGGAAACCAATGAAAACACCTGGAAAACCTGCAAACTCTCTCGCCTCACCTTAAAAAAACCCTGGGTCTGTATTCCAAGAGCAAAAAACATCTACACCATTAGCTTGCTATGCACTGCCTCCATATAAAACAAATAAGGTAACAGATTCATAATTGCATTCTAGCAGCCTCCGGCAGTTGTATAATAAATGTTATCATGCAGTATATGTGTTTGCTATATATTCTCCTTCATTAAAGACCCCCTGTCGCCACATATCTATAATACCCACCCCCCTCATTAGTGTTAAAAGAAATAACCCCACCCCCTTCATTGAGGAGGTGGCAATATCCATTCAACCCCCCATCACTGGTGACAGTGGCAGCAATATTACCCTCCCATCTACGGATGACAGTGAAAGCAATAATACCCCCCCCCCCCCCTCTTTTCAGTGGTGATAGTGGCAGCAATATTACCCCCTTTTTTATTAGTGGCAGAAATAATAATTTCCACCCAGCCTCAAAGACAGTGGTGGCAATAAAAAAAATTTATATTATTAAATATATATATATTATTAAATATTAGATTTTAAATCTTCCCCACCCTTTCACTGGTGACAATGGTAGCAGCTAGTTCCCCTCCCCTTTCTTTTCTGTTCAGTGGGGCAAAAATAATCCTCTTCTTCATTGGTACCCCACTGCCATTCTGCAATGGCTGTATAATGTAGCCGGGGCTCAAACGAAGACCCCACAGGGCAGCCTGCCAAGTGGATAGCTCTGTTAGGAAGTAACAATAAAATAAAGGCTGATCTGAATCACCATAACAATGTGCTTCTTAACAAACCCATAATTATGTCTATGTGAACTGTGACATTGCAAAGTGTAATTATTCACCCAAAACCTGTGCCAGGTTCTCTCCATCTGCAGGTCTCAGCTCTGACAATGCCTGGGGGTCAGAGTCACTGTTATTATCTAGAACAGAGATCTTCAAACTATGGCCCTCCAGCTGTTGCGGCACTACACGTCCAATGAGGCATTGTAAAACTCTGACATTAACAGACATGACTAGGAATGATGGGAATTGTAGTTCCTGAACAACTGGAGGGCCATAGCTTAAACTAGAAGCTATGTTCCATCAGAACCATTGACTGGAATTTAGATCTGTTTAAAATCATGTAATCAGATCTGCGGTAAAACAAAAACAGCTGATAGTAAAATTTATACAGATGTAGTTTTTATGAAAAGCATCCCACTAGCTATACAATTTAGGCTGATGTATTAGAAATGTGACTATATCTCTCACAGTCAGTTTGTAGTACCCCTCCCTGCTCTCCATGCCTTTCCGTAGGTCATGAAGACAACATCACACTTTGGAGCCAACAAAGAAGTAAGGGGACAGGACGCCTCACACCTAACAGTGACCATAGCTCCCAACTGTCCCTGATTTTGAGGGACTGTCCCTGATTTGGAACAAAGTCCCTCTGTCCCTCTTTTCTCCTCATTTGTCCCTCATTTTGGTCTGCTCTATATAGTTGTATAAAAAATGCACTTTTTATCTTTCAAAAAGTGTTTCCTAATGTTAAACCTTTCATCCAATTTCTAAATTGCTGCATTTGTAAATTTCAAAAGCCAGTATAAAGGAATAGTAGTGGTAAAAAAAGTACTTATGGGTTTAACCAATCATTTTTTTGTATAATTCTCCTTTAAGGGGGCTTGGCAAGGGGTGTGTCCTATGCCTACATACATTGGCTAATTGGTGCCCCTCGTTCCCATCTCAAAATGTTGGGTGGTATGCAGTGACCATGAGAAAACTGATACCAGCATATGAATAACCCAATAGCCTCTATTTTAGAGGAATGCTTTGTGGGAAAACTAAGTTTGTGAGTATGATGCAACAGAATGTCACTGGGGGTTGCATTTAGGCTGTCAGGGTCCCATTTTGTGTAAATCTACACCATGCTATAAATTATTTTATTTTAATTTTTTCTTTATTTTTATCTCTTGGGCATCAAGGAGCGTATCTTGGTTGCCTATAAAGAGTGGGGGAGGATGTTTTTTTTTCTAACATCATGCAAAAAAGTTGTGTGCTTGGCCAGCTGTAAGCGTCGGCGGAGGATGTAAACATCCCTTGTTATAGAAATAATGCATGACAGGTCCTCTTTATGGAGATATCTGATATCTCCTCTACTCTGAAAAGCATGAGAGTGAAAAAATAAAATAAAAAAAAAACATAGATCTCTGCTTTCCAGGAAAAAAAAAAGATTGCAGTGTTTACATTTGCCAGAAGTGATGTCATAATGTTGTTTTTGACCTCCCAGAATCATAGAAATGGCCGGGGACTATCCAGTCCAATTCCAGCTCTGTGGTAACTCGGCACCACTGCCAGATCGAATCCCGGGCTCTCCCATCCCATCTTGCTGCCTGAAAAAGCCAGCTAATTAGCCACTGGGATTGCTTTTATTATTATTATTATTATACAGGGCTTTTACATTGTAGGGTATTGCCAGCTGAAAAGAAAGATATCTGGATGATGCCTGTAGCTGCAGACATCATCCAGATATCTCCACTTCAAGTCCAGGATGTCACATGACGTCCTACGGGCGGAAAGTGGTTAATATTTGTAACCTGGTGATTTGACAATGATTCATGGTGTCAGTCATGTAAATCAAACAATTAAAACATGTCCTTAACATTATGGCACCATGGGATTGGATTATATAATTAGTACATAGTTGTTTCACAAACTTTCACATTTCCTATCATGTTCTTGGACAATCATCTTCCTTGACACATTTCATTATTACTGGATTAAGGTGATTGTGCTATCTGTGTGGCTATAAATCATCCCAATGTGTACAATACTCATTAGAACAGAATGGATTGAACCATCGACAGCATTACAGAACAAATCCAGTTACATGTGACTAGCTACTACTAGGTATAACGTGACCTGGATAGAAAATCATTTTTACAGACACATTGGACAAAGAACTATGTTGCAGATTTGTAACCCAGTATCCTGTTTACTCCAATTTTACATAATTTGCCTAAAGTACATAAAAGTTGAAAATATTCTGTAATAGCTGGACCCAAAAGGCTCTCAGAATGAAGCATGATGAGACCTGTTAGATAAAATGGTACAACCTTGGTTTATAGGTTCCTTCTTATTTAAGAATTACCAAACATGTAATTCCGTAGAGGGATATTATTGGCATTTGGATCAAAAATTGTTTACATGTGATGTAATGGCATTATACTCTTCAATCCCCTACCAATTAGGATCAGAGGAGTTAAAGTAACAATACAGTGATTATTCCGAGGACCTTAATGGTTTCATTGTTTTCTCGCAAGATTAGCACAACTGTTTTTGAACTAGATTTAGCTCCAGCATGCATTTCAGTATTGTGGCAGGCTATGAAAGGAGTCCCCACAGAAAATGCTGAGAGACATCAGGCTTTTTTTTACCCTCGGTGCCCAGTAGGAACTGCCAGCAAAGGGGGCCTATGTACTACCTACCTTCGTCCTCATGGGGATCTAGTAGTTGGCTGCCCCTTCCCTGGTAAACTGGTTTACGGGTGCCTCAGACCCCTGTCCAGTTCAGCGTGCATCTGGATAAATAAATAATTATAAACGATATTATTCTTTTTAAGTAATTCTTACCTTTCCAGCTAACTTCAAATGTTAGACCACACTGGGCATGGTTTTAAATGTCAAGGGAACTCTGATGTGGAATGACATCATTGCTCATATTTGGATGTATTCCAAATATGGGCAATTATGTGTGACATCATTTCCCATATTTGGTACTCCTAAAACCTACTCACAGAGAAGGGGGGTACACCTATATCCTCCCCTTCCCCTTTGCTGACACTCCCCTCCTGGGCACTGGGGGTACCAAGAAGCCCAGTACCTGAAATCATTGGGCATTAGTGCTCTGATGTGGCATCCCAATTTTTGTGGGGAACCCCTCTCAAAGCCAAGCATACTAGTATGCAATTAACAGGAGGGCTGCACACTTGCTGCTCTGTGCAAGTGGGGTCCTAGCCTGATGTTGAGGGCATTATGCCTTTAGGCATACCTGATGCTCAGGAGGGAGGTTCTTCAAAGGGGCGTATGTACCACCTAGCTGACCTCATTGCTCTCCATCCTTGGGCCAGGTATCACTTTTGTGGGCATGGGAATAAGATTGTCATGGCATCATTCAGGCACTCCATATTTTGAACTGTATAGTTTTTAGTAAAATTATTATTATTTTTTCTCCTAAATATTTTAACGTCACAATTTTCAGCTGGCTTTGTAAAATGCTGTAATTGCCAACTTACAATCTTCCTGCTTCATGCTATGCCCATTTAGTCCAAATATGAGTAGTGATGTTACAGGGAACTTCCCCAAAATTCCATGGGCATTAAAAAAAAAATGCTAGTGACAGGAATTTCCTCATTGATCTAACAATGTTCACTCACCATACTGTATCTTTGGCGGAGCATTGTTGCCACCCGAGGACTGGAAGCATGTTAAGTCACATTCTCCTTTTCTCTATACCATAAGAGGGAGACATTCTGTAGTCTACAGAACAGATATAACCAAACACGTTCCATGATATATGTAACAGACTGATGGAATCAAATAAAAGTTTATTGTTAAGGTTCAGATTCACTTTTTCTTCAGCACAGAATACTACATGAAGGCCTTCCGAAATCCCTTTTGTAGGCATAGGTATTGGGCTATAAAGGCATCATTCAGACACTTCAGGTCAAGGATGCATTTTCAGCACATTTTGAACCACATTGTTTTTATAAAATTATTTTTTGTCTTTTGTGGGGCTTTTTTCTAAATATTTGCTACAGCACAAATATAAGCTGGCTCTGTAAAATGCTGTAATTGCAAACTGACTATCTTCATGCTATACCCATTTAAAGTATGAATGTTGTCTTACATTTATGGACATAATTGTGTGTTCTATTCACCAATTGAAACAATTTGTATTAAAAAACGTCCTTTAATTTATGTAGCACCAGTACAGAGCAAAATAAATACATCACATTTGGCAGAAAGACAGCTTTACAGAAATACAGAAATAAGCAGCGCTAGGCCCATATGCCAGTGTTTGCCTACACAAAGCAGCTGTTCACAATCTCTGCAGGTAATTAATGTAATAAAACATTTTTCTCTCCAGTCAGATTTCTGCAGGGTTCTGTTGCTTTCTTAACCCTTCCTGTGTCACCTCCACACTCCAATATATGGCTAAATCTTCACTGTAGGCTGCACAGAACGCCTCGTATACACCCCTACAAACATACTTAGCAACAGGGAGGATCTTTGCCCTCCATCTTTCTGTCAGGAAATGATGTTGTTTACACAGCCATGAAGCACTAAAGCAGCATGATATGTTAAATGCACAGTGTCTAGGTAGCACTATATTTAGCCTCTGCCATTTCATAATGGTACCATCTTCAAAGAAAACCGGCGCATTGACCATGCATGGGTGAAGGATAGGCAGGCATTTGTTACTGGGGAGGGGGGAAAGCAATAAGTTTACTTTAAAGAGCAAGATATTCCTAACAATAGCAAGCAAAAGGTCAAGAGCTAGTCCCTAGTACATCCATACATATAGTGAATAGTACAGGCTAGCTTTTCATTGCTGTTAGCGGCCGCTACGGGAGGTATGCTACATAGGCTGGAATTGGTGAACCAGTAGGGAAGATATTATCTAAACCTCGGCTGACCCCTCCATCTGGTGTGGTTACTTTTGATGTCAAAGTAAACAAACTGTGGGTAGACAATGTCTTTAGGTGATGGTTATGGATGTAGTCATTTTTATTGCAGTAGTTTTGTAATTTCATTGTCTGTTTTAGATGTGCCAATAAATGTATACTTTTTATATCTATATACTGGTCTGATGGAAAATGATGGACAATCTCAAGGCACCCTTTAAAAATTGTGGACAGTCTTGAGGCACCCCATTCTAAAATGTAAAAACTATTCTAATAGTTTTACATAATTCAGCAACATCCACCCATGTGGGATACCCAACGTTAAAGGTGATTTATTGTCCAAAGCAAATATACCTTTGCAAACTGGTACTGACTAGTATTCCTCTGTTTCTCTTCTCCCTCAATTTTTCTTCATCACTCAGCTAATGTGACCCCAACGCTGATGGTGAGGGGCAGGGGAAGGTCAAACAAGGATGCAATGAAGGTGACTTGCATCCTCCTTATCAACTGATTATGCCAGTGGTTGTTAGGATGCCGGCAGCTACAAGGTTGTAATGGTGCACAATGAAAACCTGTGGCTTTGTGTAACTAAAAGGCAGGTTTGGATACAATTTTTTGGGCAATTTTTAGGCATTTTGCCAAGGCACCCCTGAAGAAGTCTCAAGGCACCACATGGTGTCTGGGCATCCTGGTTGAAAAAGGCTGGTGTAGAGTGTGTCACTGACAGTCAGAAATAGGGATGAGCCGAACACCCCCCTGTTCGGTTCGCACCAGAACATGCGAACAGGAAAAAAATTCGTTCGAACACGCGAACGCCGTTAAAGTCTATGGGACACGAACATGAATAATCAAAAGTGCTAATTTTAAAGGCTAATATGCAAGTTATTGTCATAAAAAGTGTTTGGGGACCCGGGTCCTCCCCCAGGGGACATGAATCAATGCAAAAAAAAGTTTTAAAAACGGCCGTTTTTTCAGGAGCAGTGATTTTAATAATGCTTAACGTCAAACAATAAAAGTGTAATATCCCTTTAAATTTCATACCTGGGGGGTGTCTATAGTATGCCTGTAAAGGGGCGCATGTTTCCCGTGTTTAGAACAGTCTGACAGCAAAGTGACATTTTGAAGGAAAAAACACATTTAAAACTACCGCGGCTATTGCATTGCCGACAATACACATAGAAGTTCATTGATAAAAACGGCATGGGAATTCCCCACAGGGCAACCCCGAACCAAAATTTAAAAAAAAAATGATGTGGGAGTCCCCCTAAATTCCATACAAGGCCCTTCAGGTCTGGTATGGATATTAAGGGGAACCCTAGCCAAAATTAAAAAAAAAAATTGACGTGGGGTTCCCCCTAAATTCCATACCAGACCCTTCAGGTCTGGTATGGATTTTAAGGGGAACCCCGCGCCAAAAAAAAAAAAAAAAACGGCGTGGGGTCCCCCTAACAATCCATACCAGACCCTTATCCGAGCACGCAACCTGGCAGGCCGCAGGAAAAGAGGGGGGGACGAGAGTGCGGCCCCCCCCCCCCTCCTGAACCGTACCAGGCCACATGCCCTCAACATTGGGAGGGTGCTTTGGGGTAGCCCCCCAAAACACCTTGTCCCCATGTTGATGAGGACAAGGGCCTCATCCTCACAACCGTGGCCGGTGGTTGTGAGGGTCTGCGGGCGGGGGGCTTATCGGAATCTGGAAGCCCCCTTTAACAAGGGGACCCCCAGATCCCGGCCCCCCCCCTGTGTGAAATGGTAAGGGGGTACTTACCCCTACCATTTCACTAAAAAACTGTCAAAAATGTTAAAAATGACAAGAGACAGTTTTTGACAATTCCTTTATTTAAATGCTTCTTCTTTCTTCTTTCTTCCTTCATCTTCTTCTTCTTCTGGTTCTTCTGGCTCTTCTGGTTCTTCCTCCGGCGTTCTCGTCCAGCATCTTCTCCGCGGCGTCTTCTATCTTCTTCTCCTCGGGCCGCTCCGCACCCATGGCATGAGGGGGGAGGCTCCCGCTCTTCTCTTCATCTTCTTCTCTTCTTCATCTTCTTCTTCATCTTCTTCTTCTTCTTTTTCTTCTTCTTCCTTCTTCTCTTCTTCCTGTCTTCTCCGGGCCGCTCCGCAATCCATGCTGTGGCATGGAGGGAGGCTCCCGCTGTGTGACGGCGTCTCTTCGTCTGACGGTTCTTAAATAACGGGGGGCGGGGCCACCCGGTGACCCCGCCCCCCTCTGACGCACGGTGACATGACGGGACTTTCCTGTGGCATTCCCCGTGACGTCACAGGGAAGTCCCTCAAGTCACCGTGCGTCAGAGGGGGGCGGGGTCACCGGATGGCCCCGCCCCCCGTTATTTAAGAACCGTCAGACGAAGAGACGCCGTCACACAGCGGGAGCCTCCCTCCATGCCAGCATGGCTGCGGAGCGGCCCGGAGAAGACAGGAAGAAGAGAAGAAGGAAGAAGAAGAAGAAGAAGAAGATGAAGAAGAAGATGAAGAAGAGAAGAAGATGAAGAGAAGAGCGGGAGCCTCCCCCCTCATGCCATGGGTGCGGAGCGGCCCGAGGAGAAGAAGATAGAAGACGCCGCGGAGAAGATGCTGGACGAGAACGCCGGAGGAAGAACCAGAAGAGCCAGAAGAACCAGAAGAAGAAGAAGATGAAGGAAGAAAGAAGAAAGAAGAAGCATTTAAATAAAGGAATTGTCAAAAACTGTCTCTTGTCATTTTTAACATTTTTGACAGTTTTTTAGTGAAATGGTAGGGGTAAGTACCCCCTTACCATTTCACACAGGGGGGGGGCCGGGATCTGGGGGTCCCCTTGTTAAAGGGGGCTTCCAGATTCCGATAAGCCCCCCGCCCGCAGACCCTCACAACCACCGGCCACGGTTGTGAGGATGAGGCCCTTGTCCTCATCAACATGGGGACAAGGTGTTTTGGGGGGCTACCCCAAAGCACCCTCCCAATGTTGAGGGCATGTGGCCTGGTACGGTTCAGGAGGGGGGGGGGGCCGCACTCTCGTCCCCCCCTCTTTTCCTGTGGCCTGCCAGGTTGCGTGCTCGGATAAGGGTCTGGTATGGATTTTTAGGGGGACCCCACGCCTTTTTTTTTTTTTTTTTTTGGCGCGGGGTTCCCCTTAAAATCCATACCAGACCTGAAGGGTCTGGTATGGAATTTAGGGGGAACCCCACGTCAATTTTTTTTTTAAATTTTGGCTGGGGTTCCCCTTAATATCCATACCAGACCTGAAGGGCCTTGTATGGAATTTAGGGGGACCCCCACATCATTTTTTTTTTTTTTTTTTTTGGTTCGGGATTCCCCTGTGGGGAATTCCCATGCCGTTTTTATCAATGAACTTCTATGTGTATTGTCGGCAATGCAATAGCCGCGGGTAGTTTTAAATGAGTTTTTTCCTTCCAAATGTCATTTTGCTGTCAGACTGTTCTAAACACGGGAAACATGCGCCCCTTTACAGGCATACTATAGACACCCCCCAGGTACGAAATTTAAAGGGATATTACACTTTTATTGTTTGACTTTAAGCATTAATAAAATCACTGCTCCTGAAAAAACGGCCGTTTTTAAAACTTTTTTTTGCATTGATCCATGTCCCCTGGGGCAGGACCCGGGTCCCCAAACACTTTTTATGACAATAACTTGCATATAAGCCTTTAAAATTAGCACTTTTGATTTCTCCCATAGACTTTTAAAGGGTGTTCCGCGGCATTCGAATTTGCCGCGAACACCCCAAATTGTTCGCTGTTCGGCGAACTTGCGAACAGCCAATGTTCGAGTAGAACATGAGTTCGACTCGAACTCGAAGCTCATCCCTAGTCAGAAACAGGATGTGCGCCCAAGGCCATGGCTTATATTGACTGGGCAAAAATCTGTCCCTGTTTAGTGTAACATGGTCTTCATCCTATCCCTTTGTGAACAAGAGCAGAATCCCCATCATATAAATGTTTACAATATTTTGTGAAACCCATCCATGTGAATGCAAAAAAATAAATGCCTTGGCATTCTATTTTCACCAGCAGGTGTTGCTGAAGGTGAATTGTACAATTACCGTCCTGAGTACAGGAAAAGATCAGGCGCCATAGGGAATGCATGCTGTTTCCCGGCTACTGCATGGAGGAGTGACAAGTAGATGGATAATTGCATATTAATTTTCAGACAGGTGCATTGTGTCATTATTACAGATGAAATGGAGTCTGTTAGGGTAACTGTCCCCTTATGAACTCTCAGTGTCTCATAGAAGCCATCTGTGCAGTTTGATGCTGCAATCTCTCAAAATCTCAAATGGCCATCTTGGTGTGTGGGACTTTATATAATAGGGTATTAGCATCATTTGGGCACCCCTGGAAATGCCAAGGTCAGGAACAGAGATCCTGCTGGCTAGGGAAAGTAATTAGTACAGGGAGAGGTTCCTGGCGAGTAGGGTCAGGGCAGGGAGGACAGGGACAACATCTGCAGAAGGAAACATCCCGTTAACCGTAATAGTAACATGGGGCTAGCATCACAGTGCCACCCCGATACATCGCAAGCCTCCACCCCTCAAGCAAAAGCTGTCCTCTGGTAATACAGGTCCAAGCCTGACACTGAACCAGAAGTCTCAGAAAAATTCTCCGGACAAAGACACAGCCATTCGGAACAGCTAACACAAGCGGTGTGAATCTAGCAAGCGGCATCACAGTCACCTTTCATGGTCTCCTAACTAGGGATGAGCTTCGTGTTCGAGTCAAACCCATGTTCGACTCGAACACTGTGTGTTCGGCCGTTCACCAAATTACGAGCGATGTGGGCAGTTCGCGCCAAATTCGAGTGGCGCGTCACGGCCCATAATTCACTGCGGAATTGCAGTGCATTGCTAGCTGATGATTGGCCAAGCTTGCACTATGACCCACATGCTTGGCCAATGACAGCGCCGTCTGTACAGAGAGCCGTAATTGGCCAAAGCCAGGGTGGCTTTGGCCAATTATGGCTCAGGGGGTTTAGTACACGCCCCACACTATATAAGGCCGCCTGCACGGCGGCCCTGTGTAGTATGTTCCGGCGTTGAGAGAGAGATAGATAGACAGAGAGACAGTGTCATTTGATTTAAGTTAGATAGAGTAGGCAGGTGAGTCAGTTAGCTGCACTTACAGTGTATTGTGTATATATATATATATATACATCCTAGGTATATATATATATATATATATATATATATATATATACACATACATATATATACACTGTATTCAGTTTAGCTAGATCCGTTGATGTTATTCTCTTCCTACTACTGACAGGCAGGCAGGTGTTTTTACAGTATTTACAGCTACCTGAAGAAAATGGCTGGTGTTCTTCTGATCCTATTAGTCCTATTAGTATTTACAGTTAGTGTAGTGCGTCCTCTGCACAGTGTGCACCTAAAGCTACCTGAAGAAAATTAGTGGTGTTCTTCTGATCCTTATAGTACAGTACTGCAGGCAGCTGCAGTATTTACAAGTTAGTGCAGTGCATCCTCTGCACAGTGTGCACCTATGTCATGACCTTGCAGTAATACATTCATGACCTGTCTGTCTCTTACCTGGTCTGTGTATCAGCCTTCAGGCTTGTACTCTCACACCTGCATGCTTAAGTAATCTTCCCTCTGTGTGGCTCCACCCTAGCCTCAACAGGAACCACTATTTAACATCGTATTCCCCAAGCCTGCCTTGCCGTGCAATATTGTGTGTTTGGCTTCCTGTTTGCCATGTGCTCTAAGTTTGTCTCTGTCTCTGTTACCGATCTTGGCGTGTTCCCAACTATCCCTGTCTGCTTTTGACCCTGACCTTTGGCGCGTTCTCGATTATCCCTGTTTGCCTGTGACCCTGACTTTTGGCGTGTTCTCTGTTATCCTTGTCTGCTAGTCGCCCCGACATTTGGCTACCTCCTTACTATCCCTTGCTGTCCTGGGCTGCTGTTTCCTCTCCATCCTCCTGTAGCCTACCGTGAGCGTGAGCTGGGAGACCCTGGGGGCCGTGACCTGGAGCCAGTTGTAGCCCAGTCCATCCTCACCACTAGAGGCTCTGGTGAACACCTGCTGGCTCTTAGACTCTACGCCCTGGGGAATCTATGCTCTAACTCACTGTGGGATCTGTGTTGGTGCTCCAGGGGACCTGCCTTCCTGAACCACCCCAAGTTACATCCGCAGCAGTCAGCCTTAGGGTCCACTATCATAGCGGTGCACTCCTGACCCCAACGGGGTGCATCTGTCACCTGGATACAGGTGACCTGGCAGTTTGCACGGCCATGGACCCGTCTGATGTGCCGCTACCTGCCGATGATCAGCATAGTCCACAGACTTGAGACCCAGGAATCTAATCAGACCCTGCGATTCCTTCAGGATTTGGCTTCCCGCTTTGAACAACTTCCCGCTTTGAACAACTTCAAGCCTTCTTAGGCTCCCCGGTTCCACAACCGCAATCGGCTGCCGTATCAGCTCTGTTTACAGTTGCAGCCGCTAACCCTTTGCACTTACCAGCTCCGTCCCGTTACTTTGGGGATTCCAAGGCCTGCAGAGGGTTCCTTAGCCAGTGTACCATTCATTTCAAACTCCTACCCCAAAACTTCCAGTCTTGCAAAGGTAGCCTATATTATTTCTCTCCTGTCCGGCGAGCCTTTAGCTTGGGCTGCCCCTATGTGGGAGAGGAAAGACCCAGTGGTTTCCAGCCTCTCTAATTTTCTGAAACTCTTCTGGAATATCTTTGAGGAACCAAGTCGTGTCTCTTCAGCGGCCAGCTCCCTCTTACATCTCCTCCAAGAGTCTGCTTCTATGGGACAGTATGCTCTTCGTTTCCGCATACTGACGGCTGAGCTGAGCTGGAACAATGAGGCCTTAGTCACAACCTTTCTGTGTGGCCTTTCTGATAGAGTGAAGGACGAATTAGCAGGAAGAACCATCCCCACTGATCTGGACGAAGTTATCTGTGTAACCAGATTGATATTCGTTTTCAGGAAAGGACCCTAGAAAAGCGACGCCAGCACTCCTTGGTCCTTAGTCAGCCCGAGCCCCCCTCTTTTCATCCTGTAGAGCATCTCCTGCCAACTAAGGAACCCATGCAGCTGGGCTAGACCAGGCCATCCCTCGAGGAACGTGCTAGGTGCAGAACTCTGGGCCTGTGTCTCTGCTGTGGGGGCAAAGGTCATTTTCGTGACACATGCTCATTTCGTCCAGGAAAAGCTTGGGTAATACATCTGGAAGGTGGAGTATTGGACCCAGAAAAGTCATCTTCTTGTCTCCTTCTTTCGGTGTTTCTTCATGTTGGCGTTTCCTCCCACTCGGCCTTGGCTTATCTGGAATCAGGAGCCGCTGGCAACTTTATGGACTGGAGAACTGCATCTTCCATGAACCTTACCCTTTTACCCCTCACCACTCCATTGATGGTCTCGGCGATTGATGGCACTGTTCTTCCAGCAGGGCCTATCCGCTTCCAGACCCCTCCTGTTAAGATGTCGGTAGGGATACTCCACCAGGAGTGGATATCCTTTCTTATCCTTCCTAAGGTATCAACCCCTATCGTATTGGGGCTTCCTTGGTTGCAGCTCCACTCTCCACACATTGACTGGATCTTCTGGGCATATCCTGGCTTGGGGTCCCTCCTGTTTCTCTTCCTGCCTACTCAAGGTTGCCCCTAAGGGGAGACTTCCCGTGGCTACCACCTCAGTATCCTCTGCCCTTCCCGCTGCATATAGCGATTTCCGGGATGTGTTCTGTAAAAAGTCAGCTGAGGTGCTTCCTCCTCACAGGTCCTTTGACTGTGCCATTGACCTTGTTCCTGGAGCAGCTCTACCCAGGGGTCGTTCCTACCCTCTGTCCAATTCCAGAGACCCAGGCCATGTCTCAGTATGTTGCAGAAAATCTAGAAAAAGGATTCATCCGGAAATCCTCATCGCCTGCAGGAGCAGGGTTCTTTTTTGTTGCCAAAAAGGATGGTACCCTAAGACCCTGCATTGACTACCGAGGCGTAAACGCAGTAACGATCAAAGATCGATACCCCCTACCCCTAATATCGGAACTATTTGACAGGTTGAAAGGTGCCTCCATTTTTACCAAGTTGGATCTCAGGGGTGCATGCAATTTGTTCCGAATACGGTAAGGGGATGAATGGAAAACTGCGTTTAACACTAGAGATGGGCATTACGAGTACTTGGTCATGCCCTTTGATTTGTGTAACGCCCCAGCGGTGTTCCAAAACTTTGTTAACGAAATCTTCAGGGATCTGCTTTACCAATTTGTTGTCATCTACCT
Organism: Lithobates clamitans; assembly: GCA_037952925.1. Classification (NCBI taxonomy): domain Eukaryota; kingdom Metazoa; phylum Chordata; class Amphibia; order Anura; family Ranidae; genus Lithobates; species Lithobates clamitans. The sequence continues at coordinate 177,445 of JBBGZY010001381.1, forward strand.
GGATGACATTCTCATCTTTTTGGATAGTCTGTCAGTTCACAGAGACCATGTCCAGATTGTACTTGAACGCCTTCGAGAAAATAATCTGTACGCCAAGTTGGAGAAATGTTCTTTTGAATGTTCTGAAGTCCTGTTTCTGGGATGCTTCGTCTCTAACTTTGGTCTTCGTATAAATCTTAGGAAGGTCTCGGCCATTACCAACTGGCTTCTTCCTGCCGGCCTCAAGGCCACGCAGCGCTTTCTTGGGTTCACTAATTATTACAGGCAGTTCATTAGGAATTACTCCTCAATTGCTGCGCCAATTATCGCCTTGACCAAGAAGGGTGCTAATGCCAAGGAGTGGTCCCCCGAAGCTGTCTCTGCCTTTCATGATTTGAAACAGGCCTTCATTTCTGGACCTTTGTTGAGGCGACCTGACCCGGGGGATCCATTTTTTATTGAAGTGGACGCTTCCTCAACTGGGGTGGGAGCTGTGCTTCTTCAATCCTTTGGGAAAAAACGTCTACCATGTGCATTTTTCTCCAGAAAATTTTCTCAGGCGGAGAAGAATTACGCTATTGGTGATCGGGAACTTCTTGCGATTAAATTGGCGTTGGAGGAGTGGCGTCATCTCTTGGAGGGTTCCCCACATTCCATAACAATTTTCACTGACCATAAAAATCTGCAGTACTTACAGAATGCCAAACGATTGAATCCCAGACAAGCCAGGTGGAGTCTCTTCTTTTCCCATTTTAACTTCACCATTACATTCAAACCTGGTTCCTGCAACAGTTGGGCTGATGCACTCTCTAGATCTTTTGACATTCAGGATGAGGAGCCTACCATTGAACCTGAGCCGATTATCCCTACTTCATGCATCCTTGCCCATTCTACCACCCTGAAGTCAAAAATTCCTCCTGGCAGGACCTTCGTCCCCACTGAGCTAAGAGCTAAGATCCTTCATTGGGGACATGACTCCAAGGCAGCAGGTCATGCTGGGTTTCTTCGATCCTTCCTCCTCATCAGTCGTCATTACTGGTGGCCTACTCTCCATTCGGATGTTAAAGACTATGTTAAGGCTTGTCATGTCTGTGCCCAGTCTAAGTCCTCCACGCAGGCTCCTGCTGGTCTTCTCATTCCCTTGCCCATTCCCAAGGAGCCCTGGTCTCACATAGCCATGGACTTCATCACCGATCTTCCACCTTCTGAGAAGAATACGGTCATTTGGGTGGTAACTGTCGATTCTCCAAGATGGCCCATTCTGTTCCTCTTCCTGGTCTGCCTTCTGCTCCTGCCTTGGTTCCCATTTTCGTACGAGAGATTTTCCGTGTTTATGGTGTCCCTTCCCATGTCATTTTGGACAGGGGTGTTCAGTTTGCTTCTCGCTTTTGGAGAGCCTTTTGCAAATCCCTCAACACTACCTTGGATTTTACCTCTTCTTACCATCCCCAATCCAATGGCCAGACTGAAAGGGTTAATCAGGAGTTGGAGGTCTTTCTCCGTACCTTGGTCTCGGCTCATCACGATGATTGGGCATCATTACTCCCGTGGGCAGAATTCTCCCACAACAATCATGTCAACGTCAGTTCTCAGAAGACACTCTTTGTCACTTTGACATCCTCAGCTCCCTCTTCCTATGACCTGTTCTACTGACATCCCAGCTTTGGCTACTGTTCAGAAATCATTCAATTCCTTGTGGGTTGACGTTCATGATTCCCTCCAGAAAGCTGCCAACAAGTTCAAAAGTTTTGCTGACCATCGCAGCCAGGAGACAAAGTCTGGCTTTCTACCAGGAACATCAGACTGGTTCCTTCTCTCAAGTTTTCCCCCAACATTCATTGGTCCTTACAATATAATTTCTAAGCTGAATCCTGTTTGTTTTAAACTCCAGATCCCTAAAAGCCTCAGGATCTCAAACTCCTTTCATGTATCCCTTCTGAAACCTTTAGTTTTCAATAACTTCTCTCGACCTCTCCCTACCTTGGCTCCAGTCTCTGAAGATGATCAGGAGTATGAGTTTAGTCAAATTTTGGATTCTCGCTTCTGTAAAGGTATCCTTCAATATCTCGTGGATTGGAAAGGTTTCGGTCCTGAGGAGAGATCTTGGATTTCTGAAGTCTTTGCACCTCGTCTTCTGAGGAAGTTCCATTTGAAGTTCCCCTCCAAGTCTGATCGAAAGCAGGGGAGGGGGAGGTCTCGTAAGAGAGGGGTACTGTCATGACCTTACAGTAATACATTCATGACCTATCTGTCTCTTACCTGGTCTGCGTATCAGCCTTGAGGCTTGTACTCTCACACCTGCATGCTTAAGTAATCTTCCCTCTGTGTGGCTCCACCCTAGCCTCAACAGGAACCACTATTTAACACCGTATTCTCCAAGTCTGCCTTGCCGTGCAATATTGTGTGTTTGGCTTCCTGTTTGCCGTGTGCTCTAAGTTTGTCTCTGTCTCTGTTACCGATCTTGGCGTGTTCCCGACTATCCCGACTATCCCTGTCTGCTTGTGACCCTGACCTTAGGCGTGTTCTCGACTATCCCTGTTTGCCTGTGACCCTGACTTTTGGTGTGTTCTCTGTTATCCTTGTCTGCTAGTCGCCCCGACATTTGGCTACCTCCTTACTATCCCTTGCTGTCCTGGGCTTCTGTTTCCTCTCCATCCTCCTGTAGCCTACCGTGAGCATGAGCTGGGAGAACCTGGGGGCCGCGACCTGGAGCCAGTTGCAGCCAAATCCATCCTCACCACTAGAGGCTCTGGTGAACACCTGCTGGCTCTTAGACTCAGCGCCCTGGGGAATCTATGGTCTAACTCACTGTGGGATCCGTGTTGGTGCTCCAGGGGACTTGCCTTCCTGAATCACCCCGAGTTCCATCAGCAGCAATCAGCCTTAGGGTCCACTATCATAGTGGTGCAGTCCTGACCCCAACGGGGTGCATCTGTCACCTGGATACAGGTGACCTGACAACCTAAAACTACCTGAAGAAAATTAGTGGTGTTCTTCTGAACCTATTAGTACAGTACCGCAGGCAGCTGCAGTATTTACAAGTTAGTGTAGTGCGTCCTCTGCACAGTGTGCACCTAAAGCTACCTGAAGAAAATTGGTGGTGTTCTTCTGATCCTATTAGTATCGCAGACAGCTGTAGTATTTACAAGTTAGTGTAGTGCATCCTCTGCACAGTGTGCACCTAAAGCTACCTGAAGAAAATTAGTGGTGTTCTTCTGATCCAATTAGTAGAGTACCGCAGGCAGCTGCAGTATTTACAAGTTAGTGTAGTACGTCCTCTGCACAGTGTGCACCTAAAGCTACCTGAAGAAAATTAGTGGTGTTCTTCTGATCCTATTAATACCACAGGCAGGCAGCTACAGTATTTACAGTTAGTGTAGTGCGTCATCTACACAGTGTGCACCTAAAGCTACCTGAATAAAATTGGTGGTGTTCTTCTGATCCTATTAATATCACAGGCAGGCAGCTACAGTATTTACAGTTAGTGTAGTGCATCCTCTGCACAGTGTGCTCCTAAAGCTACCTGGAGACAATTGCTGTTGTTCTGCTCCTATTAATACCACAGGCAGGCAGCTACAGTATTTACAGTTAGTGTACTGTGTCCTCTGCACAGTGTGCACCTAAAGCTACCTGAATTAAATTGGTGGTGTTCTTCTGATCTTATATTAATACCACAGGCAGGCAGCTACAGTATTTACAGTTAGTGTAGTGCGTCCTCTGTACAGTGTGCACCTAAAGCTACCTGGAGACAATTGCTGTTGTTCTGCTCCTATTAATACCACAGGCAGGCAGCTACAGTATTTACAGTTAGTGTACTGTGTCCTCTGTACAGTGTGCACCTAAAGCTACCTGAATAAAATTAGTGGTGTTCTTCTGATCCTATTAATACCACAGGCAGGCAGCTACAGTATTTACAGTTAGTGTAGTGCGTCATCTGCACAGTGTGCACCTAAAGCTACCTGGAGACAATCGCTGTTATTCTGCTCCTATTAATACCACAGGCAGGCAGCTACAGTATTTACAGTTGGTGTACTGCGTCCTCTGCACAGTGTGCACCTAAAGCTACCTGTGAAGACAATTGCTGGTGTTCTCATACTAATAATACTACAGGCAGGCAGTTGATTCTGCTAGCTGCAGTATCAGTATATATATATACATCCCAGCTTTGTGCAGCTACATCTCACTGCAGGCCATTAGTATGTCTGGAAGGCCAACAAGGAGAGGCAGACAGTCACAAGCCAAAAAAGAGGGCAGGCTGGCTCTGTGTCTAGAGGCAACAGTGCTGGTCGTGGAGACGGTGCATTCTCATCAGCACGTGGCCGTGGGACACGCTTGTCCTTTTTTTCGGCAGCTGGCCGTGTTGAGCCACAACATGCAGAAGACTTGGTAGAGTGGATAACCAAGCCGTCCTCATCCTCCTCATCCTCTCTCACCCAGGCTCAGGGTACTTTGTCTGGCAAAGCAGCTGCCAACGCGGCCTCTTCCCTCGGCTCAATGGCATCAGTCACTCCTTCCCTAGCCCCACCATGTCCTCCTGAGGAGTCCCCCGAACTGTTTGACCACAGTGTTGGGTACATGCTCCAGGAGGATGCCCAGCGTTTTGAAGGCCCTGATGATGGTACCCAGCTAGAGGAAGGCAGTAACATGAGCCCAGAGAGAGGGGGTGCTCAAGAAGGACAGCAATCTGGCAGTCATGTTCCCCCAGCTGCAGCATACTGCCAGTTTTGCTCCAGTGATGAGGAGGGAGGGGATGATAAGGTCACTGACTCCACATGGGTGCCTGATAGGAAAGAGGAGGAGGAGGCACATCACCAACGAGGCAGGATGCCCTCTAGGGGCCAGCTTAAGGGCAGCACACCGACTGCATCGCACCGCAGAGCTCCGCATGTGCAGGGCGCTGCTGTCTCTGCGCGTTATTCCAGAAGTTCTTTGGTGTGGGCCTTTTAGGGATGAGTGCATCAGATCCCACCACTGCTATTCACAACATATGTCTCAATTGCATCTTGCGTGGCCAAAACATCTCCCGCTTGGGCACCACATGCTTGACCAGACATATATTGACCTGCCATGCAGTTTGTTGTCAAGCGTTCCTAAAAGTCCCACACCAAAGAACAAAGAGGACCTCTCCTTGCTCCTCATCAGCTGGAATCTCCAACCCCACTATACCTTCAGTCCTCTCTGAGACCTGCACTGAGAGGAATGAAGGTGTAGAATTATGTGTGTCACAGCCAAGTACTTGGGGGCAATCTGCTATCGGTACACCAACGTCAGATTGTACCAGGCAAATTTCCCTGCCCCAGCTGCTGCACCGCCGAAAGAAGTTCGCTCCCAGCCATCCACATGCCCAGCAGTTGAATGCTAGCTTGGCTAAATTGCTAGCACTTCAACTGCTGCCTATTCAGTTGGTAGATCTCCGCCCCCTTCCGTGAGTTTGTGGAATGTGCGGTTCCTCAGTGGCAGGTTCCCAAACGCCTCTTTTTCTCATGGAAGGCGATTCCGGCTCTCTACGGGCATGTGGAAGGCAATGTCTTGGCCTCGCTGGACAGGGCGGTCAGCGGTAAGGTGCATATTATTGCTGACTCATGGTCCAGCAGACATGGACAGGGGCGTTACCTATCTTTCACCGCGCACTGGGTTACTCTTCTGTCAGCAGGGAGGGATACAGGACAGGGTGCAGTAGTGTTGGAGGTCGTTCCGCCACCACGCCTTCAAAATACTACTAGTGGTGATTCTGCCATACCTCTCTCCTCCACCCCCTCCTCTTCTTCTTCCTCCATGGCCTCTTCCTGTGCTGATTTGTCTTCGGAACCAGCGGTGCTCCGTAGGCATTCAAGGGGCTACGCAAGCACGCAGGGCAAAAGATGCCATGCGGTGCTTGAGGTGGTGTGCTTGGGGGACAGGAGCCACACTGGGGCAGTTATTCTGACAGCTCTGCAGGGGCAGGTTCAGAGGTGGTTGACGCCACACCAGCTTAAGGCAGGTATGGTGGTTTGCGACAATGGCACCAACCTCCTCTCCGCCCTCCGACAGAGACAACTGACCCATGTGCCCTGTTTGGCTCATGTCCTTAACTTAGTGGTGCAGCGGTTTTTGGGCAGGTGCCCCGGCTTACAGGATGTCCTGAGGCAGGCCAGGAAAGTCTGTGTGCATTTCCGCAGGTCATATAATGCCAGTGCTCGACTGGCTGACCTCCAAAAGGAATTTAACCTGCCCAAGAACCACCTAATCTGTGACATGCCCACCAGGTGGAACTCAACGTTGCCCATGCTGCAGCGGCTGCACACACACAGCAGAGGGCCATCAATGAGTACCCGTGTGACTATGGCACCAGGACAGGGTCAGGGGAGCTTGTTTTTTTTTCCCCCACGCCAGTGGGCCATGATCAGGGATGCATGCACTGTCCTGTCACCATTTGAGGAGGCCACGAGGATGGTGAGCAGTGACAGTGCATGCATCAGTGACACTGTCCCCTTTGTCCACCTGTTGGAGCACACGCTGCGTGGAATAATGGACAGGGCACTTGAGGCAGAACAGAGGCAGGAAGAGGAGGACTTCCTTAGCTCTCAAGGCCCCCTTTATCCAGACAGTGTTCCTGAGTGCCCGACGATCACACAGGAAGAGGACGAGGAGGAGGAGGAGGAAGAGGAGGATTGTGTCAGCATGGAGGTGGGGCCTGGCACTCAGCATCAACAGCAGTCTTTAAGGGATCATTTACAGTCCCAAGAAACCCATGGATTTGTACGTGGCTGGGAGGAGGTGGCTGCGGATCATGTCGTCCTTAGTGACCCAGAGGACTCCGGACCAAATGCCTCAGCAAACCTATGCTGCATGGCCTCCCTGATCCTGCAAAGCCTGCGGAAGGATCCTCGTATTCGTGGTATCAAGGAGAGGGATCAATACTGGCTGGAAACCCTCCTTGATCCACGTTACAACGGAAGGTTGGGGACCTTATCGTGCCGTCGCAGAGGGAGCAGAGGATGAAACATCTTCGGGAGGCCTTGCAGAAAGGTTTGTGCAACGCGTTCCCAGAGACTGGGAGGTTACAAACTCCTGTTCCTGGACAACGTGTTGCTGAGGCTTCGGTCAGTCAAAAAAGGAGCGGTGGAGAAGGTGGCCGTCTGACCGATGCATTCAGACAATTTTTTAGTCCGCAGCCCCAAGGTATGATCGGTTCCAGCAACCATCGCCAGCGTCTGTTTTACATGGTGCAGGAATACCTAGGGGCAAGAAAAATCTGACTTGGACACCTTTCCCACCGAAAATCTTCTGGGTTACTGGGTCTTGAGGATGGATCACTGGCCAGAGCTTGCACAGTATGTAATTGAGCTACTGGCCTGTCCTGCATCCAGCGTTGTTTCGGAACGCACATTCAGTGCTGCTGGAGGCTTTGTAACCGATCACAGGGTGTGCCTGTCCACCGACTCGGTCGATCGACTGACCTTCATAAAAATGAGTCAGTCTTGGATCACCACCAGCTACCAAGCACCTAATGCTGATGTAACCGAATATTTTTTTTTTTAAATGTCAGATCCCTTCAAGACTGCCTATGCTGATGCTGAGTTACTATCCTGTTATGCTGAGTGACTATCCTCTTCCTCCTCAATGATCATGCTGATAGCTTGTAAGAACATTTTTGGTTCTGGGCGCCGCCACCAGTGGCTAAGGCCCAATTTTTCAGCCCCTGTTTAACAGGGGCGTGTAATTACAATTTTTGATGCAATATTTTGCAAGGAGGGTTCGTTGCTGCGCTCAACTAGAGTATTTGTGAGGGGTTGCAGTGTTGTGGCACCAGCACCAGTGCCTAAGGCCCAATTTTTCAGCCCCTGTTTAACAGGGGCGTGTAATTACAATTTGTGATGCAATACTTTGCAGCAGGGCTCGTTTCCTGCGCTCCAACTAGAGTATCTGTGAGGGGTTGCAGTGTTGTGGCACCAGCACCAGTGCCTAAGGCCCAATTGTTCAGCCCCTGTTTAACAGGGGCGTGTAATTACAATTTTTGATGCAATATTTTGCAGGAGGGCTCATTCCTGTGCTCCAACTAGAGTATCTGTGAGGGGTTGCAGTGTTGTGGCAACAGTGCCTAAGGCCCAATTTTTCTGCCCCTGTTCAACAATGTTTCACAGCAGGACCCGTTTCTACGCCCACCAAGAGTAACTGTGAGGACTTACAGTGTTGTGGCAACACCACCACCACCACCAAAGGCCAAATTTTTCTGCCCCTGTTCAACAGGTGCATGTAATTACAATTCTTGATCTAATATTTCAAAGCAGGGCCCGTTTCTGCGCACACCAAGAGTAACTGTGAGGACTTACAGTGTTGTGGGACCAGCACCACCACCACCAAAGGCCCAATTTTTCTGACCCTGTTCAACAGGGGCATGTAATTACAATTCTTGATCTAATATTTCACAGCAGGGCTTACAGTGTTGTGGCAACACCAACACAGCTAAGGCTGCAATTTCTGCAGACTATATAGGGCAGACCCCTACTTTCAAACATCCAACTTACAAACGACTCCTACTTGCAAACGGAAGGAGACAACAGGAAGTGAGATGAAATCTACCCCTAGGAAGGGAAATTCTCTCCTGTAAGAGTTAATATGGGAAAAAACGTGTCTCCTCTCCACTGATGCTTTATTACCAATCCTTGTTTCACTAAAAACCCCAAATTGTCAAAAAACATTTGTCATTGGGACAGAAAGTGAGGTGAAATCTTCGGAAGAGGTGCACAGACAGCAAAACAAATGTCACAGGGGTGATAACCCTTCCCTATGTTTTCCAAAAAGCTTAAAAATAGATTTTTTGGCTGGAGCTAAAAATGTACCAGTTCAAAATTACAGAGTCTACTTAACAACAAACCTACAGTCCCTGTCTTGTTTGCACCGCCTGTATACTGCTGTTCAGAGTATATAGGGCCCGGGGGCATCACGCCTTTCCTTTTTTTAATTTGGGTGCGGGGTTCCCCTTAATAATTATACAAGACCCAAAGGGCCTGGTAATTGACTGGGGGGGGGGGTTACCCATGCAGTTTGTCTCACTGATTTTCATCCATATTGCCTGGACCTGCCATTACATTAAAGCCACAAGCAGTTTTAAATGACTTTTATTCTTTTAAAAATGTCATTTTGTGCAGGGACTGTTCTAAGCACGGGAAACACGCGCCACTTTACAGGCATACTATAGACACCCCCCAGGTATGATATTATGATATTTAAAGGAATATTTCACTTTTTTTTTCACTTTAACCGCTTGCCGCCCGCCTGCTGTCATATGACGGCGAGGTGGCGCGGCTCTTGTTCTGGGAGGGCATCATATGACGCCCTCGCCTTACCCTACCCACCAGGGGGCACGCGCCGCCGACGGCAATCGCGCGCCTGCCGTGTCACTGGGCACCCGATGCGCGTGCCCGGCGGCCGCGATGTCCGCCGGCACACGCGATTGCCCGGTAACATGGCAGGACGTGGATCTGTGTGTGTAAACACACAGATCCACGTCCTGTCAGGGAGGAGAGATGACCGATCTGTGTTCTCAGTACAGAGCAACACAGATCGGTCTCCTCCCCTTGTGAGTTCCCTCCCCCTTCAGTTAGAAACATTCCTTAGGAACACAGTTAACCCCCTAGTGTTAACCCCTTCCCTGCCAGTCACATTTATACAGTAATCAATGCATTTTTATAGCACGGATCGCTGTATAAATGTGAATGGTCCCAAAAATGTGTCAAAAGTGTCCGATGTGTCCGTCACAATATCGCAGTCACAATAAAATTCGCAGATCGCCGCCATGACTAGTAGAAAAAAAAAATAATAAAAATGCTATAAATCTATCCCCTATTTTGTAGACGCTATAACTTTTGCGCAAACTAATCAATATACGCTTATTGTGATTTTTTTTACCATAAATATGTAGAAGAATACCTATCAGCCTAAACTGAGGAAAAAATTTGTTTAAAAAAGAAAAATGGATATTTATTATAACAAAAAGTAAAAAATATTGTGTTTTTTTCAAACTTGTCCCTCTTCGCAAAAAATAAAAACCGCAGATGTGATCAAATACCACCAAAATAATGCTCTATTTGTGGGGAAAAAATAAAATTTGGGTACAGTGTTGTATGAACGCGCAATTGTCATTCAAAGTGTGACAGCGCTGAAAGCTAAAAAATGGCTTGGGCAGGAAGGGGGTTAAAATGCACTGTATTGAGATGATTAAGCATCATTAAAATCACTGCTCCTGAAAAAACGGACGTTTTTAAAACTTTTTTTTTTGCATTGATACATGTCCCCTGGGGCAGGACCCAGGTCCCCAAACCCTTTTTAGGACAATACCATGCAAATTAGCCTTTAAATTTAGCACTTTTGATTTTGAACGTTCGAGTCCCTTAGACGTCAATGGGGTTCTAAAGTTTGCGCAAATTTTCGGTCCATTCGCAGGTTCTGGTGCGAACTGAACCGAGGGGTGTTCGGCTCATCCCTGCTTCTAACCAGAGGACATATCATGCGATACTATATCGTGACAAAGCCAGTTCGGCACAGGAAGGGTAAACGCTCGATCAAGGCGAACATTACTTACATACTTCTTCCCTTCAGTGAACCATTACGCTGATTACCCAAGGATTCAACTTGAACTCTGATGAATGCCCTACTCCTACTTGCAGCCCTTTACACAAATCAATACAGCTAATATTTAACTAGCGTAAGGTGGCTACTGCTGCTCATTGTGAGACTGGGCAAATGTTGAATACCACATATTGCAATTGATAGCCGTGATTTGTTGATGTGAATGGCAGACATACTCCACTAGCGGAAGCAAATGGCCGGGATGCTATGATTATCAAGTTGTTTTTCTTCTCTCCTATTATATGACCCTACGCTGCAATACTTGTACAAGCCCTTTTATATGGAGACAAGATATTAATTAGTTAATTAAAGGGCAAAACTTTAATGGAGCATTGTTGCATCGAGCAGGACAACATTAAATAATAGCATCATCTTCTACCCCTGTTCTGGAGACGGGACTGCTATAGTGGGAGTTGCGGGGTTTCTGGGTTTAGCGTGTTTTTAATGACAACGTTGTTAATTTACTACAGTGATTCTTTTTATCTATTACTGGGTACCTTGGAGGAACGCGGTCCCCCCGAATGGTCATTGTGCCAGTTCGGCTGGATTTAATTTATACTCTCCCCCCCTCCCCCGCATGTGTCCCTGTGCCTGTTTAATATAAAGAAATTTGCCGATGTGTATCTTGTATGAGCGCAGCTCCAGGCGCTCAGCTGATTGTCGGCTCTCTGTCCCTCCTCTCCCCCTCCTCCCCGGCATGTCAGTTAGACAGCTCGGCCCCTCCCACTGCAGCTGTGAGCCGGAAAGAGAAGGAGGAAAGGAATCTGCTGTGCGCCCGGAGTGGAGCTTATATCAGTACAGATCGGCGGATTTTTTATAGAACACAGGCACAGAGACATATGTTATTAAGGTACAGGGGGGATAAAAAGATTTCATAGAAGTGGGTTAACAACCACTTTAACCTACATACAATATACAAGATAATTAATAACAATAAAAGACTGTGTGTGGTCTCTCCTTGACGGGGTACCTTTGAATTAGGCCCACCCTACACTTGGGAAAAGTCAGCAGAATATGTCCTTTTCACAGGGCGAGGCCCCAATTGCCACCATTGTACCAATGGAAGCTGCTTTGGCACTGATCCCAAAATATATTAGCACACATATCCCACTGGCTGATTGGGTGGAGAGATTAGAGAGTGCAGTCCACCTATTTGAAGTAGCAGATAAACGCCTCCCTGATTCAGCCATCAACTCCCTGAAGGGGGATGCTAGGAGGGGCATACTAGTGTTTCCAGACACAGAGCAGTCCACCTTTCAATGTCCTGTGAAAAGTGAAGGTTATGTGTGTCAACTATGCAATTATAAGCACCCACCATGTCAGCACCATCTACACTATGTGAACGAGGCGCTAGTTGTATTGGGTCCTCTGTTCCTGCCTCAATCCCACCAAAGTCCTCAGTCCCCCTCTAAGCTTCAGCTCATAGCCAGGGCAATTAACCCAGGCCCTGCTCAGGAGTTGAATCTTGCAGATACAACTACTAAGCTCTTTAGGTTTACAGGTGGGAGGGGGGTTGCTGAAGGGTTGGAAGCCTTGCAATTCAGTAAATCAAACAAACTGTACCCCACTTATAATTTGATCCAAAAAATTTGGAACAAAGTCAGAACACTACAACAGGTCATTATATATGCGTAATTGTGTATGGATTCATGTTAAGTCTCTGCAATGTAATGTAATGTAAACAGAAGCGGATAAACAGAAGCGGAGGAAGTGATGTCATCTCTCCTCGAGCTGGTCTTTTCGTTCCGGTGCCGAGGAGAGAAGACATCAATGTGAGTTTGCACAACACTACACTTACAGTAGAACACGCAGGCACACTTTTCACCCCCCAGTCACCCCCGATCACCCCCTGATCACCCCCCTGTACCCCCTATCACAGTGACACCAATAGCAGTTTTTTTTTTTTTTGCATTGGTGTCAGTTTGTGACAGTTATAAGTGTTAGGGCAGTTAGGGTTAGCCACCTTTAGGTCTAGGGTACCCTCCTTTAGGTCTAGGGTACCCCCCTAACCCCTCCTAATAAAAGTTAACCCCTTGATCACCCCCCGTTGCCAGTGTCACTAAGCTATCCTTTTGTCTGATCGCTGTATTAGTGTCACTGGTGACGCTAGTTAGGGAGGTAAGTATATAGGTTCGCCGTCAGTGTTTTATAGCGACAGGGACCCCCATATACTACCTAATAAAGGTTTTAACCCCTTGATTGCCCCCTAGTTAACCCTTTCACCAGTGATCACCGTATAAATGTTACAGGTGACGCTGGTTAGTTAGTTTGTTTATTATAGTTTATTATAGTTTCAGGGCACCCGCCGTTTATTACCTTAAAAAGGTTTAACCCCCTAATTGCCCGGCGGTGATATAAGTTACGTTTTTAGGGTCAGATAAGGTCTGCATCGCCCCAGGCAGCGTCAGGTTAGCTCCAGTACCGCTAACACCCACGCACGCAGCATACACCTCCCTTAGTGCTATAGTATCTGAACGGATCAATATCTGATCCGATCAGATCTATACTAGCGTCCCCAGCAGTTTAGGGTCCCCAAAAATGCAGTGTTAGCGGGATCAGCCCAGATACCTGCTAGCACCTGCGTTTTGCCCCTCGGCCCATCCCAGCCCAGCCCACCCAAGTGCAGTATTGATCGATCACTGACACTTACAAAACACTAAGCACACATAACTGCAGCGTTCGCAGAGTCAGGCCTGATCCCTGCGATCGCTAACAGTTTTTTGGTAGCGTTTTGATACAGTCGCTGACAGTCAGGAGCTTTTTTTGCCTGTGAGTCTCACTAGTGTACCCCTAAATTTAGAGCCCAAAATGGCAAATCAAAGGTACACTAGTGAAGAGGCCTACACATTTCTGAGCATGACAGATAGTGAAGAGGAAGTCACTCATCTGTCAAGTTCAGGCTCAGAATACGAACCTGTAGAGGACAGCGGCTCCATGACAGATAGCTCTGACGACAGAGTTGTGGTCCCTGCTAGGGTCAGGCGTACCAGACCCCAATCTTCTTCTGTCCTTGAAGTGCAAGAACCGCAGGGCTCTCGTATGGAGCAGAGCAGTACTAGTGCCGCTATTCCTTCTGGTGAACTGGCAAGCACCAGCGGCCTAGTACACCCTGGTCGTACATCCAGCACTGCAGTATCACGTGTAGAGGTGGCGAGTCCCATAAGTGCAGTTCAAGCTGGCGAGGTGGCAAGCACAAGTAGTGTCCTGCTGCCACCAAGAAGACAAACACAGGCTCATCGTGCCCATAGTGCCCTTCCTGCTGCATTCGCCAATCCGAGTTGGGAACCCACCACTTCTGCAGCACCCCTACTTCCCCCATTCACTGGCCAACCTGGAATTCAGGTGGAAACAGTTGACTTTACGCCACTGGATTTTTATTTGCAGTTTTTCACCGAAGATCTCTATAGATCTATTGTGGACCAAAGCAATTTATACGCTGGTCAACACATCGCCACTATTCCCCAGTCCTCCCTTGCCAGAGATTGGAGACCAATTACGGTCTCCGAATTTAAGCTCTTTCTGGGCCTTTCCCTCAACATGGGCATAACAAAAAAGAGTGAGTTGCGGTCATATTGGTCCACTGACCCAATTCACCATATGCCCTTGTTCTCTGCCTCCATGACCAGGGCACGATATGAGCAGATCTTGCGGTTCATGCACTTCAACAACAATGAACTCTGTCGTCCTCGTGGAGACCCTGAATACGATTGGCTCTACAAAATTCGGCCCCTCGTAAACCACTTCAACCAACGTTTTGCAGATTTGTTTACTCCCCATCAAGTCGTCTGCGTTCATGAGTCCCTGATTAAGTTTTCTGGCCGCTTGTCATTCAAACAGTACCTTTCCAGCAAGCGTGCCAGATACGGGGTCAAGATGTATAAGCTCTGTGACAGGGCCACAGGCTATACATGTAGTTTTATGGTTTACGAGGGCAAAGATAGTCACGTAGAGCCGACAAACTGCCCTGACTACATAGGAAGTGCTGGCAAGATTGTGTGGGACATGGTGTCACCCTTATTCGGAAAGGGGTACCATTTATATGTGGACAAATATTACACGAGCGTGCCACTTTTTAGTCACCTTTTTGAATTGGAGAATGTGGCACCGTGCGATCTAATCGCCGGGGCTTTCCCAGCGGCTTGTAGATTCCCGTCTTAGGCTGGGGGAGAGAGCCTGCTTGCGGTGTAATAATTTGCTCGCTAGTGGAGGGACAATAAGAATGTTTTCTTTCTTACCTCCCCTCATGCAGACACGACGGTCCAAATTACTACGGCGACTAGTGTTGTGGAGAAACCCCTCTGTGTCCACGAATATAACCAAAATATGGGAGGGGTGGACCTCAAGGACCAGTTGTTGGCGCCGTACTTAGTTGCCCGTAAGGCCAGACGCTGGCACAAAAAAGTGTCTGTTTATTTATTTCAATTGGCTTTGCTAAACGCTCATTTGTTATACAGAGCTTTCGGACAGACTGGATCCTTCCTTAAATTCCAGGAAGAGATCGTCAGAGCCCTTCTGTATCCAGACAGTGCTCCACCTCACCTTCCCCAACCAAATGCAGTAAGCCGGCTGCATGAGAGGCATTTTCCTTATGTCCTCCCGAGTACCCCTACCCAAGAGCCCCCCAAAGAAAATGTTGTGTCTGCAGAAAGCACGGATATAGGCATGACACCCGGTATTATTGTCCCTCCTGTCCTGACAATCCTGGTCTATGCATTGGTGAATGTTTTGAGCGCTACCATACACTAGTTGAGTTTTAGCACAGGGTACAGCATTGCACAGACTAGGACACACTTTCACAGGGTCTTCCAAGATGCCATCGCATTTTGAGAGACCCAAACCTGGTACCAGTTACCGTTATAAAAGTTACAGTTATGAAAAAAATGTAAAAAAATAAATAAAATAACTAAAAAAAAAAAAAAATACACAAAAAAAATATAAAATAAAAAAACCAAAAATAGTTGTCGTTTTATTGTTCTCTCTCTCTCTATTCTCTCTCTATTATTCTGCTCTTTTTTACTGTATTCTATTCTGCAATGTTTTATTGTTGTTATGTTTTATCATGTTTGCTTTTCAGGTATGTAATTTTTTTATAGTTTACTGTGTTTTATTGTTAACCATTTTTTTGTTTTCAGGTACGTCATTCAGCTGCAGCGTGGATTTATTCATCTTGACAGCAACAGCGTTTGCTCCCACGATACATAAAGCCGTGACTCCAGCGCTGTCGGAGGTGATTTCACCACCACAGTTACATACTTCAGCATATATGCCGAAGTGTGGGGGCAGCAGTGGGCGGAGGAGCGATTCGCTTCTACCTTTTGCGGGAGGATGCCCCCATGTTTCGGCATATATATATTTTAGGCACAGATTGCGTTAAATGGTTTATTTTTTACTATGTTTTTTTGTACTTGCTTTGTAGGTATGGTAAGTCTTACTGTTATACTGTAATATTACTTTGTTTTATTGTTAACCATCATTTGCTTAGCGGGTACGCCATTCAGTTGCAGAGCGGATTTATTTATCTTGACAGCAACAGCGTTTGCTCCCACTATACATAAAGCCGTGACTCCAGCGCTGTCAGAGGTGATTTCACCACTACATAAAGCCGTGACTCCAGCGCTGTCAGAGGTGATTTCACCACCACAGTTACATACTTCAGCATATATGCCGAAGCATGGGGGCAGCAGTGGGCGGAGGAGCGATTTGCTCCTACCTTTTTCGGGAGGATGCCCCCATGCTTCGGCATATATAAACGGTGCATATATGCCCATCATTAGAAGTGGGTGGATGAAGGGAGGTATTCTAATGGTGGGCATACCCACCTATCAATCTCTTTTTTTCATGCAGCCTACAGGCTGCATGAAAAAAAAGTTTACAATATATGCCCAATAAGGACCAGCAAGGTACTGGTATGTTGCTGGACTGGTTATACCAGAATGATGCCTGCAGGTTTAGGTATCATCTTGGTATCATTCTTTTCAGCCAGCGGTCGGCTTTCATGTAAAAGCAATCCTAGCAGCTAATTAGCCTCTAGACTGCTTTTATAAGCAGTGGGAGGGAATGCCCCCACCGTCTTACATGTTATTCTCTGGCTCTCCTGTCCCAACAGGGAACCTGAGAATGCAGCCGTTGATTCAGCCAGCTGACCATAGAGCTGATCAGAGACCAGAATGGCTCCAATCATCTCTATGGCCTAAGAAACCTGAAACTACGAGCATTTTATGACTTAGATTTCGCCGGATGTAAACAGCCCCATTGGGAAATTGGCAAAGCATTTTATCACACTGATCCTGGTGTGGTCAGATGCTTTGAGGGCAAAGGAGAGATCTAGGGTCTAATAGACCCCAGTTTTTTCAAAAAATAGTACCTGTCAATACCTATTGCTACCATAGGGGATGTTTACATTCCCTGAGATAACAATAAAAATGCTAAAAAAAAATGAAAGGAACAGTTTAAAAATAAAATAAAAAAGCAAAAAAAATAAGTAAGGAAAAAAAAAAGCACCCCTGTCCCCCCCGCTCTCGCGCAAAGGCGAACGAAAAGGTCGGTCTGGCATCAAATGTAAACAGCAATTGCACCATGCATGTGAGGTATCACTGCGAAGGTCAGATTGAGGGCAGTAATTTTAGCAGTAGACCTCCTCTGTAAATCTAAAGTGGTAACCTGTAAAGGCTTTTAAAGGCTTTTAAAAATGTATTTAGTTTGTCGCCACCGCATGTTTGTGCGCAATTTTAAAGTATGTCGTGTTTGGTATCCATGTTCTCGGCCTAAGATCATCTTTTTTATTTCATCAAACATTTGGGAAATATAGTGTGTTTTAGTGCATTAAAATTTTAAAAAGTGTGTTTTTTCCCAAAAAAATGCGTTTGAAAAATCGCTGCACAAATACTGTGTGAAAAAAAAAATGAAACACCCACTATTTTAATCTGTAGGGCCTTTGCTTTAAAAAAATATATAATGTTTGAGGGTTCAAAGTAATTTTCTTGCAAAAAATTTTTTTCATGTAAACAAAAAGTGTCAGAAAGGGCTTTGTCTTCAAGTGGTTAGAAGAGTGGGTGATGTGTGACATAAGCTTTTAAATGTTGTGCATAAAATGCCAGGACAGTTCAAACCCCCCCAAATGACCCCATTTTGGAAAGTAGACACCCCAAGCTATTTGCTGAGAGGCATGTCGAGTCCATGGAATATTTATATTTTGACACAAGTTTCGGGAAAAAGACAACATTTTTTTTTTTTTTGCACAAAGTTGTCACTAAATGATATATTACTCAAACATACCATGGGAATATGTGAAATTACACCCCAAAATACATTCTGTTGCTTCTCCTGAGTTCGGGGATACCACATGTGTGAGACTTTTTGGGAGCCTAGCTGTGTACGGGACCCTGAAAACCAAGCACCGCCTTCAGGCTTTCTAAGGGTGTAAATTTTTGATTTCACTCTTCACTGCCTATCACAGTTTCGAAGGCCATGGAATGCCCAGATGGCACAAACCCCCCCCCCCAAATGACCCCATTTTGGAAAGTAGACACCCCAAGCTATTTGCTGAGAGGTATGGCGAGTATTTTGCAGACCTCACTTTTTGTCACAAAGTTTTGAAATTTGAAAAAAGAAAAAAAATTACATTTTTCTTGACTTTCTTCATTTTCGAAAACAAATGAGAGCTGCAAAATACTCACCATACCTCTCAGCAAATAGCTTGGGGTGTCTACTTTCCAAAATGGGGTCATTTGGGGGGGTTTTGTGCTATCTTGGCATTTTATGGCTTGCGAAACTGTGATAGGTAGTGAGGAGTGAAATCAAAAATTTATGCCCTTAGAAATCCTGAAGGCAGTGATTCAGGGCCCCCGTATGCAGCTAGGCCCCCAAAAAGTCCCACACATGTGGTATCCCCATACTCAGGAGAAGCAGCATAATGTATTTTGGGGTGTAATTCCACATATGCCCATGGCATGTTTGAGAAATATATCATTTAGTGACAACTTTGTGCAAAAAAAAAAGTTTGTCACTTTCCCGCAACTTGTGGCAAAATATAAAATATTCCATGGACTCAACATGCCTCTCAACAAATAGCTTGGGGTGTCTACTTTCAGAAATAGGGTAATTTGGGGGGGGGGGTTGTTCCATCTGGGCATTTTATGGCCTTCAAAACTGTGATTGGTAGTGAGGAGGGAAATCAAAAATTTACGCCCTTAGAAATCCTGAAGGCAGTGTTGGTTTTCGGGGCCCCGTATGCGGCTAGGCTCCCAAAAAGTCCCACACATGTGGTATCCCCGTACTCAGGAGAATCAGCAGAATGTATTTTGGGGTGCAATTCCACATATGCCCATGGCCTGTGTGAGCAATATATCATTTAGTGACAACTTTGTGCAAAAAAAAAAAAAGTTTGTCATTTTCCTGCAACTTGTGGCAAAATATAAAATATTCCATGGACTCAACATGCCTCTCAGCAAATAGCTTGGGGTGTCTACTTTCCACAATGGGGTCATTTGGGGGGGGGGATTTGTGCCATCTTGGCATTTTATGGCCTTCAAAACTGTGATAGGTAGTGAGGAGTGAAATCAAAAAATTACGCCCTTAGAAATCCTAAAGGCGGTGCTTGGTTTTCGGGGCCCCTTACGCGGCTAGGCCCCCTAAAAGTCCCACACATGTGGTATCCCCATACTCAGGAGAAGCAGCTAAATATATTTTGGGGTGCAATTCCACATATAACCATGGCATGTGTGAGCAATATATCATTTAGTGACAACTTTTTGTAAAAAATGTTTTATTTTTATTTTTTTATCATTATTCAATCACTTGGGACTAAAAAATTTTATATTCAATGGGCTTAACATGCCTCTCAGCAATTTCCTTGGGGTGTCTACTTTCCAAAATTGGGTCATTTGGGGGGGGTTTGTACTGCCCTGCCATTTTAGCACCTTAAGAAATGAGATAGGCAGTCATAAACTAAAAGCTGTGTAAATTCCAGAAAATGTACCCTAGTTTGTAGACGCTATAACTTTTGTGCAAACCAATAAATATACGTATATTGACATTTTTTTTTTACCAAGGACATGTGGCCGAATACATTTTGGCCAAAATGTATGACTAAAATTGAGTTTATTGGATTTTTTTTATAACAAAAAGTTGAAAATATCATTTTTTTTCAAAATTTTCGGTCTTTTTCCGCTTATAGCACAAAAAATAAAAACCGCAGAGGAGATCAAATACCATCAAAAGAAAGCTCTTTTTGTAGGAAGAAAAGGACGCAAATTTCGTTCGGGTACAGCATTCCATGACCACGCAATCAGCAGTTAAAGCGACGCAGTGCCAAATTGTAAAAAGTGCTCTTGTCAGGAAGGGGGTAAATCCTTCCGGGGCTGAAGTGGTTAAATACAATTTGCTTTGAGATAGCAAGTCCCTCAGTCCCTCTGACACTCCAGGTTATACTCATAGAAATAGGTAGCAACTCGCAAGCTTTTTGGCAAAGAGTAGTCAAACCTTAAAATTAGTCCCAAAACAGGTTAGCAAAGTCACTGAACATTTTATCACTTAACAATGCTGAACCAAAACCAAATAACAATTTCCAGCAGTGTGAAGTACCCAAAGTACAATTGATTTCACAATAGACATGCAGGCATGAAATGTCATACTTTCCCTGGGTCAGCATAAACAATAGCCTCCCCACCTATTAGTGTGGCAACAGGCAACTATTTTTAGCGCCGCTTTACCGGCGTTTTAGTGGCGCTATTTGGCCGCTAGCGGGGAGGTTTTAACCCCCCACTAGCGGCCGAAAAGGGGTTAAATCCGCCCGCAAAACGCCACTGCAGCAGCGCTTTGCCAGCAGTATCATGGCGCTGCCCCATTGTTTTCAATGGGCAGGAGCGGTGGAGGAGCAGTGTAAGAGCGGTGTACTAGCGGTGTATTCACCGCTCCTACACTGCTGCAAAGAAGCTGCTGCCAGGACTTTTTGTGATGCCCTGCCAGCACAGCACCCCAGTGTGAAAGCACTCGGGCTTTCACACTGGGTTTGCAGCTGAGGCTTTTTTCAGGCGCTTTACAGGCGCTATTTTTAGCGCTGTAGCGACTGAAAAACACCTCAGTGTGAAAGGGGTCTAACAGTATTAGTGGCTATGCTGCTGGTGCACACTGGTGGTGTAAAAGCTAGGCATAGGCCACCACTAAACTTTAAATACTTGAATATTACCAGTAGCTCAAGAACTGAATAAGAAAAGCAACCAATTCACAGCTCTTAAAAAGTAATTCTTCTTACAGCTGACATTGGGGCCCTTTGGTAATGTTGGTGCACCAGAAGGTGGTAATCAGACTGCATGCAGAACTGTGAATCAGTGTGCAGTGCAACAGACTTGTCCAACTGAAGATAGGATATGCTAATGGCACTGAAAGTATTCAACTGAGTTGAAGGAGGAGTGGATAAAAGTTGATTCTGCTTACAGTATGCTTTTCCCTGCATACAAAACAAAAGAGGGTCAGAGACCCACTTACCAAGTCCCTAAAATTGTAGTAGCTGTCTGTAGTGAAGGAGGGGCCTCACAGATGTGGCAACGAACGCTGGCCACAGGAACCTGGTGTGCAGCGTGGATGGACTGGCCCAGAGTGCAAAAGTGCTAGTACCCTGTAGCAGATTGGTATGCTGTGATGTTTACACTGGTCCCACTGGGGCAACCATCTGGACTGTAGAGCCGTATCAGAAAGATGGGCGGGGTGCGCAGGTTCACTGGTGTTTACTTACAGAGTAGCAGTGTAGTACTGTTGTGACACACAGGGCACACATTTCTGTCAGCGGGCTGTGTTAAATACCAAGTCCTCTTAATCATCTTCCCTACAGCTTCCCCTGGAGCAGCCACACTGACCTGTGCTTAGTACCAACAACCCCAGCTCCTCAGGCTTAGTCTTTTCAA
Source organism: Lithobates clamitans (assembly GCA_037952925.1). Classification (NCBI taxonomy): domain Eukaryota; kingdom Metazoa; phylum Chordata; class Amphibia; order Anura; family Ranidae; genus Lithobates; species Lithobates clamitans. Next base: position 198,936 of record JBBGZY010001381.1, read on the forward strand.
TATAAACTTTGCTGCACTTCTCTCTTCTGTCACTAGATGGCCGGGTATCTGGGGCCATTAGATAAGACAAGGGCATTGCAAGGACAGATTAGGAATGAATTGGGTGTCTCAGCCAATGGGCATGGATTTTCTTAGGTCCCTTAGCCTGCTGGGAAGAACTATTTATTTGGGTGGAGTGAGGTGATCGGGATTCTGTGCAACATGGGCGGCTGTCTGGGTGGACGTGTGTCGTCTTGCCCCGGGCTGCTAGGCCAGAGACCTGAGGCCTATCCTGGGGACATCTGGCTGCTAGGCTGTCTAATGGCCTAGCCAGAAGCAAGAGAGCAGCATAGGGTTGGGATTGCAGCTTGCAGTCCAATAAAAAGTGACGGTTCTGCCAGCCTGAGAACCTGTCATGGTAGGAGTTAGAGGGGAAGCCTTCGCCACTAAGGGGCCATCCACCTTATTACCGGGGACCCCTGTGAGTAGCTGAAGCAAGTACCAGAGCAGTATTCTCACCAACCGGGGATGGTGAAGAATTGGGAAACTTCAACAAAGTCAAGCCAGGGACCCAGCCAGTGGAGGTGACGCTTGCAGAGCATTATTGTGTGCCAAGCCAGGGACCAAGCAGGCTAGTGGGGTGACGCTTGAAGAGTATCTGTGACTGCCAAGCTAGGGACCCAGCAGGGATGCAGGGGTGACTCTTACAGAAGATACTGAATGAGAAGATTGGAAGAGCTCAGGGGATCCAGTGGCAGTGGATAAGCAAGTTTAGTGAAAGACTGGGAGCTCAGTTGAGTGAACATATACAATAGGAGATTGTAGAAGAAGTGAAGAAGTTAATTACAAGCTTTGTTAGAAACTGGTTTAAGATTGTTGCCATAGGAGACAGCAGTCCTACTCATGCAGGTGGTGTCTTGCTGGATGCCTTTCCCTGCATGGCTGTCTACCTATACAAGTCTCGGAGTCTGCTAAATTAACATTGCAACTACTAAAGGGTGTCCTGCCCCTAAACCTCTCTCCCACAGCTCTGTTTAAGAGACAATAAATTTCTTTGGCCATGAATCTTACATTATACCCACCATGCCTCGTAACCCACTCTACACAGAAGGATGTCAGCTGTCTCTAACTCTGGAGGTCACCATTAGGCCTGAAGAGGCCCGGGACTTGGCTACGTTACATTCACACTGTTATGGCCCAGAGTACATCTCCCAACATTCTCAGTGCTCTGAATTGTGATCCAGGAGACTAATTTGCACAACATCTCTCCCCTGAAGCTGAACAAAGGGCATTGTTCCTGTTAGCAATGCTGTATATAGTGCTACAGAGCTGACAGGGCACAGGCCACATGGGCTTTGCTGCTTAACTGCAGACAGGAAACTTTATTATACAGATAAAAGACATAGAGTTTACCCATAGATGCAGCCAAAAATGTATAAACACTGCCATCTACTGGTTGATGTAGTTGTTGCACAAAATACATGAACAATGTATTCCAGCACCCCCACTCAACAACTACTCCTTATGTTAATCCCATATCGGATCTCAGTTCTATAAATCTGTGTCTTGTAAGCGTTTTTGTCAAAACATCAGCAATCATGTTATTAGTTTCACAATACGTAGATGTAGCGCCCTGGTATTTAGGCAGGGTTGCTCTTAAATTTACTTGCCAGGTATAGCTACCTTGGCTAATTGTTAACCACTTGCCGACCGCCTAACGCAGATATACTGCGGCAGAATGGCACGGGCAGGCAGAATCACGTACCCGTACGTGATCTGCCTCCCGCGGGCGGGGGGTCCGATCGGACCCCCCCCCCCGGTGCCAGCGGCGGTCGGCATTTCACTGGGAGCGTCGGGAGGCGAGGGGGAGACCATCCGATCGTGGCCCCCCCCCCTCGCGATCGCTCCCAGCCAATGGGAATCCTCCTCTGCCTGTGTGTAGTTTCACACAGGCAGAGGATGTGATGTCATCTCTCCTCGGCTTGGCAGTTTCCGTCCCAGCGCCGAGGGGAGAAGACAAGTAAGTGCACACAACACAAACACACACAGTAGAACATGCCAGGCATACTTTACACCCCCGATCCCCCCCGATCGCCCCCCGATCCCCCCCCAATCACCCCCCCTGTCACAAACTGACACCAGCAGTATTTTTTTTTTTTTTTTCTGATTACTGCATGGTGTCAGTTTGTGACAGTTACAGTGTTAGGGCAGTGAGTATTACCCCCCTTTAGGTCTAGGGTACCCCCCTAACCCCCCCTAATAAAGTTTTAACCCCTTGATCACCCCCTGTCACCAGTGTCACTAAGCAATCATTTTTCTGATCGCTGTATTAGTGTCGCTGGTGACGCTAGTTAGGGACCTAAATATTTAGGTTCGCCGTCAGCGTTTTATAGCGACAGGGACCCCCATATACTATCTAATAAATGTTTTAACCCCTTGCTTGCCCCCTAGTTAACCCTTTCACCACTGATCACCGTATAACTGTTACGGGTGACGCTGGTTAGTTTGTTTATTTTTTATAGTGTCAGGGCACCCGCCGTTTATTACCGAATTAAGGTTTAGCCCCCTGATCGCCCGGCGGTGATATGCGTCGCCCCAGGCAGCGTCAGATTAGCGACAGTACCGCTAACACCCACGCACGCAGCATACGCCTCCCTTAGTGGTATAGTATCTGTACGGATCAATATCTGATCCGATCAGATCTATACTAGTGTCCCCAGCTGTTTCGGGTTCCCAAAAACGCAGTGTTAGCGGGATCAGCCCAGATACCCGCTAGCACCTGCGTTTTGCCCCTCCGCCCGGCCCAGCCCACCCAAGTGCAGTATCGATCGATCACTGTCACTTACAAAACACTAAACGCATAACTGCAGCGTTCGCAGAGTCAGGCCTGATCCCTGCGATCGCTAACAGTTTTTTTGGTAGCGTTTTGGTGAACTGGCAAGCACCAGCCCCAGGCAGCGTCAGGTTAGCGCCAGTACCGCTAACACCCACGCACGCAGCATACACCTCCCTTAGTGGTATAGTATCTGATCGGATCAATATCTGATCTGATCAGATCTATACTAGCATCCCCAGCAGTTTAGGGTTCCCACAAACGCAGTGTTAGCGGGATCAGCCCAGATACCTGCTAGCACCTGCGTTTTGCCCCTCCGCCCGGCCCAGCCCAGCCCACCCAAGTGCAGTATCGATCGATCACTGTCACTTACAAAACACTAAACGCATAACTGCAGCGTTTGCAGAGTCAGGCCTGATCCCTGCGATCGCTAACAGTTTTTTTTGTAGCGTTTTGGTGAACTGGCAAGTACCAGTGGCCTAGTACACCCCGGTCGTAGTCAAACCAGCACTGCAGTAACACTTGGTGACGTGGCGAGTCCCATAAGTGCAGTTCAAGCTGGTGAGGTGGCAAGCACAAGTAGTGTCCTGCTGCCACCAAAAAGACAAACACAGGCCCGTCATGCCCATAGTGCCCTTCCTGCTGCATTCGCCAATCCTAATTGGGAACCCACCGCTTCTGCAGCGCCCGTACTTCCCCCATTCACATCCCCAACCAAATGCAGTCGGTTGCATAAGAGGCATTTTTTTTATGTCCTCCCGAGTACCCCTACCCAGCAAACCCCCCCAAAAAGATGTCGTGTCTGCAGCAAGCGCGGATATAGGCGTGACACCCGCTATTATTGTCCCTCCTGTCCTGACAATCCTGGTCTTTGCATTGGTGAATGTTTTGAACGCTACCATGCACTAGTTGAGTATTAGCGAAGGGTACAGCACTGCACAGACTAGGCACACTTTCACAGGGTCTCCCAAGATGCCATCGCATTTTGAGAGACCCGAACCTGGAACCGGTTACAGTTATAAAAGTTAGTTACAAAAAAAAAAAGTGTAAAAAAAAAAAAAAAACCACATACAAAAATATAAAATAAAAAAAAAATAGTTGGCGTTTTATTGCTCTCTCTCTCTCTCTATTGTTCTGCTCTTTTTTACTGTATTCTATTCTGCAATGTTTTATTGTTATTATGTTTTATCATGTTTGCTTTTCAGGTATGCAATTTTTTATACCTTACCGTTTACTGTGCTTTATTGTTAACCATTTTTTTGTCTTCAGGTACGCCATTCACAACTTTGAGTGGTTATACCAGAATGATGCCTGCAGGTTTAGGTATCATCTTGGTATCATTCTTTTCAGCCAGCGGAAATCTAGGGTCTAATAGACCCCAATTTTTGCAAAAAAGAGTACCTGTCACTACCTATTGCTATGATAGGGGATATTTACATTCCCTGAGATAACAATAAAAATGATTTAAAAAAAAAAATGAAAGGAACAGTTTAAAAATAAGATAAAAAAATAATAATAATAAAGAAAAAAAAAAAAAAGCACCCCTGTCCCCCCTGCTCTCGCGCTAAGGCGAACGCAAGCGTCGGTCTGGCGTCAAATGTAAAACAGCAATTGCACCATGCATGTGAGGTATCACCGCGAACGTCAGATTGAGGGCAGTAATTTTAGCAGTAGACCTCCTCTGTAAATCTAAAGTGGTAACCTGTAAAGGCTTTTAAAGGCTTTTAAAAATGTATTTAGTTTGTCGCCACTGCACGTTTGTGCACAATTTTAAAGCATGTCATGTTTGGTATCCATGTACTCGGCCTAAGATCATCTTTTTTATTTCATCAAACATTTGGGCAATATAGTGTGTTTTAGTGCATTAAAATGTAAAAAAGTGTGTTTTTTCCCCAAAAAATGCGTTTGAAAAATCGCTGCGCAAATACTGTGTGAAAAAAAAATGAAACACCCACCATTTTAATCTGTAGGGCATTTAAGTAAACAATAAGTGTCAGAAAGGGCTTTGTCTTCAAGTGGTTAGAAGAGTGGGTGATGTGTGACATAAGCTTCTAGATGTTGTGCATAAAATGCCAGGACAGTTCAAAACCCCCCCAAATGACCCCATTTTGGAAAGTAGACACCCCAAGCTATTTGCTGAGAGTCATGTTGAGTCCATGGAATATTTTATATTGTGACACAAGTTGCGGGAAAGAGACAATTTTTTATTTTTTTTATTTTTTTTTGCGCAAAGTTGTCACTAAATGATATATTGCTCAAACATGCCATGGGAATATGTGAAATTACACCCCAAAATACATTCTGTTGCTTCTCCTGAGTACGGGGATACCACATGTGTGAGACTTTTTGGGAGCCTAGCCGCGTACGGGACCCCGAAAACCAAGCACCGCCTTCAGAATTTCTAAGGGCGTACATTTTTGATTTTACTCCTCACTACCTATCACAGTTTTGAAGGCCATAAAATGTCTTTTTCCGTGTATAGCGCAAAAAATAAAAATGGTGAGGTGATCAAATACCATCAAAAGAAAGCTCTATTTGTGGGAAGAAAAGGACGCAAATTTCGTTTGGGTACAGCATTGCATGACCGCGCAATTAGCAGTTAAAGCGACGCAGTGCCAAATTGTAAAAAGTGCTCTGGTCAGGAAGGGGGTAAAACCTACCGGGGCTGAAGTGGTTAATCAATTAATTTCACTCTAAGTCTGTAATTGCTGCACTTCTCTCTTTTGCCGCTGGGTGACCAGGTACCTGGTGGCATTAGATAGGAGAAGGGCACTGCAAGGTCAGATTATGGGTATATGGGGTATCCCAGCCAATGGGCAGGGGTTTTCTTAAATCCCTTGGCCTGCTGGGAGAATCTATATATTTGGGTGGAGTCAGGTGATCGGTGTTCTGTGCCACCTGGACAGCTGTCTGGGTGGATGTGTGTTGTATTGTCTAGGCTGCTAGGCTAGATTGGGCCTATCCAGGGCACATCTGGCTGCTAGTTTTTCTGAGGGCCTATCCAGAAGCAAGAGAGCAGCGCAGGGTTGGGATTGCGGCTTGCAGTCCAACCAGAAATGACAGTTCTGCCTGCTGGAGAACCTGTCATGGTCGGAGTTAGAGGGGAAGCCACCGCAGTTTTACTGTGGCAGAATGACACGGGTGGGCAAAACGACGTTACCTTACGTCGGTTTGCTTTTTGACCACTTTTGACCCCCGGCACCCACGATCGCTCGTGGCAGATCGAGAACTGGGATCTGTGTGTGTAAACACACAGATCCGGTTCTCTCAGGGGAGAGGAGACAGATCGTGTGTTCATGCTAAGTATGAACACTGATCTCTCTCTCCTCCCAGTCAGTCCCATCCCCCCCACAGTTAGAACACACCTAGGGAACACAGTTAACCCCTTGATCACTACCTAGTGTTAACCCCTACCCTGCCAGTGACATTTACACAGTAATCAGTACATTTTTATAATACTGGTCGCTGTATAATTGTCACTGGTCCCAAAAATGTGTCAAAAGTGTCCGATCTGTCTGCCACAATATCGCAGTCCCGATAAAAAAACCCTCATTACCGCCATTACTAGTAAAAAAAAATATTAAAAATGCCATAAATCTATCCCCTATTTTGTAGACGCTGTAAGTTTTGCGCAAACCAATCAATATACACTTATTGTGATGTTTTTTACCAAAAATATGTAGAAGAATACAAATCAGCCTAAACTGAGGAAAAAAATTGTTGTTTTTTATTAAATTGGGATATTTATTATAGCAAAAAGTAAAAGATATTGTGTTTTTTTGAAAATTGTCGCTCATATACCACCAAAAGAAAGCTCTATTTGTGGGAAAAAAAGTACGTCAATTTTGTTTGGGTACAGCATCACATGATCACGCAATTTTCAGTTAAAGCGACGCAGTGCCAAATCACAAAAAATGCTCTGGTCATTAAGGGGGTAAAACCTTAAAGTGGTTTTAAGTGGAGCTGAAGTGGTTAATCTTGCAACTACCTAAGGGTGTCCTGGCCCTAACCCTCTCTCCCAAAGTTCTATTAAGAGAAATAAAAAATTTCTTTTGCATTCAAGAAGTGTCTGGTGCCCAATGACTTTAACTACTTTGCACTCACTATGCCTCACAACCCACCATATACAGGAGGATGTCAGCTATCTTTGGCCCTGGAGGTTCTCATTAGACCGAAGGAGGCCTGGGACCTTGCTACATAAGCACTATTACATTTTGTTCAACCGGATCATGAATGTAATGATGTCTGGTGTCAATATGCTTTGTTCTTGCATTGATCTTCTCTTTGGTGGCACGTTTGATACATCCTTAATTGTCCACATATAGGATTGAAGCTTGGGTCATTGGCTCTTCAAGATCTTTAAGCAATTGGCATAACCACACAGTTTCTTGACTGCAGACAGCTTCAGACTTAAGTCTTTTTTTTGTTTGAGATATCTCACGACTAGGAATGAGCTGAACGCAACCCAGTTTGGTTTGCGCTAGAACATGCAAACAGAAAAATTTGTGCGAACACTGTTAAAGTCTATGAGATACGAACGTGAAAAATCAAAAGTGTTAATTTTAAAGGCTTATATGAAAGCTATTGCCATAAAAAGTGTTTGGGGACCCGGGTACTGCCCCAGGGGACATGTATCAATGCAAAAAGAAAGGTTTTAAAAGGAAGTTTTTTCAGGAGCAGTGATTTTAAAAATGCTTAAAGTGAAACAATAAAAATGAAACATTCCTTTAAATATAGTGCCTGGGGGGTCTCCTTAGTCTGCCTGTAAAGTAGTGCCTCTTTTCCATGTTTATAACAGTACTGCAGCAAAATGACATTTCTAAAGGAAAAAATGTCATTTAAAATTGCTCGCGGCTGTAATCTATTGTCGGATCCCGGCAATATACATAAAAATAATTGAGAAAAGGGCGTGGGTTCCGCGCCAAATAAAAAAAATGGACTGTGGGCCCCCCAAAATCCATACCAGACCCTTATCTGAGCATGCAACCTGGCAGGCTGCAGGAAAAGGGGGGGATGAGAGAGCACCCCCTCCTGAACCGTACCAGGCCACATGCCCTCAACATGGGGAGGGTGCTTTGGGATCCCCCCCAAAGCACCTTGTCCCCATGTTGATAGGACAAGGGCCTAATCCCCACAACCATTGCCCGGTGGTTGTGGGGGTCTGCGGGCGGGGGGCTTATCAGAATCTGGAAGCCCCCTTTAACAAAGGGGGCCCCCAGATCCCGCCCCCCCTATGTGAATGGGTAGGGATACATTGTACCCCAACCCATTCACCAAAAAGTGTCAAAAAAGTAAAAACGACAGCAGACTGTTCTTGACAATTCCTTTATTAACCAGTTCCCTACAGCCGTATAGTAAAATGACGGCGGCAGGAACCCTTCGTCCCTCCGGGCGGGCATCATATGACGTCCTTGGCTTCCCGGCATTGTGGAGAGCACGCACTCACCGCATCACTGGGAACCCGATGCGCGTGCCCGGAGCCCGCGATGTCCGCCGGGCACCTGCGATTGCTCATCACAGAGCAGGGACGTTGATCTGTGTGTGTAATCACACAGATCCACGTCCTGTCAGGGGAGAGGAGAACTGATGATAAAAGTGATAGGATAGTGATATGATAAAAATCACAGATCGCCACCATTAGTAGTAAAAAAAAAAAATTAATAATAAAAATGACAAATCTAGCCCCTATTTTGTAGACTCTATAACTTTTGCGCAAACCAATCAATATACGCTTATTGGGATTTTTTTTACCAAAAATATGTAGAAGAATACACATCGGCCTAAACTGAGGGAAAAAAAAATTGTTTTTTTAAAAAAAATGGGATATTTATTTTAGCAAAAAGTAATAAATATTGTGTTTTTTTTTAAATTGTCACTCTTTTTTTGCTTATAGCGCAAAAAATAAAAACCACAGAGGTGATCAAATACCACCAAAAGAAAGCTCTATTTGTGGGGGAAAAAAAAGATCAAAATTGAATTTGGGTACAACATCTCATGACTGCGCAATTGTCATTCAAAGTGTGACAGCGTTGAAAGCTGAAAATTGGCTTGGGCAGGAAGGGGGTGAAAATGCCCTGTATTGAAGTGGTTAAAAAAAAAAAGTGTCCTGTGATGTAAATCCATTGTCAATCACGGTGCCGAAAGTCCCAAAAAAAAAAAAAAAAAAAAGGAAAATCCATTGTTAATCATGGCGCTGGCAGTCCCAAGGAAAAACAAACAATAAAAACTGAAAAACTCTGCTTCCATGGGAGGCGTCCCGCCGACTGCAACCTTTTTGCGGTGACAGCTGTTATATAGCCAAGGGGGGATCACCCGGTGATGTAAACATGACATCACATGACATCAGAAGGGGCGGGGTCACCCGGTTACGTCACTGGGTGGCCCCGACCTTGGCTATATAACAGCTGTCATCGCAAAAGGGCTGCAGTCAGCGGGACGCCTCCCATGGAAGCAGAGTTTTTCATTTTTTTATTGTTTGCTTTTTCTCGGGACCGCCAGCGCCATGATTAACGATAGATTTACATCGTGGGACAATTTTTTTTTTTAATAAAGGTATTGTTAAAAACTTCTGCTGTCGTTTTTACTTTTTTTTGACACTTTTTTGGTGAATGGATAGGGGTACAATGTATCCATACCCATTCACATGGGGGGGATCTGGGGGCCCCCTTGTTAAAGGGGGCTTCCAGATTCTGATAAGCCCCCCGCCCACAGGCCCCCACAAACACTGGGCAAGAGTTGTGGGGATGAGGCCCTTGTCCCCATCAACATGGTACAACAAGGTGCTTTGAGGGGGACCCCAAAGCACCCTCCCCATGTTGAGGGCATGTTGAGGGCATGTGGCTTGGTATGGTTCAGGAGGGGGGCTCTATCTCATCCCCTCTTTTCCTGCAGCCTGTCAGGTTGCATGCTCGGATAAGGGTCTGGTATGGATTTTGGTGGGGACCCCCACTCCATTTTTTTTTATTTGGGGCGGGGTTCCCCTTAAAATCCATACCAGACCTGAAGGGCCTGGTATGGATTTTGGGGGGGACCCCCACACCATTTTTTTTATTTTGGCACAGTAATCCTCTTACCACTTCAATACACTGTGTTATATAAACTACACTGCCTGCATTGACCGAATAAAGAGTATACACTGAATATATAGGTTACACTGAATGCAGAGTACATATATATATATATATATATATATATATATATATATATATATATATAGAGAGAGAGAGAGAGAGAGAGAGAGAGAGAGAGAGAGAGAGAGAGATATCTATATATATCTCTATATATCTCCATATATATATCTATATATATACTAGACTGTATATATATATATATATATATATAATATATCAAATACACTGCAACTAACTAACTTGCCTGCCTAATCTAGCTCAATCTATCTCCGTCCACACACTATACATGGCTGCTATGCTATGTAAGCAGCCTTATATAGTGTGGGGCGTTGACTTGGCACCCTGCCTTTGGCTAAACATGGCTCCCTTTTAGCAGAGCGCACTGCGATTGGCCGACGCATGCAGGTCAGGTGCATGCTTTGGCCAATCATCATACTGCAAGTGCTGTATGGGGTGTTCCACAGCACTCGAATTTCCCGCAAACTCCCCATATCTTTGGTTTGTTTTCGAACCAGCTAATACCCGATGTTCGAGTCGAACTTACGTTTGACCCAACCACAGGCTCATCCCTACTCATGACTCTCTTGATTGTATGGGAGGCTGTACATGCCCCCTGCCACTCCCCAGGTGCAGGAATTTTATGCCCAGCATGTTTTCAGCCTCTCACTATGCAAATGAGTCCCCAGCACCATTTTAAAATAGTGTAGGGATAGTAGTCATTTGCCCCAGAGCACCCCAGTGTCATTAAAAAAGAGCATCTAGAGGCAGAAGTTTCTGAGGCCCACAATGGAATCTGCAACTTTCTGTTAAAGGTAAGCCCAGATGCTGATTGTCTCAGCTCCTGGGAGTCCAGTTGTACTACACAGCACGCCACAGTACAGCTTGAAGCAGATCTTCACTAACACAATGTTTCTGCATTGTATTTACATCTCTTCCTCTGATAACTGATAACATTGCTGCCAGCAATAGAGCTCTACTAGAAGTGATCCACTGGTACAAAAGTAAATAAAGTGTAAAATAAATAGTGTCAAAATTTAAAGAATAATTCCAGGTATGACATTTTTTACATAGTTACATTGGTCTCATTTGGACCAATGTAATTATGCATATGCCATACCAATGGGATCCCTGGTAAATTGCTGTAGCAGGCACTGCTGCTTTAGTTATATCTACTAGCTTTGGGATCCTGTTTTACTTCCCTAATTTTTTCATAATTCTTGTTGATTAAAAACAGTATTCCTTTTGGATAACCCAATTTTTAACAAGCTAGGGAAAGGTAAATATCACTTGAAGACCAAGATGCATTTTTCCTTTGACTTTTTACGTTACACAACATGTGGCAAAAGTGACCAGGGGGGACCCTGTAAGGTAGGTTGTATGAGGCCCCATGACTGGCGACCTTGCTTTTCAACATACAATTAATCAATTTAACCATCCAAACAGAATTCTCAGAGTATCATTAAAATTAATTGCTTTTAAAAGCATTCTGTGGAAAGCCTAAGGAGGACTCCTTGTAGGCTTTGTGTTCATAAAGTAATTATTTAATCTTCTCTCTATTCTAATGTAATTATAGTCATCAAGTTCCTATAGAAAATGAGACATTATTCAGACATCCAGGATGAAGGTCTATGTCTTGCTTAGCTTATTTAAGCTCTGATAATGTATGAACTTGCCTGCATTAGGTGAACCCATTTTACCTTTCCTGTTATTTCATCACATATGTTCTAGGAAAAAAATGTTCTCCCTATCGGAAAGCAAAATTAATTCTTCAGTACCTTGGAGAATTTTTTATCTCAAGACCCAATCAGCACCTGCCACAACCTTATCTTGTGTTCTGCCTATAAACCTAAGTTAAATTAGCTTCTGCCTTTCTTGATGTACAAATGCTCTGTTATAACTTAAAGTAGCCTTTATTAACCTTTTTACCCCAGAGGAACCCTTGCAATTAATTTCAGGTCTTGGGGAACCCCAGCAAAAAACAATGAATCAGGATCAGTGGGAAAAATGTCCCTTCCATTTGTTGGTCAATGTGAAGAATGCCCCCTTACAGTGCCTGACAGAATGCAGCCATTACAGACAACTAAAAAGGATCATTGGTGTCATGCTGCTGGCTCTGCCAAATGGTGATGGACCCAGAATGATGTAGGCACCCTCAAATGGGAGGTCAACCCTCAGGTTAAGTAACTTCTAGCAATCTCTGGATAAACCCTAGGGTACTGCAAAACCCTGGTAGAAAATGGCTTGCCTAAAGAATGACAACAGGGGTTGCTGACTGAGCAAATACTTTCAGGACAATGAAGTCAAAAAGCATAATCAAGACTTTTCCTCCCCATTATATACCAATTTTGTACTTTAAAAGTAGAACTATAGGCAAAAACTTTTTTCTTAATATTGAATAGAGTAAGGGAGGGTTAGTTTCTTTTGTCATCGGTGTTCCATTCAGGAGATCTACCTTCACTTCCTGTCCAAATGCCAAAACAGGAAGTGAAGGGAAATTTCTGCAAATTATCCCTCTTGTACAAAGCCTGGAGGAGAGTCCAGCCTAATTTTAGATCTGCAATTTTATCCATTAATGAACCTTTACAATGGACAATTCAGAAAATTGGACTGCTTTAAAATAGGGAATTTATGCTAACCACAAATGTGAAAAATCCCTGAATTTATATCTCTGCACTCTCGCCCCCCATTCCCATGAAGAGCTTATATCGGAATTGCTATAGACCACCAATCAAACGTTCTATACTACAAGCTTGCTGATAGGACATCTGGCCTTACACAATGACTTTCACGAAGATCATTGTTCCAGTCATGATTGTCCCCTACCTCAATGACTGTCTTATAGTAGCAGAGTCTTAAATAAAGCTCAGGGAACCGGGGAACCTGTAAGGACAACTATCAATTTCTTTCAAAATCAGTTTGATCAACAAATTAGCAGAAATCCAAGGTTTGTCAAAGTACAAGAAAAGCATTTGTGGGAGTCAATAAAGACTTTGATCTTTTCAGATACAGTTTACTGCCTATAACAGTATGCAAACTCAACAGATGGTAACTCAGGTGATCTGTTAACCAGGAAAATGATTTGTAGTTTTTCATTACCGGCTGTTGGGATAGTAGGTTATAGTCCAAACAAACAATTCAGTACCAAAATATGCATGGTGGCACTAGGTCAGTGATGGCAAACCTTGGCACCCCAGATGTTTTGGAACTACATTTCCCGTGATGATCAACTACACTGCAGTGTAGTTGAGCTTCATGGGAAATGAAGTTCCAAAACATCTGGGGTGCCAAGGTTCACCATCACTGCACTAGGTCCTGACTCTAATTTACAAGTTTGGAGCCTAATGTTATAGGCCAAGTTAAATCTGAAGTCTATCAGAGTTTAACACATAAGAGGCCCAAATACCAAAATAACAGATTAGTTTAGCAGAGTGCTACATCAAGTGGGTGAGAGATAAAATCTGTCTATGGATTACATAGACAGAAAGAGAAACAAAGTCAAGAGTCTCACAATACATTTATTATCTGGACATATCAACACCATTACACTATTCGTATTCTAAGGACTTTTGTATATGTTCCCACCATTCAATGTTTCATAATGTATTGGATTTTAATGTATGAAAATCAAGATAAACAAGGCAAGAGCACTATTATGATCTTTTGGCCCTCAAAAAACATCTTTTACTTATCTATTTGGATTGTTAGTATGCAGGCTAAATTCAATTGATTACGTATACCAGAGACTTTGTTATAAATAATATTTTAACGAAAGAAATCCTTAGAAGCCTCTTCTGTGGACTTCCTCGGTTTTTCCAACATGGACTGCTCAAGCATCTTAGCTGGATTTCAGATGTCAGTGCTCTCAATCTTTATGAATAAGAGTTTATTTGGGGACATACTGATTAAATGGTTTTCTAAAGCTGTAAGAAATATAAAACTGCCAAATCTTTCTCGGGAACCTAATATTATTGTGCAAGTGCTTACAACAAAGCTGTTTATGCTCATTTTCAGCATATTTAAAATTATTGTTCTAGAAAACCCTTGTTCACAGGACATTACAATAGTCAAATGATTGGGAAAGTTCCAAACATGGTTCTAGGAACTATGTCTGTTTTTTTGTTCTCTGATTATTAACCAAAAGGTTGAACTCCAGGCACACTATTAAATACACTGATGAAATACATATACACCAGGTGCCTTTTTTATCTGCAATAGGATTTGCATTTCTATCAGTTCTGTTCTGAGATTTTTACAGCCCTGTCTGGCATGGCAAGAAACCTGACTTTCCTGGGCTGCAGTTAAACTTTCCGGTTTAGGCGTTGTACTAAACTCCGAAGTTTTCTCCGACGGAACTCCAACAGAATTCCATTCAAGCGGTCTTGCCTACACCTGGTCAAACCAAAGTCCGAACAAAGTCCAACCATCCAGAACTCGGTGACGTACAGCACATACAATGGGACTAGAAAAAGGAAGTTCAATAGCCAGTAGCCAATAGCTTCCGTCTCGTACTTGTTTCAGAGCATGCGTCATTTTTGGTCCGTCGGAAAAGCATACAGACGAGCGGTTTTCCCGAAAGGAATTGGTTCCGTCGGAAATATTTAGAACATGTTCTATCTCTAGGTCCGTCAGAACTTTCGGGAAAAAAAGTCCGATGAGGCATACACATGATGCAATACAATACATACAATATAAGATGAAAAGCTTCCGTCTGACTTTTTCTGTCGGAGATTCCGCTTGTGTGTACGCGGCTTTACAGGTTTTGTATCTCCAACAGCCTCTGACTGGACAGTGAAAAGAGAAGCAGCAAATAGCTGAGCTCATCTCTCTGTTACTATGCACTCTCTTCCTATGAGCATGCTGCTTGAAATGCAGCATAACTTATTGTGTGCTTGTACTGTTTCTACCTTCCCCAGTCTGAACCCTGCTGTACAGGGACTGCAAAAGGCTGATACCATGTAAAATTCAGATACATACACTTGCCGGCAAGGTCATGATGGTTCTTTGCACAGTCCTTATATCAACAATAACACTATTGCTCCTTAAACCCAACTCAGGTCAAAACTTTTTTTTGTTGGGGTGGTGAGGGGGGTAGAGCCTATGTTAGGTTTTTATTACATCTGTGTCCTAGTAGGGTGGTGGATTTCCCCTTATTCCCTGGCAGGACAAGAACACATGAGAAATCTATTTACTGAGAACACAGAGAAACACAAATTTTTAGTAAATTGTGGCAGGATTGAAACTTCTGGTAATATCCTTTTTGCTGTCTGTGTCTTCCTATTACTGCCATCATCCTCTATTTTTGTATGGCTATCACAGGAACAGCATGTAAGAGAAGTTCTCCCCAGTGGGGTCACAGAAAAACAATGTGATGGAATTTTTTAGCTCCACTGTACATAAAGCTAAAAAAAATTTTTGGCTGTAGCTGGGTTTAAAGCTGATCTTTGGGCACAAAAACTTTAATTTAAATGTAATTCGCAATAGCCATAAAGGCTATAAATCCACTTTGTGTGAACCAAATGCATTTGCAAACACGGATATGATCAGTATTACATGTAGTGGTGACAGAATCACTGTGACATACATATTCTGGTGGGATTCAACAGGTCCACCAACTACAGGCTGCCTACAGAAAACAACAGAAGGCTGGATACAAGTAGAAAGAGCAGAAGTGACCAGTTTAACACAAGAGAATCCAGATGCAGAAGAAGCACAAAGTAGACCAGGGTTCAGTTCAGAATAAGCATGCATTTGTATTTAGACCATTTTTGTTTTGCCCAGATTTTAGCTATAAGTGTGGTAAATCCCTTTCCCCACGCTGCTGTTCTTTTAGTCCAAAAAGATTATAGCTTTTTCTCACCCTGATTAAAAGGTGTTAAGCATTAGTGTGTGTGTGTTTTTATTACGGAAAATGGAACTAAGAATTTTAAATTGGATTTTATTGTGATTGGTTTAAAACTAAGAATTAATTGCATCCTTCTGTAACCCTACTAGCTTTCTTAAAGCAGCAAAACCCTGCTGTGTATGCTACCTCTAAATTCGAGAAGCAGAAATTTCAGAAAAAGAAATGTTTTCTTTATCCTACACATGCAAGAAAGCCAAAAAATAAAAAGGTTTTTTTCCTGCCTCTAAACACCATTCCCAAAATATGCCTGTATTCATCCCAATGTACATGCACAAATAGAATAACATTGAGCTGCTTCTACAGGCAAAACACAAAACTTCTGTAGACACAGTGATTTTTAAGCCAGTATGCATGGATTCTAAGATTTTTAAAGCAAGTTCAAGTCTTTCACTTAGGAAAATTAGTGGAAAAGTGAGCTCTTATGATTAAGTACTGTAATGCAAGCAGGCTGCATATGCAGTCATTTGACTTTTTTTTTTTTTTAACTTTTTATTTATTTGGTAAGTGTTGCTGCAAGGGTTAAAATTCCCAGTGCTGCAGCAATCTGGAGAGTCAAACCATGGCTCTTTCAAACAAAGCAGCGCCCCTATTTTCCCCCGTTCTGAGGACCCACCCCAAATCCACCATTATATGTGTTCCCATTACATGCCTACTGATTACAGGAGTATCAGAAAAAAAATAATGAAATAAACATGAAAAAAATGCAAGGAAATATACTCCACCCTGACCACTTTCTTTCTCTAGATGACCTAGATCATACATTAACCAGATCATCAATTAACCAGTAGTTTGTCTTCAAAACAGCTTCCTTAAACAATCATCTTACCAACTGTAGTAGTAAATAGAGACTCACAGGCCATTAAATCTTGCACAATATAAAGAAACAATATACAGACTATTGTATTCAAATAGGCTGGCTCCCTTTAGATGAAGTCCAATGCAATTAAGGCAGATGAGGAAAACGGATAATAAAAGGGTAAAGGGTATTCAATCCAGATATCTTCAGCTAGCCTCTTTGTGTTGTAACTAGAGTAAACCTTTATGACAGGGTGTAGCAAATTTGGCAGAAACTTTGGTTTATTATTGTTGTATTGTAGGGATGGGTAAATGGTTCGGCCCAAGTATAAGTTCAGGCCAAACTTTGGTTGTTCGGATGTTCTGCGTACACCGAACAATATGCGGTGTTCAGGGCAAATTCGAAAGCTGCCGGAACACCGTTAAAGTCTATGGGACACGAACATAAATAATTAAAAGTGCTAATTTTAGGTCTGGTATGGCTTTTAGGGTGAACCATGCACCAAAATGTTAAAAAAAATGGCGTGGGGCCCCCCTCAAAATCCATACCAGACCCTTACCCGAGCACGCTACCTGGTAAGCTGCAGGAAAAGAGGGGGGATGAGAGAGCACCCCCCCTCCTGAACCATACCAGGTCACATGCCCTCAACATGGGGAAGGTGCTTTGGGGTAGCCCCCCAAAGCACCTCATCCCCATTTTGATGGGGACAAGGGCCTCATCCCAACAACCCTTGCCCGGTGGTTGTGAGGATATGCAGGTGGGGGGTTTTCGGAATCTGGAGGCCCCCTTTAACAAGGTAACCCCCAGATCCCGGGGCCACCCGGGTGACCACGCCCCCTCTGACCCCTATGGCTTCCCCTTGGCATCAGAGGGGGTGGGGCCACCCGGTTATGTAAACGGGTGACTCCACCCTCCTCTGACACCACGGGGAAGCCATAGGGAAGTCCCCGTGGCATCAGAGGGGGCGGGGCACCCGGGTGGCCCCGCCCTCAGTTATAAAAGAACTGTCATCAGCGAAGAAGTCTCACATGGAGGGAGCCTCCCATTGAGGCGGAACTCGCTCAGCTTCTTTTTTTTTTTTCTTTTTCAGTCCATCGCGGGGAGATAGAATAAGATAAATGGACATCGTGGGAATTTTTTTTTTTTAATAAAGGACTTGTCCCCAAGCTGTGTCTTGTCGTTCTTAACATTTTGACACTTTTTTTGTGAAATGGTAGGGGTACATTTGTACCCCGTTATCATTTCACACGGGGGGAGGCCGGGATCTGGGGGTCTCCTTGTTAAAGGGGGCATCCAGATTCCGATAAGCCCCCCGCTCGCATACCTCCACAACCACCGGGCAAGGGTTGTGGGGATGAGGCCCTTGCCCCCATTAACATGGGGACAAGGTGCTTTGGGGGCTACCACAAAGCACCCTCCCAATGTTGAGGGCATG
This sequence comes from Lithobates clamitans, assembly GCA_037952925.1. Classification (NCBI taxonomy): domain Eukaryota; kingdom Metazoa; phylum Chordata; class Amphibia; order Anura; family Ranidae; genus Lithobates; species Lithobates clamitans. The sequence continues at coordinate 217,011 of JBBGZY010001381.1, forward strand.
TGGCCTGGTATGGTTCAGAAGGGGGGGCGTTCTCTTGTCCCTTCCTCTTTTCCTGCGGCCTGCCAGGTTGCGTGCTCGGATAAGGGTCTGGTAAGGATTTTGAGGGGGACCCCACGCCATTTTTTTTCATTTTGGTGCAGGGTTCCCCTTAAAATCCATACCAGACCGGAAGGGTCTGGTATGAATTTGGGGGGACCCCTATGCCATTTTTTTTTTTTTCGCGCAGGGTTCCCCTTAACTTCCATACCAGACCCAAAGAGCCTGGTAATGGACTGGGGGGGTCCCATGCTCTTGTTTTCAATGAGTTTTATCTATATTGCCGGGACCCGACAATTCACTACAGCCGCGAGCAGTTTTAAATGACAATTTTTCTTTTAGAAATGTCATTTTGCTGTGGTACTGTTCTAAACACGGGAAAAATGCGCCACTTTACTGCCCTGTACATGCGATAGGATTTTCCGATGGAAAATGTGTGATAGGACCTTGTTGTCGGAAATTCCGACCGTGTGTAGGAATTTCCGACACACAAAGTTTGAGAGCTTGCTATAAAATTTTCCGACAACAAAATCTGTTGTCGGAAATTCCGATCATGTGTACACAAATCCAACGCACAAAGTGCCACGCATGCTCAGAATAAATTAAGAGACGAAAGCTATTGGCTACTGCCCCGTTTATAGTCCCGACGTATGTGTTTTACGTCACCGCGTTCAGAACGATCAGATTTTCCGACAACTTTGTGTGACCGTGTGTATGCAAGACAAGTTTGAGCCAACATCCGTCGGAAAAAATTCATGGATTTTGTTGTCAGAATGTCCGATCAATGTCCAACCGTGTGTACAGGGCATACAAGCATACTATAGACCAGTGTTTCTCAACTCCAGTCCTCAAGGCGCACCAACAGGTCATGTTTTCAGGATTTCCCTCAGATGAAACGGCTGTGGTAATTACTAAGGCAATGAAACTGATCAAATCACCTGTGCAAAATAGTGGAAATCCTGAAAACATGACCTGTTGGTGCGCCTTGAGGACTGGAGTTGAGAAACACTGCTATAGACACCCCCAGGCACAATATTTAAAGCAATATTTCATTTTTATTGTTTCACTTTAAGCATTAAAAAAATCACTGCTCCCGAAAAAACGGCTGTTTAAAAAAAAAATGTTTGCATTGATAAATGTCCCCTGGGGCAGAACCCCAGTCCCCAAACACTTTTTATGACAATAACTTGCATATAAGCCTTTAAAATTAACACTTTTGATTATTCATGTTCGTGTCCCATAGACTTTAACGGTGTTCGCGTTTTGCCTGTTCGTATGTTCTGCTGCGAACCGAACAGAAGAGTGTTCAGCTCAGCCCTATTGTATTGTAACTTCCTTCTTTATGATCCTAATGATGTTATCCAATATAGCTATTAGAATCAATAATGTGAACTGGGCATAGGTGTCTGTTTCAGTGTTCGTTATAACATGAAATCTAACTTTTGTGGGACTACAAGTACCACCAGCTGAACTGTGTGAATGATGTCTGAAAGCAGTGTCTTTAATTATAACATGGGCTATGCCCGCTCACCACTCTGGAACTCAGATAAAGTTTGCAATAATGCAGTTGATGAGAAGACTATAACAGGAACTCTCTCTCTCTGTATCCTGGCTCTGGGTAATGGCGCCCGCCGCGCCACGCTGCAGCCCACTGGAATCTGGATTGCAGGCATTTTTGGATGTCCCGGAACACCCTCCAGTCCGCTGCAAGGAATTAGCGATGCTGTCCGCAGAGATCCCTCTTGATATAGCTGTCCAGCTCCCCACTGTGTAGGCCGCAAAGCATCAGCAACTCACTGTCACACAGACCTCCTGTTGTCAGAGTCAAATGGCATCCCGAGAGGCTGATATAGGCCACACCAGCCTCTTTGATATCCTCTCCCAGCAATCTCTTCTGTTCACTCAGCATTCTGTTAATTGTAGTTCACATAAGGCTTGCTGGCATAGTCACTTCAGCATTCTGAACTACACATCCCATGATGCTTTGCTCTGGATCCGATCACAGGTAAAAGTACATTTTTACCTGTGATAGGACACAGAGTCCAGCAAACACTAGAGGTGAGCCAACCCCACATTAATAACACATAAAATGTCTCTGGATTTTAGGCATAGTAGCCAGCCCTGGCTACAGCAGGAAGAGAGCAGAGCGTGGCTGCCAGGGGGGACAGAGAGTGATGTTGGGTACGTGTTTAGGGAGGAGAGAGAGGCAGAGACAGAGGATGGTTTTTTACCTTAATACATAGAATGTGTGCACAGGCGTTGCGTTATCCCAGGCTGGACGATCAAGATTGCTAAGTACCTGGAAGGCACTCCTTGTGAACTTTGGACTGTTGAACAGGAGGTAAGTATAGTTCCTTTAGTCCCGTTTTAGGCCCAATTCAGGGAAACTTTAAAATTTCCCTTGCAGTGGGGCTTTGCAAGCAATTCAAGGTTCAATTGCTTATTTAGCGCTAGGGGACACAGGAAAGAAGATTTACTTACTTGATTCTGCGATCCTCCACTCTGCTAGACCGGTCCAGTAGCAGAAGCACTTATCTTCTCCTCTAGACTAAACAGTTAGCCCTTGCATTGTGGGTTCATTTCCCAGAGTTTGGTTTTAACTCTGTGTCGATCCATGGGCATGCTGCAGTTCCCTAGCATGGGGGTCTCACCAGTGTCCCCGCAGTCGCTGGGACATTGACATTGCCCCTCACACTGGAAGCAACCAAGTCAAACCTAACCTGAACCCAGGCCCCCCAATCCAAGCTGATCTTTCCTGACAGCCTTGGTCCTGCTGACTTCCTTGGGGATAAGAGCAGCCCCCTTGGTGCAGAATAAATACACCAGGCTTCATCAAAAGATGTGTGACTTTACTGGAGAATGATAAGTGAACAATCAGCTGTGCAGGGTAATGGTTACACCACATTTGGACAAGTTGCAACATAGAGAAAGAAAGAGAATGGAAGATTACTGCCCTAACAGATGAAGCAGAGGATAGGGGTTTATTTACTAAAGGCAAATCCACTGTGCACTACAAGTGCACTTGAAAGTGCAGTCACTCTAGATCTGAGGGGAACATGCAAGGAAAATAAAAAACAGCATTTTTGCTTGCACATGATTGGATGATAGAAATCAGCAGAGCTTCCCCTCTTTTCAGATCTTCCCCTCAGATCTACAGTGACTGCACTTCCAAGTGCACTTCCAAGTGCACTTGTAGTGCACAGTGGATTTGCCTTTAGTAAATCAACCCCAGTGTCCCAACATTCCTCTAAAGCCCTGGTGCCCAACCTGCAGCCCTTTGGTATATAATGTGTGGCCCTTGAACCTCAGCAGTTTGTAGTGAGAACATTAATCAAGGTAATAGCATTGATCTCTACTAGCCTCATGCAACATGTTCCCAGCTTCATATTGTCTTCTGCATCATATCCCCAGCCAAACATGTAGCATGTTCACACTCTCTGACCCTCATTTACTCTATTAGTAATGCAGTTTCTGACAGTCCTCTCAAGCATTACATATATTGAACATTAATGTTTAGTAATGTCAGGGGTCGAAAGTGAGGCCCCCTTTAGCTCATAAGTTGAGAACTACCACTCTGAAGGAAAAGTCAATCAATCTTGCCCCGCCAAGTGCCCAGGCTGCAAACACTTATCACTAGCAAGTAGAGACATCTTGTGGGGGAACAAGGAAACTACAATGGAAATCTCTAGTGTACTCCTCTGCACTCATTTGGTCAATTTGGCATATTTTGCAAACAGGTACTCTACATTTTTTGTAACCTTTCCCACTAAGTCATAATACTTTGTTCTTAGCAGTGGACATACACTACTTTGCAATGTTTTAGGCAGGTGTGACAAAATTCTGTAAATCAGGAATGCTTTCAAAAATAGAAGTGTTAATAGTTTATTTGTATCAATGTAACGTAATCGAACAGAAGAGAAATCTAAATCAGATCAATATTTTGCGTGACCACACTTTGCCTTCAAAAAGTCATCAGTTCTTCTAGGTACATTTGCACACAGTTTTTGAACGAACTCGGCAGGTAAGTTGTTCCAAACATCTTGGAGAACTAACCACAGATCTTCTGGGGATGTAGGCTGCCTAAAATCCTTCTGTCTCTTTATGTAATCCTAGACAGATTTGATGAAGTTGAGATCAGGACTCTGCGGGGGGCCAAACCATCATTTCCAGAACTCCCTGTTCTTCCTTACGCTGAAGATAGTTGTTAATGATATTAGCTGTATGTTTGGAGTTGTTGTCCTGATGCAGGATACTTTTAGAGCCATTCACACACCCTCCTGATGGTATGGCATGATGGATATGTATCTACCTGTATTTCTCAGCATTGAGGACACCATTGATCCTGACAAAATCTACAACTCTATTTGCAGAATTGCAGCCCCAAACTTGCAAGGAACTTCCACAATGCTTCCAGGTTGCCTGCAGATGCTCATTATTATACTGCTCTACAGCCATTCGGTGAACAAACTGCCTCCTGCTACAGCTAAACATTTCAAATTGTAACTCATCAGTCCAGAGCACCTGTTGCCATTTTTCTGCACCCCAGTTCCTATGTTTTTGTGCATAGCTGAGTCTCTTAGCCTTGTTTCCACGTTGAGGTATGGCTTTTTTGCTTCAAGTGGCTGTAAGGGCAGAAGGTTTTTTTTCTTAATGCATTCTATGCCTTAAAGCCTTCTGTGAGCATCAGCCCCCCCCCCCCACAGGCCCTCTAATACCTACTTGAGGTCCATCTAGAACCATTGATGTTGCAGGAGTGTCTCGGCTGCACTGGACTCCCCTCCTCATTGGCTGAGAGAGCAGTGCGGCATCATTGGCACCCGCTGCTGTAAATTAATGTCAGTCAGCCAATGAGGAGACAAAGGGAGAGGGGCCGGACTGCGGCCACGTGCCTGAATAGACACAGGGAGCTGTGGCTCAGTTTGGGTGCCCCCATAGCAAGCTGCTTGCTGTTTGGGGCATTCAACAGGAGGGAGGGGCCAGGAGCACTGAGGAGGGACCTGAGAAGAGGAGGTTCTGGGCTGCTCTGTGCAAAACCACTGCACAGGGCAGGTAACTCCAGTCTGCTTTTAAATCTTTGCCTGGGAGAGAGCTTACTGGTACAGTATAACTACTGTGCGCCTTGCTGCTGTGCTCAGTCTTGCAATGGTGAAATCTTTCATGTCATCTTACGTGTGACATGAAACTGTCTTCCACAACTGCACCTTAATAGCAGAGTTTTGCTGTTCCTCGCCCAGTTTTAGCCTCCTACACAACTGTTTTTGTTTTAGGTAAAGGTTGTGTTTCAAACTAAATATGGAATTGATGATCATTAGCACTTGCTTGATATAATTGGTTAATCATGCACCTGATTCTAATCCTACAAAATCCCTGACTTTGTGCAAGTGTAAGCATTGATACTGGTTGGAAGCCAAATGTTAATCCTACCAAATATTGGTTTGACTTAAATTTTTCTTCTGTTTGCTCACTTTGCATTTTGGAAATTGATAAAAATAAACAATTGAGATATTTATTTTTGAAAACATTCTTATTTTACAGCATTTCTTCAAACCCGCCTACAACTTTTGCACAGTACTGTACATCATTGGGCTTATGCAATGTCAAAATGTACCTGAACTATGGAAAGGTTAGCACAGGTGACAGTACTGCCTGTAAGTTTCCTGAAGCTTATCATTTTCCAATCACTGATGCCTTATTCTGCACTGTGTCTCTGTGTAGAGGTAGCTATCTTGATAGAGCAGTGTGACTTCACTTCCTTATGTCAGAGCTACCCTTCTTATAACCGATGGATATATAATCCACATCCCAGCTCCACACACAATTATGAGATGTCCAATCGAATATTGTTTTTCATTATAATTTCTTTGCAGAAAGAATTATATACAGAGTGCATGTTCTCCATCAATTATGTTCACTGTCAGTCAGGTGCTTACAATTGTCCTATGTCCAAATGCATTCTCATTCCATGAATTCAGTGAGGATAAATCAGTCTTTCCCATACTAAAGTCTAGTCCATTATGGGTCTAAATGATCCACATGTCCTACTCACCTGATGCTGCAGCCACTGGACCAACTTCCCACTCTGCTTTCCAACTCTCCGGCTGGCTCCAACCTTTCTAAATATATCTCTAACAGGGATAAGCTAAGGGTTGGCTGCTCTCATCATCTGGCCAATGAGCTGTGGTCATTGACCCCCCCCCCCCCCATCCCTGTCAGTTGCATATGCACAAAGATATGGAGATGCTCATGATATCATTGACCTAATATGATTATATAGTCATATTGGATCAATGTCATTGACCTTATATGGCAACATGGCTATATTAGGTCTCAATGTCACAAGTATCCCCGCCTATTTTTGTATCTGTCAACTTACTTCCAGGATTGGCTGAACTTAGATTTTAACCAAATCCAAGCTCATAACCAATCCCCAACAGATGGGCAGGGCAACAAGCCAAGACAGGCTGGAAAAGGGTGGCAAAAACCCTGAAGTATACTAACACTCTGTTACAAGCAGTCAAAGGGAGCAATGCAGAAAATACAAAATGGAAGGTGCGCAAGTGCATTACCAATGACATTTATTAAATGATAAAATCAGTAAACAGAGCTAGGTTAGGAAGGGAGTGCGCCCCCAAAACACGCAAGATTTTACCTGTGATGTGATTTAGCACATGTTTCCAAACTGTATGATTTTATGGCTCATTGAGAGTTGCATTTTGTGAGTACCCACTTTTTTAATAAATGTCATTGTTAATGCACTAGGTGTGCACACCTTCCATTTTGTCTTTTCTGTTTCCATTGGATTATCCCATCTGAGGAAGGCAGCATCCACCCAGCCTTGGAATACTGTTGCTCTTTACTATAGAAGACCGCTTAGCGCTGGAAGTGACTGTCTTTAAAGTGGTTGTTAAGCCACTTCAATGAAATGCTCCTAGCCAGTGTTGCCAACCGCCCGTGTTTTTACGTGCAGCCCGTAAAAACGGGGCTATTTTTTCATGTCCGTGAGAACCCGTAAAGAAAATTTCTTGCCAGTAAAAATGATGGTCCTGACTCGGAACTGCGCATGTGCAGTCCCGAAGCATTGCCGAGAGTCTCCGATCATCCCTATGATCATTCTGTGACTGCTGCTAACTTGTCTTGTACCCTCCCCCTTCCTCCGACAGCGCGCCTTATTTGATTCTGGGAGATGCTGAGAGGGGGAGGGGAGGAGTGGAGTGAGCCTGCACCCGGACGGACTTCAGCCTAGCAGGGGGTAAGCTAGCCTAGCTATTAGCTAAATGCAGTCGTGTCTTTACTTGTCTTAGTGGGCAGGAGGAGGGGGGCAGAGGATGGGCTGTGTAGCAGGCTTGTGTGCAGATCGTTTTTTTGTGTGTCAGATCTGCTTTCTCCCCAATCTCTACCTGTTACCTGCAGTGCTTACCACCAGTCCAGGCACAGCCGCCTCAGTCCTCTCCAAAGTTACCAACTCATGTGTCCGGGGCACTACAAATCTAAGCATGCCAGGAGAGGGGAGGCAGCAGCAGCAATATAATTTGGCTGGTATTTTCTGATGAACAGTTCTTCTGTATATTGTTTGTACTGTATGGTCATAATATAATTGATTATGTATTGTGCTGGATGGTCTTGAGGTGTTTATTCATATATTTTTTTATCTGAGTAAGTAGTGAGCACATTTGGTCTCCTGTAGCATGTCTGCAGCCTATGACCATCTCCTGTAGCATGTCTGCAGCCTATGACCGTCTCCTGTAGCATGTCCGCAGCCTTTGACTGTCTCCTGTAGCATGTCCGCAGCCTTTGACTGTCTCCTGTAGCATGTCCGCAGTCTCTGACCGTCTCCTGTAGCATGTCCACAGTCTCTGACCATCTCCTGTAGCATGTCCGCAGTCTCTGACAGTCTCCTGTAGCATGTCCGCAGTCTCTGACCATCTCCTGTAGCATGTCCGCAGTCTCTGACCATCTCCTGTAGCATGTCCGCAGTCTCTGACCATCTCCTGTAGCATGTCCGCAGTCTCTGACCATCTCCTGTAGCAAGTCTGCAGTCTCTGACCATCTCCTTTAGCACATCCGCAGACTCTGACCGTCTCTTGTAGGATAAAACCCAGAGCCACCAAGCTGGAGCCATTTGACTGAGCCCTGCACAGTGCACCTGAGAGGAGGTCAGTGACAGCGCCGCCAGGCCAATCTGAGGGGGAGTCACTGATGTTAGAGGGAACTGATATAAAGGTTTCCCCCCTATATTAGTAAACCCCCCTTACCTTAGTGTATTCACTGTACGGAAGGTAGTCTCTGGTCACCAGAGTGCCCCCTACATCAGAGTTCCTGGCGTTCCCCTTTACATCAGAGTCTGCAGGATTCCCCCTTACAGTGCAACGAGGAACTTAATCTGCGGACCCTGATGTAAGTGGGAGCTCTGATGTAAAGAGAACAAAGTGGACTCTGATATAAGGTGGTCTCTGGTCACCAGTGTCCCCCTCTACATCAGATTTCCACCTTAGATCATGACTTGCAGCGTTCCCCTTTACATAAGAGTTTAATTTCACTGTAAGGGGGAACTCTGTGCTAGCCGGGTTATAGTAACCTGACCTTCGTGTCAATGCAGAAATATGTTTTTTTACTTTTGTTAAACTTAAACACATTGCTAATAGCACTAGATATATGTTTATAGTTTAAATATTGATATTTGCACTGTTTAGCACTGAAAACTGTAATTTTAGGTACTTTTTTGCAGTGCCAGTAAAAAATTGGTGTCGTTTGTAAATTTTTGGCATCCTGCCAGTAAATTTTGCCTCAGAGGGTTGGTAACTCTGCTCCTATCCCCTCTATATTATAACTATAAGTTCCATTGTGTTATATCATAAAAATGCTTATCCTTACTGATAACACAGCATCTTCCTGTGATTAGTTGCCTCCTCTCTCCTCTTCTCTGCCTAGCTGACAGTTCAAGTGGGCGGGGGCCAAGCACTGCAGCTGACGTCAGCCAGGGAGGAGAGGAGAGAGACAGAGCTGAGGAGTCACATGGTTGCTGGAAGAAGGTGTGTTATCAGTAAAGATAAGCATATTTATGATATAACACAGACACAGGGGAACTTCTTGTTCTAGTACAGAGGGGATGGGGGCTTTTAATCTATGAAAGTAGCAGTAGCGGGGGGGGGGGTATGGGCTGGCGCTGACATGAGCAGACACTTTAGAGAGGGGAGGGGGGAGAGGACACAGAAGACAGAGAGCAGGGCTGCGTATGATGGAGGCAGCCCTGATATATCAGAGTCAGCGTACAGGGGGAGGGTAGAAACTGGCAGGATCAGACAGGTATTACAGTTGATACAGGGGGCCAAATGACACAGCACAAGCTCTGTGCTGTATAACATGCTAACAGGGAGCGTGATCAGATTTTTTTTGGGGGGGGGTTAACAAACGCTTTAAAGGTAGCAATGCCTTTCATAATCTCATGGGACAGCAGGCAGGAACCCTAAATAACAAACTTAACTTTAAAATGAAAGAATGCAGACAAGTGTTGGATTAATAAGGCTGTGGCTGTTTTTTTATTGGTTTCAAAAACAATAGATCAATTCATCATAAGAAAACCAAATATATAAACTTTAAACAACCTAGCCACTACGAATCAGGCTGCATATAATATGTTCCAGACTAACTTTCAACACAATATAATCATCAAAATAACATCTGAGAACTTTATTACTTTCTACATATTGGTCCCCCTTTGTATGTGTGTTTTCTTTTTTTTCTTACAAAGGTGATGCCGCCACATAACTACAGCCATGACAAAAGGGGAGGGGGGAGGGGGGAGGGGAACACCACAGCTCCATTTTCTGAGGCGTCTGAGCCTGATTGGACAGAACCCCCTTTTTATAGCCCTTTTTAGGGTCCGGATTTAACTGGTTTTAAGGCTGGTACATGAGACCTAGTAGAGGTATTGCTCTCCCAAGCCACGTGAGTACCAGGATATCCACCTGAGAGTCACAAGCTCCCAGGGGGAACTTGAAACTGCCCATTCCTGCTGCTCTCCATGAGGAAAAGGGGGAACTGAAACCACCTCCCCCTTTTCCTATCATGGGACAGCAGGCCTAAATAACAAACCTAACTTTAAAATGAAAGAACGCAGACAAGCGTTGGATAAGGCCGTGGCTGTTTATTATTGGTTTCAAAAACAATAGATTAATTCATCATAAGAAAACCAAATATATAAACTTTAATCAACCTAGCCACTACGACACAGGCTGCATATAATATATTCCAGACTCAATAACTTTCCAAAAAACAGGTGGTCTAAACCCACCTGTCCCCAGGACCCCGCACCACTGCCATTTCAACACAAGAGTTCAAGTCTGCGTTAAAAATATCTAAATCAATGTCAGATAAATGAATCCCATCCTTTCTATACAAACCCTTTATACCTCCCTCTAACTCCACATGTCTGAATTATAAAATACCCAGAACTTGAAGTAGTTTAGCCACTGCTCTATTCACCCTTTTTCTAATTTTTTCCAAGGGGCACATGGAAGGAAAATAAAGCCATCTCAGCCTTTGCACTACCTCAGAAAAAACTATAATGTGTGAGGCAAGGACAACTGAATCCTGTGTAAATCGTCCCTAATTCTAAAAATGATATCGAACGTTTTTTGTTTTCTAATATCATTTCCCCCAAGATGTACAATTAATACATCTGGTGGGGGAAAACGCTGTAGCAGCTTACCTATTTCTAAAATGAAATCATCCCACACCATACCTTTCCTACCACTCCAAAAAAGCCTAAACTTTTTTGGATCCAAACCTGAATTGTCAGTATAAACTCTTTTCTTAGCTCTCTGCTGTGACCAAAAAACGTAGGAATGTCCAATAATCCATATTACCTGGCATTTACCTGCAATGAATCAAAAAGAATAATTAAGACGAATATGTAACAAATAGCTATCAGACTTCCATCTACCTACTTTCTTTATTATGTTAGCATCTAACCCTAACCTTGATGCTTTAGTAGCCACCCAAATTCTAAACCAATGAGATGTGAGATGAGAATTTTGTAAGTTCAAAATTTTTAAGCATTTTTTAAAGATGCATATGAATTGGTATTTAGTAAGAGGGGAACCTGAATTATGTATGAATAACCCTGAACCCGTGCGTAAATAATCCTTCAATAATTTTACTGGGCAAATGGAAGAGCCACTACAAGCATATAGATTGATCTAATTACCTTTTCCCAGTAGATCCGTTTTGGACCGACTTATAAATATTTTTACTGTTGTATCAGAAATAATAATATCAGAAGCTTGAATAAAATTCAGCTCAGAAACTCTAAGCGCAGCAAAAAAAAGCAAAAAAAGCCATAGTAACCAGGTCGATTGAAATCGAGTCCAGGTCGAAGGCGCCACAGAATTCTTAATAAACTCAGATATGGACCTCAAACAAGGTCCCATAAATTGGGTGGACACGAAATTTCCACTTGGTCTGCTTACGGAAACAGCTGGAAGAAGCGATCCATCTGTAGGTGAGATAATGAGTCCACCAAATCATTGTCCTTCCCAGCCACATGAATCACTTTCAACCAAATAATCAAACTTATGCCCCGTACACGCGATAGGATTTTCCGACGGAAAATGTTTGATAGGAGCTTGTTGTCGGAAATTCCGACTGTGTGTAGGCTCCATTGGACATTTTCCATCGGAATTTCCGTCACACAAAATTTGAGAGCGGGTTCTCAAATTTTCCGACAACAAAATCCGTTGTCGGAAATTCCGATCGTGTGTACACAATTCCGACACACAAAGTTCCACGCATGTTCGAAATCAAGCAGAAGAGCAGCACTGGCTATTGTACTTAATTTTTCTCGGCTCGTTGTACGTGTTGTACATCCGCGCGTTCTTGATGTTCGAACTTTCCAAACAACTTTGTGTGAACATGTGTATGCAAGACAAGTTTGAGCCAACATCCGTCGGAACAAAAACATGGATTTTGTTGTCGGCAAATCCTATCGTGTGTACAGGGCATTAGACATTTGAAGATCATATGGCGCAACAGGACAATGACCAGCGGAGACCTGGATGTTAAGCAATTAATAGCATACATAACTCCCTTTTCTGACCAAAATCCTCTTATTTTTAAAATAATGACCCCTAATCTCCAGAGCCACAATATATGGAAATGATTCTAAAAGAACTATGTTTTTTTTAAAAACCCTTCCCCTGCCAGCTGGGATTCCAACATTCAGCGCACCAATGGGACTGCCAAACTGCAGAAAAACCACAAGACCCAGCAGCGTCAGTGAATAGAAAAAAGTCTTTGTCCAAAATCAAATCTTCTTGCCACATAGCCCTACCATTAAAATATGTATTTAATTGAAACCAAACTAATAGATCTTCCCTCATGTCATGTGTAATTCTAATATGAGCAAAGGGGGATTTTAAACCAGAAATTGCAAGATATAATCTTCTAGAGAACACTTTACCAATTCGCATGATCCTAGATGCAAAAGCCAAAAGACCTAGAAGTGACTGCATTTCTTGTAAACTGAAACTCCATTAAATCAGTATCAATAGCGATACCCAAGAACTCCAGATAAGTTGACTGCCAAGCCGTCTTTTCAAAGGCCAAAGGAATACCAAAGTGAGAACACATTTTTAAAAATGTTTCCAATAGTAAAGAACATTCAGAAGAATAAAAATGGCCTAAAAGACCTAAAATAAAAAATCGTCCACGTAATGTATAATGGATTTGAAAACGGCCTCTGTACTAACCACTGATTCTAAAAAAATAGAAAATTATTTAACCTGATGAGCACCCCATCAGTAAACATTTATTAAAACAAAAGTCACCTTTAAAGCAATAAAGGTGAGTTAAAGCATAATAGATAAATTGGTAGAGGGCAGAAGGCCGATTTAACTTCAACCTTTGCCATGAGAGCTCCTTTTCCTAAATATCTGAGCTTTTTTAGAGCGTCTTCAAAAGAGGCATAAGTAACTGATCAATTTAGTCATTAAGCGATTGTCCTTTAGGAAATGACAGATGATGTATTAATCTAAAGGAGTTTTTTTTTCTTAGGGACAATGCCCAAAGGAATACAATGCTCTAAAATTACGAAAAAGAGGGAAGCTAAAAGGGGCCTTCCATCCTACCTTCATTAATCTCCTTAGACATTTTTTCAAAAACTATCTCTGCAAAATTCTCTACAGATTTAAGATTTTTCACAAAAGTACACCCCTGACCAGAGAAAGTAGTTAATAAAAAACCATCTTGAAAACCTTCAATTAGTAGCTGGGCCGTAAGCTTGTCTGGAAAAGCCTGGAGCCATGGGAGCATATCTTGCCATTCACTGGTGTTATTGCTTTTTGAAAAATTCCCTGGTTGCTGATTAGCGGACATCTTCTTAAAACATTTTGATACCGAATGTGTTCTGGCACAAAAGGCACACTCATGCCGGTACTTGCATGAGTTTGGCCATTTGCACTGGCCATCGTTGAAGCAAATCCCTTTTTTATATATGAAAGTGGTTGCGGGCTGAGAATTTTGGTGCTGCTTAGCATAAACTGATCTTTGAGGGAGAAAGAGGTTGAGCCAAAGGCCGACATCCTTCACTCCCCATTTCAATGAAGGGTGTACTGACAACTTCTGACGAAAAGCCTCATCGTAATTATACCAAGCAGTACCACCTAAATTCTTAAATGCCTCAAGGAGAATATCTAAATGCTGGAAAAGTTCAGCACTTTTTTACGGAAAATTTTCACACAAAATTCCTGAAAAAATACAGAAGGCCTGTAACCAGTTGTTAAACGACCTGGTCTTCATCTATCCTTATCTTCTTTTTTGTTGGATTTACCAATAAAATCTTTGGCAGACGGAAGCAAAGATAAAATATCTAAAAACTCTCCTCGCCAAATGTTTTCTTTGATTGTAATAGATAAATGGTACCCTAAAGGAGAGATTTCACATGGAATGGATTCTTTTAAACAAGTTTCAGGTACATTTTGTGATTTAACTGATTTAGAAGAAAAAGGAACACCTGTATCTAAATTAGGTTGAAAAGACTGAACGCCATTAGCTGAAACTCCACTAGATGGCACCCAAATCCCCATACACCATAACCACAAATCATTGTGGCCACAGTTGCAATTAAATAACTGGCATCACTTAAAAAATCTGCATACCAGTACTCTGAACTTTCGCTCTACCCTACGTTCCTTTGCTAAACGGCGGAAATATATGGAATACACATATATTTTACATCCAATTTGAGTCCTGGTATCTGAAGAAGGATCTTTCCAACTCTTTAGGCAGACAAAATATTGGATCTGGACCAGCCCCTTGACTCTTCCCTTCTCCAAACCCCTATTCCTTAGGGACCTTCTGGATATCTATCAATCTACTGTTAACTGTGTGAGAGATGCGCCGAACACCCCCTGGTTCGGTTCAGGCCAGAACTCTTAAACATGGCAAAGGTTTGCACCCGAACAATGAACCCCATTGAAGTCTATGGGACCTGAAATTGAAAAATAAAAAGTCCTCATTTTGAAGGCTTATATACAAGTTATTGGCCATAAAAAGGGTATGGGGCCCAGCTACTGCCCTGTTCTTTTTTAAAGGAGCAGTGATTTTAACCGCTTTAGCCCGGAAGATTTGGCTGCTCAATGACCAGGCCATTTTTTGCGATTCGGCACTGTGTCGCTTTAACTGACAATTGTGCGGTCGTGCGACGCTGTACCCAAACAAAATTTACGTCCTTTTTTTCCACAAATAAAGCTTTCTTTTGGTGGTATTTGATCGCCTCTGCGGTTTTTATTTTTTGCGCTAGAAACAAAAGAAGAGTGACAATTTTGAAAAAAACACAATATCTTTTACCTTTTGCTTTAATAATTATCCCACATTTTTTATAAAAAAAAAAACAATTTTTTTCCTCAGGTTAGTCCAGTATGTCTTCTTCTACATATTTTTGGTTAAAAAAATCGCAATAAGCTTATATTGATTGGTTTGCACAAAAGTTATAGCGTCTACAAAATAGGGGATAGATTTATGTCATTTTTATTAATATAATTTTTTTTACTAGTAATGGTGGCGATCTGCATTTTTATCGGGACTGCGACATTATGGCGGACACATCGGACACTTTTGACACATTTTTGAAACCATTGACAATTATACAGTGATCAATGCTATAAAAATGCACTGATTACTGTGTAAATTTCACTGGCAGAAAAGGGGTTAACACTAGGGGGCGATCAAGGGGTTAACTGTGTTCTCTTTGTGAGTTTCTAACTGTGGGGGGATGGGACTGTCAAGGTGGAGAGAGAGATCGATGTTCATACGTAGTATGAACACACAATCTCTCTCCTCTCCCCTGAAAGAACCAGGATCTGTGTGTTTACACACACAGATCGCGGTTCTCGCTCTGTCACGAGCGATCGCGGGAGCCTGGCGGTCATCGCCCCCACCGGGCACTCGCATCGGCTCCGGCACACACTGCGAGCACACACTGCGGGCGCTCCTCCGGCGGTGCGCGCCCCTAGTTGCCAAAAGGCGAAGCGACGTAAGGTACCATCGTTTCACCCAGCTGTGCCATTCTGCCTCAGTAAAACTGCAGCGGCTGGTCGGCAAGCGGTTAATGATGCATAAAGTGAAACAATAAAAAATGAAAAATTCATTTAAATATAGTGCCCGGGGGGTCCCTTTAGTCTGCCTGTAAAGTGGCACACCTGTACCGTGCATAGAACCTACTGAGGAAGTCCTGCTGGACGATACGTGTGCGGATTGGTTTTATCCCGGTTTAGACGTGGCTGCAGCCACCTTATCATTCATTGTCATCTGTAACTAATACGTGCCTTAACTCCCAGCACTGGGTATAGTGCTATATTTGAAGAGGTTACCGGTTTTTCCAGTCAAGATACCACCCTGACCACTAATTAGTGGTAAACGCTTATGAGACCTTCCTGTTAGTTCAGGGGTCCCTGCAATAAGGTGAGCGGTTTGACTGGCAAGAGGGGGAGCACAGATTTTAAGAGCACTGTGGACTTGCATGAAGCACCCTGCATCACCGCTGGCACTCTCTATGTTTCTCCATTTATGGACGTTTATTGATTAGAATTTTCAGCGCTGCACTATTCATTTTTTAGAGAACCTGCTGCGGCAAAAACTGACATTTATAAAGAAAAAAAAAATACATTTAAATTGATTTTCCCTGCAAGCTTTCTTTATTTGGACAAGCCGGAATCTAGACAATGGACATGTAGGACAGAGACATTTGCCTGCTATACTCTACAGCTGGTGGTGTGCTGCTGGCAGATGTGTTGCAAGGACCTGTGACCCCCTTTGCTATACCATCATCCCTATCAGTGGAGACTGCTGAGAGATCATGAGATATAGTGGGGACAAACATGAAAGGTGAGGAGTGAGGAGAATAATTGTGTCCCCTGTGTGTGGCTTTCAGGTGCTCTTGCCAATGGGCTGAGTGGTGGGAGGCTAAATGCCTTGTCAAGCATGTGGTACCCAAATGGCTGGTGTTTTTGTCACGCTTGATCTGCTTGTGGCAGAGATTGCAAATTGTAACAGTGTGATTGGCTGCACATGTGCTAAAAAAGGCCCAGACAGCTGAGCTGTGGGAAGTGGGCCGGAAGATAACAGCTCCACAATCTGATGGAATAGGGTGGATGCTTTCATCCTCATCATCACTGAAGCCAACTTTATAATATGCTGCGATTGGGGGAACATGACTGTCGAATTGTTGTTTATCAGTGTTCTCCCCTCTCTGTAGGCTCATGTTACTCCCTTCTTCTACCTCAGAACCAACATCAGAATCAAGTAATGCCTGTGCATCCTCAAGAAGCAAGTGATTGACACTGTGTTCAAATAATACAGCCGACTCCTCTATGCATTATGCTGGGGCTATGGCAGGAGTAGCTGTGGACAAGGAAGCAGAATAAGCCGCTCTGGCAGCTGCGATGTACTGCACACTAGTGTCTCAGCTTGGGTCATAGATGATGATGAGAATGAGTATGGTTTAGTAAGCCAGTCCACCACCTCCTCTGCATGCTGTGGCTGGATAGCACTGGCACCATCACTAAACAGAGACAAAGGTGCCCTGCCTAAGGACGAACCACATCCACCTTTGCCTGTGGACACAGACACTGCTGGCCCGCTTATAGTGGCATGGGAACATCTGCCTTTCCTTGTTGGCCTCCCAGATATGATGGGAGGGGTGGCTTATTACCCAAATTTAATAGAAACTGGGAAATGTGTGATTGGATGCACTTTTTTGAATGAAAAGTGGTGTTTGGTGATCTTTAAATTGAGGACTGCCGTCGACAGAGATGTACAAACTATAAAGAAAAAATTAAAAAGGGGGAACACCAGTGAACATCCCGCCAAGCGACCCACAAATTCGGGTGTTCGCCAAACGGGCTAATAGGCCCGTTCCTGACCCAGCTGTTAAATGGCCTCTTGTGATCCTCCCCTGGTCATGGTTCAGTATGCTTCCACTTCTGAGGGTATTTTACATTGTTGAATTTTTTTTTAGATGCTATGCTATTGAACACTGGGTAAATATGCCTCCTTTTCCCTTCTCCCCCTTCCTTTTCCTCTTTTCTACGTTTTTCTTTTGCTTGCTTATATTCAACTCTTATCTGTATACGCCTCGTGTACTGTTCTGTTTCCACAAAAACCCAAGAAATATAAAAAAAAGAAAGAAAATTGCCAGTACACTGAAACTTTAGTATTGCAGACCAACACATATATGGGTTTTACTTAAACCTGGACCTACTTGCCAGTAGGCTTTGCCAGTACGATATGGCAAAGGCACAAAGAGGGTCAGGCAAAGGAGGTGTAAAGTAGCAAGATGCTAAGACACAGCAGGTATCCTGACAATCAGACAGCAATTATGTACCTGAATGCATTGACATCATTACTTCCATTTCTGGCAAGTAGCAGCTTGACAGGGCAATGGGTTAACATGGCTATCTGGATGACAGCTCAATTTCTTGTCAAGGTTGATCATTTCTGAGAAAATGCAGGATGGTTATTGGGCAGCAGAATTCATGATAAGCATCCTGACTTCAGAGTATCATATATTATGTGTAATTCTACATCCTAACCTATATATATTTAAAGCTGAATACACAGAAGAAATTCATATAAGGGAGCTGTTTTACCTACCAAAGGATTTGATTTTCTGTCTATTCAGTTACACAAATCCTCCATATCACACAGCCCTTTCTGACAAAGGAGGAGATCTAATTTGTCTCTAAAATTCCACATTTTGAGGAGAGGAAGGTAGGTCTGGTACCTCAGTATCACCGAATTGGAAGTGATTGAAAAGTCTTGTTCATCAATCTCAATGCTGAGCACGTCCTAGTTCTCATCTATGTGCGGGTGCTCAGAGGCAGATCATGGACTTTCTCCCCCACACTAAACTTTTGCACATAAAACCCCATGCCAAGCCTTCAGCAATTCTGTTCTGTTTATACTACCTTCTGCACTCATATCCTGCACACACTGCACTTCTCTCCTTTACACATTGCACACCATCATACCTTTAATACTCCTTTCCTGCACATACTGCCTCCCATCATAACCTCTGTGCTCATCTCCTGTATACACTACCCATTGTCATAACCTCCACTCATTTCACTAAAACTATATTCCTGCAAATACTACCTGCTGCCACATTTTCTACACTACTCTGCATGTTCCTAGTACAGTGAAACCTCGGACTGCAAGTAACGTGGTTTACGAGCGTTTCACAGTATGAGCTTTTCTTTTTAAATCCTGACTTGATTTGCAAGCGTTGTCTCGAAGACGAACAGGATTCAACCCTCTGAGGTGTGCAGTACCGCATTTGGCCAGAGGTGCGGGGGCGCCGGTGACACTCAGAGACGCTCGAAGACGCTCGGAGACACTTGGTTCCTGAGTGTCTCCGAGCGTCTTCACGTGTCTCTGAGTGTCTCCGGCGCCCCCCGCACCTCTGGCCACATACAGTACTGCATACACCAGCAGTCACTGTGGAACAAATTATCTGAGTTTCCATCGATTCCTATGGGGAAACCCACTTTGATGTATGAGTGCTTACAGAAGTTCCAGGAGCTTACATGCTTCTGGAATGGATTATTCTCATAATCCAAGGCACTACAGTATTCCATTATGTTTTCTGCAGGTATTCTAGGTAGAGAGTACTACCATCCTTCTCTGGACAACCAGACAAATTCTGAACTTCTGTACCCTCTGGGAGTACTCAAGGGAGGAGGTCGTCATCAATGTCACTTTGTGCAGCCAAAGGTTCATTGGCTTACACACCGTTCACTGTCCCTAATATCAAGGTTACCACAGACTCTGGATTTTTGTGCCTTGGTTCTTTCTGATTGGGATGTCACACTATGGAATATAGCAGGCCTAGTTTTCTGGAACTTTTCTCTCATGCAATAATATAATGTTTCTCCATCAATGGAAGAGAATCAGTCAGTGACATAATTTTCCCCTGGTACTGGGAAATAGTGCTGTGCTCTAACATAGAGACACGTTGCTCAAGCATTCCAAGGAAGATAAATTCCTTTAACCAGGACAAGATGTTGCTAAAATATACTGGGGAGCAAGGAGTCACGTCTCTTAAAGATCTATCGTTATAATATTTTATGTTACAGGTCTGTTCCCTATGAGACAGCAGTTATGAATGGGATGGTTGATTCGTAGCTGCAGCTGGTCTTGGCTGTGAGCAGTAGAGTAGCGTGGGTTGTCAGTGCCTAGGGCAAGGCAAGTCATTTGCACCCCTAAACCCCCACCAATCCTAACTTACTTACAGCAGAGCGGCCAGCCAATAATCCAGACATAACGCCAGAGTTACAGGCTGGCTGGAAAGAATGACAATAAAAACCTGTTATAGGGGGAGGGAAACCTCTTTATTATTATGCCGATTGCCCTCTCACCAATTTTCAAAAATCCCCCCCACAGCTCTCACCTCTGCACAACCCCCCCCACACACACACACACAAACTTCACAAATTCCCCCCACGCTTTACAGCTCTCACCTCTGCAGAAATCCTCCCCACTCTTTACAAATTCCCCCCTTCACATATTCTGACCCCACTCTTCAAAAATCCCCTCCCCCCACTCTTCACAAATTCTGACCCCACTCTTCAAAAATCCCCCCCTACTCTTCACAAATTCTGACCCCACTCTTCAAAAATCCCCCCCCCCCCCACTCTTCACAAATTCTGACCCCACTCTTCAAAAATCCCCCCCCCCCCCACTCTTTACAGCTCTCACCTCTGTAGAAATTCCCCCCACTCTTCAAAAATCCCCCCCCCCACTCTTCACAAATTCTGACCCCACTCTTCAAAAATCCCCCCCCCACTCTTCACAAATTCTGACCCCACTCTTTAAATACCCCCCTCTTTACAGCTCCCACCTCTTCAGAAATCCCCCCCACTCTTCACAAATTGTCCCCTTCACAAATTCTGACCCCACTCTTCAAAAATCCCCCCTCTTTACAGCTCCCACCTCTGCAGAAATTCCCCCCACTCTTCAAAAATTCCCCCTTCACAAATTCTGACCCCACTCTTTAAAAAATCCCCCCCACTCTTCAGAAATTCTGACCCCACTCTTCAAAAATCCCCCCCTCCACTCTTTACAGCTCTCACCTCTGCAGAAATTCCCCCCACTTTTCACAAATTCCCCCCCTTCACAAATTCTGAACCCACTCTTCAAAAATCCCCCCCCCCCCACTCTTCAGAAATTCTGACCCCACTCTTCAAAAATCCCCCCCCCCCCCACTCTTTACAGCTCTCACCTCTGCAGAAATTCCCCCCACTTTTCACAAATCCCCCCCCTTCACAAATTCTGACCCCACTTTTCAAAAATCCCCCCCCCCCACTCTTCAGAAATTCTGACCCCACTCTTCAAAAATCCCCCCCACTCTTCACAGCTCTCACCTCTTCACTAATACCCCCTTCTTCCCACAGCTCTCACCTCTTCACTAATACCCCCTTCTTCCCACAGCTCTCACCTTGTCACACATCTCCCCACCCCCCCAGCTATCATCTCTACACTACACCTCCAACCTCACCACAGCACCCCCTCTTTTCCTTCCACAGCTCTCTCCCGCCTCTTTAAAAGAGTCTTACAGTGGTTCAGCCATCAATGCTCTGGTAGATGTGTGCTGTGCGCAGGCTTCTTTCCCCAACTCATCAGAACAGAACAGAATCGCGAGAACAGACCTGAGGAGGGAAGATTGTCAGAACATTTCACTCGAATATGTGCTACACAGGTTGGACAAGCAGGGACAGGAACGGCCTCTAAAAAGCACAACAGGAACTAAAAAAAAAGGCAGTTGAGGCTTCAGGATCGGAGCACCCACCAACATATGCTCTACCCCACACATGCCCTGAGTGGCTGGCCATGTTTCACAGAAACAGGTAGGGGAAGTGATTAGTGCACAAACTTCCTCTGGCACCTTCTGAGTTTTGTGGCAGGTTGGAGAGAACAGGGTCATGTTCTGGCTGAAAAAAAGCCCTGGCTGTAATTAGGTACGTGGTCGGCTGGGGCATCAGGCCCAGCACACTCGGGGCAGCGTGGGATTCATTTCTGTGCCCCTCTAAATGTTGCATCTGGGCCGACTGGTCCCCTCCCCCCCACAGTAGGTCAGTGGTTGTGAGCACTTTCCCACAACAAACACAGGCAAGAGGAATACAGAGGAAAGGGGGGAAATGTCAGCCACTGCATTCCTCTTGCCGTTGCTTGCCTAAGCAAAGTGTTCACAAACATGCCACAGCTTTGAATCAACCATTTCCTTCAAAGCTGTTGTCAGATTGGCCAAGCCAGTGCTCAACTAGAGTTAGAAAGCACTTAGAAACTTGGGACAAAGTATTACATGTGCTTTGTCCCATGGGAACAGAGCTGTAAAAAAAATGATGATGGTAGATCTTCTTTAAAGGGGCAATTCACCTTGTCTTAAAAATTACAACAAAGGCACCTTTGGGAATATTTAGTAATAGCCATCTGATATTAAAAGATAACTACAGGCTTTGTGCTCTTTCTATACTTTATTTTTCTTTTCTCCCTATTCTTCTCACGGAGGCCATTTTCACTAAGGGGAGATTAAACATTTCCATTTACTTCCTGGAATTCGGACCAGAACTTTGGGTCTGCCTCCTGGTAGATGTGACAGTGAGTAGAAAGGCACTGGGTATGTAGCCTTCCCAGGAAGCATCAGTGAGACCAGGGTTACATCTCCAGTGCCTCATTCAACAAGGAAGTGGAAATACAGTAATTATAAGTAAATGAAAAATGTTTGTTTTATTAATAAATGTATGATGATTTCATATCAGCACACAAATCCGCATGCTGATGCAATTTTTTGTGAAAGGGAGAAATGCACAGATTCAAGACCTCTTACAGCCTACCACATTAGACCTAGGGCTCTCTGACATATTAAAAATATACAGGCTTTTCTGTCAAAAACATTGAAATCATTTAGCACTGGATATTTACAGATATACTGTATTGTCTTCTTTCCTACTATATGAAAGGTTAACTTTTTATAAATATCCAGTTCAATCACATTAAAATGTATGACTAACAGATAGTATTGGATGTGGAATAGTACAGCTTTCACTATTCAGCTTTTCCTTTTTAAGAATTGGGTATGACTCAGGCACTCCTGTAATATGCTTTTTATTAGTCTTTTCAGAGCACTTCAAATCTGATCATTTCTGAGCCATTTTTATCTTTATAGCTCAGGAGAATTATTTGCAGACTTACAAAAATTCCCAGACAACTAAATCTTATTCCTCAGAATGCTCACTTATTAAATCCATATGCATCGCAGCTTTTCTCACTGTTATAAGGGAAACGTATTGCTATAGTTTATCTGTAGACGGAAGAACTACCTTACAAGGATACAGCAACTTACACTGATTATTTAATTTGCCTATTAGTTATCCAAATCATTTATATTATAGAGAGTTTCAGTTAATGTGCAGAAAACCTTGGCTTGTGTCATACTAATAAAAAAAAATCAGTTGACACGTGTGCAGGTGTGTCATAATATCAGTTACTATTGTAGTCTTTAGCCTCTTTCAGCCTAATGAGGACCTCTACGGCCAAAAATAGCTGACATCCTTCTGTAAGTAGTGGGTTGTGAGGCATAGTGGGTGCAAGGTGTAAGTTATTGGGAGCCAGACACTTCTTGAATGCAAAAGAGAAGTTTATTTCTTTTACATGCTTTCTTTTATGAAGGAAAGAGGGTTAGGGCTAGGACACCCTTAAGCAGTTGCAATTTCAATTGGCAGACTCAGGGACTTCAATAGGAGGACAGCCATACAGAGAAAGGCCCCAGCAAGGTGCCACATCTGCACATGCAGGATTGCTGTCTCCTATGGTACTAGTCTTTGACAGTTCCTAACACAAATCGTAACAGTCCTCTCAGCTTTACTACAATTTTTATCTGTAGTTCTTCAGCCCTTTGAGCTCCTGGTCTCTCACTGGACCCTCTGATTCACTGACTCTGAATCCTTGGAGCTCCTCAAAGCTTTGCAGTGGTATCTCCCTCAAGTGTCACCCATGCTTCCCTGCTGGGTCCCTAGCTTGGCACTCCAGATACTTCTCAAGCTTCACCCCTGCTAACCGGCTCGGTCCCTGCTTGACACACAAGGCTGTTCTGCAAGCATCACCTCTGCTGGCTGGGTCCCTGACTTGATCACCACCTGAAGTTTCCCGATTCTCCACGTGCCCTTTCGGTGAGAATGCTGCTGTGTCACTGTGGTCCCTGGTAACAAGCTGGGCAGTCCCTTTGTGGCGACAGCTTCCCTTCTACCTCCGACCACTGACAGGTTCTTCGGCCAGGAGAACCGTCTCTTCTGGTTTGACTGCAAGCTGCAGTCCAAACCCTGCGCTGCCCTCTTACTTCTGGATAGGCCCTCACACAGCTCGGCAGCCAGATGCCCCCAGGATAGGCCCAATCTCTGGCCTAGCAGCCCGGGGCATACAACACATGTCCACCCAGACAGCCATCCAGGTGGCACAGAACATAGATCACCTGACTCCACCCAAATATATAGGTTCTCCCAGCAGGCCAAGGGATTAAAAAAAAACCCTGCCCATTTGCGGAGATACCCCATTTACCCATAACCCGACGTTCGGTTGCCCTTCTCATATCTAATACCACCAAGTGCCCGGCCACTTAGTGGTAGAAGAGAAAAGTACAACAAGGTCAAACTTAGGGAGAAATCAATGGGTCGCTATCAATTAACCAGGATAACTACTGCTGGAAAGTAAATTTGTGAGGAGCTCCCTGCCTAAACTACAGGGTGCTACATCGTATTATACTCTATATAATTGTACTATAATGTGCAATGGCCAGCCTACCTCTCCCATTCCATATGCCACTGTCACTTTTTACATGAGGGATTCTACCTCCAGTCCATAGAGTTCCATCCCACAGAACACCATCTGCCTCTCCTCTAAATCCTGCTTGCAGCATGCACAATTCACTTCCCAGTAGGGTTCTCCCGATAACGATACTAGTATGGGTACCGATACCAAGCATTTGTGTGAGTACTTTTACTCACACAAATGCTCCCGATGCTTAATCCGATATCTGGGAATGAGGCGGCGTTGCTCGCAACCGGAAGTCAGCGGGCGTAGAGGGCGGAGCGGAGAGCAAGTCCTCACCAGGCTGGCAGCAGTGGAACTAGGTAAGATGGCCGGCAGGGATGCAGGACACAGCCGCATGCTCCATTAGAATCGGTGACCAGAGTCATCACATTCGGTAATGGAAGTGATGTTCCGGGTCTCCGTCAGAGGTTGAACATCCTGACACCAATCTTGGTACACCCTGCACTCATCCGCAGTAATCCAGCAGCAGACATCTTGTTACACCCAGCAGGTGGGTGTAACAAGATGTCTGCTGCTGCTTACTGGGGCCAAGTGCAAGGTGTACCAATGTGGGCATTGCAGCATATACTATATCATAAATTACATGAATCATGAGAGGAAAGGGAGGCTTTTGCAATGCTATATTCCATATAGCAATGCAAAAACCATCCTTTCCTCTCATCATTCATGTCATTTATTATGCCAGGCCAGCAATTGCCAATCAGTGCTGCATTTCAGTGTCCATCAGTGCCCATAAGGGCCACCTATCAGTGCCCATCAGTGCATGCCCATCAGTGCCCATAAGTGCCACCTATCAGTGCCCATAAGTGCCGTCTATCAGTGCCCATAAGCGCCCCCCGATCAGTGCCATCTATCAATTATAAGGAAGATAGCATTAGTCTGTATTGTGCTTTGAAAACTGTCACATGACATTAAAAAAAAGTATTGGTAATCGGTATCAGTATTTGTACTCGGTCTTAAAAAAGTGGTATCGGGACAACCCTACTTCCCAGTATCCATTGAAGCACTGAGATGGCCCTTTCAGTACAGAAATCTGTTGAGTACACACAATGGCATAGCTAGCACATCTGGCACCCGGGGCTGGTCATTTTTTTGCAAAAATGGTATGTGGCAATATAGCATTACTGCGCCAAAACTGTGGGTGTGGTCAGATTACATCAACAGTGGGAGGGGCTTAACCACTTCCCGCCCACCCTATAGCGGATTGACGTCCGGGAAGTGGTTCTGTTATCCTGACTGGGTGTCATATGATGTCCAGCAGGATAACATGCCGCTGCGCGCCCCCGGGGGCGCGTATCGCGGCAATCGGTGTAGCGCTGTGTCAGCCTGACACACTGCTACACCGATCTTGGTAAAGAGCCTCCGGCGGAGGCTCTTTACCACGTGATCAGCCATGTCCAATCACGGCTGATCACGCTGTCAATGGAAAGAGCCGTTGATTGGCTTTTCCTCACTCGCGTCTGACAGACGCGAGTAGAGGAGAGCCAATCGGCGGTTCTCCTGACAGGGGGGGTCTGCGCTGATTGTTTATCAGCGCAGCCCCCCACAGATCACCACACTGGACCACCAGGGATCGCCACTAGGACCACCAGGGAAGGGGCAACATGTGGATGGCCAGGTATGTACCCCATTGCCATCCACATGTGCCCAATGTGCCCAATCTGTGCCAATCAGTGCCCACAAATGGGCACTGATTGGCACCATTATGTTCCAGCAATGCCCCCAATATGTTTTATGAGTGCCACCTGTCATTGCCCATCGGTGCCACCTGTCATTGCCCATCGGTGCCACCTGTCAGTGCTCATCTGTGCCCATCAGTGCCCATCTGTGCCCATCAGTGCCCACCTATCAGTGCCCATCAGTGCCACACATCAGTGCCACCCATAAGTACCTATCAGTGCCACCCATATGTACCAATCAATGCCACCTACGAGTGCCCATCAGTGCCGCCTATGAGTGCCCATCAGTGCCGACTATGAGTGCCCATCGGTGCCACCTATGAGTGCCCATCAGTGCCGCATACCAGTGCCACCTATCAGTGCCCATCAGTGCCGCCTATCAGTGCCCATCATCAGTGCATGTCAGTGCCACCTCATCAGTGCCACCTCATTAGTGCCACCTATCAGTGTCCATCAGTGCCGCCTATCAGTGCCCATCATCAGTGCCCGTCAGTGCCACCTCATCGGTGCCCATCAGAAAGCTCTATTTGTGGGAACAAAATGATAAAAAATTTGTTTGGGTACAGTGTAGCATGACCACGCAATTGTCATTCAAATTGCGACAGCGCTGAAAGCTGAAAATTGGTCTGGGTGGGAAGGTGTCTAAGTGCCCGGTATTGAAGTGGTTAAAGGGCCTTATGCTTTAATGACTGTGCCACAAGCAAGTATGTAACAGACAGTACAAACCTCAGTACACTAATGTTAATAAAATAAAACTGTTCTTTTGTATACCCTTTACTATACACAGCTAACCTTAAAGTGATATTGAAGTCTTGTTTTTTTCTTTTTTTTTTAAACAAACATGTTATACTTACCTGCTTTGTGTAGTGGTGGTTTGCACTTTTCTCGGGTCCCTCGCCAGCCTCTCCCTCCTACCAGGTGCCCCCACTGCAGGCGTGCTCCCGAGCTATGGCTCTGTGTGTCCATTCACACACGGAGCCATGTCTTGGCCCCACCTACTCTATCTCCTGATAGGCTCACTGGCTTGTGATTTACAGCAGCAGGAGCCAATGGCTCCCGCAGCTGCCAAAAGCCAATCAGGGGTGCGAAGGGATACATGCATCCCTTCCTGTCTGCATGTCAAATTTTGACATTTGACTGTCCATGCAGCTGCTGCGTCCCAATTGACTTTGACTGGACTGCCTGCACAGGGATGCACAGAACACCATGCATCCCCACACAGTACACGGCCATCATTCTGGGCATGGTTGCATATGCTCCATGTGAAAGAGGCCTAATAGTCATGTGGGCCAGATAGCAGGAAAGAGGAGATGTCGGGTGTGACGAACGCAGGTGTCAGATCCCTGCCCTCCTCACTAACTCGCGACAAAGGACCAGCCAACCTCACACCACGCTGTCACTTACGTAACAATGCCACTCTCAGCTGCGCCCAGCACAAAGATTTTCCAGCTTGCGGGACCGCAATCTAAATGCCAACAGCGATTGTCACTGGGCTAATCACGCAATTAACCCTTTAATTGCCACCACTGATGTTTGTTTTTTGAAGGGTCAGGACTTCCATCAATTTAGCAATACGAATTATGATTTCAGAATAAGCGTTTGCAAGACACACTGCCGCCACAGACAGGTCTGCTCTGGGGCCTTACTCTAAAACAGTAGTGCTCTTTAAGAGGCAGGTTCGTTTATAGCTTGCATTAAGAGCTTTAGAGACAAGGTTAACACTTTTCAACATAAGGGTTTATTATGAAAAGGTCAAGTTGGTACAAATAAAACATTTACAGAAAAAAGGATGTTTCAAAAGGATAAAGACAATATACAGCCACAAAGAAATAAGGTAGAATTGGGGAGGAAGAATACTTGCAATTAATGTCCGAGGGTTGATCAGAATTTCATCGATGAGCTGGGTAATCGGTTCTCAAACGTGGTAGATGTTCCTGCTTGGATGGTAAAAGGAGAACTGACCATTGTCTTGGCAGCTCCCCTTCTCTCAGATCAAAGGGGTGTTGACAGCGACCAGTGACCAATCGTCTGGTCATCTTGTAAAGGGGTTGGTTGCTGGGAGTAGTCCACACTCATGACCATGTCCCAGGTACACTTTGTGATACATATTCATATCTCTGCATCTCTACTGTTTACAGACTGCAAATATCCATATTATTGTACAGCGTGATATTTGCTTCAAGACGAATACACACATGCCAGATCTTCAAGGCCTGTTTACCTAGGAGGAATAAGGGGTACCAGTGGTTTCTCATATGACCTGACATAGGGGTGTCTAGACTTGAAATGTTACAAATTATCTGAGGAAACTAAATATGTCCACATTATGTCTGTTCTATTATTACTTTGGAAGTTATAAAACATGCTGAAATTTAATACTTATTGCACTGTTTAAGTTTTATGTGCACTAAAGTATTTACGATCGGAGTCTGCTGGTTCTCTGAATTGAGAGAGTGACAGTTTTACGTCAGGCCTGGACATCCTGCCAGGCCGACATGAGCTGTTTTTACAGACCTAGCCTGGTTCTGCTTTTTCTGTTGAGATAAACGTTCCTTTGAAATAGAAAACTATGAATTCCTGAACACCAGGGAGATTTTTCTGTAATATTACTGTTAGCCAAGCTGTCATGGCTGCCCTAAGGTTCGCAAATGACATGGCCACTAGCTACAGCTTTGTGATATCATTACATCGGGTAATTACAATAGAAATATGGGAATTTTATTTTTGAATAATATTTACCTAGGTGGATGCTGCATCTGTCCCCCGCCGGCTCCAAGGCTGAAAACCTGAACGATCCAACACTGCTGATCGCTTGGTTCTCACAGCTCCCTGAGCTGAGAGCTGGTGGCTGTCAGTCTCTTGCTCTCCGCTCTGCCCCCCC
This sequence comes from Lithobates clamitans, assembly GCA_037952925.1. NCBI lineage: Eukaryota > Metazoa > Chordata > Amphibia > Anura > Ranidae > Lithobates > Lithobates clamitans. Next base: position 245,985 of record JBBGZY010001381.1, read on the forward strand.
CCCCCCCCCCCCGTGCAGCATTTTCACTCATCACACATAGGCCAGCCCATCCACTTAAATGGGCTTCCCTACACGCAACAATTGCCCCAAAGAAGCTTCAGAACTTTTTTTTACAGCGGAGCTTGGTGCGTTTTTACTGTGATTTTTTAAAATTGCATAATAAATTTTGGCCAAATTTAATACTGCTACATATCTTTGGTAAAAATAATCCAATGAGTATTTTATTGCTGGGATGGATGAGTATTGCTGGGATGGGCACATATCAGTGTTGTGAGCACTACACATCCAGCCCACAGCGCTGCAGCAATTGATCTCTCCCCTCTCTGTACCGATCTGTACAGAGAGAGGAGAGAGAAACGGGACGTGACGCTGGTTTGTTTACAAGTGATCGCTCAGACATTTGAGGGAGCGTTCACGTGGTAAACGGCCGCTATCAGTGCCCATTTACCGTGATCCGTGATGGGCCGGGTCCTCGGGACCTGGTGGTCACGGATATTCCCGGGTGCGCGCGGGAGCAAGATTCTGGGAGGATGTCCATGGACGCCCTCCCAGAATAAGCCGACTATGCTGTAGCCGTCTTTCGGCTATGGCCCGGTCGGCATGTGGTTAAAGCAACAATTTCACTTTCAGGCCCTATTCACATCTAGCATAGTGGAAGCACACATGGGACATTTTGGCGTTTTGTGGGTTGCATGATTTTTACTGTGCGTTTTGCAGCATTTGCCACTCCTTTTTTCACATGGCAAAATGTGTGTTTGCGTCTATGTTTGGTGTACCATTAACAATTAATGGTACTGAAAGCGCAACTAGTATTTTTAGGTGTATAAAGGTGGCCATACACTATCAAATCTGATTGTATGATCTCCTTTAGATTTATCGAATTTATATAATAGGAGGCAACACCTATTTGGAAATGGAAAGTCATACATCACAGCTATGCATCACACTACAATATTTACTAAAAGTATTTCTTCCTGCACTTAGCATCTACAAAATCTTTAACTAATTAATCAAACTATATCATCTTGAGGACACTGCTCTTGACAGCCAGTAGGCACAGAATACTTAGGGGTTGATTTAGTATTTTTCAGTCAAGGCACCCTTTCAAATTATGCACAATCCCAAGGCACCCCATTCTATATTCTAATACAACTAAACTAATAGTTTTACAAATTCCTGCAAGATCCACACAGATCCAAGATCCACACAGCTAGGTACACCCAACGTTCGATATGATTTAAGCTTCTAAATCAAATACACCTTTGCACACTGGACCTGAGTAGTATTCTATTGTTTCTCTTCTCCCTCACTCAGCTAATGTGACCCCAGTGCTGATAGAGAAGGGCAGTAGAGTGGGCAAACAAGGATGCTGTGCAGGAGCCTGAAGTCCTCCTTATCAATCAATTATGTCATTGATTGTTGGGACGCTAGAAGGTTGTAATAGTGCAGAATGAAAACCAGTGGTTTTGAGAAACTAAAGGGCAGGCTTGATCCACAATACAATTTTTGGGAAATTTTTAGGCATTTTGCCAAGGCACCCATGAAGAAACCTGAAGGCACCCTGGTTGAAAAATGCTGCTCTAGAACTTCCATACTCCTGGAGTAAAAATCTAATAACATGTTAGTAATAGAATTAGATTTTGAGCATGCACTACAGACACAGATTTAACCGTGTGATATATAACGTCTTTATAAATAAAACTAAGTTTTATGAACAAAAAAAAATATTGCTTTTTAACAAACAGAAGTGTAATGTTAAAATATAACTACCCCCCCCAACAAAAAAAAAACGGTAAACTCTATTGGTTTTAATGCCAGGCTGCACGTCGGGATGGGGAAGTAAATGGCAGTGAGGGAGTGCACAGGGCAGGGTGAATTATACTTTAGGGATAGGGAGATGACCTGCAAGTGGGTATGGGGAAGTAAATGGCAGTGAGGGAGTGCACAGGGCAGGGTGAGTTATATTTTAGGGATAGGGAGATGACCTGCAAGTGTGGATGGGGAAGTAAATCAGAGTGAAGGAGTGCACGTGTCAGGGAACTGCACATTCTGGGGAGGCTGTTGTTTTACACAGTGCTAAGCACTGCTACCTTGCCGGGAGGGGAAACACTCACTGGAGGAGTTCCCTTCTGTGGTTTGCAGGGCACTGTTCCAGAACTCCCAGGCAGCAGGCAGACAGAAGGAGCCTTTGTCTCCCAGCCAATATGGCTTTCCGATAGATTCAGGGGCCTGGGGCTTTAACAGACAGGTATAGCTCCCAGTACAGTGAAAGCTCAGGTGGATACTGGAGGTTTTAGTCGACTAAAATGTGCTGGAAATTTCAGTCAACTAAAATAAGACTAAAACAAAAACAATTCAGTTGACTAACATATAACTAAAACTGCATTTTAGTCAAAAGACTATGACTAAAACTGAATCAAAATTTGAGATTAAAAATAACAGTGACAGAAAATGTTTTCCTTATTAGGATTCCCAAGTATATTACATTTTTTGATTTTGGGTTTAGATGTGATTTATGGCAGGTCAATTGGGATATACCAAGAGCAGTATCTCATACTAACCTCAGTTCTTGTTTCAGTTACCTTATATTAGTTATCCTGAATCTAATTGGTTTGCTATTACCACTGGTTATTATTATTATTATACAGGATTTATATAGCGCCAACAGTTTACGCAGAGCTTTATAATATAAAAGGAGACAATACAGTTACAATACAATAAAATACAAGAGGATTAAGAGGGCCCACTTACAATCTAATAGGGTGGGGTAGGTGGTACAAAAGGTTGTAACTATGGGGAATGAGCTGGTGGAAGTGGTAGGAGATTAGTTGGAGATGTGATAGGCTTTCCTGAAAAGATGAGTTTTCATGGATCGCCTGAAGGTAGCAAGAGTAGGGGATAGCCGGAACAGTGGAGGTAGTGAGTTCCAGAGGATGGGAGAGACTCCGGAGAAATCCTGGAGACAAGAATGGGAGGAGGAGACGAGAGAGCTTGAGAGTAGGAGGTCTTGAGAAGAGTGGACAGGACAATTTGGGTGATATTTGGAGACAAGATTAGTAATGTAGCTCGGGGCAGAGTTGTGAATGGCTTTGTATGTTGTGGTTAGTATTTTGAATTTAATTCGCTGGGTGATTGGGAGCCAGTGTAGGGATTGGAGGAGAGGGTTGGCAGACACTGAACGGTTGGTAAGGTGGATAAGTCTGGCAGCAGCATTCATGATAGACTGAAGAGGGGATAGCCTATAGAGAGGCAGGCCAATGAGAAGGGAGTTGCAATAGTCAAGGCGAGAGATAACAAGGGAGTGAATGAGTTGCTTGGTGGTTTCATTTGTTAAAAAGGAGCGAATTTTAGAGATGTTACGGAGGTGAATTCTACAAACTTTTGACAACGATTGGACTTGGGGCTGAAATGACAAGTCAGAGTCTAGGATTACACCTAGTACCCTGGCGTGAGGGGAGGGACTGATAGTTGCATTGTTGATTTTGATGGAAAAGTCGTGGATGGGGCATGGGCGGGGGGGGGAATATTAATAGTTCAGCTTTAGAGAGATTTAGTTTAAGGCAGTGGTGCCACATCCATGTTGATATGTCAGTTAGTAAGTTAGTAATGCGAGAGGAGACTGAAGGAATGAGGTGAGGAGTAAACAGATAGATTTGGGTGTCATTGGCGTATAAGTGGTATTGGAAGCTGTGGGCGGTTATCAAGTGACCAGCTACTGGTTTAATGAAAATGACAGAATGTGCATAATGGAATGTTTAGGGGCCCCGTGCACTCGCGATGTCTAACTATAGGCTTCCTTCCTGGTGGTTTTGTGCTCTTGGGAGGTCCGGTGCAGCGTCCAGCCCCACTGCTGGCAGTCTGTAATGCAGAGAGCCCTATATGCCGGTACTACTTGATACAGTGTTCAGCCCTGGCCAACAGGCTGTGGTACTGGCATTCAGGGTCTTCTCCTTTCAGGGACAAAGGTCCAGAACACAAAAGACCTGCGTTTCAGACCAAGGGGCCTAGGGAATCACGTGATTCCTAAAATGAACCAGTGTGATTTTGGATGGAAGCACACAGAATCTGGCAAAGATAATCATACGATGTTAATCTTAACAAACCAGTTATACAATACCTGAGCAGCAGCACGTCCAGACAAACAGAGCTGATCTGTAAAGCAGTTCACAGCAGGGTCCTGAGAGCTTTCAGCCTCCCTGGTAATGCTACTGTGCTCATTAGATGTTTGCAGAAGGCACTGGACAATACCAATTAGGCTTGTCATTTCCTCAGGTATTTGCTGTACAAGTACATTGATGATTAGGAAAAAGGACAGAGTGTCCAGGAGAGAAAAGCTAATTTATAAGTGTTATCTCTGTGAATATTTTAGAACTGAACAGTGTGTGCCATACAGGCAAGTGTACTTTGAAACTGTCTGGTTAAATTCCTACTGACTTCTCGGGTCCAAGTAAAATATCACACTTTTTATCTCAGAACTTTTTTAGGGTGCATTCACACTCATAGCTACCTGAATTCCTGTTTTAGTAACATTATATTAGTTATCTTGAATCTAAGTGGTTGCTATTGCCACTGGTTTACCAAAAAAGACAGAATGTGCATAGTGAAATGTTTAAGGCCCCTTGCACATTAAATGTCCAACTGTTCTTCAGGGACCCCGGGTTTTCCAGCTGCCTTCAGTTAAATTGAATCGTACTTCCCCTCTGCTGCATGCACGCTGGGCATTACGAATCAGACCAAGAGGGTGAACTGTGCCTGGGCTCAGTTAAAACTGCCCGTGTGAGTGCACCCTTAACTGTTCCCAGGCATGGTTCGGAGCACTCAGGGTGCACTCCCACTGGCACTTTTAACCAGTCCCAGTTCACCCCCTTGGCCTGGTTGGATGGTGTAGTTTGAGTGCTGCCCTAAACTGTGCCCAGGATTGGTTAGGTGTACCACTTGAAAGAGGTGGTCCCATGCATGGTTCATTTGTGGACAGCACAGAACTCTCTATAGATGACTGTGGTCTGGTTAGCAGAGGTGATGATGACATAAGGGGGTGATCCTTTTTCCAACTCAGTGATTCTGTTTTTGTTTTTTGTTTTTTTTCTTTGTTTTTTTTCTGACATGTTGGTGTTATATCTTTCACTTGGATGTTATAAGGTGCACGAGTAAATACAGATGGATAAAACAAAAATCGTGGCTGTCTTCATTTCTGTCTGCAAAGCAACAAAATGTGATTATTTTAAAAGGGGGGTGATTCTTTTCTTTACCCACTGTATATAGGGAAGCAAACTGGAAGGCGAGCCAGAAAGTGATGGAAGAAAACAAACAACCAGAGTACAATGCTAGCTGTCTGTCAATAATGGGGAACTTATGCTGTTAAAAGAGATTGATTAACCACTTCAGCCCCGGGAGATTTGGCTGCTCAATGACCAGGCCATTTTTTGCAAAACGGCACTGCATCGCTTTAACTGACAATTGCGCGGTCGTGCGACTTTGTACCCAAACAAAATTTACATCCTTTTTTTCCCACAAATAGAGCTTTCTTTTGGTGGTATTTGATCACATCTGCGTTTTTTTATTTTTTGGGCTATAAACAAAAGAAGACCAAAATTTAAAAAAAAACCCAATATCTTTTACTTTTTGCTATAATAAATATCCCAATTAAAAAAAAAAAAAAAAAAAACAATTTTAGTTTAGGCCAATATGTATTCTTCTACATATTTTTGATAAAAAAAATCGCAAGCGTATATAGATTGGTTTGCGCAAAAGTTACTAGTAATCGCAGTGATCAACGATTTTTATCGGGACTGCGATATTGCGGCGGACATATCGGACACTTTTGACAAATTTTTGGGACCAGTGACAATTATACAGCGATCAGTGCTATAAAAATGCACTGATTATCATATAAATGTCATTGGCAAGGAAGGGGTTAACACTAGGGGCGATCAAGGGGTTAAATGTGTTCCCTAGATGTGTTCTAACTGTGGGGGAGTGGGACTGACTAGGAGGAGACAGAGATCGGTGTTCATACATAGTATAAACATAGTATGAACACACAATCTGTCTCCTCTCCCCTGAGAGAACCGGATCTGTGTGTTTACACACACAAATCCCGGTTCTCACTCTGTCAAAAGCAATCACGGGAGCCCGCATTGCAATGACCGCATTGCGCCCACATGCGCCCCCTAGTGGCCAAAAGGCGAAGCGACGCAAGGTAACATAGTTTTGCCCAGGTGAGCGAACCTGCTGCATTACAACTGCGGTGGCTGGTCGGGAAGGGGTTAAAAAGATATGTTAGTGGTCCAACAACTATACCTCGAAGTTCTCTTAGAACTCTGGGATGAATACTATGGCCAACCCATTGCTTTTTTAACCACTTAAGGACCAAGCCTCTTTCTGAGATTTGGTGTTTACAAGTTAAAAGTAGGTTTTTTCGCTAGAAAATTACTTAAAGCCCCCGAACATTATATATTTTTTTTTCTAACACCCTAGAGAATAAAAGGGCGATCGTTGCAATACTTTCTGTCAAACTGTATTTGCGCAGAGGTCTTACAAGCGCACTTTTTTTGGAAAAAATACACTTTTTTGAATTAAAAAAATAAGACAACAGTAAAGTAACAGTAAAGTTAGCCCAATTTTTTTTTTATACTGTGAAAAATAATGTTATGCTGACTAAATTGATACCCAACATGTCACACTTCAAAATTTTGCCCGCTCGTGGAATGGCGACAAAATTTTACCCTTAAAAATCTCTATAGGCGACGTTTAAAAAATTCTACAGGTTGCATGTTTTGAGTTACAGAGGAGGTTTAGGGCTAGAATTATTTTGCTTGCTCTACTGATCGATACCTCACATGTGTGGTTTGAACACCGTTTTCATACGCGAGCGCTACTCACGTATGCGTTCGCTTCTGCACGCATACTCGGCGGGACAGGGCATGTTTAAAAATATTTTTTTTTCATATATATTTTACCTTTTCTTTTTTATTTTTACACTGTTCTTTTAAAAAAAAAATTGTGTCACTTTTATTCCTATTATAAGGAATGTAAACATCCCTTATAATAATAGAAAAAAAAGCCTGACAGGACCTTTTAAATATGAGATCTGGGGTCAAAAAGATATATTTACACTAAAATGCAATATAAAAAAATAAATAAATAAATGTCCCTTTAAGAGCTATGGGCGGAAGTGACGTTTCGACGTCGCTTCCGCCCTGCAATGATATGGAGACGGGTGGGGGCCATCTACCCCTCACTTGTCTCGATGCCTAACAGGGAGAAGAACCCGATCACCTCTGCCGCTACCGACGGCTCCGGTAAGTGGCGGAGGGCACCTGAGCGCGACGGGAGGGGAGTTTCTCTCCTACCACCAATAAAAGTGATCTTGCTGGGAATCCGCCGCAGAGACTACTTTTATCTGAAAACGGACCGCCTGCTGAAGAAGAGGATATTTATATTATTACAACTAACTGCTGCCATACCATTGATAGCTCTCTTCAAATTAGCGACGTATAACGACGGCGGGCGGTCCGTAAGTGGTTAAGCTTTAACCGAGCCAGCTCCTCTGCTACCTTTGTCTCCAGAAATCCTAAAAATGAACCATCATTACTAGAACCAATATAATTCCCCAACTTGTTATTACTTGTACAATCTATCTCTGAGAAGACTGAACACAAGTAATTGTTTAAATTGATTGTACTATTAAATTGAGAAACCGGAGGATTGCTATGCCATAACAACCTGCACATACAATATAGAGCTACCCCCGAAGGAGCCACTTGGTAATTTCGAGTTCCATGTACTGCACCTCCACTCCAAGAACAACCTCGGCCCCTTTGACACACCTGGATGAAAAAAAATCACTACAAGCATGTATAAAGGCACAAGTATAACTACCTCTAACCTGGCTACTACCAGAAATAGACACACACCTGTTTAGTGACAGATGTACACAATCTAATGATACAAGTTAGAATAGATGGGAATTTGAACATAAATGAGCACACAACAGGTAAATTCAGACATAGTCTGCTAGACAGAGTAATAACTATACCAAAGTAACCAAAAATCAGGTTCTATCCCATTAAACTGGAATCAAACCCTGATCAGCAAATCAGTAAAGAATGATGCAAATAAACATTTACTGCAATATGAATAATATTGCTACACTGGATTTGAGTGCACTCTACGGGGTTGGCTAGGGTACTATGTAACATCTCCTAAAAGTTACTTTTCAACTAAGCAAATGGGCAGGGGTTTCTGGGTAGCAACGGTAAAAGGGCAGTCCTGTCTCTTCAGCCAGCTAACATTGTGGCTCAATAACCACTGGCACACTTGAAGACAGTCAACAAGGCCTGTAGGCAGTAGTAGAGCTATAAAGCATCTTTTTAGGTGGTTCCTAACTGCTCAGTCTCTGAAGTCCAAGCCCCACTGCTTTCCATATACAGCACGCTCCCTGGGGCTACATGTCCCATCATCCACCTCAAATATTTCCTGATTGGCCCCATCACTGTCCCATTGGGTCCGCAGCTATACCTGTCTCCTGGCTAAGCACAGCTGCTTCTTTCCCTAGTGTAGCAGCTGCGAGGTGGGGGTTAGTGGACATACAGCAGAGCACCCGGCTACACACATTTTTGGCTTTCCTGAGGCACAGAAGGCCGTAAATGCAATAATTCCTTGAAACATGGCCTTGAACAGGTAGTGGGAACTTAACATTTGTAATCGCTTTTCACTACTGAGAGAACACACTGTGTGCCCATAAAACCTTTGCCATTGGGCTCACAACTTAGACCACTCTAAGTAATTCTGCTCCATTTCAAGGATAAGGAATCTTTCCTCTGCCTGGCAAGACAACTAATATAGAACCCCTAGCAACCTCTGGAGAAAGCCTAGTTGGGAAAAGACTGCCCTAGACTGTCCATTGAGTGTACTATTCTAATATATACAACTTGCAGATTAGTACTGCTGGAATTCAATAGGGATTCCATGGTATAACAGAAAGACACATTGGTTTTTCAGAACCTTTTTCTGTAGAGGGATTATGTACAGATACAATTCAACGTAACTGTAGATTGATATGCCTTTTTGTCTTTATGATGTAAGCTTAGATTTGTTATAAAAAGTATCCTAAAAAAGATAAGTGACCATTATTCATTTGAATTAAATTTTCTTGAACAAAGAAAGCGCTCTACCCTATCTATAGTACCAAAGGAGACACTACAACGTCATGAGTCAAAAATTTTGAATTGCCTTTTCTTAACAACCCAGAAATGTTCTTACAAGGATACTCTTATTGTTACGTACAATATACGGTGAATATCAGTTTGGGATTGCATTTTGTTACATTAGTCATACCTAATATGTTAGTTGGTGTAAAACAATCTCATCTCTTAGTTATCCTGTGAGGTTTTGTTCTCATTTTAGGAACATTACATTTGGTTATGATAAATAAAGATGTATACACTGACTTATTTAAATAGCTCCTCGAGGATAATACACTTTGGAAGAGCTGTGTTTGTTCTTTTATTTGATACAATGTCTGTTCCTTTGTAGTGGAGTTTGCATTGATGACCTTAGTATTTAAAAAGAGAGAAGAGTACATTAAATTATTTTTAATCATTATAATTGAATTATTAAATTACAGTCAGGTCCATAAATATTGGGGCACACAACACAATTCTAATCTTTTTGGCTCTATACACCACCACTATGGATTTGAAATTAAACAAACAAGATGTGTTTTAACTGCAGCCTTTCACCTTTAATTTGAGGGTATTTACATCCAAATCAGGTGAACGGTGTAGGAATTACAACAGTTTGTATATGTGCCTCCCACTTTTTAAGGGACCAAAAGTAATGGGTCAGATTAACAATCATCCATCAAACTTTCACTTTTTAATACTTGGTTGCAAATCCTTTGCAGTCAATTACAGCCTGAAGTCTGGAACGCATAGACATCACCAGAGGCTGGGTTTCATCCCTGATGATGCTCTGCCAGGCCTCTACTGCAAATGTCTTCAGTTCCTGCTTGTTCTTGGGGCATTTTCCCTTCAGTTTTGTCTTCAGCAAGTGAAATGCTTGCTAAATCGGATTCAGGTCAGGTGATTGACTTGGCCATTGCATAACATTCCACTTCTTTCCCTTAAAAAAACTCTTTGGTTGCTTTCGCAGTATGCTTCGGGTCATTGTCCATCCGCATTATGAAGCGCCGTCCAATGAGTTCTGAAGCATTTTGCTGTGAAGCGCCGTCCAATGAGTTCTGAAGCATTTTGCTGAATATGAGCAGATAATATTGCCTGAAATACTTCAGAATTCATCCTGCTGCTTTTGTCAGCAGTCACATCATCAATAAATACAAGAGAACCAGTTCCATTGGCAGCCATACATGCCCACGCCATGACACTACCACCACCATGCTTCACTGATGAGGTGGTATGCTTTGGATCATGAGCAGTTTCTTTCCTTCTCCATACTCTTCTCTTCCCATCACTCTGGTACAAGTTGATCCTGGTCTCATCTGTCCATAGGATGTTGTTCCAGAACTGTGAAGGCTTTTTTAGATGTTGTTTGGCAAACTCTAATCTGGCTTTCCTGTTTTTGAGGCTCACCAATGGTTTACATCTTGTGGTGAACCCTCTGTATTCACTCTGGTGAAGTCTTCTCTTGATTGTTGACTTTGACACACATACACCTACCTCCCGGAGAGTGTTCTTGATCTGGCCAACTGTTGTGAAGGGTGTTTTCTTCACCAGTGAAAGAATTCTTTGGTCATCCACCACAGTTGTTTTCCGTGGTTCTCCGGGTCTTTTGTTGTTGCTGAGCTCACCAGTGTGTTCTTTTTTTTAAGGATGTTCCAAACAGTTGATTTGGCCACACCTAATGTTTTTGCTATCTCTCTGGTGGGTTTGTTTTGTTTTTTTAGCCTAATGATGGCTTGCTTCACTGATAGTGAAAAATATTGAAGAGGAAACTATTTAAGAGGTTATTCCTGAAGGTCTCTGCCACATCCCAACAAAATGTAGAAAGAGGAAATTGCCCCAAAGGAATAGTATGGACAGGGAACCAACACAGGATCGATAGACAATAGATACAAAAGAAATATAAAAATATTAATTTTATTCAGTATACAAAAATAAAAACATTAGTGAAAATGGGAACAGGAATATAGAAATACAGCTGCTAAATGCTGCAGCAAACAATGACTCTGAGAACCAAAAGGTCAGAAGCAAATTGTAGCTGCAACAGAAAACCCTACATGTTTCGGAAAACACAAAAAGATTTTTGTGTTTCGCACCCTCTGTGTCTCTTTGGCAGTTCCTGTGAGCTCTGACCTGCCGCTCCACCCTGGAGTTGCAGCTCACCCTTAGCCACAAGTAGAGACTTGTCTCACATCTAAATTTACCGCATATTGAAGAGGGTAGTGAGTTCCAACTTATTGGGGTCACCCTAGAGTTATAACTCAACTTAGTGGACCTCCGGACGTGGGAATCTATCTATTTATACTATTGCTGTGTATCATCTTCACTGTAGAGGAACATGCGATTTGTGAGTACCAACCTATATAGTACATACCATGGTGTATGTCTGCCTTTCTGACTAACTAATTCTTATATGTATAAATTTAATGTTTATTCACTGGTTGATTATTTATATGTGTATATATGTCTTTTTTTAATAGAAATATAACAGCACGCTTTGCCTGAACTCCTGAAGAAGGAAGTGCATTTATCATGAAAAGAAACAAATTTTTTTGTGTTTTCCGAAACATGTAGGGTTTTCTGTTGCAGCTACAATTTGCTTCTGGCCTTTGGTTCTCAGAGTCATTGTTTGCTGCAGCATTTAGCAGCTATATTTCTATATTCCTGTTCCCATTTTCACAAATGTTTTTAGATGTTGATATTTTTGTTTACTTAATAAAATGTATATTTTTATATTTCTTTTGTATCTATTGTCTATCGAACCTGTGTTGGTTCCCTGCCCGTACTATCCCTTTGGGGCATTTTCCTCTTTCTGCTTCACTGATAGTGACAGCTCTTTGGATCTCATATTGAGAGTTGATAGCAACAGATTCCAAATGCAAATAGCACACTTGAAATGAACTCTGGACCTTTTATCTGCTCCTTGTAAATGGGAAAATGATGGAATAACACACACCTGGCCATGGAACTGCTGAGCAGCCAATTGTCCCATTACTTTTGGTCCCTTAAAAAGTGGGAGGCACATATACAAACTGTTGTAATTCCTACACCGTTCACCTGATTTGGATGTAAATACCCTCAAATTAAAGCTGAAAGGCTGCAGTTAAAACACATCTTGTTGTTTAATTTCAAATCAATTGTGGTGGTATATAGAGCCAAAAAGATTAGAATTGTGTTGATGTCCCAATATTTATGGACCTGACTGTATATGTGTAATTTATACCCCTAGAACGCCTGATGGTGCTCCCTGCATGTTGGGCCTCTGTTTGTGGCCAGGCTGTGTTAATGTCTCACACATGTGGTGTTGCCATACTCAGGAGGAGTAGCAGAATGTGTTTTGGGGTGTAATTTGTGGTATGCATATGCTGTGTGAGAGAAATAACTTGGTAATATAGGACAATTTTGTGAAAAAAAAAATAATAATTTTGCAAAGAATTGTGGGGAAAAATTACAACTTCAAAAAACTCTCCATGCCTCTTACTAAATACCTTGGATACAAGTGAAATGGGGGGCGCTAGACCACTAATTGGTAATTATGTAAATATAGATAACCATATCTATAAAAAAACTCAGGTGTAACAGTGCCACTGTATCTCTTATAAAACTCTAGTGCATCTATAATACATAACAGTGTACGAATAGTGCATAAATCAAATCATTACACTTGCCAACATATATTCACTACATGTGCTGCAATATAAAAATTATGGAACCATTAAAAAAACGAAAAGTCCAATGTGCAAAACAAAAAACAAAAAAAATGCAACTGTGACAAAAGTGCTTCCACTGTAGAGATGAACCACCTTCACCAACTACGTTGTACATCCAAAGTGCTCTGAAATGGATGTTAGGGTCAGGTAAAGCCTTTAGCAAGGATAGACTTGCTGCAATTAGATGGCTGAGCCATATGGGAAGCTTTTCCTCTCCCCCATTGTGGGTACCCAGAAATATAAGTAGGAAGGATACAAAATACTAGAATAGTGTAATCCCATTTATTGAATGATTGCATATAAAAAGCCAAATGGCTGCTTACATTAAAAGGTGCCTTCGCCCGGCACTGAGGCTGTAGCGCACATCTGTGATAGAAAGTCCCGTACAGCGTATTGTAACCAGCTTGCGCTCCACCACCAGCCGCCGACAGCACCCTTTAATGTAAGAAGCCACTTGGCTTTTTATATTTATTCAATCATTCCATAAATGGGATTACACTATTCTAGTATTTTGTATCCTTCCTACATTAATTTCTGGGTACCCACAATGGGGGAGAGGAAAAGCTTCCCGCACGGCTCAACCATCTAATTGCAGCAAGTCTATCCTTGCTAAAGGCTTTACCTGATCTTCTTTTAATTAATAAGGTCAACAACTTCTGGTAAGCAGACATCCATTTCAGAGCACTTTGGGTGTACAACATAGTTGATGAAGGTGGTTCATCTCTACAGTGGAAGAAGCACTTTTGTCACAGTTACATTTTTTTTGTTTTTTGTTTTGAACATTGGACTTTTTTTAATGGTTCCATAATTTTTATATTGCAGCACATGTAGTGAATATATGTTGGCAAGTGTAATGATTTGATTTATGCACTATTCGTACACTGTTATGTATTATAGATGCACCAGAGTTTTATAAAAGATACAGTGGCACTGTTACACCAGAGTTTTTAATAGATATGGTTATCTATATTAACATAATTACCAATTAGTGGTCTACCGCCCCTCATTTCACTTGTTTCCAATTTACACTAGAATTTCATATCTAGTTTGGGGAACTTGTGTGCATGTTATCAGGCCAAAATCAGCGGGTTCCCCTTTTTTTCCCCTCTTCTCCTATCCATGGATCTTCTGAATAATGAGTCTCCCTCCTGACGCTGAAGCAGCAAAAATCATTTTTTGAGTGAGAGGCGCTTACAAACAAGACCCGGACATCGTTATCCATCTGTCCCTGCAGAGGGTTATATCTGCAAGCTCGTATGACCTCGCCATAGAGGAGGTCCATCAAGTGCGGTAAGGGTACATCCATTACTCCTCTCCCGCAACTATCGGTGGCTTGGAAGTGTCCCTACATTTTTCACCTCTCTACCTTGATATGACACACCTAAGGAACGTTTTATCCTCTTTATACTACTTGTCTTTCATGGACTGAATGTGGTGTTTTTCTAGCGATTGGGGGTCCGATCGCAATTTTTTGAACTTTCACTTTCATGCTTTTTCAGAATTATTCACAATTTTTGTCATAGAGATGTGTTTTAATTCATAATCTTTGTATGCTTTATTTTATTTTATTGTGTTATCTCTCTGCACTGGGATTTAAATTCATTACAGCTCCTGGGTAGTACTCCCAAGGAGCTTCTTAGTTGTAAATTTTCATTAGAAGGATTTATTTATGCTAGCGCACAAATTTAGTTTATATGGTTTTTTACACTTTATTTGATATTTAAAGTATTTTGTTGCAGCTGCACATTGCACTTTTCAAGCAATTTTTTATTTTTATTTTTATTTTGTCTTGCTCATTAGCGCAGGTTTTCCTACTAAATTGTCCAGTTTGGGGAATAGCAGCTTTATTATATCAATTCACATTAATTTCTTGGCGCAAGGTTATCACTTATTTAAATACCTTGGATGTCTACTTCTAAAAATGTCTCATTTGGGGGGGTATTTGTACTTTACACTGGTTTGGGTTAAAAAAATTACTAATTTGCAAAAGTTTATAACAGAAACAAAGAAAAATGCACTTTTTTACAAAATTTTCTGTCATTTTTCATTTATAGCGCAAAAAATAAAAAAACCTAGAGGTTATAAAATACGACCAAAAGAAAGCTCTATTTGTGTGAAAAAAAAGAACACACATTTTATATGGGTACAGTGTTGTATGACTGAGTAATTGTCATTCAAAATGTGAGAGCACCGAAAACTGAAAATTGGTCTGGTTAGGAAGGGGGTTTAAGTGCCCAGAGGGCAAGTGGTCAACTACCATATATACTCGAGTATAAGCCGTCCCGAGTATAAGCTGAGGCACCTAATTTACCACAAAAAACTGGGAAAACTTATTGACTCGAGTATAAGCCGACGTTGAGAAATGCAGAAGCTACTGTAAGTGGAAAAGAGGGTCAACAATGCCCATCTGCAGCTGCATACCTCAGTGTTCATTGCATACCTCAGTGTTCATTGCATACCTCAGTGTCCATTGCATACCTCAGTGTCCCTTGCATACCTCAGTGTCCATCGCATGCCTCAGTGTCCATTGCATGCGTCAGTGTCCATTGCATGCCTCAGTGTCCATTGCATTCCTCAGTGTCCATTGCATACCTCCCTGTGCCAACCTGCATCGCCTACCTGTGTCCATTGCAGCCTCCCTGTGCCGATCTGCATCTGCATGCCTGCCTGTGCCGATCTGCATAGCTGATACCAGTGTACAAAAGCCACGCCTCCTCCTTGTCCTCGTCCATGATAGGCGGAACACTCAGTTTCCCAGCAGTCATTGTTCAGTGTTCCGCCTATCACGGACATCCTCTCATCCTCATCCGTGGAATGAGGATGAGAGGATGTCTGTGATAGGCGGAACACTGAACACTGACTCACTGCTGGGAAACTGAGTGTTCCCCTATCACAGATGAGGAGGAGGTGCGGCTTTTGTACACTGGAATGGCTGCCATCTGACTGCATGGCACGAAGGTCAGGTAGGCAGACAGCAGTGACTCGAGTATAAGCCGAGGGGGGCACTTTCAGCACAAAAAAATGTGCTGAAAAACTCGGCTTATACTCAAGTATATACAGTATGTGGCAAATGAGGTTTAATGCTGATAAATGTAAAGTTATGCACTTGGGTAAAGTTATGCACTTGGGGGCTAAAAATATGCACAAGTCCATCCAGTTCAACCAACAGAGAAAAAAAAAATGTGAGCCGTGCTTCGGCTTGTGTATGGTCCTGCAATCTTCTTTGACCTGTCATGTGTCGCAGGAGGCTGCCGACGAAGAGGGAGAGGGGTGAAATTCCACTTGGTATCCACTCCCCAACCCCCTTAAAAAAGTTCCAACTGCTAAGGAAGGGTGGACGAGGCAAACAAGCAGAACTTCCCCTTTTGGGTGAAGTTCCACTTTAAGCTGGCAATACACCAGTAGACTTTTGTTTGAATATGTGTGCCGAAATTCCGAAAAATCATTCATCAGAGCATTTAAGCTTGCCATTATTGAGTCAACTAATTTCATTTGAAAGCCCTTAAAATTTCATCCTGAGCTGCTGCTTGAATGCAAACCCAAATGTATTAAACAAGTTTATTGTGTGCCTGGAACTTGAATATTACAAAACATATGCCCTCTTCCAAACAAGAATCATATTTGCAGTTAGAATTTCGATTGTTGGGGAAAAATTTTCAATCCTGCTCCTCCTAATTTTTTCATCACTTTGGTCTAAAACAGTCATCGATTTGACCACACCAACCATTAGATTGTGTATGGCCAGCTTTACTAATGCTCAGGTTGTGCCAGTCAGACTCAAATGGGTATCTGGTCTCAGGTAGCCTTAATCCACAAGAATATCTTGTACATACTTCTGTAAACTTTGTTCAAATATAATGTCTGGAGCTGATCCTTAATGAAAAAGTGGGATTAAAATTAAAGAGCTGGTAAAATAACAAAATATAACCAACTCGTTTGCCTAATTCCTTGCTCTGGAAGATAGGAAAATATCCAGCCTAAGAAGGAAAAAACTATGAGCCTCTAGTATGAATTTATTGGGTCTTCCAGCTTGGATATTTACTACATTTGGTGGCTCTGTTTTACTGTGAATTAATAGGGAATGTTCTTTGTGGTTGGTATTGCAGGTCACAGTTGAAAAGGGGACCTTACCGCTAAAATTAGGCAGAAACAAAAACTTTCATTTAAATACACTTCTTAATAGCAACAAATGATATAAATATACTTTGTGTACACCAATTGCCTTTGCAAACCCAGCTATACCCTTGTCACTGATAGCATGGCTCTGCTGCATATACCCTGTTGCAGAGAGGAGAACTGTGGGAGGGACCTAGCAGGATCACCCACTACAGGCTGCCTGCATACAACTACAGGAGGGGGCGGAGACGAGACCTGTCACCCTCCACAAGGAGAGAGAGCAGAGGTGACCGGTCTTTATTACAGGAAGCTCCGGCACAAAAGTCCCCTGAGAAAGAAATAGTTTTATATTCATGACTCTATCAACCTTCATTCTGTTTTAATGCTGCAACCTCCTTCAGTCATGTTAGCATTTGATGAATGCCTGTGTCCGCCACCACGCCCTGTGGTTTCATCCTCCAACCCTAATGACATCATAGGATGAAGGGGTCAGTGGAAGGAGCCACAGCATGTGCTAGGATAGACAGACATCATTGAAGAGTCTGGCTGATGCTGCAATGGAGTAATAGTAGGAGGCTGTTGGAGAAGTATGTGTTATAGTCCTCTTTTAGGGTACTATAAAAGACCAAAATGACACTCTTCCCATTTAATGGACAGGATCCTTATATCAGCAATATGTAAAATATTCCATGTGAGCTGTAAGCAGCCCACTTAGAAAATGCTAGACTAATAATGATCATCTAAAGTAACAATATGACTACATCAGGAAACAAATCCATTGAAGGGCAAATGAGTTCAACGTAATTATCGCTTCTTTCAGTCTTTTATGAAAGTGCTAGCTTCCATCCGCTGTCTGTACAACACTCAAATAAATTATTTCGGATCTCACGTGTATCTGAGAAAAAGCCCACTGTGACTCTAAATGATGACTACTGTATTCTCCTGTGTAGAATAATGACAGATTGAATTCTATTAATAACAAATTACCTCTATAGATAGTTCTAGCATGGGACTATTCAAGCTGCACACATAATATACTTCCATTTATGAATGAACACCTCTTGTAGAGATAAGTGAGGCTAAATTAGGTGACTATTAAAATCCCAGGTAATGTCTCTGCCACATTGAGGCTAGGTTCACATTTATGCGGTTTCAGTTGATGCACGTTTTGCAGTGCGACCCAGCATGCACCGGGCAGTGACACCCCTTACCTTGTTAAAGGGGGCTTCCAGATTCTCATAAGCCCACCCCCCGCCTGCAGACCCCCACAACCAAATCCCAGGGTTGTGGGGAAGATGCCCTTGTCCTTATCAACATGGGGAAAAGGTGCTTTGGGGCGAAAGAAATCCACAATGTGGGTTTTGGTATGGATTTGGGGGGGCACGCCATTTTTTTATTTTGGTGCGGGGTTCCCCTCCAAATTCATACCAGACCCAAAGGGCTTGGTATGAATTTGGGGGGACCCCCACATCGTTTTTTTCAGCAAGCAATTCTTTTTTTTACATTCAGTTGTCAGCAGGGAACCCTGCTGGCAGCTGATGACTTATCGGTTGTTAAGGAGACGGTGGCCGCCATCCCAGCCCACTCCTTAGCAACCCACTATATACAGTGTTTTTAAAGGGGAAAATAAAAAAAATGCAAAATGCATCAAAAACATAACACTTACATTTCAGGTGCAACTCCATTAAAGTCTATTACATGCAAAACGCAATCTGCTGCTGGAAAAAAGTCCCCGGATGCCAGAAGAAACTACACTAGGAATAAAGTGCATCCGAAAAGTATTCACAGCGCTTCACTTTGAGTCTTTTTGAGTATTATGCTACAAGCATGGCACACCTATTTTGGGCAGTTTCTCCCATTCTTCTTTGCAGGATCTCTCAAGTCCCATCAAGGTTGGATGGGGATTATCAGTGCACAGCCATTTTCAGATCTCTCCAGAGATGTTCAATTGGGTTCAAGTCTGGGCTCTAACTGGGCCCCTCAAGGACTTTCACAGAGTTGTCCTGTAGCCACTCCTTTGTTATCTTGGCTGTGTGCTTAGGGTCGTTGTCCTGTTGGAAGATAATCCTTGCCCCAGTCTGAGATTCAGAGCTCTCTGGAGCAGGTTTTCATCAAGGATGTCTTTGTACATTGCTGCATTCATCTTTCCCTCCATACTGACTAGTCTCCCAGTTCCAGCCACTGAAAAACATCCCCACAGCATGATGCTGCCACCACCATGCTTCACTGTACTGATGGTATTGGCCAGGTGATGAGCGTTGCCTGGTTTCCTTCAGACATGACGCTTGCCATTCAGGCCAAAGAGTTCAATCTTTGTTTCATCTGACCAGAGAGATTTGTTTCTCGTGGTCTGAGAGTCCTTCAGGTGCCTTTTGCCAAACTCCAGGTGGACTGTCGTGCCTTTTACTGAAGAGTGGCTTCCTTCTGGCCGCTCTACCATACAAGCCTGATTTGGTGGAGTGCTGCAGAGATGGTTGTTCTTCTGGAAGGCTCTCCTCTCTCCACAGAGAAACGCTGGAGCTCTGTCAGTGTGACCATTGGGTTTTTGTTCACCTCCCAGACTAAGGCCCTTCTCCCTCAATCGCTCAGTTTGGCCGGGATTCTGGATTCAGAGCTGACACTCTGGCTGTGGAGGAACTTGATCAAGTACAGTCTGTGCTAAGTCAGCTTCAACAAAGTGCATTAGGAGTCTAATAGACCCCCGATATCTCCTTGAAGAGAACCTGTCACCGGCAATATGCTAATACATAGGGGTACTTATCAGCCCTAGCAATAAATTAGGTTTTAAAAAAGTAAAAATATGTTTAAAAATTAAAGTTTAATAAAATAAATAAAAAAGTAAAAGTCCCCTGGACGCAAACACATGCGCAGGAATACCAAAACAATGATTGTGCAACACATATTAGGAATCACCTTATTTATGGCAGGGAGTCACGCTGTTGGAACATCATTAAATATAAAAAAAAAACAAGGGCTGTCTCAGCCTCCCAGGTTTCAGTTTTATTAATTAGTTTTCATGGTAGACCATCAATTACATGTTTTAACCTGCTGAAAATGGATTGTAATGAGATATATTGCTGCCTATTAAATTGCAATATTAGCTCATAAGGCACATAACATCTTTCAAAGTTTCCCCATAGGGAGAGAGACTTTCAATTCAATTAGATGAGTCAAGCATGTTATTGTATATAGCTTTTTGGAAAATCCCTTGTTTTTTCAAACATGGAGAGAGATGTAGGGATGGAAGATTAGTATGCTGAAATGTACGAGGTTTACTATGCTGAGAACCTGAGAATTTTTTAGACCATAATGGCTATACTTAGGGGTAATATTACTGCATGCCTAAACACTGCCATTTACATTATCCACCAATATCTGTTGGCTGTGTGTATGGCTTGTGCTCCTGGTGCCCATAAACAGTATAGGGCATTGATCAACATTATCGCCATCAGTAAATTGTCAGGGTAGGTGCTACAATAGATGCGTGTTGTGGTTTTATTGCAGGGTATAATCCAAAAACCCTATATTATTATTCATTCTGTAAGTTAAAGTATGCACCCAACCAAAATGGTTAAATTTGGTTTGAATAAAATGAAGAAGATATAGAAGTCCTTTTAAGCTTTTACTGCTGTTTGGTGCACCATTTGATGGATTTCTTTAAAAATCTGCAACAGATACAGCAGTAAAAAGATGATAGGGTTCCAGAATTCTCTTTCAATAAAATTGAATGCTTAGTTGCAATTAAAGACTTTCTTTCACTTCCTGTCTGATAAAACCCTTGTCACCAGGACTGTAGGTTAGGAGAAACCTCTATTTCTTTCTACTACTATCTGGAGCCCTGTAGTGCAGGCCCCCCTCCTCTTCGATTGTCAAGAACATACTCTAAGCATAATACATGTACCCACTCTTGGCTAGTAATTGAGGCCTAGAATACCTCATGAGAATCAAAAACAAAGTATACTTGGTAGGAATTTTGGTGATTTATTTTTGTTTGTGTCTGCTAATAACAATTTTTAGTTGTGATAGAAATCTGTACTACTTTGACAGACCACACAAAATAAGTAAAAACCTTTTTTTAATTCTATAGGTCTTACATTTTCAGAAACTATATATAGGACCTCAAGGTCCAAGATAGTGTCTAACTTGCATGATGATGAGAGGAAAGGGGACTCCCTTCATGCACAGACTGCAAGATCTGGTGAAAAAGGGACTGAGCATTCCTCTATTAGAGCAGAGAAAGAGCTCTCCCATCTGGACTACATTGTTTGATATAGTTTATTTCGTCAAACTCCAGGGGTGTCCCTATGACCTTCTCTCCCTTATTCAGAACTGTTGAGAAATAGGGGCCATACTTGCTACCGGGCCTATGAAACAGGACCATGAATTGGTCTCAGAGCATATAGAAAATTTTTAAAGAAGGGACCTTGATGAGGTATGCACATCTCTGTCACATGAAAAGATCAAACAACCAGTTGGTAGGATGCACTGAATGTTGAGAAGCTTGTCAGCAGTCCCAGTCTGCAAGTCTACACACATTTCATCCAGTTGCAGGTAGATGACTTGCAAAATTTGAGGAAGCGTAACAATGTCATGATAAAGGGCCTAACCAAATTGTTCACAGGTTTGACATTAAGTGATTGGGTCATTGCTATATTTAATTATCTACTGGACAAACTGGAAACATCTCTAATATAGGACCCTAGAAGCACAACCCTCGATCAAACTCTGGAATGACTTATGATGCAATAGTTTTTTTTTTACTAAAGAAAGAGCTGATGTAGAAAGCCTGGGGAAAGGGTTCTTTACAATTTGATAATATTATGATTCATGTCCTGCTGGAGTTGTCCCAATATACCCTAGGGATTAATGCCATGCTGAAACTGCTATTGACAAATGGGGCCTCAGTTTTATGTAGGGATCCAAAAAGATGGACAATCCTCTCAACTGCAGTATCCCTTTC
This sequence comes from Lithobates clamitans, assembly GCA_037952925.1. Lineage (NCBI taxonomy): Eukaryota > Metazoa > Chordata > Amphibia > Anura > Ranidae > Lithobates > Lithobates clamitans. The sequence continues at coordinate 267,953 of JBBGZY010001381.1, forward strand.
AACTACCTAAGGTTTGCTGCACAGAACCTTGCTTTCTGTCTAACTGGTTGGAAGGATACTCCATTTTTTGTTTTTACATTATACATGTTTCATTAGTCACTTTAGACTACCCCAGATTACATACAGGTTCTGCATTATAAAACTTTACCACACCAATTCTGGCTTGCTTGGATGCATTACTATACCTTCTGTTTACTAGTGTGACCTACTTGGCACCTCTTGAATTCTCAGGCCATTTTTAACACTATATTACCTGGACTATTCTTGGCAACCTAGTTCAGCCCTGGTAGCTTTGGGTTAACTCATTATTGTAATTACCATTAGGCATCTAGGCCCCCATCCTTTCCAAACTATAATTCCTCGCTTCCTCACTTCTTTAGCTTTCCAAACACAAACTTTCCAAACTTTCTCTCTTTTCATGTTTTCTTTTTCCTCATTCTCCCTCTCATTTTCCTTTCTCCAGCTAGCCTTCCACACTCCTGCTTCTTTTCTTGAGACCTGTCCTACAGCCTCATCGTATAAATGTCTGAGCTTAATTTTTCCTAGAACAGTCTTTCAGGGGCCCATGCTACAGATCCACAAGGACATACAGTATTGTTGTTAAAGGCACAATTGTCCAACAGATGGTTACACTCGTAAAAGCTTCTTCCCCCATTGGGAGGTTTCCATCCATGTAATAGGGCTGTTTTATTCTGCTACAAAACCACATATATATTCCCTCTTGTTTCTGAGATCAAGAATGGAATTAAAACAATTTTAGATCATTCCCCACTGACTTGCAAACTGGCACTGGGTAAAAACTTTCCAGAGATTTTTACTGGAGACAGTGGAGAATGAATCTCTCTTACTGAATCTCCTATAGAAACCACAAATACAAACAGAAATTCATGCATTTTCTCAGTCAACAATGCAGCTGAAACTAACCAACGTATTGCCTGGGAAAATCATAAATGCTATCTTGTTAACTGGGGACTCAGGGGCCAAAGGAATGCCAGGCACAAATTAATGTCATTTTAGACAAAATAACTCACGTAGACAGATCCCTCAAACTACATCAAGAACACTAGAATTAACTACCCAGGGAGAGAATTATTTGTTAAATAGTAAAGTTAAGGCTCAAAAGACAAAATACAAAACAGTATACTATGAGTATAACAATAATGCCCTGTACACACGATCGGACATTGATCGGACATTCCGACAACAAAATCCATGGATTTTTTCAGACGGATGTTTGCTCGAACTTGTTTTGCATACACACGGTCGCACAAAGTTGTCGGAAAATCTGATCGTTCTGAACGCGGTGATGTAAAACACGTACGTCGGGACTATAAACCGGGCAGCAGCCAATAGCTTTTGTCTCTTAATTTATTCTGAGCATGAATGGCACTTTGTGCGTCGGAATTGTCTACACACGGTCGGAATTTACGCAAACAGATTTTGTTGTCTGAAAATTTTATAGCCTGCTCTCAAACTTTGTGTGTCGGAAATTCCGATGGAAAAAGTCAGATGGAGCCCACACACGGTCGGAATTTCCGACAACAAGCTCCGATCGCACATATTCCGTGGGAAAGTCCGACCGTGTGTACAGGGCATAAGACTTCATCAGCACTCCATTCCAATAATTTACACTCTTATTAGTGTAATGTAATATTCATCAAGTAAGCCAATGTTTAGGGCCATGTAGGGAACCTTCCTCCCCTGCTGACTAAAGTATTCAGACAGGCCCCCTGTACTTGACATTTGAATAATAATAAAGATTTAAAAAATACATTGGGGTACATTTTATCCCACTGATACCAACGATGTGGAGTTTATTTTATTCCACCGATACCAATAGTGGGACTTAAACTAATGATATTTATTTTTTTTCCCCCACTGATGCCAATGATGGGGTTTATTTTATCTCTCTGATACCAACAATGTGGAGTTTATTTTATTTCGTTATGTTGGGGTATATGTTGTACTTCAAATTAGTGTTTGAAAGCTAAAACTTAAGTGAACTAGACCTAATAATGACAACCTTTATTAAACAGTACAGCACTGCTCCACTCCAAAGTGTGGATTTTGGGGGCCTTTTGTTGATATTGACTTCAGACCTTGGTTGTAGCAATGTGCCCCCCTGGAATATAATCAAAGGGAACAACCTCATGCACTTCCAACAACTGGACAATGTCCTCATGAGGTAATAAACAGCGTAGCTGAATCAAGATAGCCTTGTAGTCCACTGTCAACAGGCCAAAAAAAGAGCTATCATTCTACAAAAACTATCCTTCCAGTCCTGAATGGAAGTCTGTAAAGAGGCACATGCAGCCTATATGTCAGGAAAAGCAGCATTTATACTAATTTTTTGGCATGTAGTAAAGATCTGTGGTAGCCAGATGAAATAGGGGAGGTTCCTTAATTAGGATTCTGAACCAAAGACCTTCTCTTGTTGCACTACAGACAAAGCTTGAGCCACTAACCACTCATCCCTCATCTCAAGGTCACATTTGGACTTTACCATGATGGTAGTTTCGCTTGGTTTCTATCTAACTCCCACTGGACACACAATTTCTTGCAGAGGAGGTAAAGTCATTCCATGGTAAGGTGAAAGACATACCACCAACCACCCTTACAATATCGTTGTCATTCTGTGTCTGGTGCAAACAAGAAGCATTAACAAGTCTTTGTAGGTGACTCCACATCAATCAGCTCACAAAGGTTATTTTTGTTTCCTTAAGTAGTCATATAACATCTAGTTCCAAGCTGAATTCATGCCTAATACCACTGAGATTTCTCGAGAGTTGGATGTTTGATTCACCACAATCCCAATATGCTAAATATTCTGAATACATACTTATAGGGTCTTGCGGGAGTCTGGCACCATGACCCATATTTGGGTCACCTGTACAAAAATTCTCCATTTTGGGGTAAATATTACACTTGTTTGATAAATTGGTGGAAGATAAGATCTCAAATTAACCTCAAATTACAGTGCTGCCCATGTTGCCAGGCTCTTATAAACAAAATTAAAGTTAAGTAGACACTTTATCACAGTGGCTCGTTCTGTGATAGCCAGGCGTTGGCGCCAGGCAGAGACTCCATCAATCACTGAATGGGCTTGTGAGTTGGACAGAATCGAGCTCATGGAGCGTGTGATTGCATAGGATGAGGATAAATCTGACTCACACAAACCTATGTGGACAGTATGGTCTAATTTCAGATATTCTTCTACTAATGTCTGAGGTCTCAATCTTGTCTGGGATCTCCCCATGGTACCCCCCCCCCCTTCTTCTCCTCTCTCTATTTTCTTTCTCCTCCGTTTCTCCTCCTCTTTTTATTTTTATTATAATGTATACCATTTTTTCTATACAAGTTAATCATAAGCTGACAACATTGTGTTGCCTGATAACCCAGGTATCATGTCCCTAGCTAAAATAGATATTACTGTTGGGTTTCCCTCTTGGTTCACCCCCCCTTTTTTCCCCCCTCCCTTACATCTGCAGTGTAGACCAGTGAAGTTTATTTCATCCAGATTATGATGGGGTATATGTTGTACTTCAAATTAGTGTTTAAAAGCTAAAACTTTAGTGAACTGGACCTAATAATGACAACCTTTTTTAAACAGTATGGCACTGCTCCACTCCAAAGTGTGGATTTTGGGGGCCTTTTGTTGATATTGACTTCCAACCTTGGTTGTAGCAATATGCCCCCCACAAGGGAACAACCTCATGCACTTCCAGCAACTGGTCAATGTCCTCAATGTCCTCATGAGGCATGTGGCTTCTGATAATCTGTAGGCATGAACATTATTCTTGGTATCTGGTTTTGGTAACCACTGTTTAAAACAGAAAAAAAAATTCTGTTCTACATAGCTTGTAGCTCACCATAATATGGCTGTCCGAATTTGGATACATTTGTTCAGTTATGACTTGTACTTATTTTGCAAACCGCCGGGTCAATACAGGAATCAATACAGGTACAGGAACAGAACACAGGGTAAAGTTACAGACCAGACAGCATTGCACTAGTGCAGCTGCTGTCCTTTTATAGGCCGTTTTGGCGCCAGTGCATAAACGGCTACTATGCGCACATAGGTGTTCGCGTTTGGTGAATATTCGTGCACATGCGCCCACAGGACCACGCATGCACATCTGCCCACTACTGGAATTTCCCTGACAAGATATATGTGCCTAGGTCAAATTTCATTAATCGGGTTTACATCCACTTTAGAGTGTATGTTAAGCCTAAAAATGAAAAAAATATTTTTTTTCATTTGTTCTCTTTTGGTCTGTTAAATATACAATTGAAAGAGCTTTGTTATATCTGTTCCATAAATGCAAAAAAATACCCATTGATCTTGCCAGGAATCCAGTGCTGTGAGATTTAATTAATTTGATAGATTTCTTTTTAACTCCCCCCCCCCCAACAACTATCACATATGCTGAATGTGAGCTGTACATGCTATCTTCATATCCTGCACATTAACCCACTTACCTCCATCCTCCCACTGTATGTGACCTGGACATAAATCCCTTCACTCCCTCCTCCCTCTGTGAATGACCTATACATTATTAACGTGCGGTATTCAGTGCACAATTACCAAGCTGAAGTGACACAAGTACTACCATTCAGCACAGCACGGGGCTGGGTGAGTCCATTCAATTTTACTAGCACTGACTGCTCATTAATTACATTTAATGATCAGGCTGTGGGATGTATCTGCTGGTATAATGGATGCCTACTATCAGCCGCCAGCTCTATCACACAGCCCCGCAGTGCTGACTGGTCATTAACTTTTATGAACAGTTAGAGCTGTGGGGCTGTGTGATAGACCTGCCAACTGCTTGTAAACACTGTGACGTAGATACATCTCACAACCTCCAGTGCTGACTGATCTTTTGAGGCCTTTTCACACCAGATGCTTTTACACTGGCCACTATTTCCGGCACTGCCTCAACACACAGACAAAGCAAAGTGCCTTGTTTTTCATAATGTCAGTTTCATCACAGCACTGTGGTGTGAGCTAAAAAAAGCAGTACATTTTTCAGAGCAGCAGGTTGCAATGTGAACCATCACAATGCCACTGCAGTGAAAAGAGCTCTGTTGAAATGGCACTCGTGTCATTTCAAAATTATTGCTTGAATAAAAAATTGGCGCATCAACACTGTGTGATCAGCATGGCTTACTGGAGTGTACAGGTACTTACTATTATAAATGAATAGACAGCACTGTTGGGGCTGTGTGATAGGCCTGAGAGAGGGGTGGGGGCTCAATGCTGTGCTGTAAATGCCTCAAAGGAATGACCATAAATTGGGCTTCATACAAGGGTGGAGCTGCAGCACAACAATGGCAGAATAACAAATTAATTTTATTTATGAACCACCGCATGGCTGTTAACATGACCAAGTGCTATGCACACTGGGTCCTGTGGGGGATTTATAGCTGACATTTAGCCACATCACTTACCTGTAATGAAGAATGTTTAGCAGGCAGCTGGATCTTGTAGAAATCTTTACCGCTGGCCTGCCCTGTCCCATGTCTGTCTCTGGACTTCCGGTGCTACAACGGTTAACATCTTCAGGTCCTCAAGCAGAAGAGCACCACGGGAACACATCCACTCCTTTCTTCCCCTCCACTGAAAAAAGTTCTTTCACTGATTACACCTGTAGCACCATCTGTGAATGGGGGAGAGAATATTGTGATTGATCAGACTCTCCTCTATTCACAGATCATGTCATCAATGAAAGAACTTTTCTCAATAGAGGAGGCAGAAGCAGGTGTCCCTGTCAGATCATCTTTATTGCTGTTCTGCCTGGAAGACAGGAAGAGGACAGGGCAGTCCTGCAATGAAGATTTCTCCAGAATGCATCTGTCTTCACAAAAAGGGACATACTTCATTTCAGGTAAGTGACTAAAGCTATGGAGATTTTTTTAGCTAAACTTCAACTTGAAACCTGTAATGGTACTTCTTCTTTACATCCCTACACTGATTGAAGTACAGACTGGTTGCATGGATAGTAAAGAGTGGGCAAACTATCAATGACGCCTGTGACAGTGCTAGGCCTTGCCACTGGGTCAGTATAAGCAGAAGACACACATAATTTGCACCAATTCAGAGTGTGGGGCTCCAAAGTAATGTCTCTGAGTAGAAAAAAGCTGGGTATTCCGTTTTCTCTGGATTTTGTAATCCCATATCAGGGTCTGGAGCTTGAAGGCTTTAAAGTGTCTTGGGTGGGATGAAGCATTCAATCCTGTGTTCAGGTCTTATTAGAGAACTGCAGGCTGTGTGAATATACAGGTGTGCACACTCATTATAAGGAAGGCTTGTCCATAGCTCGGTGCTCCAGCCAGGATTCAGGTGTGCCCTGTCAGGAGGCAGTTGTGTGCTCCCATTTGAAGAAAGAAGAAGTGATCTACTCAAGAGACAGTACTTCTTGTTGGAGGTAATCCTTACTGAGAGGACTGAAGGATTTCAGGATAGCTAAGCACGTCTGGGTTACTGAGAAAGCTGAGGAGACTAGGCAAGTCCAGGGGACTGAGGGAGTCTGTGAGCCTTGGTGTAGTAAGAGAGCTCAGGCTGTTAGGAGAACCCTTGCTGAGAGGCCAGAAAGTGGGCCTGTGCTTCAGGGAGCTGCATGTTTACACTGACCAGGCTCACACCTGGAGTTATAGTGGCTGCAGGGAGCAGCAAGCGAACCCTATTGTGTCATGGACTGAGGGTCTGCAACCAGCGCCGCTGTTAGAAACCAAGAGGCCCCATAAAGCCAACCTAACAGGGCCCCTCCAAATAAACAGATTGCTCATTGTGTTCATTCAGTAAAGGAAGTGGCTGGTCTGGCCTGGGTCCCATACAGGAGGATCGTTGGTACCCCCTTACCCATGGCCCTGTCTGCAACTAAAGGCAGACAGCCAGGAGAGACGGTCTGGGGGACCATTCCAAAGCCAAAAGCCAAGGTTCAGGGCGTAAGCATTGGTGCTGCTGACGAGAGAGTGAGGTGGCTTAGCATTTTCTGTTCCTGCTTTGTGAAGCTGACACCCCTTCATGGGAAACTTGTTCTAAGGACTTTTTCCTTTTTCCAAAAAAAGTGCGCTTAACCACAGTTTGAACTGTCATGACTCACTGAAAACACTTAACACCGCTGAGCTAAACATCCCCCATATCACACCCTACATAATCAATTTAACCAAAATGTTTCACTGTATCTTTTTTAATATTTTTCTATATAATAAATAATTCATATTAATAATAATAAAAAATTAGTAAGGGCGAGTTAAATAATACACATTTTATTGGTGCTGAAACTGTTGTATCTGTTTTGTGTGATGTTTTTTTTTTTCTGCGGCTTAACAGCTTATGTGAGTTGCTAAAGATTAATAGTGAGCAGCAAAAATAACTGTAGACATGACATTTACAGCGGCTTGTGGGGACAACACTTGCATCAGTATATCATATTAGCAATGCCATCTAAAGAGGCTAATTGCCATCATTGGTTATGTAATCATGTGACGTTACATTTGTAAAGCATTGCGCAAAAAACCCTGTGTCCTGTGATTAATAGGTTTTGAGTGAAAGCGTAAACCTGGTTTACAACATGTACTTGACTTCTGTATTTTCTCATTGCAAACTGTTTATTCTTCATTAGTATAGTGCATTGATGTTTATTATTTCTACTGTAAGGCATTAAAGTAAACTTTTGCACTGGAAAATATTATTCACATGAATCTTTTACAGATCGTAAGCAATGGAAAAAATATGTGTGCGTTCTATTAATATGGGGTGGAACATTGTAATCCTATTTTTGAAAAACAAATTAAGAGTGAAGTCAAGTAGTTTGTTTGTCACTGTCATGTGACTTGTGGTGTTCCTCGCAGGACGGGAAGGATGCTCTGTAGTATGTGCTGGGTGCCATAATAATGAGATTTAACTCTAGCTACTCTGCATGGGGTAACATGGGGAGGAGTGATGTATATAATTATCAGATCAGTAGGATGTTGAGTGGGGTTAGTTACTGGGGGCCACCAGTTTGAAATAGCTGTAAATGTATCCTCAGTAACTAGAGACATGCTACAGATAAGTGTAAGGCCTCATGCACATTAGACATTATAAAAACGCCAGTAGCTTTAGCTGTAAAATGCCACATTAAAAAAGCAAGTTTTGCTGTGTTTTGTAGCGTTTTTTTAGCGTTTGCATTTGTTAGTGTTTTTTTTGCAAAGCTATACTCCCACAAATGCTAATGGCTCAAAAGCGGTCATTAGTTCTGGGGTTTTTTTTCAGCCAGAAAGCGTCCCTGCCAAAAAACGCTGATTAAAGCCTATGTGTGCATGGACACATAGGATAACATGCTGGGGAGTTTACTGACTGCAGAAAAAACTGCCTGAAGCCAAAAACAGCAGCTGTAAAAACGTCCAGTGTGCATGAGGCCTAATAATCAGCACCATACTGATTAGCAGGGATTTGGCTTTTTTTAAATAATCTAAAGAACAATAGATAAAAACATGTCTGAATTTTAAGGTACCATAACAATATGGACAACTGGGGGAGTTGAGAAGGATCTGGGTTTTTTAGTTGATCATAGACTTGATATTAGCATGCATGCTGCAGTTTTCAAAGCTAGCAAAATACTTCCTTGTATTAAATGAGGTAGACTCCAGCGAGAGGAACATCATTTTGTGCCCCTGTAGACCATTAGTAAGACTTTCTGGAATATGCAGTTCAGTTTTGAGCACCAGTTCATAAAAAGGATATTGGACAGTGGTGGCCACTCTATAAAATGCGCAAAGGACGCCACCCCCCCAATCCATGCGCCCGGCCCCTAATCTGCATGCAGGGCGCCGGACGCATGGATTCCAATAGATTCTTTTTTTTTTTTTTTTTTGAGGCCGAGGCTCTAATTGGCTTAAAAAAAAGGTGGTCTCATCCCAGTGTGTGACATTAGCGAATTAATATTCGCTATTGTCTTCCTGCTTCTCCTCCCAGCCAATCAGGAAGCCAGAGGAGCGCAATTGGCCGAGAGGAGAAGCAATCGTATTGACCGGTACCGGAGGCGGGAAGGATGTACGGGGAGATCCAGAAGGGAAGATGGCCGCTGTCATCGGAGCATCAAAGCGATCTCTCTGCTCTGCATCACTGCCCGACTGTGTGAGTACCACCAGGTGGTCTGATTGCCACTGCACGCGGGGGGGGGGGGGTTTCAGTGGTTTGTTTGTTTGTTTGCCACCCACCCCTTCCCCGATATTGGAAAACTGGAGAAAGTGCAGAGAAGAGCAACCAAACTGATAAGAGGCATGGAGGAGCTCAGCTATGAGGAAAGATTAGAGGAACTGAATTTATTTTCTCTTGAGAAGATAAGATTAAGGGGGGATACGATCAACATGTATAGGTGGTCCATACAATGAACTTGGTTGAACTTGAACTTTTTTTTGTAAAAAAAACTTTAAGAAAAAGAGCTGAATGCATTTCTAAATACATAAAAATTAGCTGTAACTGAATATTAACATTTCTAGGTAATAACACCAGGGATAGTTGATACAGGGAATGTCTAATTGCCTAATGGGGTATCAGGAAGGTTTTTATCCCCCCACTGGAACAATCTGGACCATGCTTTATAGGGTTTTTGCCTTCCTGTTGATCAACTGTGGGTAAAGGATTGTGTATATGGATGTTTTCTATTTGGTAGTTTTTTTCTATTAGTTGAACTAGGTGGACTTGTTTCATTTTTTTTTTTTTCAACCAAACTATGTAACGTCCGTACATGTCCTACCTTATTATTAAATTTGGGACCTTTGCTGACCATGGTGGATATGGTATCCTCTGTTAAAAGCTGCCATTGGACAAGCATATAGATAAACCTACGAACAGCGAATAGGCTACGCACATGAAAATTATAAGACCTTTCACACCAATTGTTGTTCTGACTTATTGGATCTCAGATATTACAGATTCATATCTACTGTTCAAGCTGACTAGAGACCTACATTGCCTCAGATGGGTCCAACTCTCTATCTAATGCCCTGCACTTCGTGCTGCAAGGGGTCATGGATTTAATTTGTGGAGCATTTGAACAACAAAAGCATCTCTATACATTTCAGATACCTCCGATGCTCTCCTGATGAAGCAGGTTATATGTTATACAAAAATATTCTTGTCTCTGCTTGTGTGTGGTAATATATATATATATATATATATATATATATATACACAGTATACACAGTGAAAACTGTCTGGATTGTGGAGGTATAGCATATGTAGCTGGTCAGTGGTAGAAAAGGAAAAGTGTCTTGCATTTTTGATAATAAACTGTATAACCACTTACGGACCGCCCGCCGTTGTTTTGCGTCACTTTGAAGAGGAATATTGTTGTTATGGCAGCAGCTAGCTGCCATAACCCCGGTATCCTCTTCTTCAGCGGGCGGTCTGCTTTCAGATAAAAGTGGTCTTTGTGGTGGATTTGCCGGAAGACCACTTTTATCGGCGGTGGGAGAGGGGCCCCCTTCCCGCCGCGCTCCGGTGCCCTCTGTGGGTAGTGGCGGAGGCGATCGGGTCCTGTGTCCTGTTGCAGGGCGGAAGTGACATAGCTCTTAAAGGGACATTTTTTTGTTCAAAGTCATTTAATTTATTTTTATTTTTTAATTGCATTTTAGTGTAAATATGAGATCTGAGGTCTTTTTGACCCCAGATCTCATAATTGAGAGATCCTGTCATGCTTTTTTTTCTATTACAAGGGATGTTTACATTCCTTGTAATAGGAATAAAAGTGACACATTTTTTTTTAAAAAGAACAGTGCAAAAATAAAAAATAAAAGGTAAAATAACTCAAAACATGCAACCTGTAGAATTTTTTAAACGTCGCCTATGGAGATTTTTAAGGGTAAAAGTTTGTCGCCATTCCACGAGCGGGCGCAATTTTGAAGCGTGACATGTTGGGTATCAATTTACTCAGGGTAACATTATCTTTCACAATATAAAAAAAAATATGGGCTTACCTTACTGTTGTCTTATTTTTTAATTCAAAAAAACAGTGTGACAGAAAGTATTGAAATGACCGCCATTTTTAAATCTCAGAAAGAGGCTTGGTCCTTAAGTGGATAATGAAATGTAATAGATAAATGGTGTAGCGCATAAATAAACTACAAATTGTCAATATGTGATGAAAAATGACAAATAAGAAGACTCCTCTATGTTAAGACTCCCAAGACAGACAGTACACACTGGAATCCGTTGTGCAAATGAGCCTTCCACCGACACTTATGCCGCGTACACACGATCAGACTTTATACGCTTTTTGACGGACTTTGTACGCTAGGTGCGCCGGACTTAAAAACGGACGGACTTGGGCACACACGATCACTCCAAAAGTCAGATGGTTTTGAAAGCGTTGAAACGTTCAGCACGTACGACGGGACTAGAAAAAGGAAGTTCAAGCCCCACTACGCCACCCTTTGGGCTCCTTCTGCTAATCTCGTGTTTATCTCATGTTAGTAGAAGTTTGGTTAGAGACGATTCGCGCTTTTCACACTTCAGCTTATTTCGATCATTTTCTGCGGTTCAGTTTGTGCTTGTGAGGTTTGTATCTGCTTTTCAGTGCATGTTGGTCAGTTCGTAACCTGCCTAGCAGGCCGTTCTGGTCCGCTCGTTCCTGATTTTCAGGTCGCTCTTCATAGGCCTTGCTGTTCTTCAGTGCGTTTGTTCTATGTTTGTTTGTTTGACCAGCTGACCGTTTTGAAGCCATGTTGCTTGGACGCACTCGTTCTCAAGTTCGTGCTGCGCGGGGACTTGGTGTTAAAACTTTGACCCGAGTCCAGTCCATGAACAGGGCGAGGAGGAGTTCATGGATGAAGAATTGGTTGCGCCAGCGTGACCAATTCTCGCACATGCCTTTGCTCCGTGAGATCCGTGAGAATAATCCTGAGGATTTCAGGAATTTTCTCAGGATGACGGACCCCGTTTTTGAACGTCTGCTGGCTATGCTGACCCCCTATATGAGCAGGCAGGATACCTGCATGAGGCAAGCCATCACTGCGGAGCAGAGGCTAGTTGCCACTTTACATTACTTGGCGACTGGGAGAAGTCTTCAGGACTTGAAGTTCTCAACAGGCATCTCCCCCCAGGCTCTGGGGATCATAATCCCAGAGACCTGTTCTGCTATTATTCAGGTCCTGCAGAAGGACTATTTGAAGGTAAGTTTTTTCCTTTAACATTACATGATATGTATTGAATGTTTGCTAATGTATTGTCTAAATGTCCTCGTTACCTAATTACCATGCTTTGGATATGCTGGGAATGTCCCCTTTATCTTCATGCATGCCTGTTTTTTTACATTAATCATTTTTGGGCCTACATGCATATTTCTCTTCAATAACCTCCCCACCATGCAATCCTGGGTCCATTAATACCTCTAGCCTATAGTCCTTTGAACAATGTATATTGTCAGCTCCATTGTACTGTTTTACCCTCCCCCACCCCCTCAAATGTTTGCATCTGTCAGGTGTGTTCTTGTCCCCAATTAGTACCCCTCCCCCACCCCCTCAAATGTTTGCAACTGTCAGGTGTGTTCTTGTCCCCAATTAGTACCCCTCCCCCACCCCCTCAAATATTTGCAACTGTCAGGTGTGTTCTTGTCCCCAATTAGTACCCCTCCCCCACCCCCTAAAATGTTTGCAACTGTCAGGTGTGTTCTTGTCCCCAATTAGTACCCCTCCCCCACCCCCTCAAATGTTTGCAACTGTCAGGTGTGTTCTTGGCCCCAATTAGTACCCCTCCCCCACCCCCTCAAAGGTTTGCAACTGTCAGGTGCGTTTTTGGCCCCAATTAGTACCCCTCTCCCCACATACAAATTGATCAATGGTCCATCAGAGGGGGTGAGTAATCTTATAAGTGGGCCTTATTTTATTTTTTTTTCAGCTAAAAAATAACACATAATAATGTTCAACTGCTGTTGTTCAAGAATGTTTTTGTGTAATCTGATATCCAAGTTATGTTTAAAAGTACTTATATTTTTTTTCTTGTTTGACTCCACAGTTTCCTTCGAAAAACACAGGAATGGCAGACTGTGGCCTCCCAGTTCGCTGACCGTTGGGACTTTCCCAACTGTGTTGGCGCAATCGATAGGAAGCATGTCCGCATTGTGCCACCACCCCATTCGGGGTCTTATTTCTACAACTATAAGGGGTTCCATAGTGTAGTTTTGATGGCGGTGGTCTCGGCACAATTGGAATTTATGTTCGTGGACGTGGGGAAGAACGTCCGGATGTCTGACGGAGGAGTTTTTGCACAGACCGAGCTGTGCCAGCGTCTCCAGACTGGTGGCCTGGGATTGCCACCTGATGACCAGAACGTGGATGGACTCCCCTCAGTTTTCATCGCTGATGAAGCGTTTGCTCTCTGCAAGCACTTGATGAGGCCGTTCCCCCAAAGGACACTCACCCCTGAGAGGAGGGTATTTAATTACTGGCTGGTCAGAGCAAGAAGAGTTGTGGAGAATGCCTTTGGGATTCTGGCCAGCCGGTTCCATTCGTTCCTCTCCGCAATAAATCTAGCAGAATACAAAATCAATTATGTAATCTTTGCTTGCTGCATTCTGCATAATTTCTTGAGACGTCATTCTTTGACATATATAACTTCGGTTGGGCCTGAGGCCGGACTTGGTGTTGATGAACCACTCACAGGCCTGGAAAGTGGCCGAAATGGCTTGGCCCCCCAAACCGCCCCTGAAGTGCGTGACAGATATGTCAATTATTTTAATGGTCGGGGGGCCATTGCAATGCAACAAGATCTATAAGATTTTTGGAAAAAAAAAATTTAAAAATGTTGGGAACAATCTCTTGTTTTGATTCTTGTTTGCATTTAGTTTTGTCTGTCTGTTAGTGCACTTGGAGTGGCAAGTGCATTTCCCTTTAGTTAATAAAGTCCTTTATCACTGTAACCACACAAAAAAATAACAAACTGTTATTGATAAATAATAAGCCATACACATTGTAGTAGTAAAAACATTTTACTGTGTGCACATTGAAAGGTGCATTTTGTTTGAACGTGTTTTTTTTTTGTTTTTTTGGTTATCAATATTTTTTTGAATATTTTTAGTTTAGGCATATTTGTAGAAAATATACATTGTTTACAAAATTTGGCTTCACAACAGGGTTTTAAAAACCATAAGAAAAAAAAAATAACAGGAACTTACAAAGTTCAACATGTTAATAACAGTGCTGGTGATGTCACCCATGTAAAATAACAAAATTGCAGATGCTCACAGTTTCTCATGAAAAAAGGTTCAAGTCAACATGTGCTATCTCCCATCATGGGGGAGCAATGGACGTGTTTTGTGTGTGGAATCCCTTTGTTCCTCTCACAAACTAACATTATTCTGATGAAGGGGTTGCAAACACAAAACAAGTACATTGATATCCCCTGATGGAAGATAGCACATGATGACACACCATGTGCATCTGCAAAATTTTTACATTATAGTATTTAGCAAGTTAAAACATTTTATAAATATAAAACTTTACAATGAAATGACATAAATCATGTTCTTCATTTCCTGTTGCATGCTGTCCAGCCGATTTCTCATGCTGTCAATTTGGTCACGCATTCTATCAATTTGGCCATTCCACACCATTATCTGGCCAATGAGTCTTTGTGCACTGTCTGTGCTAAATGGCTCCGCCGCTTGGCCTTCCACAACCAGAACATCACCTAAAATTTGTGGAAAAAAAATTATTGTAAAATATGCACGCCTAAATAGATGAACTTAAGCGGGGGTGTCAGTCACTCATTTGGTGGGGTGGAAATATCGCACACTTCCTCCATCTCTCCTTCCTCCAGCTCGTCGGGTGGGCGTGGTCTTGGGCTGGGGCTTGGGGTAATGTCAGCTTCAGGCTGGTGACTTGGGGGGGTCCTGGGATCCTTGGACTGTTGGCTGAGTCTTTTCTCCCCTATGATAATTAAACAAAAGGTATAGTTAAAACACAGTGATATTTCAGTCTTGAAAAAGGAATATGAAACTTTCCTTAGAAGTTGTGGACAATTGTCATTTTTTGGCACCAAAAATTTTGAAGACAGGATTAAAATTCACTATGCCCAAAAATGCCAAACAATACACATTTTCATGCAAGTTTCACAGATGCAGAGACCTCAAGTATCCCCTGGAGCCCCTATGTGTATTACCCCCCAAAATTTTCTTGGGTGTCACATAGTACACTAGTGTACGTGAGTCCAGATGTGGAAACAGCTGCTGTGTACTGTCCTTACATTACACTGAATTATTATTGAAGAAGCATTATATTTTCAAACACATCTACACAACATCACCAAATTTTTGGAATACGACAAATTATCAAGACCTAAATGTATGTCAAAACCCTGTACCATCGAATTTGCCAAAAAAAATAAGTCATTTTCTTAGTATCATATGTTTTTTCAGAAGAACGGTCTTTACGAAGGATGCTGTATAAACAAAAAGCATATGGATCAGCATGCAAGTTAAGTATCTCATTAGGAACACACAACAAGTACTTACTTTTTTTAAGCAGCTTCTTCATTCGCCAATATTGTTTAGGCTCCCTACTTTTGAGGTCAGACCACCGCTTCCTCAATTGTTCTTTAGCCCGTTTAGTGCCAAATTTTTGTTCAAGAGCGGTGACAACTGAGGACATTATTTTGTCCTTCCGCATATTGGGTCGGTGTACGGTCCTTTTTTGCCATCGTAGTCCTCCCTTCTCAATATGGACACCATCTCCACCATATCTTTAAAGGCCATGTTGGTGGCCTTATATCTCCTTTTGATCTGGGTGGTTGTGGCTCCGGGCTTTCCTCCGCGCTACTTGCAGATAATCTCTCCGCCATCTTTCTCTATATCCTACCACTGCGCAACGAAGAGTGAAGGGGCGGGGACAAATCGTACTAAAGAACGCCAGGGGCGGGCAACGCAGGCGTAGCATGACACATGCGCAGTGTATATAAAGCTATTACGCTGGCCTACGTATGTCCGAGCGGAAGTAGCGAGCGTCAGAAACGAAGGTAAGATTAAACGTGGGTGTGTGTTTGGTGAATGTGTTTGGTGTGTGTGTACCCTAGATTGAGCCAAATATAATACTGGGAGTTTGGACTGACATTACAGTCAAAATTAATTCCTTTTAAGGAGGAAGAATTTTTGACACGATTCCTTGATTTGTATCAACAAAACAGAAACCTGTGGGAGGTCAAGCACCCATTGTATTTTAATAGAGATGTAAGGAAGGCAACAGTGGGCACACTTTTGGAATTTGTGAAGACTCGAGTCCCCCAGGCAGACCTTAAGTTTGTGGACAATAAAATTGGTATCTTGCGCAACATGTACAGGCGGGAACACAAGAAGATCCAGGAGTCGTGCAGATCCGGAGCAGCAGCAGACCAGGTTTATGTCTCCAAGCTATGGTACTACCAAAAAATGTGATTTCTGGATGACCAGACAGAAGCAAGGCAATCACTTTCGAGCCTTCCCTCCACCCTTCCCTCCAGCCTTCCCTCCACCCTTCCCTCCAGCCTTCCCTCCAGCTCCACCCTTCCCTCCACCCCAGCTGAGGAGTCCCAAGAAGAACTGGGCCTTTTCATCCTTGATGAAGTGGATGCGCCCAGCTTCAGCCAGGTATACTTTTTTGGTGAATTTGGGATTGTGTAAACATTAATGATGTAAACCTAAAAATTTTTGAAGTGTTTCACCAAAAATGACTTT
Source organism: Lithobates clamitans (assembly GCA_037952925.1). Taxonomy (NCBI): domain Eukaryota; kingdom Metazoa; phylum Chordata; class Amphibia; order Anura; family Ranidae; genus Lithobates; species Lithobates clamitans. Next base: position 284,647 of record JBBGZY010001381.1, read on the forward strand.
ATCACAATTATTAATATGTAGACATATCACTAGACAGTAGTGGCCAAAAGTATACTTAAAATATTGGTGAGCAGCTAGAATAATGGTGGGGTCAAAAAGATAGCCTTTATTATTTGTTTATAATTATATTTGCAAGTCATGAGATGAAAATTGTGTGTTATTGCGTAAGCAAAAATTACAACTACCGGTATGTCCCTTTTTTTGACCCAGGATGAGCTCAGCCAGGAGTCCGTGCCCAGAGGTATAGAGGAGGAGGCCTTGCCCATTAGAAGCCTCACGGAGTGTCAGGTGCCCCCCCTCCGCATTATCACCAAAAGGCCCAGAAAGATAACCCAAACAGAGGAGGAATCACTAGCCCTCATTCGCAAAGCCAAATCCTCAGCACACCACCCAATGCGGAAGAGGCGTATGGAACCTATATGGCCACCAGATTGCTGGAACTAGAAAAGGGGCAACGCCTCCTCTGTGAGGGTCTGATTTTTCAAGCGTATCAGAAGGGCTTGAGAGGGGAGCTTACTGCAAAAACATATATAGCAGATGAAGCCACTCCTCCTACTACTCCACCTCCTCCTCCTCCTGCCCCAAGTACACCACCAGAGGCACAGCCTCCAAGGAAGGCTGCAGCGAAGCGTGGGGGGGGAAGGCTGCAGGGCAGCGTGCAGGGAAGATTCCACGGAAGAGTCGAAAGGGATTGTCTGGCTTCTGCCTGGTCTGACTTCTGACTGTGCTCCCTAGTCGCAAGATACCAATTTTATTGTCCTCTAACTTGATGTGTGTCCTGGGGGACAAAAGGCTTCACACATTCCAAAAGTGTCTCCAGTGTTGCCTTCCTCATTTCTGTTTTGACCAAAATAAATGGATATTTTCGTTACCTTACATTATTGACTATGGGTTTTGATTCAAAACGGACATTTGGTTTGTGAGTAGGCAGGTACAGGTCAAAAAAGACTATATGTGGGTTGTTTACAAAAGGCTAAATCATTTTGCAATTCAAGTGCAAAGTGCTATTGCAAAGTGCACTTGATAAATTGCACTGCAAGTGCACTTGTTGGAAGTGCAGTCGCTGTAAATCTGAGGGCAAGCTCTGAAATGAGGGGAAGCTCTGCTGATTTTATCATACACTCATGTGCAAGAGAATTTTTTTTTGGGGGGGGGGGTTCCTTGCATGTGCCCCTCGGATCCACAGCGAATGCACTTCCAAATGCTCTTTCAGGGCAATCCCAAGTACAATTTGCACTTGTAGTGAAAAATGATTTTGCCTTTTTAAAAAAAAAAACCCTATGTCTAATTAACAAGGGATACCAACCTCATTAAGGTTCATTAAAAGAATAAAAATTATTAAGGTTATTGTGGTAACTTGAAACTCAAAATCCAAAAAAAAAAAAAAAAATTTAAATTAAAAAAAATGTATAATTTAGCACACATTGAAAAATCTATATTGTTGAAATCTGTAAAAAATAAAGATGAGTCCAAAAAAAAAAATTGCTACTTTATAGTTCTGGAGATCTGGCTTTTAAAAAATATCATATTAGTCATGGTATGAGGATAAATCATGAAGAAAGTAGTTTGTGAGAACTCTGTGTGAATATGAGCAGCAAAACAACTTCCTTCTTCTCGCATTATAAAGAAAAAAAGAATGCGCTGTATTAAAAGATCACAGAAGAGGAATGTGCTAGCTTCAATACGTCTTGTACTTGCTTCAGAGCATGCCTCAGTTTGGGTCCGTCGGACTAGCACACAGACGAACGGTTTGTACGCTAAAAAGCAGAGTCCGTCGGAAAGATTTGAAACTTGCTCAAGTACAAGTACAAGTCCATCAAACTTTTGAGAAAACAAAGTCCGCTGGAGCCCACACACAATCAAATTGTCCGACGAAATCCGGTACGCCGGACCAAGTATGCCGTAAAGTCCGATCGTGTGTACGCGGCATTATAGTGCTTCGCTCACCTCAATGTGTTGACCCCTGTAGTCACAGATAAGTAAAAATAAACAGTTTTCCCACTCACGGAGATGAAACCAGTGGATAATGCCCTTTCACAGGGTCTTTCAAAAGGTGTCACAGGGTCTTTCAAAAGGGTATCCATCATCCTGGGATCATGAAACATTAAAAACACAAAATCTAAGTGCTCTCTGTATATTTTAAGCCTTGTAAAAAGCCGAGCGACTCTCGGCAGTGTACACTCTATCCAGATGGCCCGCGGGAGGAGGGGTCACGCTCTGCTGGTGTCACCCACTGCGATGTGGATAGAGTGTACACTTCTGAGAGCCACTTGGCTTTTTACAAGGTTTTACTCAAGATGAAGTTTAATGCAAGTCCATTTCTAATAAAGTGTTCTGCTTAAAACATACAGAGAGGGTCAACACATTGAGGTGAGCGAAGCACTCAGTGGCGGCTGGTGCTCAAAATTTTTTAGGGGGGCACAAGCAAACTGAAAAATTCTGGAAAAAAAAAACATCAATTGCAGCCTCACTGTGCCCCATAAAATGCAGCCACTGTGCCATCTATTGCAGCCTCTGTGCCCATCATATGCAGCCTGTGCCCATCATATGCAGCATGTGCCCATCATACAGCCTCTGTGCCCATAATATGCAGCCTGTGCCCATCATATACAGCCTCTGTGCCCATCATATGCAGTCTGTGCCCATATTACAGCCTCTGTGCCCATAATATGCAGCCTGTGCCCATCATATGCAGCTTCTGTGCCCATCATATACAGCCCCTGTGCCCATCATATGCAGCCTGTGTGTTCTTATGCAGCTTCTGTGCCCATATTATGCAGCCTGTGCCCATCATATGCACCCTGTGCCCATATTATGCAGCATGTGTCCATCATATGCAGCCTCTGCCCAACATATGCAGCCACTGTGACAAGCTCCCCCCCCACACTCGCCCGCCATCAGGCCAGCACTTACCCCATCCGGTGACGGCAGCAAGCTGGGGGATGGGCAGGCGACGACTCCTGCATCCCGTGCGTCTCCTCCTTCATTCTGGCCCTGCGCTGTGTCTTTGACTCCTCGTCTTCCCCTCCAGTGTCAGCGGCGGCAGAGGAGTCCACTCCTGATGCTTCCTCCCCTGTGAGTGTGTCTCTTCCACCAAAGCGCCGGGCATCCAATAGGATGCCCGGCGCTTTGGCCAATTTGGCCATTTGGGAAACAGGTCTCACTGACACAACATGGTCACACAACAGGGTGGGATCAGGGCGCACTCTTTGCGCCCTGAGCCCACCCTTTTTTTGAAGCCTATTAGGTGCTTCAAAAAAAAAAAAAACAACCCCGCCCATGCTGCCATAGGAGTCCATGCGTCCGGCGTCCTTAAAGGGGCCAGGCGCATGGATCAGGAAGTGGCGGCAGGGATTAAGCGGGCCGCCCCTGGAAGCACTATAAGTGTCGGTGGAGGGCTCATTTGCACAACGGAATCCAGTGTGTCCTGTCTGTCTTGGGAGTCTTAACGCAGAGGAGTCTTCTTATTTGTTGTTTTTCATCGCATATGGACAATTTGTAGTTTATGCGCTACACCATTTATCTATTACTGTTACTTAGGGCTTCAGAATTTCCCAGGTGTTCAGCTTGCTTTACCTTTGTAATTTTTTCTTATGCATTTTATTAAGGCTTGCGCTGATTTTATTTGTTTATCATACTTGTATAATGAAATGGACCAAATACCATGGATTTTATACAGTGTTTAATGATACTTAAAGTGGATGTAAACCCGATTCATGAAATTTGAGCTAGGCACATAGATCTGCAATGTTTTTTTCATTTCTTCTCAAACCTCTAGTCCGGTAGCTTTGTCCTGCTCCGTTTTTTTGTTATCAACCTGACAACTTTTGACAAGCTCTCCAAGATGGGAACCTGAAGTGTGTGTCGGAGGAGGTTGCTATAAATAGATTAGCACAAAAGTAAACTATTCACAGGCATCCTCTGCATGTGAGGGGAGGGGGTGTGTGCCTTTCCTCCAATCAGCTGTCTCACAGTGTATGGCAATAATCCACTCCTACAGGGGAATCGGGAAGAGAAAATTCTTACAGGACGTGCACTTTCTAAACAGTATATAAAGCTGAAGACAGAAGATATACATGTAAAACCTATGAAGGGAGATTTGTTTCATCTCTGTGTATCATCTGGGGCTGTTCATTTCACTTAAAAAAATAAAAATAAACACCTGTTAGGCAATTGCATAATGTGCTAGTATGCATTGCATACTAGCACATTATGAAACACTTACCTTAGAACAAAACCCTCCTGCAGCGTGCTGTCACTGCCGAAAGGGCTGACATCTTCCTCCAGTCTTTCTTCTGGGTTTGCGCGCTCCAGCTGTCTGATTGGCCAGAGCCGTGATGACGTCACTCCCACGCATGCGCGTGGGAGCCCTCAGTAAAAAGCTTTGAAGTTCCGGCAAGATATCCCGGACCTTTACAGCGCATGCGCCGGTGATGTCACTAGCTCCATGCAGGGTGAATACTGTATCTCCTAAACGGTGCATGTTTAGGAGATATTCATTTTACCTTCAGGTATGCTTTATTATAGGCTTTCCTGTAGGTAAAAAGTGGACTTTACTACTGCTTTAAAGTATATAGAAAGGCAGTGAATCCACTAGGGATGCAGCAATACCATTTTTTTTACAAGTACGAACACCGATACTTTTTTTTAGTACCAATTACCGATACCTACCGCAACTGTTATCTTTTCACTTCAGCTGTCAGCAATGGTACAAAGCATTGAAAAGTTATTTACAAATTAAATAGATTTTTTTTTTTAATTTTGTGCCTTTTCAATGTGAAATGAGTAAAATATATGTTAATATATGTGTAAAAATATTCACTAACAAAGCAAACAAAAAAAGTTTTAATTGTTTACCGTTTATAAAATAGACGTTAAAAAAAAAAAAAAAAAAAAGCAGGAAAATAATAACTAAATGGAGGAGAATAGGGAGTTAATTATGGCTGATTAGAGTAAATTAAGGGTTAATAAGGGGTTAATCAGAGGAACATTTGTTCATCCCTTTGATCTGCAGATGAAGAAACAAAAAGATACAGAAAGAAACAAATGTTTCTTTTCATTTTAGTGTTTCGGCGGCTGAGCAATGTTGCTAATAAACATTGCCGGCTGCTTTTTTTTTTGACAGCTCCAATTAGTTTTTGCTTGCTGGAACTTAGACAAAGTGGACATTTGACTAAGTGGTGAGTTTAAAACAGGAGATTATAACAGGAGTCTTCAAGCCTCACTGGAAGCCCCCCTGGGAGCATTCCCCTCGCACTGGTGCCCCTGCTACTGCTGACCAGCTGCTCAAGAAGGAGACCGGCAGGACAACCCATGGAGTTTATCGTGGGACATCCCTAGGAGTCCATCTTCCACTACTAAGCCTGTTTTGACCCACCTGAGTAAGGGCGGTCGCAGGCTCTCTGGTAAGCCTCCATTACTTATCATCTGGTGTCGGGCTGTACTAGCGGTGGATCATTCAACTCCGAACTCTGCATTGGTTTATCTTTGGACTTCAAAATGCTTCAAATATTTATACTTTCACGTTACTTGTGTTTTATCACTTGCACATTTTGTATGGTATGGTCTCTCACTAGCCATTATCACTGGTTGTTCTTTATCATTGTAGGTTAATTTTAATGTTTTAATTTTTTGGTCATATATTTCATATATAATTTGCATGTATCTAACCACACAATTATCCACTTTGTAATTGGTCCAGCGCTGCACTGTCCTTTTTGACTCCAATTACCAGACTTCTTTCCTTGTCAAAAGAAGTTTATTGAGTATACAATGTTATAAACATACCGTACATAAAGTAAGTTTACAAGGATCTATAAAGTAAGCTCATTGTTTTACAGTAGGGTTTATATAGGTAAATATCATGAAATTTCAAATATTCAACATTGGGTTCACGTAAACCTAAATTAAAGATATATATCATTTCCTTAGTTACTTTTGTAGGTATTTAAATGATTTATACCTACTATACATATTGTTTACAAGTAGAGTGTATATAGGTCAAATAAATTCTGATAATGAGCTTTAATCGTAAGGTGGAGAAAAGGAAAGAGAAAGAAGAAAAAGGGTTGAAAGGTAGAGGTATGGTCCACAAGGTTGCCCCGCTCGTCAGTTTATTATTCTTTTTAGTTCTCTTTGAAGCCTTAGAATGGGTGTCTCTGTAAGTCATTTAATCTGTTACCATGGCAACAGGACAGAGTCATTGAAATTTGACAGGAACTGTTGTTTTATCCAAGGGTGCCAAAGTTTTTCAAATTTTGGAATTTGATTTTGATCGATGGCTACCATCTTAGCATGGGACATTGTATTATTCATTCTGTGAATTGTTTCTGCTAGTACCAATGTAGGAGATTTCCATGCCTTGGCCACTGTTTGTTTTGCAGCCGTTATTAGTTGGATCATAAGTTTGAATTGAGAGAGTGTTAACCATTCCGGTTTTAGATTAAGTAAAGTTAAATATGGATCTGGTTGTATTATTTTTTTAAATATTTTAGATGCAATCACGAAGACTTCCTTCCAGAAGGTTTGGATTACTGGGCACGTCCACCATATGTGTAAATATGTGGCTATTTCTGGGCATCCTCGAAAACAAAGAGCTGAGGTATTAGGTGAATATTTTGCCACTCTAGCGGGTACAAGGTACCAGCGAGTTAGGACTTTATAATTTGTCTCCAGTGCTAAGATGTTGGGTGAAGATGACTTAGATGTGAGCCATATGTTAGACCAGTCCGTGTCTTCTAAAGTTCGTTCCAGGTCCTCCTCCCACCTCTGAACGTAAGAGGGTCTATTAAGATTTGCTACTCCGTATAATTGATTATAAAGTGATGAAATTGTACCTTTAGCAAATGGATCTTTTGTACAGATTGATTCAAAAATGGATAATTGGGATAATGGTGTATCCCCCTTTAGGAATGGTGTATAGAAATTTTTGATTTGGAGATATCTAAATATCTCAGAGTTTGGTAGATCATATTTTTCTCTAAGCGATGGGAATGAAAGGAATGATTTAGATGCTATGAAGTCATTTAGTGTCTGAATGCCTGATGTTGTCCAAGCTTTAAAAGAATTTGGGTAGATCCATGCCGGATAAAAGGCCGGATTTCTGATAAAAGAAAGGAGAGGATTGTGTGGAGATTGTAACTGATATTTGGTTTTTAGTTTATCCCAGAGAGATAAGAAGTGTTTAGTTATGGGATTATGAATTTTAAAGCGGTCTTTAGGATCAAGCCATAATAAATTTGATATTAATAGAGGGTCATTTTCTGAAGCCTCTATAAATACCCATAATGGGATTTCCTGTTTTGCATGGTATTTGGACAGACTGGCCAAATGTGCTGCTCTGTAGTAGTTAGTAAAATTAGGGTATCCCAGGCCTCCTTTATTTTTGGGAAGATGTAGTGTGTGTATAGGTATACGTGGTTTAGAAGAGCCCCATATAAACGAAGTTGCTCTTTTTTGTACTATTCTCAAAAAATAGGAAGGAATTGGAATAGGGAGGACTCTAAATAGATAAAGCAATTTGGGTAGAATAGTCATTTTGATTGCATTAATCTTCCCTATCCAGGATAAAGGAAGTTGCGACCATTGTTTTATTAGATTTGTGATCTGTCTTAATACAGGAGGATAATTGGTTGAGAATAAGTCAGAATGAGATGCTGTTAAATGAATTCCAAGATATGGGATTGATTTTTCTGCCCATGTGAATGGGAGTGCAGCCCTAGCCGGGATCAATTCCATGTTTGTGAGTGAAATATTAAGCACTAGGCATTTCTTAGGATTAATCATAAGGCCGGATAGGGCTGCAAATCCATCAAGAGCTGGTAATAAGTTAGGACCAGAGACCTGTGGTGATGATAGAAAAAGTAATATATCGTCTGCAAATATACATAATTTGTGTGTAATACCTCCTACTTCAATGCCAGTTATAGTTTGGTTTGTTCTGATGTATTGGGCCATGGGTTCGAGTATAAGGGCAAATAATAAGGGAGATAATGGGCAACCCTGTCGGGTACCTCTTTCGATATTAAAGGCTTCAGATTTGTATCCAGCATATTTTATATAGGCTTTGGGTTTATTATATAATGCTTTGATCCATGTTAAAAAGTGGGGTCCAAAACCCCATTTTTGTAATGAATATTGCATATATTGCCAGGATACTGTGTCAAATGCCCTCTTAATATCGAGAGATAGAAAACATAAAGGGATTTTCCGTTTTTTAGCAATATGTGCCAATAACACTGCCCTGCGTATATTATCGCCTGCCTGTCTATTTGGCATGAAGCCTACTTGATCTCTATGTATTAATTTTCCTATAATGCTATTGAGGCGTGTTGCTATTATTTTTGCTAATAATTTAATATCGAGGTTTAACAGAGAGATAGGCCGATAATTCACACAGGAAGTATCATCAGAAAGGGGTTTTGGGATCATACAAACAATTGCCATTAGTGGTTCTTGCCGAAAAGAATGTCCATCTAGAAGTTTGTTAAAAGTTTCAGTGAGAATGGGAGAGAGTATTTCTGAGAATGTTTTATAGTATAAAGCCGAGTAGCCGTCTGGGCCTGGTCTTTTGTTAAGTTTTAGGTCTTTTATGGCGTTAGCAACTTCATCTATAGTTATAGGCTCATCCAAACTGCTTTTTTGATTCTGAGATAACTCAGGTAAGTTTATTTTTGAGAAGAAGGATTCAGCTTCTGTAGGATTAAATTCATTGTTTGTCTTGTATAAAGTTGCGAGATGTGAGTGAAATTTATGGACTATTTTAACTGGATTACAAGTGTAAACATTTTTTGATAATTTCAAACGTATTGGTTTGAAAGATTTGTTAGTTGAATTTAATGCCCGAGCCAAATATTTACCTGGTTTGTTTGTATTCATGTAGAAATTGTGTTTGGAGCGTTTGAGGGATTTATCAACTGACTCAGTGAGAAATAGATCGTATTCCAATCTAGATTTTTCCAGATGAGATTTTGTACTCTGAGATGGATTATCTTGAAATGATATACAGGCTGCATTAAAATTGAGTTCTAGTTTTTTTGCTAGATTTTTGCGTTCCCGTTTAAATAGTGCCATTTGTCTTTGTATTGTACCACGCAAGTCAGGCTTATGAGCTTCCCACAGTGTTATTGGGGAGATGTCTGTTGTATTATTAATTGATATGTATTCCTTTAAAGCTTGTTCAATGGCCATCTGATGTAGTGGGTGTTTGAGCATTATGTCCGGTAAGTACCACGTTGGGTCATGCGCTTTTGGTATGGCTGAGGCTATAGTAGTGTATACTGCATTATGGTCAGACCACGGAATCGGAATTATATCTGATGCAATAATTTCTGGTATCATTCCTATTGTTAGAAAAATATGATCTATTCTGGTGAAGGTTTGATGAGGGTGCGAGAAATAAGTGAATTTCTTTTTCATTGGGTTACTTTCCCTCCATGAATCTACCAGATTGTATTTGGAAAGAAGTTGAGAAAAAGGTAATCTAGAGGTTATTTTGGATGGTGTAAAAGGTGATTTATCTAGAAATGGGAGGAGGACCTGGTTCGAATCCCCACACATTATCACTGTTCCTATTTTGTGTGTATTAATCACTTGTAATATATGTGAGAGGAATGGTGTAGGTTGTTTGTTAGGAGCGTAGTAGGAAATCACCGTGATTGCTGTATCCATTATATAACCCATGAGTATCAGGTATCTACCTTCTGGGTCTTTAATTTCTGATGATAAGGTGAATGGTGTGGATCGGTGAAATGCAATTAGAGTTCCCCTTTGCTTGGTACAGGCAGAAGCCGTGTAAATTTGTTGATAAAAAGGAGAAATATATTTTGGAGTAGAATCTTTGGTGAAGTGTGTTTCTTGGAGGCATACTATGTGAGCCTTCTTGTTATGGAAAGTACGGAAGGCTTTGGTCCTTTTTTGAGGGACATTTATTCCCTGAACATTCAGGGAAAGTATATTCAGTGGTGCCATGGCAATAGATCAAATAGTTTTGACTTACTTTTTGTTATGCAGAGCTGACTGCGCAGATCAACCTGTGTGGACTGAAGAGATGAATAGATAGAAAAGAAACCAGTGAATTCTGGAGTAAAGAGTAAACAAAAAACATATGAGATTAAATGATACATTGTATAAATTATTTTTTGCAAGTAATCACAATTTACCCGTGAAAGAGAATAAATATCTCTCTCAGGGGAATAAGTGCCTTCGTCACACTCCCACATAATATGGTTGGGAGAATGAGGAGGGCTAATGGGGGTACACGGATCTTCCGCTTACAGGAGAGAAGTGCTATGTCAAAAGACATCAAAATGATGTTTCATTAATTGGAGTGCAGAATATAGTTTTTGTTGAAATTATTTATTCCAGGGTGGTTGTATATGGTTAGTCTTGCCCTAGGCTAAATAATTCAGTTAGAAAGGTACTGTTAATAACTTTGGTATTGATGAAGATAGTTTGAATTATTTTGGGATTTTAAACCCTTTAAGAGTAAACAATTACATATTTTATTCATATGTAACTGTTTAGATATGTTAACTCATAAAATTGGGGTTGTATTGCTTCAGATTAGAATAAACAAAAACATAATTCTAGGAACTAGTTAGGTAATAATATATTTGTTTTAAGAAAAGAAAGAAAAAGCTTCCATTACTTCTGGATTATTGAACATATTTGTCCTAAAAAGTAATAAATCTATTGTTATTACCTGATAATATATAACTGAACAAGAATTTCCTTATTTCACTTATATATTCTAAGGCTATATGAATCAGAAGTAATAAGAAATATAACTGGAATGTAACATGATCCCACACAGTGTGTGACTATCAGAATGCAATTACATTCAGTTATAAATATAGTTTTTTTAAAGAGAACCATCTCTTAGTATAATAAATGAAGAGATATCAGGAATTAGGATGTCAGTCCATTGAATCTTCTTGGTCCATGGATGATGTGGCATAACGGCCTCTTTTGTGAGAATGATGATTCCCATTTTGTTCTGAAATTTTCTGGGTGCTGCCTGAAGGTGAAGATGACGCCATTCTTCTGCGTGTGGGAGAGTTGCTGCTTGTGGGTTCTGTCAGATTTAATTTTAAAAGGGTTTGTTGTAGTTCATCTGCTGATCTGCTTCTGTAAATTGTACCTTGGTAGTTAAATCTGACTGAAAAGGGGAAGCCCCATTGATACATAATGTTGTGGCGTTGCAGTTCCATTAGTTGGGGTTTCATGGATCGTCTTTTAGTAATAGTAAGTTGGGATAGGTCAGCAAAAATTTGATAATTGTGTCCTTGAAAATTAAGTTCCTTTTTTTCTCTTGCAGCAATTAGTATTTGTTTTTTCGTTCTGTAATAATGAAATTTTGTGATTATATCATGTGGGGGTCCATCTTTCTTTTTGGCTGTGAGGGCTCTGTGTACTCTGTCCAGTTCTAAACGTTCAATAGGGATATCTGGCTTTAGTTCTTGTAATAGAGCAGTAATAGTAGATTGCAGGTCTGTCACAGTTTCAGGTATTCCCCTTATGCGCAAGTTTGAACGTCTGGCTCTATTTTCGTAATCTTCGAGCTTAGTTTGAAGTATTAAATTCTCTTTTTTTAATTGTTCCAATTCTGTTATATTTTCTTGGGTTGTAATTTCAATTTCATCGATTTTTATTTCTAAGGCTGCGGTGCGGTTTCCCAGCTCTCTTATTTCTTTGGTTAGGCTTTTTGTTATTTGGTCTGAGGTTTGTTTTAAAGCCTTATGAAGCATCTTTTCAAATTGTAATAATATTACTGGGGATACTGAGGAGGCTTGTGGAGAAGTTTGTGAGAGGATTTGTTCAGTATCTGACTCAAATGGAGAGTCTTGCTGTGACATTTTCTGTCTGTGAGAGCGCCCTGATGCTGTATCTTGTGAGGTGACTGGAGCTGCTTCAGCTGCAGTGAGTGCCTGTGAGCTCTTTGTGAGGTGATTTTTATTTCTGCCACGGTTTCCTCCCAGTACCATATTTCCTGCCCAAACTTTCACAGTTTGTTCCCTGGGGCAAAAAGGTTCAAATGGATACCTTTTGAGCCTGCGGGCTCCGCTTTGTCCTTCTCTTCTCTCCTCAGCGGTGTGGAGCTCTAACAATGCATGTCTGCTCCGCTAGGCTCCGCCTCCTGCCCCTACCAGACTTCTTTAACACTTCAGCTGTCAACCCACTGACAGCTCAAAGAACCGAGCCTGAAAGTATCGGTTTTAGGTATCTGTGCATTTGCACGAGTACAGATACTTGTGCAAATACTCGGTATCGGCACCGATACTAGTATCGGTGCTACCCTAGAATCCACGCCAGCTGTGTGTGGTAAACAGTCAAACTTCATTATGTGATTCTTGTTTTCAATTGCATTTCTGGCATTTCCAGCATGTTCCAGTCTGCATTATCACCGCTATCAACCCTGGTCATGCAGCCAGCATACCCTAGAATAATGACATTTAGGAGAGTAATCAAATTATAATTTTCACATATGCTTAATCTCAGAGATCTCACGTAGTGTTCCACTCAGAGGCACCTTTGTTTCCTGTCTTTTGACTGTTCAAGTTCTCCCTATTGAGTAAAAACAGAGATGTATTAAAACTGACCCATGAAAGGGAGTTTGATGTCATCAGTGTTCTAAGATTAGCAAAGTGCTTGAGTGGTTGCTTACAAGACACAAGTACATTTTAATGGGCAAGCTATTTTTTGCCACAGATGTATGTTTGGTTAACACAGCTAAGTGAATACCTAACAACTCGATTCTTTATCACAGTATGATAATACTTTTCTATTTTTCAACTCCTGTTGCAGTCGTCTTGTCTGAAATATTTTTGAGGCATGAATTAAGTTTTTAAAGTTGCAAAAGAATAAGAGGTTTTTAGGTAAGCCTGAATTGGTATGCATATACTGGGGAGGGGGGGGGGGTGCTTAAAGCGGGGTTCCACCCAAATTTTGAACAATATCTGTATGTATTCTCTTCCTTGCCTAGATGCTGACATGTTGTTTAAAAAAAAATTTAAATCACTGTAATTACCTTTTATTTTTCTATTCTTCTTTGCACTTCCTGGTTCTCCTCCCGTGGCCTCTCCCAGACTCCTGGGAGCTAGTTTCAGGCTTCCCAGGATGCCACTGAGCATGTGCAGGAACGAGCGGTGAATGCTGGGAGCACAGCATTCACCACATCCAGGAAATAAATGCTTGTGGGCTTCAAATGCCCTCAATGAAGATGGAAACCGCTTGCAGTGAATAATATAAGTTATTCTTTCCGACAAAATCTGACACAAGCGGACATATTACACACAATATGTGAGTATGTAATGCTGAGAAGAAAAGTTTGTGAATGAACTAAAAAAAAACAAAAAAAACAAACACACGATAGATAGGTGCACCCCCACTTTAAGAGCAGAAAAAGATAAAAGCACTTATCCTTTAAAAGGGATCAGTACTGGTTTTGGGTAAATGTGTTTTTTTTTAAAGTAAAGTAAATATTTTTTAAATGGTTGTTTTATATCAGTTTTGCTAATTTATCTATCTATTTATTTATTTAATACAGCCATTTATATATACAGTACAGTCTTTGTTTTACAAAATAAACATTTAATTACATAGTTACTTAGGTTGAATAAAGACACCAATCCATCCAGTTCACTCTGTGTGGGTGTGGCTGTATGTGTGTGTCAATACCATTTACCATATCCTTGTATATTGTGTTCGCTAAGATGTCCATCTAAAAGTTTTTTTTAATTATTGACACTCCCCGCTGGGAGCTCCACATCCTTACCACTCTGACAGTAAACAACCCCATGTGCAGTTTAGGATTAAACCACTTCTCCAATTTCATTGAGTTTCTGTGTGTATTTTTAAGTTCCCTGAAACTGAATAGTTTTTTTCCCTATGCTAGAATCACCATTGTATATCATCATAACATCTCCTCTCAAGCATGCCTTCTCCAGAGGGAATAGGTTTAATGCTTGTAGTCATTCCTGGTAGAATTATAGTTGTATCTCTGGAGTAAATAACCTTTTTAATGCATGCTAGTGTTCTGCTTAGCTTGCTGCAGCTTGGCATTGCATGCCATTGCTGAACCTGTGTTCTAATAGAACCCCCAGATCTTTTTCTATCCTGGATTCCCCCAAACTTTCTCCCCACAGTCAGTATTTGACTTGCATTTATATGTAGCGCCTACCCCAGGAGCCTGATGGTGACTATCAGGGGTAGGGAGGGCTGACATACATTCTCAGGGTGCAGGTTTGTGGGCATGGTGGGTGATAAACAAGAAAGCACATTGGGCAGCAGTCACTTTTATGCTTTAAACAGAGTGAAGTTTATTTCTTGAACAGGAAAAATGTGGGAGAGAAGGGATAGGGCACAGGGCACCCTTAATAGCAATAAGCAACAGGCAGATTGGCAGACTCCTAATGCCGCATACACACGAGCAGACTTTATGGCAGACTTTGCCCGGCGGACGGGATTTCGTTGGACAATTTGATCGTGTGTGGGCTCCAGCGGACTTTGTTTGCTCAAAAGTTGGACAGACTTAGATTTGAAACATGTTTCAAATCTATCCGACGGACTCGAGTCTGGTCAAAATCCGCTCGTCTGTATGCTAGTTCGACGGACAAAAATCCACGCTAGGGCAGCTATTGGCTACTGGCTATGAACTTTAGTCCGGTCGTACGTCATCACGTACGAATTCGACGGATTTTGGTTGATCGTGTGTAGGCAAGTCCGTTCATTCAGAAAGTCCGTCGTAAAGTCTGTCGAAAAGTCCGCCAGGCAAAGTCTGCCGTAAAGTCCGCTCGTGTGTACGCGGCATTAAACAAAAATAGGTGAGAAAGGTGAGATAAGGTAGACAGCAGTACAGGAAAATAGCCTTTAAGCAGAACCAGCACATCTGTACTGTGTAGGAAAGGGCTGTCTCCTCTAGTAACTGAACTTTACTCACAGCTTCATGCAAAGATTCCCTTGGATGAGTTCTTTCTGAAGTCCTTCCAACCACTTCATAGCCTCCAACTCATAAAGAGTCAACTCTGGTGCTTCCTCAGAACTCCATCCCTCTAGAATTGTTTCCAGATATTTGGCAGGCTTTCCTTTGCAAAAACGTGAACACCTGGAGGTCTCAGACTTCAGGCCAAGCAGCCAGGAACTGTACACACATTCACCCAGGCTGAAGCCCCGGGCAGGAAGACTGACCCTGATCACCTGACTCCTTTCATTAAATAGTCTTTCTCAGCATGCATTACAGCAAATATGATTGGCTGGGAAAAGTATGTTTATCCATAACTTACATATACTGTAGCTCATCATCCTAATGTCAAAGGCAACAGTGCCACCTACTGACAAATAGGAGAAGCCACACTGAATAGGATTTAGAACAGAAGTCATTTGACCCCTAAACACTTCAAATTCACCAGGCTGGCTACCACTCAGCATAACTAAATTTACCTGTAGCCCTATTTTTAGGACGAGGGTGCTACACTTATTTTTAGCCCTCAAGTGCATTGCTTTACATTTTTCAATATTAAAACTCATTTGCCATGTAGTTGCCATTTATTTTATTAACCACTTGCCGACCGCCTACCGCATATATACTGCGGCAGAGCGGCACGGGCAGGCAAAATCACGTACCCGTACGTGATCTGCCTCCCGCGGGCGGGGGGTCCGATCGGAACCCCCCCCGGTGCCATCGGCGGTCGGCATTTGACTGGGAGCGTCGGGAGGCGAGGGGGAGACCATCCGATCGTGGCCCCCCCCTCGCGATCGCTCCCAGCCAATGGGAATCCTCCTCTGCCTGTGTGTCGTTTCACACAGGCAGAGGATGTGATGTCATCTCTCCTCGGTCTGGCAGTTTCCGTTCCAGCGCCGAGGAGAGATGACAAGTGAGTGCACACAACACACACACACACAGTAGAACATGCCAGGCATACCTTACACCCCGATCCCCCCCCCGATCGCCCCCCGATCCCCCCCCAATCACCCCCCCCCCCCTGTCACAAACTGACATTAGCAGTATTTTTTTTTTTTTTTTTTTCTGATTACTGCATAGTGTCAGTTTGTGACAGTTAGTGTTAGGGCAGTGAGTATTACCCCCCTTTAGGTCTAGGATACCCCCCTAACCCCCCCTAATAAAGTTTTAACCCCTTGATCACCCCCCCTCACCAGTGTCGCTAAGCGATCATTTTTCTGATCGCTGTATTAGTGTCGCTGGTGACGGTAGTTAGGGACGTAAATATTTAGGTTCGCCGTCAGCGTTTTATAGCGACAGGGACCCCCATATACTACCTAATAAATGTTTTAACCCCTTGATTGCCCCCTAGTTAACCCTTTCACCACTGATCACCGTATAACCGTTACGGTTGACGCTGGTTAGTTTGTTTATTTTTTATAGTGTCAGGGCACCCGCCGTTTATTACCGAATAAAGGTTTAGCCCCCCGATCGCCCGGCGGTGATATGCGTCGCCCCAGGCAGCGTCAGATTAGCGCCAGTACCGCGAACACCCACGCACGCAGCATGCGCCTCCCTTAGTGGTATAGTATCTGAACGGATCAATATCTGATCCGATCAGATCTATACTAGCGTCCCCAGCAGTTTAGGGTTCCCGAAAACGCAGTGTTAGCGGGATCAGCCCAGATACCCGCTAGCACCTGCGTTTTGCCCCTCCGCCCAGCCCAGCCCAGCCCACCCAAGTGCAGTATCGATCGATCACTGTCACTTACAAAACACTAAACGCATAACTGCAGCGTTCGCAGAGTCAGGCCTGATCCCTGCGATCGCTAACAGTTTTTTTGGTAGCGTTTTGGTGAACTGGCAAGCACCAGCCCCAGGCAGCGTCAGGTTAGCGCCAGTACCGCTAACACCCACGCACGCACCGTATACCTCCCTTAGTGGTATAGTATCTGATCGGATCAATATCTGATCCGATCAGATCTATACTAGCGTCCCCAGCAGTTTAGGGTTCCCAAAAACGCAGTGTTAGCGGGATCAGCCCAGATACCTGCTAGCACCTGCGTTTTGCCCCTCCGCCCGGCCCAGCCCACCCAAGTGCAGTATCGATCGATCACTGTCACTTACAAAACACTAAACACATAACTGCAGCGTTCGCAGAGTCAGGCCTGATCCCTGCGATCGCTAACAGTTTTTTTGGTAGCGTTTTGGTGAACTGGCAAGCACCAGCCCCAGGCAGCGTCAGATTAGCGCCAGTACCGCTAACACCCACGCACGCAGCATACGCCTCCCTTAGTGGTATAGTATCTGATCGGATCAATATCTGATCCGATCAGATCTATACTAGTGTCCCCAGCAGTTTAGGGTTCCCAAAAACGCAGTGTTAGCGGGATCAGCCCAGATACCTGCTAGCACCTGCGTTTTGCCCCTCCGCCCGGCCCGGCCCAGCCCACCCAAGTGCAGTATCGATCGATCACTGTCACTTACAAAACACTAAACGCATAACTGCAGCGTTCGCAGAGTCAGGCCTGATCCCTGCGATCGCTAACAGTTTTTTTTGTAGCGTTTTGGTGAACTGGCAAGCGCCAGCGGCCTAGTACACCCCGGTCGTAGTCAAACCAGCACTGCAGTAACACTTGGTGACGTGGCGAGTCCCATAAGTGCAGTTCAAGCTGGTGAGGTGGCAAGCACAAGTAGTGTCCCGCTGCCACCAAAAAGACAAACACAGGCCCGTCGTGCCCATAGTGCCCTTCCTGCTGCATTCGCCAATCCTAATTGGGAACCCACCGCTTCTGCAGCGCCCGTACTTCCCCCATTCACACCCCCAACCAAATGCAGTCGGCTGCATGAGAGGCATTTTCTTTATGTCCTCCCGAGTACCCCTACCCAGCGAACCCCCCCAAAAAAGATGTTGTGTCTGCAGCAAGCGCGGATATAGGCGTGACACCCGCTATTATTGTCCCTCCTGTCCTGACAATCCTGGTCTTTGCATTGGTGAATGTTTTGAACGCTACCATACACTAGTTGAGTATTAGCGTAGGGTACAGCATTGCACAGACTAGGCACACTTTCACAGGGTCTCCCGAGATGCCATCGCATTTTGAGAGACCCGAACCTGGAACCGGTTACAGTTATAAAAGTTAGTTACAAAAAAAAGTGTAAAAAAAAAAAACACAAACAAAAATATAAAATAAAAATAGTTGTCGTTTTATTGTTCTCTCTCTCTCTATTCTCTCTCTATTGTTCTGCTCTTTTTTACTGTATTCTATTCTGCAATGTTTTATTGTTATTATGTTTTATCATGTTTGCTTTTCAGGTATGCAATTTTTTATACCTTACCGTTTACTGTGCTTTATTGTTAACCATTTTTTTGTCTTCAGGTATGCCATTCACGACTTTGAGTGGTTATACCAGAATGATGCCTGCAGGTTTAGGTATCATCTTGGTATCATTCTTTTCAGCCAGCGGTCGGCTTTCATGTAAAAGCAATCCTAGTGGCTAATTAGCCTCTAGACTGCTTTTACAAGCAGTGGGAGGGAATGCCCCCCCCCCCCCCAACATCTTCCGTGTTTTTCTCTGGCTCTCCTGTCTCAACAGGGAACCTGAAAATGCAGCCGGTGATTCAGCCAGCTGACCATAGAGCTGATCAGAGACCAGAGTGGCTCCAAACATCTCTATGACCTAAGAAACCGGAAGCTACGAGCATTTTATGACGTAGATTTCGCCGGATGTAAACAGCGCCATTGGGAAATTGGGAAAGCATTTTATCACACCGATCTTGGTGTGATCAGATGCTTTGAGGACAGAGGAGAAATCTAGGGTCTAATAGACCCCAATTTTTGCAAAAAAGAGTACCTGTCACTACCTATTGCTATCATAGGGGATATTTACATTCCCTGAGATAACAATAAAAATGATTTAAAAAAAAAAAAATGAAAGGAACAGTTTAAAAATAAGATAAAAAAATAATAATAATAAAGAAAAAAAAAAAAAAAAAAAAAAAAAAAGCACCCCTGTCCCCCCTGCTCTCGCGCTAAGGTGAACGCAAGCGTTGGTCTGGCGTCAAATGTAAACAGCAATTGCACCATGCATGTGAGGTATCGCCGCGAAGGTCAGATCGAGGGCAGTAAGTTTAGCAGTAGACCTCCTCTGTAAATCTAAAGTGGTAACCTGTAAAGGCTTTTAAAGGCTTTTAAAAATGTATTTAGTTTGTCGCCACTGCACGTTTGTGCGCAATTTTAAAGCATGTCATGTTTGGTATCCATGTACTCGGCCTAAGATCATCTTTTTTATCTCATCAAACATTTGGGCAATATAGTGTGTTTTAGTGCATTAAAATGTAAAAAAGTGTGTTTTTTCCCCAAAAAATGCGTTTGAAAAATCGCTGCGCAAATACTGTGTGAAAAAAAAAAATGAAACACCCACCATTTTAATCTGTAGGGCATTTGCTTTAAAAAAATATATAATGTTTGGGGGTTCAAAGTAATTTTCTTGCAAAAAAAAATTATTTTTTTATGTAAACAATAAGTGTCAGAAAGGGCTTTGTCTTCAAGTGGTTAGAAGAGTGGGTGATGTGTGACATAAGCTTCTAGATGTTGTGCATAAAATGCCAGGACAGTTCAAACCCCCCCCAAATGACCCCATTTTGGAAAGTAGACACCCCAAGCTATTTGCTGAGAGTCATGTTGAGTCCATGGAATAATTTATATTGTGACACAAGTTGCGGGAAAGAGACAATTTTTTATTTTTTTCATTTTTTTTTGCGCAAAGTTGTCACTAAATGATATATTGCTCAAACATGCCATGGGAATATATGAAATTACACCCCAAAATACATTCTGTTGCTTCTCCTGAGTACGGGGATACCACATGTGTGGGACTTTTTGGGAGCCTAGCCGCGTACGGGACCCCGAAAACCAAGCACCGCCTTTAGGCTTTCTAAGGCCGTAAATTTTTGATTTCACTCTTCACTGCCTATCACAGTTTCGGAGGCCATGGAATGCCCAGGTGGCACAAAACCCCCCCAAATGACCCCATTTTGGAAAGTAGACACCCCAAGCTATTTGATGAGAGGTATAGTGAGTATTTTGCAGACCTCACTTTTTGTCACAAAGTTTTGAAAATTGAAAAAAGAAAAAAAAAAATTTTTTTTCTCGTCTTTCTTTATTTTCAAAAACAAATGAGAGCTGCAAAATACTCACCATGCCTCTCAGCAAATAGCTTGGGGTGTCTACTTTCCAAAATGGGGTCATTTGGGGGGGGTTTGTGCCACCTGGGCTTTCCATGGCCTCCGAAACTGTGATAGGCAGTGAGGTGCTTGGTTTTCGGGGTCCCGTACGCGGCTAGGCTCCTAAAAAGTCCCACACATGTGGTATCCCCGTACTCAGGAGAAGCAGCTAAATGTATTTTGGGGTGCAATTCCACATATGCCCATGGCCTGTGTGAGCAATATATCATTTAGTGACAACTTTGTGCAAAAAAAAAAAAAAAAAATGTGTCACTTTCCCGCAACTTGTGTCAAAATATAAAACATTCCATGGACTCAACATGCCTCAAAGCAAATAGCTTGGGGTGTCTACTTTCCAAAATGGGGTCATTTGGGGGGGTTTTATGTCATCTGGGCATTTTATGGCCTTCAAAACTGTGATAGGTAGTGAGGAGTAAAATCAAAAATGTACGCCCTTAGAAATCCTGAAGGCGGTGCTTGGTTTTCGGGGCCCCGTACGCGGCTAGGCTCCCAAAAAGTCCCACACATGTGGTATCCCCGTACTCAGGAGAAGCAGCTAAATGTATTTTGGGGTGCAATTCCACATATGCCCATGGCCTGTGTGAGCAATATATCATTTAGTGACAACTTTTTGTAATTTTTTTTTTTTTTTTTTTTTTTTGTCATTATTCAATCACTTGGGACAAAAAAAATGAATATTCAATGGGCTCAACATGCCTCTCAGCAAATTCCTTGGGGTGTCTACTTTCCAAAATGGGGTCATTTGTGGGGGTTTTGTACTGCCCTGCCATTTTAGCACCTCAAGAAACGACATAGGCAGTCATAAACTAAAGGCTGTGTAAATTCCAGAAAATGTACCCTAGTTTGCAGATGCTATAACTTTTGCGCAAACCAATAAATATACGCTTATTGACATTTTTTTTACCAAAGACATGTGGCCGAATACATTTTGGCCTAAATGTATGACTAAAATTGAGTTTATTGGATTTTTTTTAGAACAAAAAGTAGAAAATATCATTTTTTTTCAAAATTTTCGGTCTTTTTCCGCGTATAGCGCAAAAAATAAAAACGGCAGAGGTGATCAAATACCATCAAAAGAAAGCTCTATTTGTGGGAAGAAAAGGACGCAAATTTCGTTTGGGTACAGCATTGCATGACCGCGCAATTAGCAGTTAAAGCGACGCAGTGCCGAATTGTAAAAAGTGCTCTGGTCAGGAAGGGGGTAAAACCTTCCGGGGCTGAAGTGGTTAAGGTCTTTTAGTAAAGTTTCTATATCCAGCTGTAAAGTTACTGCCTTGCTTAGCTTTGTATCATCAGCAAACACTACAATTGCGCTATTTATGCCAAACTCTATATCATTTACATATGAATAAATGAAACAGAATTGGATCGAGCCTTAGTGCACCCTACTTACCACTCTATACCATTCTAAGTACATGCTATTTATCACCACCCTTTGGAACGCGTGAAGGCAGGTGCAGTCTGCTGTCTCCAGTGCAGGTGGTACTCAACCACAGCATCAGTGCAGAGAAAGAGAAAGTAATGAGGGACAGGGTTCCTCTATGGATTCCTGAGTCACTGGGGCAGCGATCCAATTGGATGCTGGCCACCAATGTGGCATGCTTTATGCAAGAGGGCAGAGTAGGGAAAGGTACCCTGTCAGTTAAGGACAGTAATAGTGAGAGGGAAAGCATAGGGTCGCACCTCTGAGGATACCTTCTTGTTTGGGAATGAGACAGGCAGGCCACATTCTGTCCCCTCTCAACAGATGCTGTAAGTTAAGCTACTTTCACACTGGGGCGGGGGTCTGTTAGCAGTAAAGTTTTATCGGCCCTTTACCGTCATTTTAACGGCACTTTTCAGCTGCTAGCAGGGCACTTTTAACCCCCGCTAGCGGCCAAAAAAGGGTTAAAAGTGCCCGCTTTGTGGTGCTACGAATGGCTTTTCAGAAGCTTCGGCAGCGCTGCCCATTCATTTCAATGGGCAGGGTGTTTTGTATACACAGCTTCAAAACCACCCCAAAGATGCTGCTTTCAGGATTTTTTTTCCCATCCCGCAAGCGCACGGCCCCAGTGTGAAAGCACTCAGGCTTTCAAAGTGGGGAGGCATGAGAGGTACTTTTCAGGTGCTTTACAGGTGCTATTTTTAGAGCTAAGATGCCTGAAAAGAGCCTCAGTGTGAAAGGGGTCTTGGGCTGGATTCTTCTGCTTTATGTCATTGGAAACTGTGAGTGTGCCCAGCTGCGTAACTTTCCCACTGGGTTGGTTTGAACGGTTATTGTTTTGAACGTGGATATCTGGTCACGCAGATATTTGTTACTCTTGTTTTACATGGACTTTAAATGCACAGTTTAAAGTTTAATTTCATTTATCACACATTGTACAATATATGTTATTTGTTGTATTTGCTTAAGAAAGAAGTGCACTGAAGATCTGGTCACATAGATATCTGTCACTCTTTTCTTACGTGGACTTTATATGCATAGTTTGAACTCTAATTTTATTTCTCAAGCATTATATATGGTATTTGTTGCATTTGCATAAGTGTGTTATCTGTCTCCCTTTTCTAAGATAAACTTTACATGCACAGTTTAAAGTTTAATTTTATTTCTCACACATTCTATATGTTATTTGTTGTATTTGCATAAGAAAGAAGTGCACTAAAGATTGTGTCGTGTGTATAATTGTTACTCTTTTCTTATGTAGATTTTATAAGCACAGTTTGAATTTGAATTTTATTTCTCATGCACTGTTTATGTTAATGATATTATTTGTCGCATTTGCATTATCTAATTTCTGGATATAATTCTAATGCTACACTTTCTACATTTTAGATTTTGTATCAAGATTTAGTGTTAGCAGCTTCACTTTTTTGTGATTTAATATTTTCTCCTAAGCGCAGATTTTTTATTTTTTTATTTACAATTTTTGCTTTGACTGTAAGTACTCCTTTATGAATGAAGATTATAATCTGTTAGCAGTTTTCAGTCATACAGAAGCTTCTGTCAGCACAGTGTTTTTTGTTTATGCATCAACCCAAACCTGCATGGAAGTAGATGGAAGTAGAGAGTTTTCTTCTAAAAACATGGAATTGGCATGTAATTACCACTTCCATTATAAATCCAAACAACAAGACCTACTCCATTCTTTGGGTTAGAGGGCAGAGCCACACAAACATTTCATTATGTTGCATTAGCTAACTATTCACTCCAGGCTTCCAGTGCATTATTAACCTATAATTAGGTAAGTTAATTGTCTGATTAGGGGTCAAATGCAGCCAGGTGGCTGGCTAATAATAAAGCCTAAGATCTCTGTCATGGGTAATCAGAGTTTAGGATCAAAACTAGGGATGAGCCAAACACCCCCCGGTTCAATTTGCACCAGAACCTGCGAAATGACCGAAATTTGAAGTCTATGGAACTCGAACGTTCGAAATCAAAAGTCCTAAATTTAAAGGCTAATTTGCATGGTATTGTCCTAAAAAGGGTTTGGGGACCCGGGTCCTGCCCCAGGGGACATGTATCAATGCAAAAAAAAGTTTTAACAACGGCCATTTTTCGGGAGCAGTGACTTTAATGATGCTTAAAGTGAAAAAAAAAAGTGAAATATTCCTTTAACTATCGTACCTGGGGGGTGTCTATAGTATGCCTGTAAAGTGGTGCGTGTTTCCCGTGACAGTCCCTGCACAAAATGAAATTTTTAAAGGAATAAAAGTCATTTAAAACTGCTTGTGACTTTAATGTAATGTGGGGTCCTGGCAATATGGATGAAAATCAGTGAGACAAACGGCATGGGTACCCCCCCCCCCAGTCCATTACCAGGTCCTTTGGGTCTTGTATGGATATTAAGGGGAACCCCGCACCCAAATTAAAAAAAGGAAAGGCCCTATATACTCTGAACAGCAGTATACAGGCGGTGCAAACAAGACAGGGACTGTAGGTTTGTTGTTAAGTAGAATCTGTTTGTAATTTTGAACTGGTACATTTTTAAAGTGTAACTCCAGCCAAAAAATCAATTTTTAAGCGTTTTGGAAAACATTGGGAAGGGTTATCACCCCTGTGACATTTGTTTTGCTGTCTGTGCACCTCTTCAGAAGATTTCACCTTACTTTCTGTCCCAATGACAAATGTTTTTTGACAGTTTGGGGGTTTAGTGAAACAAGGATTGGTGATAAAGCATCAGTGGAGAGGAGACACGTTTTTCCCATATTAACTCTTACAGGAGAGAATATCCCTTTCCTAGGGGTAGATTTCATCTCACTTCCTGTTGTCTCCTTCTGTTTGCAAGTAGGAGTCGTTTGTAAGTTGGATGTATGAAAGTAGGGGCCTGCCCTATATACTCTGCAGAAATTGCGGCCTTAGGTGTTGGTGTTGCCACAACACTGTAAGCCATCACAGTTACTCTTGGTGGGCGGAGGAACAGGCTCTGCTGTGAAATATTAGATCAAGAATTGTAATTACATGCCCTTGTTGAACAGGGTCAGAAAAATTGGGCCTTTGGTGGTGGTGGTGCCACAACACTGTAAGTCCTCACAGTTACTCTTGGCGGGCGCAGAAATGGGCCCTGCTGTGAAATATTAGATCAAGAATTGTAATTACATGTCCCTGTTGAACAGGGGCAGAAAAATTGGGCCTTAGGCACTGGTGCCACAACACTGCAACCCCTCACAGATACTCTAGTTGGAGCGCAGGAATGAGCCCTCCTTGCAAAGTATTGCATTAAAAATTGTAATTATATGCCCCTGTTAAACAGGGGCTAAAAAAATTGGGCCTTAGGCACTCGTGCTGGTGCCACAACACTGCAGCCCCTCCCAAATTCTCTAGTTGAGCCAGCAAGAACCCTCCTTGCAAAATATTGTAACAAAAATTGTAATTACGCGCCCCTGTTAAACAGGGGCTGAAAAATTGGGCCTTAGCCACTGGTGGTGGCGCCCAGAACCAAAAATATTCTTACAAGCTATCAGCATGATCATTGAGGAGGAAGAGGATAGACACTCAGCATAACAGGATAGTCACTCAGCATCAGCATAGGCAGTCTTGAAGGGATCTGACATTTAAAAAAAAAAATATTCGGTTACATCAGCGTCAGGTGCTTGGTAGCTGGTGGTGATCCAAGACTGGTTCATTTTTATGAAGATCAGTCAATCGACCGAGTCGGTGGACAGGCGTACCCTGTGATCGGTTACAAAGCCTCCAGCAGCACTGAATGTGCGTTCCGAAAGAACGCTGGATGCAGGACAGGCCAGTAGCTCAACTGCATACTGTGCAAGCTCTGGCCAGTGATCTATCCTCAAGACCCAGAGGATTTTCGGTGGGAAAGGTGTCCAAGTCAGATCTTGCCCCTAGGTATTCCTGCACCATGTAAAACAGACGCTGGCGATGGTTCTGGAACCGATCATACCTTGGGGCTGCGGACTAAAAAATTGTCTGAACGCATCAGTCAGACGGCCACCTTCTCCACCGCTCCTTCTTTGACTGACCGAAGCCTCAGCAACACATTGTCCAAGGAAAGGAGTTTGTAACCTCCCAGTCTCTGGGAACGCGTTGCACAGACCTTTCTGCAAGGCCTTTGTGCTCCCTCTGTGACGGCAAGATAAAGTCCGCAACCTTACCCTTGTAACGTGGATCAAGGAGGGTTGCCAGCCAGTAATGATCCCTCTCTTTGATACCACGAATACGAGGATCCTTCCGCAGGCTTTGCAGGATCAGGGAGGCCATGCAGCGAAGGTTTGCTGAAGCATTCGTTTCGGAGTCCTCTGGGTCACTAAGGACGACATGATCCGCAGCCACCTCCTCCCAGCCACATAAAAGTCCATGGGTTTCTTGGGACTGTAAATGATCCCTTAAAAACTGCTGATGATGCTGAGTGCCAGGCTCCACCTCCATGCTGACACAATCCTCCTCTTAATCCTCCTCCTCCTCCTCCTCCTCTTCCTGTGTGATCGGCGGGCACGCAGGAACACTGTCTGCATAAAGGGGGCCTTGAGAGCTAAGGAAGTCCTCCTCTTCCTGCCTCTGTTCTGCCTCAAGTGCTCTGTCCATTATTCCATGCAGCGTGTGCTCCAACAGGTGGACAAAGGGGACAGTGTCTCTGATGCATGCACTGTCACTGTTCACCAACCTTGTGGCCTCCTCAAATGGTGACAGGACAGTGCATGCATCCCTGATCATGGCTCACTGGTGTGGGGAAAAAAAAACAAGCTCCCCTGACCCTGTCCTGGTGCCATAGTGCACAGGTACTCATTGATGGCCCTCTGCTGCGTGTGCAGCCGCAGCAGCATGGCCAACACTGAGTTCCACCTGGTGGGCATGTCACAGATTAGGCAGTTCTTGGGCAGGTTAAATTCCTTTTAGAGGTCAGCCAGCCGAGCACTGGCATTATATGACCTGCGGAAATGCACACAGACTTTCCTGGCCTGCCTCAGAACATCCTGTAAGCCCGGGTACCTGCCCAAGAACCGCTTCACCACCAAGTTAAGGACGTGAGCCAAACAGGGCACATGGGTCAGTTGTCCCTGTCGGAGGGCGGAGAGGAGGTTGGTGCCATTGTCGCAAACCACCATACCTGCCTGCCTGGTGGCGGAACAACCTCCAACACTACTGCACCCTGTCCTGCATCCATCCCAGCTGCCAGAAGAAACACCCAGTGTGCAGGGAAAGATAGGTAACGTCCCTGTCCATGCCTGCTGGACCATGAGTCAGTGGTAATATGCACCTTACCACTGACCGCCCTGTCCATTGAGGCCAAGACATTGCCTTCCACATGCCGGTAGAGAGCCGGAATCGCCTTCCGTGAGAAAAAGTGGCGTGTGGGAACCTGCCACTGAGGAACCGCACATTCCACAAACTCACGGAATGGGGCAGAGTCTACCAACTGAAAAGGCAGCAGTTGAAGTGCTAGCAATTTAGCCAAGCTAGCACTGCACATGCGGTGCTCTGCGGTGTGATGCAGTCAGTGTGCTGCCCTTTAGCTGGCCCC
Organism: Lithobates clamitans; assembly: GCA_037952925.1. Taxonomy (NCBI): domain Eukaryota; kingdom Metazoa; phylum Chordata; class Amphibia; order Anura; family Ranidae; genus Lithobates; species Lithobates clamitans. The sequence continues at coordinate 311,789 of JBBGZY010001381.1, forward strand.
TGGAGGACACCCTGCCTCATTGGTGATGTGCCTTCTCCTCTCTCTTATCAGGCACCCACGTGGAGTCAGTGACCTCATTATCCCCTCCCTCCTCATCACTGGAGCAAAACTGGCAGTATGCTGCAGCTGGGGGAACATGACTGCCAGATTGCTGTCCTTCTTGGGCACCCCCTCTCTCTGGGCTCACGTTACTGCCTTCCTCTAGCTGGGTACCATCATCGGAGCCTTCAAAGCGCTGAGCATCCTCCTGGAGCATGTACCCAACACTGTGGTCAAACCGTTCGGGGGGACTCCTCAGGAGGACATGGTGGGGCTAGGGAAGGAGTGACTGATGCCATTGAGCTGAGGGAAGAGGCCACGTTGGCAGCTGCTTTGCCAGACAAAAGTACCCTAAAGCCTGGGTGAGAGAGGATAAGGAGGATGAGGACAGCTTGGTCATCCACTCTACCAAGTCTTCCCCATGTTGCGGCTCAACATGGCCAGCTGACGAAAAAAAGGACAAGCGTGTCCCACGGCCACGTGCTGATGAGGATGCACCGTCTCCACGACCAGCACTGTTGCCTCTAGACACAGAGCCTGCTTGCCCTCTTTTATTGGCTTGTGACTGTCTGCCTCTCCTTGTTGGCCTTCCAGACATACTAATGGCCTGCAGTGAAATGTAGCTGCACAAAGCTGGGATGTGTATAATATATATATATATATATATATATATATATATATATATATATATATATACTGATACTGCAGCTAGCAGAATCAACTGCCTGCCTGTAGTATTATTAGTATGAGAACACAAGCAATTGTGCAGAGGGCACAGTACACTAACTATAAATATGGTAGCTGCCTGCCTGTGGTATTAATATAGGATCAGAAGAACACCACCAACTTTATTCAGGTAGCTTTAGGTGCACACTGTGCAGAGGACACAGTACACTAACTATAAATACGGTAGCTGCCTGCCTGTGGTATTAATATAGGATCAGAAGAACACCACCAACTTTATTCAGGTATCTTTAGGTGCACACTGTGCAGAGGACACAGTACACTAACTGTAAATACTGTAGCTGCCTGCCTGTGGTATTAATATAGGATCAGAAGAACACCACCAATTTAATTCAGGTAGCTTTAGGTGCACACTGTGCAGAAGACACAGTACACTAACTGTAAATACTGTAGCTGCCTGCCTGTGGTATTAATAGAAGCAGAACAACCAGCAAATGTCTCCAAGTAGCTTTAGGTGCACACTGTGCAGAGGACGCACTACACTAACTGTAAATTCTGTAGCTGCCTGCCTGTGGTATTAAAAGGATCAGAAGAACACCACCAATTTTCTTCAAGTAGCTTTAGGTGCACACTGTGCAGAGGACATAGTACACCAACTGTAAATACTGTAGCTGCCTGCCTGTGGTATTAATAGGAGCAGAACAACAGCAATTGTCTCCAGGTAGCTTTAGGTGCACACTGTGCAGAGGACGCACTACACTAACTGTAAATACTGTAGCTGCCTGCCTGTGGTATTAATAGGATCAGAAGAACACCACCAATTTTATTTAGGTAGCTTTAGGTGCACACTGTGCAGAGGACACAGTACATTAACTGTAAATACTGTAGCTGCCTGCCTGCACACGACACAGTACACTAACTGTAAATACTGTAGCTGCCTGCCTGTGGTATTAATATAGGATCAGAACACCACCAATTTTATTCAGGTAGCTTTAGGTGCACACTGTGCAAAGGACACAGTACACTAACTGTACATACTGTAGCTGCCTGCCTGTGGTATTAATATAGGATCAGAAGAACACCACCAATTTAATTCAGGTAGCTTTAGGTGCACACTGTGCAGAGGACGCATTACACTAACTTGTAAATACTGCAGCTGCCTGCGGTACTGTACTAATAGGATCAGAAGAAAACCACTAGTTTTCTTCAGGTAGCTTTAGGTGCACACTGTGCAGAGGACGCACTACACTAACTTGTAAATACTGCATGTCAGGAGACTAGTAGACAGCAATTGTCTCCAGGTAGCTTTAGGTGCACGCTGTGTAGAGGATGCACTACACTAACTGTAAATACTGTAGCTGTCTGCCTGTGGTATTAATAGGATCAGAAGAACACCACTAATTTTCTTCAGGTAGCTTTAGGTGCACACTGTGCAGAGGACGCATTACACTAACTTGTAAATACTGCAGCTGCCTGCGGTACTGTACTAATAGGATCAGAAGAAAACCACTAGTTTTCTTCAGGTAGCTTTAGGTGCACACTGTGCAGAGGACGCACTACACTAACTTGTAAATACTGCATGTCAGGAGACTAGTAGACCAGACTGTGTGGACTGCACAGAGATAACGCAAAACGCATGTAAGTAAATAAATAATGGTGTTTATTAAACAAGTGACAAGTAAGAGGAATATAAACAATGCAAAACCAACCACAGACCCACAAACAACAAATAGTGTATACAAGTAAATGGAGATACCGGAATCGTAAACAAAGCCAGGCCAAGGTCATACACAGGGAGGTCAGCAGATGGGTAAGGACAGGAAACCAGCAGGACAGGGAGAGGATGGATGGTTAGGCTGCAGGGCAGGGATCCAAGGGAATCAGAAGGGACAAGAACAGGATGGGCTAGGGATAGGGATCGGATCAGAGCCGAGCAGGACAGAAACAGGTTCACGATCAGGATACAGGTAGCAAGGTCAGGGCACAGGGAGAAAGATACCAAGGCCAGCATGTGAGAGCTTGCCGGGTATTTATAGGACTGACTATAATTGACTTCAAGTCACACCTGAGCGCAGGGAGTGTTGTCTGCTCCATACTGCCAGTATCCATCCGCTGGTGGACGTCAGTACTGCGGCCAAAAGATGAAATGACACCAGCAGGGAAATATTCTCCTGACAGTTCAACACTGCCAGGAGACACCTGCTGGTGGACCCCAGTACTGCATGCCAAACGATATATCTTACGAGTGGATGGACCCTTTCCTGACACTGCAGCTGCCTGCGTTACTGTACTAATAGGATCAGAAGAACACCACTAATTTTCTTCAGGTAGCTTTAGGTGCACACTGTGCAGAGGACGCACTACACTAACTTGTAAATACTGCAGCTACCTGCAGTACTGTACTAATAGGATCAGAAGAACACCACTAATTTTTCTTCAGGTAGCTTTAGGTGCACACTGTGCAGAGGACGCACTACACTAAATACTGTAGCTAATAGGATCAGAAGAACACAAGGAATTTTCTTCAGGTAGCTGTAAATACTGTAAAAACACCTGCCTGCCTGTCAGTAGTAGGAAGAGAATAAATGGAGCGGATCTAGCTAAACTGAATACAGTGTGTATATATTGTAATATTGGGGTATTTAGCTCAGTGGTAGATGCATCTTCACGTAGTGAGTCCACAGCAGTCAGTTATCACGTTTGAGGGCATGGCAGCCCATTTTTATTCACAGGAACAAAATAAAAGTTTATACACAGGATTTCCCACACAGGGGTTCTTCTTCAGTAAATTCATACTACCGAAAATGCCAAGCCTCCTGGCTCCTAGGCTTACTTTGCCTTGCAGTTCCCCGCTGAACCAGCCTACTCCTGGCCTCAACAGAACTCTCCAGACCCCTGGGTTTGCTTACTGTCCCCCAGACTTCAGGACTTCCTTCAGCCCCCTTGGACTTACTAGTCGCCTCAGCTCTCCCAGCCTCTCAGACCCTTCTCTGGTCTCACAGGCCCTTCTAGCCGTCCCAACCTTCCCAGTCCTTCAAAAACCAAGTCCCCTCTTACCAGGGATGTAGTCACACACAGGGCAGACAGCTTTTCAGACACGGGTCTGTCTTGCAGCAGCAAGCTGCACACACTCCACCTTCCTTTACTCTCTCCTCTCACTAGCCCCTCATTACATGGGCTGTGTGCACCTGGGCACACAACCTGCTGGCTCTCCATAAGACATGGACACAGGGTTAGAGATCCCATCCCACCCAAGTCTCTGTGGGATCTCCAAACTACAGAGCCCCATTGGAACCTAGCAAAACCTGGAGAAAGCTGCCAACACAGTTTTCTCCCTTTCAAAGCTATGCTTTGTAGCACTGCAGTCACCTGACATGCAAACTCTGTGTCCATTTTCCATGCCTTTTCACAGTGACAGGGACTCTCACTATTAAATACATATATATATATATATATATATATATATATATATATATATATATATATATATATATATATATATATATATATATATATATACACAATACACTGTACACAATACACTGTAAGTGCAGCTAACTGACTCGCCTGCCTACTCTATCTAACTTAAATCAAATGACACTGTCTCTTTGTCTATCTCTCTCAATGCCGGAACACACTACACAGGGCCACTGTGCAGGCGGCCTTATATAGTGTGGGGCGTGTTTTAAACCCCCTGAGCCATAATTGGCCAAAGCCACCCTGGCTTTGGCCAATTACGGCTCTCTGTACAGACGGCGCTGTGATTGGCCACACATGCTTGGCCAATCATCAGCCAGCAATGTACTGCGATGCCGCAGTGAATTATGGGCTGCGACGCGCCACTCGAATTTGGCGCGAACGGCCCATATCTTTCGTGATTCGGAGAACGGCCGAACATGGGTTCGACTCGAACATGAAGCTCATCCCTAATCAAAACCAAAAAAAAAAAAAGAGAAGAAGAAGGAGGAGACAGCACATAGCCAGGTCAAGAAAGGCAGCAACTTAAGCAAGGTGAGCAATTAAGGTCTAAATGAGAAACAGTATGATTAATCGTATTTAATATAGGTTTTCCATTTCTAAATTGGTCTAGCAGAGATTCTCTATTTGAATAAGCAAGCAGACTTGTATGGAATTTCTATATAAATTGTTATTTTAACCATATCTAGTTGTAGGCATTGTTTATGGTCGAATTCTGGCTCTTGCACCATCATGGGATGGAAACCATCCTGACAGTAATCATCTATATGGGGAGGAGGTTTGGAGTGCATTGCAGTTAGTTCCGGATTGAGAATGATGTATGCTGCTCTGGACGTCAATCTCTGATTGACGCTTGTATGCACGCGGGCCTCCCCGATCTGTCATGAGACCGAGCCTTGAGGCAACGCATGCGCAGTTGCTCAGGCCAGATCAAGGCGTCGGGCGCACACCAGATGCCATCTTAGAGTATTTCCAGAGTGATATGTAACGTGCATAAGTTTACAGATTTGTTAATCAATTTATTAACTCCTATTGGACGAATTTTTTATAAATAACCAATGACGGTTTTCTGTATGCCTAAATGTGAGTGATTTACACTTTTAATAAACTTTGTATCAATGATTTTACCCTATGTGGAGATGTTTTGATGTGCTTTTAATAACCAGTGTTAATTCTTGCATTATCACCGTTCCCTTAACATTCTCTAAGACCGCTGATTTTTACACCGGCTCTGAGCTTGTTTAATAAACCATGTTGTGTTGACCCCAGGTCTGTGAGAAGCGGTGTTGGCTAGCAGCGTGTTAGAGTGAAAGGAATGTGGGGAAGGTGTAACTAGCTACACATCAGCCATTCTGTGTGGGGAAAACCTATGATTCACAAAATAAAGGATCATAGATTACTCCTCAGAACCGTTTAAAAATAAACACATGTAAAAGCACACCCTGACTAATATTATAAAGTATATATTAACTTTTCCCCTACCATCTTTCACCCTAAAGGATCATAGGTTAATCCTCAGAACCAAGTTATGGGGTTACAATATAATAAAGTATATATGTGTGTGTGTGTGTGTGTGTGTGTGTAGATATATATACAGTATCTCACAAAAGTGAGTACACCCCTCACATTTTTGTAAATATTTTATTCTATCTTTTCATGTGACAACACTGAAGAAATGACACTTTGCTACAATGTAAAATAATGAGTGTACAGCTTGTATAACAGTGTAAATTTGCTATCCCCTCAAAATAACTCAACACACAGTCATTAATGTCTAAGCCGCTGGCAACAAAAGTGAGTACACCCCTAAGTGAAAATGTCCAAATTGGGCCCAAAGTGTCAATATTTTGCGTGGCCACCATTATTTTCCAGCACTGCCTCTTGGGTGTGGAGTTCACCAGAGCTTCACAGGTTGCCACTGGAGTCCTCTTCCACTCCTCCATGATGACATCACGGAGTTGGTGGATGTTAGAGACCTTATGCTCCTCCACCTTCCATTTGAGGATGCCCCATAGATGCTCAATAGGGTTTAGGTCTGGAGACATGCTTAGCCAGTCTATCACCTTTACCTTCAGCTTCTTTAGCAAGGCAGTGGTCATCTTGGAGGTGTGTTTGGGATCCTTATCATGTTGGAATACTGACCTGCGGCCCAGTCTCTGAAGGGAGAGGATCGTGCTCTGCTTCAGTATATCACAGTGCATGTTGGCATTCATGGTTCCCTCAATGAACTGTAGCTCCCCAGTGCAGCCCCAGACCATGACACTCGTTACAACATGCTTGACTGTAGGCAAGACACACTAGTCTTTGTACTTCTCACCTTGCTGCCGCCACACACGCTAGCTTTTATAATTGTAATCCGCAAAGGGGTTCCTCCTGGGTGTTGTGCAGTGTAATATAACACACTAATACAATTGTAATCCAGCAGATTGACTAAGTGTTCTTATATGAAAAAAACTGACATCTAGCATCCGTTCTTGAATACTGGAGTCTATTCAGATGTAGAGTTCTTCAACTTAACTTGTTCCGTGGGACTATCAGTCCCAGCAACACTCTGTAACAGTTCTAACTGTGTATGTAGTAGTTAAACAAACTTCTGGGTGTTAACCCTCTCACCACACAGGATCCAGGCAGATGGATGTCTCCGTTTCAGCAGTTCTTAGTCCGTATCGAGACACCACCACGCCGTCACACTGTTCCGTTCACAAGCGACCAGGAGTCCTCGGTTATCTCCTCACGGGTCTTCAGAACGATCACTTCGGCTGCTCCAGCACGCTGTGATGCGATGGCAGGATCCTTGTGGCTGCTCTGCTCCTTCGCAAAGTAGGCCGCAACCCTGTAGGACACACACACCCACAGGGTTCTGCTGGCAGGCCACGCGTCCCAGGAACAAGAGACCTAAAATGGCCGCTCCTTACCCTTTTATATCCTTCCACAATGCAGTTCAGTTCTCACCTTGTCCAGGAGCATTGTGGGTGGGTCAGAGCTAAAGTTCCGAAGTAAACAATGAATTACTTCCATGTCATTTTACTTGATCATGAAACGTAAACGTATTGTACTTTCTCAATTGTCCACAAGATGGCACTAACATAACCTATGTACTGTATAATTCACATAGAGCTAGAAACAAAGGTTGTCAGTGCTACACTTTTTAAATAGCACTGTAACTGGATCGCATGGTGCAAAGGTGCATTGCGTTTGCAACCTGCATTTGGGGTGCCATTAACTTTCTATTGACACCCGCTGCAGATCGCAAACGGAGTGGGTTTTGCAAGCGGCCTGAATTGCACAGAAACTCAGTGCAATTCTGTGTGATTCATGTGTAGGAATGGTGTGAACAACCCTTAGAAAGAGTACATAGACATGCTAAGGCTGGCCATACATTAATCATTTTTTTTTTTTTTTCAACCAGCGAGTTGAGTTGATTCACCCATCCAAACACTCGATGTATGTGGCTGGGGGAATCCTTTCAGCTGAGCTATTGTGTTCTGACAGCAGGGGAAGTTCCCCTCCATCAGAATACTGATCAGTACTGTAGGCTACAGCTGGCAGACCCTAAGGCTCTGTTCACACCTGAGCGATCTGGATCGTGGGTGGATTCGCCGCTATTCTACCTGCGATTGTCGCTTGATAAATCACACTGCATCCATGGCAAATCGCAATGCTTGTCACTCAAAAAGGAGCAGAAGCTTCTTTTGAGCGTCAGTCACGCTTTGCAATTTGCCGCACGATCTATCATGCGACAATCGCAGCAAAATTGCTGCACGATTGGGGTGCCATTAGGAAGTAATGGCATTGCACAAGCTTCCTGCAATTTGGAATCATGGGCAGAATCGCGGTGTTTACGCCTGCGATCCGGATTGCTCAGGTGTAAACTGAGCCTAATTGATTGGGAAAAAACAGACAGGCTGGTTGTACAGAAGTCGATCTACCGCTCAACTTCTGTACAACCAGCCTATCCATACATGGTTTGAAAATACAGTCAGTCCCTGCTGAACCAGACAAATTTTGATCCATGTATGGTTGGCATAAAAAAGCGGACTCCTGCAGTAGCAAATATGCATCTCTCTGTCATTGAGGTCTACTGCTCTCCTGTTTCTCAGTATAGATGTCCATTCTGTTCTGCCATTATATACTGTATGCATGATATGTGAGTGCTGCAGACATAGGATTCTAGATGAACACATACCCTGCAGTGTCTAAGGCTCCATTCACACCTTGGCGTTCCATTTTGCGGGCGTAATCGTCGCATTTTGGAAACTCTGCAAATTGTGGGACGCCCTAGCGATCCCTGCTATTTTGAATGGCACCAAATCACAGCGAGATTTTGCAACGATTGTCGCCCGATGAATCGCGGTAAAAACGCGCATCACACAGAATCGCAGGACACCCAACGCCCAAAACAAGTACAAGAACTTCTTTTGGGCTTCCCACGATTCTGTTTGAGCGTTTTTGCTGCAATTTTACCGCGATTCGTTGGGCAGCGATTTGGTGCCATTCAAAATAGTGGGGATCGCAAGGGCGTCCTGCGATTTGCAGGGTTTCCGAATTGCAGCAATTCCGCCCGTAAAACGGAATGCCAAGGTGTGAATGGAGCCTTATGCCGCGTACACACAATCGGAAATGCCGCCAGCAAAAGACCAATGTGAGCTTTTGGTCACAAAATGCAATCGTGTGTATGCTCCATCTGACTTTTGCTGGCGGAGTTCCAGCCAGCAAAAGATTGAGAGCATGTTCTCTATTTTTCAGTTGGGAAAAGTTCCTATCCGAAAATGCGATTTTCTGTATGCAATTCGGACGCGCAAAAAATCACGCATGCTCAGAATCAAGTACGAGACGGAAGCGCTCGTTCTGGTAAAACGAGAGTTCGTAATGGAGATAGCACATTCGTCACCCTGTAAATTTTTGGATCTTTTAATGCAGCGCATTCTTTTGTTATGTATAATGCTAGAAGAATAAATTTGTTTTGCTGCTGATATTCACACAGAGTTCTCACAAACTTATTTCTTTATTATTTCTCATGATTTCCTGAATAATCTTTTTTGTTTTTAAAGCCTCCATAAATCTCCATAATAATGTTTAGAATTATTATTTATTTAATTATTAGTCATCTTTTTTTTTTTTTTTTTTAATCAAGATCTCCTGCTTTTTTGATTATTTTTAAATTATTTTCTAGTGATGTCCATATTTTTTTTTTGTGTCAAGTTTCCACAACAACATTATTATCTTGTATTTTTAAAGCTCAAGGAGGTTGGTTGTTGTCCCTTGTTAATTTGACATTGTATTTTTGAAATGTACCTGCCTACTCAAAAACAAACTGTCCTTTTTGAAGAAAAACACATAGGCAAGTATTTTCATATAAAAAAATCTACATTTATTCTGGCTTTATACTTTTGCACATAACATTGCAAGCAGATTAGACACAAACATTCTTGGCCAACATCAGTATAACATTTATTTTAAGGAGTATTTAAAGACAAAAAAATAAGGTCCACTTATTAGATTTCTCACCCCCTCTAATGGCCCACTGAAAAAAGTTTAGGGGGGTTCTAAATGAGTTTGGGAGCCAAAAAAAAGCCTCTTGCACTCTGCCTGAATTTAAGGACAACAATAACATTTGTACACATTTTAGGGGGTGTTTAGGGTAAAGCACTACTATGGAGCTGACAAAATACATTGTTAAGTGACTAGGCTAGGTGTATATGGGCCCAGGATAGCATGCTGGGGAGGTTAGTGAAGGCAAATATGCATGAAGGACAAAAAAAGGAGCAATAAAAGCTTACAGCATAAATGAGGACATTCACAGCACATTACATGGTAATTAGGGAATGGTGAAAGAATTACAATACATTAAATACATAGAATGTGATGTTAAAGGAGAAAACTTACCCTAATATAGTCCTTCTGCAGGACCTGAATGATGGCAGAACAGGTCTCTGGGATAATGATCCCCAGAGCTTGGGGGGAGATGCCTGTAGAGAACTTCAGGCCCTGTAGATTTCTCCCCGTCGCCAAGTACCGCAACGTGGCGACTAGCCTCTGTTCAAGAGTGATGGCTTGCCGCATGCAGGTGTCCTGCTTCGTAATATAAGGGGACAGCAAAGCCAACAGACGGTGAAAAACGGAGTCCGTCATCCTGAGAAAATTCCTGAAATCATCAGGATTATTCTCCTGGATCTCACACAGCAAAGGCATATGAGGAAATTGGTCACGCTGGAGTAACCAATTCTTGGTCCATGAACTCCTCCCCACCCTGTTCATGGACTGGGCTTGGGTCAAAGCAAGAACCCCAACACCAAGCCCCTGCACAGCACGAACTCTGCGACGAGCACATACCCGCAACATGGCTTCAAAACGGTCAGCTGGTCAGTACGAACTAACAGAACGCACTGAAGAACAGCAAGGCCTGTGAAGAGCGAGCTGCAAATCAGAAACGAGCGACAAGAATGCTCTGAAAAACAGATACGAACTGACTACATGCACTGAAAGCCAGATACAAACCCACAAGCACAAAATGAACAGCAGTAACGGACTAAAAAGCACAAAAGCTGAAAAGTGCGAATCGTCTCTCACCAAACTTCTACTAACACGAGATTAGCAGAAGGAGCCCAAAGGGTGGCGCATTGGCTATTAAACTTTCTTTTTCTAGTCCCATCGTACGTGTTGTACGTCACCGCGTTCTTGACGGTCGGAATTTGGTGTGACCGTGTGTAGGCAAGACAAGCTTGAATCCCGTCGGAAAAGCCATCATACCTTTTTCCGACCAAAATTTCGATCGTGTGTACGCGGCATTAGTGTTAAATCCAGGGGATTTAACATCAAGTTTACACTGGTTTTAAGACTCTTCTGAGCTAACACAGGTTATTAAACAGGTACATTACTATACTAACACTGTAGTTATCACAGAGACAACATCGTAAGGTGAAGAGAGGTGATATTTGGTTCCTACCTTAGCTAACACGGTTTATTAAACACCTCTTAGGGAATTACCACCCTGATTCACTGTGATAAGGCTTAACACCAGTTTAACATCGGTTATTAAATGTACACCTTTTATCTTTTATGATGATAGGACTGCATGATTTATAGAGAAGTCTTTTCCCCCAAGAGATACGAGGTTGAAGTGCGGGATTCGTTATACAGACCACTGCTTTAGAGATACATTTCTCCTGCTGCCTCTTTGACTCAGTGTTTCTGGCATTTGGGTCCATGAATTTCGGTAAGCGTACCTAACCCTTCCTTGGGTAGTGGATTTGCACACTGTGGTGATCTCTTGAAAGGACTTACTGTATGTGGTTTCCCAACAACTAATTTGAACATCAGTGGCTTCCACTTTCTATGGACTTTCTTTTTTAACAATTTCAACAGTACGATTTGTTATCAGACTGTGTAAGGGGTAGGTGGTTGGATAGTTGACACTCCCTCCATATTTCCCTCCTCGTTGGGCGCCAATTGTGGGTCACATGAGAGGCCTACCCTGGCGTGTGTTCTTCTCGGCTACAGTAGGTACTATTGAATAGGGTCACTGCCTTACACATGGGGTACCTTTACTTGAACAGATGACTGAACTCTAGTAAACACGCTGAGCCAATGCCCCTCCATCTGTCCAGCTTATCTCTGCTACCTCAATCCCAGTGACAGAATGGGGTCCCGCTTTACACCTAGCATGGGTGCAAGAAGCTATCCCACCTGCCACAAAAAAACCTTTGTTACCCTTGGTAATTACGTGCATCTTCACACTGCATTAACTCTTGGACTGCTGGCTTCATACTCCAATGTGTATAATTGATGCCAGCTGTAGACTATGTGTGCCGGTTACTTGCATTACACCCCTTTAGTAACTGTCAAATGTGCCTAACCTTAGCTCTATTAGTCCAAGATTATTATACACAGAAAGAAAAGATTTGACATAGAGAGAAAAGATTTGACATAGAGAGAAAAGATTTGACATTATAGAGACAATAGCAAAAAAGGTTGAATGTGCCTAACCTAACTCTATTAGTCCAAGATTATTCAACATAGAGAGAAAAGATTCGACATGAAGATTTGACGAAGCAGTCGCCGCGAGCAGACATTTATGGTCAAATAGGCTATAGAAGAATTCTAATGTTGGTTGACTAGTAATAATAATTATTAAATATAATTATTACTAGTGTCATACAACATTAGAATTCTACTATAGCTTGTAGGCGAAACATTCGACTGGAAATGTACGATTGCGGCATCGTACAGTTTAGCTGCCCTGTAGAATCTTCTTAGAACATTCGACAGACACCATAAGCCTTCAATGACAGATTCAACCTTAATTATTTTGGATTTTCGGACGAATGCATTTTTTAATGAAACAAAGTTTATAAAAACGAATTTCGGGAGTAACTAAATAAATTTATTTTTCGGACGAAAACGAAATTCCGAAACGAAATATTTCAGTGTGCACATGTCTACTAAATAACATTGCATAACAGTGGAACTAAAGCAACAGTCGTTTCCTAAACTAATCCATAACTCAGGCTTGTGGCTGCCCCAGCATACCTCCACAGAAAAGAGTTCATTATGGCAGAATTCCACCATTGGTGTGTTTGTAGCGCTCAGTGGTCCCGTACTCGGTTGAGGTTCTTAATCCTTAGGTACTCCAGATTTGACAGAAGGCTGTGTGCACGGATCCTGGTAACAGCAACATGTCAGATAATATGCACACATACTCACTCATCAGGCACCCACGAGTCAGACCTCTTTTTCACTTTTTAACAGTACAGAACCAGTGGGTCGGACCCAAGAAAGAACTGGGAAAAGTATTAACACTAACCCTTCTGGCTGGGGCAGCATAAATACAACCTGCTTACATATGTGATAGGCACCTGGGGAGGAAGACATGTCAACCTTAGAATGAGAGTATGACTAATCAGGGTGCTATGACTTTTAGCGTATGCCAGGGTAAAATGAAAAACATGTAATACAACTGTTCAATGAGCCTACAAATACAGAAAAAATACCTGTTGATCTACCAGGAATGCACTTTAGCTCCTAATTTCCTGTTGTAGAGTGAAACAATTGTAGACTGGTGCTGGCTGTCCTGTGTGATTCCCCACACGCTGTCTTCTCCCACCTCCCTCCTGGCAGCCGCTGCTTGGCCAATCAGCAGCAGGAGGAAACAACAGCTGCAATGCACCCTGGGACATTTTTGTTTTTTTGAGGGACCCCTGTACTGTGTGGGATGGCTGTCAAATTACAAATCTCAATAAACTATGGGACACAGGAGGAGTCAGGGAGGATTTTTGTTGAACTGCTCAAGAAAGTTTGGGGCTTTTTGATGCTGAGGGAGAGAGGTGAAACCGCTGCCTGCATGCTGACCCCCTAGAGAGACAAGACCAGGAGGGACCTAATTCTGCAAGTTACGACACTTGTTGCAGCACAGCATTAGTATCACCTGCAGCGCCTGTGTTGCACATATGCTGAAAGTATGGTCAATAATTCCAATGTGCGAAGGGAGCCGGCCGGGTGAAACCAGAAGTGTTTTTATTGAAATGTTTCTGAAATGACAAAGCATGACCTTTAGTCTGATAGCAGGATAGCAGCTGCTATTCTGTTCATACATAATACTACACATCTATATCTATAATAACATTGTCATATAAAATAAACAATTGTGCATGTGCTGATATGTTTTTAATCACACACAGCGACAGCAGCCTTTACTGATCACAGGGATCTAAATTAAATCAATGTCCCCCTTTTTTATAGCTTTAAATATGCACCCTCTTACCTGCAATTACACAAACACATGATCTTTAGTCTGATAGACAGGGTAGCAACTGCTATTCTGTTCCCACCAGAAACAAAGGTCTGTCTTTTTGGTTCCCCCTGTTACTTTACCACGGGTTCCATTAGAATGTGCTCTCTGTCATTCAGGCTTTTAACTCTATGCTGCAATCTACTGGTGAATAATTAGAAATGCCATGAATTTTACTTTCTCTAATAACAGAACTATAATCCCTTTTTTATGGGGTACCTGATTTTGACACCCCTTACACCTGCATCACTGCCCCCAGGTGATTGTAGAGTTAATCTGCCATCAGCTCCCACTGCTGTTTGTCGGATGCGAGAGAGACCAAGGGCTGCCCCTTCCACTGTGGATGTCTGCAGCTGTATACTAAGAACTGGAGAGAGGGCTATCTGCCCATTACCAACAGTGTTAACAAAGACTGACTTGCAGAGAGCAGGACACCGACGGCACCCTGCACATGCTGCATCTATACCAGCTTTACGCAGCACCTCTACCAAACCTATACTGCACCAATAACATCTTTATACCACCATTACACTAAACTGTCACTGCTTCTGACTCGCATCTACTCTGTATTTGTGCATTGACTATACTGCACCTAAAGTACTCACTGCATGCAAGTTCATTAAGACTGTCGTTAAGTGGACCAACACCTTTTAAAGGGCCCCAACGATAGTTGGCAGAAGAAACACCCTACAGACAGCCCTGCACATAATCTACCCGCATATTCCTTCTGTCCACCCATACCCATTTGCATTTTCTCAAATACTGACAGTGCTTAACATACGGTTTTAGGCCTAGCATAGCCGCCATTAGTGCACTCTAGCAGTATAGCGCCAGTGGAAGATCAAATCTTATTACTGCTCACTGCTGCACTTCTAGTGGTGTTACTGTTTATGCTGATCTAGACAGGAAGTGTCATCTATGCCTTATCCTTATTGCTAATTACTTTGTAAACTAAACGGTTATTACTGTTGCTATTTTTTTCTTTTCTTTCCTTTGCTTCCCTCATTCTTTTCCTTTGCTTGCCTCAGTAACTTTGTTGGGTGACAATGTATTATGTTTGCCTTTACTTATTGATTTGGTGCCTGTTTCATTGAAATAGCATTATAGCTTGGTACTTAGGGGTTGATTTACTAAAAGCAGTTGTACAAGGGGTTAATTTACTTAAGGCAAACAAGCTATGCACTTTGAAGTTGCACTCTGCAAGAGCAGTTGCTCCAGTGCTTAGTAAATGAGCAGAAGCTCTGCTGACTTCCATCATCCAATCATGTGCAAGCAAAAATGCATTTTTATTTTATTTTTCCCTTGCATGATTGGGTATTCTTTGCAAATGGAAGCTTTACCTCATTCGCTAAGCTCTGGAGTGGCTACATTTGCAGAGTGCAACTGCAAAGTGCACAGTTTGTCCACCTTTAGTAAATTAACCTCATAGTGTTACTGTTAGTGATTTCCTGTGATATTTAGGGGTTGTTTTACTGAAGACAAATAGACTGTGCACTTTGCAAGGCGCCATTGCTCCAGAACCTAGTAAATTAGGTAAAGCTTCACTTTGCAAAAAAAAAAAAAAAACAATCATGTGCAAGGAAAATTAAGAAAACTGAATTTTTCCTAGCACGTGACTGGATGATGGAAGTCAGCAGAGCTTCTGCTCATTTAATAATCTCTGGAGCAACTTCTCTTGCAGAATGCAACTTAATGAGTTTGCAGTGTATTTGCCTTTAGTAAATCAACCCCTGTGTGTTTGTGTACTCAGCATTGTGTGTCAGAGGGGCTGAGCTCTTTGAGAAGGTCGAGGCCAGGAACAGAAGACCCATCTTAACCAGTGGCTCCTTTGGGGTAGCGCTACGCACTTGATAAATACAGAGTTTTTCTGCTGCTCCACATCTCCACAACATAGTGTGAATTGTTTTGTAGTCCAAGAAACAAACTGGGATAGCTGACAAGACCTTTTGAAATAACATAGGCAGAATGACACAAGACAGCTCTGAATTTTTAACAAAATCAAACTATTTTGCACTTATTAAATGGATGTAAAATGAGGATTTTAATGATATATATTTACCAGATCAACTTAGAGCGACTAAGAGAAGCTAATTGTTAGGATGTACATATAGAGACAAAGAAGGGGATACTACTTGAGTAGCCAGAAATTTGACTTTTTAGGCATGGAAACAATGGAGAGGTGAAAAAATATATATATAATTTATTAGAAAAAATACTTTGTACAAACACAGTGTTCAAAAAAAGATAAAAAACATGAAAACTGATACAGTCAGTACAGTGAGCCCTTGTGCGTCTACGCGTTTCGCCGTGAGGCTTCTTCAGGACACGATCAAGGTTCAAAGGTGTAACAAAAGAGAAACAGAGAGCAAGTCTCACTGTCTGAAATGAGATATATTCCAATTAAAAACAGAAATGTTACATGAACACATTAGAACATGTTATATTAAAAAGCATGTGCTCAACCATCCAAAGAAGAAACTGAGAGAACAGCAAAATGGTAATGAAAAAATACCTTTGATTTGGTAGGCCTCATATACAAAATCCCCGTAGTAGGAAATATAAGGTATTTATTGTGAACTATGGAAAAGTAGAGAAAATACACAAAGCTCTAGCACAAAATGTATGGTGCAGCTAGTAGTATATATATAATTAATCAATTAAATATTAGTTAAGCTAAAATACCTACTATTTTACATCTTCCAAACTATATCTAAAGCAGGGGCCTGTGTGTATCTTGTATTAAAGAAGGAGAGATCGTCCAGCTATTGAAACTGAAGTACACAGTGTCATAGAAGAGCAGTAAGCCTTAATCAGGTTAAGCATTGCTGGTGGTGTGTGCCATAGCCTCTACTGGTATACAGTACCTGATGGTACAAAAAGAACAGGGAAAACATGTAGCCATCGATAAAAGTCAAGATAGTGCCCATAGATGTAACAGGTATAGACTTACATGTAGATGGTAATATGGTGGTATGCCCCTGGGAGACGGCCGGGTGCTGTACTCAAAGCCCATGTTAAAACATGGGCTATTTATATAGACCGGCCGTGTAATATAATGTACATTTAGAGCCTGCTTGGCCACGCCCTTTCAGGTGGCTTGATGTCTGACAATGTAAAAAGTCTGGTATAATATTGTGGCTATAGGAGGGTCTGGAGAGCAAGAGGACCCAGCAGGGAGATCTGCAGAGCAGTGAAAAGAATCAAGAGGTACACTTGAAGAGCCCAGACCAACATGTAGCAAACCGCTTGACACCACACCACTTCACTGTCATCATGATTATCGCTGAACTTCTGTCTTGATTAACGGTCTTTGGGGAACTACCTAAAAGTCTTACATTTTAGATTAAATTCACATTAGATGAGGACTAAAACCTTTTACTTTCTACTAAACACTTATGCAGATTATTAAATTCAATCAAACAAATTCTACAATTTGTAGATTCAGTTCTCATTGGAATTCCTATTATAAATGTGATTTATAAACATACCCTACAGACAATTGTACTGAATAATTTACAATCATATCAAAGATTCATATTTTGCCCAACAATCCTAAGTTTTGAAAAAATGCTTTAAAGCCCAACTCCAAAGCAAAAATGAAATTTAAATAGTGCATTGTACATCAATGACCTTATTCCTCATTCATCCCTGTGATGGATCAAAGTCACAGTTTTCCTACGAGCCAAGCTATTTTCCAGCCCTAGGGACTGAGCATGTTTCCCATGAGTTCTTCTGCTTCTGAATTTGCTAATATCCTGAAGTTGGGCTTTAAAGTAAAGACATATATGTCAGACCATGTAACTAAAATTTATTTAAGATTATATTTCTGTAATTAACCTTAGGATGCAATTGAGGCTTGTGGCTTCCCCTGAGCTGGCACTTTTGGGTATCCATGAGGATGAACAGAGGCCCTACTAAATTGCTAATCTCATACCCCTATATTACGCTAAAAAAAATCCTCCTTAAGTGGACCTCCTCCACCCTCCAGTGATGTCCTCCTGGGAAGCAATGGTAGATGCCGCCTTACCTATGTATAGAATTACTTATGGCATTGTACCTTGTCTATGTGACTATTTAGGTTTGGTTCACATCTAAGACAGATCCGTCTCACAGCAGGGGTCCGATGCATGCTGATTCACCGTTTCAGCAGTGGCGGCTGGTGAAGTTTTAGGATGGGGGACGCCAGGCCCTGCCCTTCCTTTTTGACCCCTCCCACTTGGTGAAAATGGGCGTGGTTTCAGTCAAATAGTGGGCATGGCTCTAAGGTGGTGTGGTTAGTGTCTGAGTTGAACGAGGGATGGAGGGAGAGAGGGATGGAGGGACAGCAGGCCCAGATCCTACACAACAATAGAAATTTGTGTATTCTAGAAAGTTTAACAATCGGCAGATAAAGATACTCCAAACACCTGGTGTTAGCACTTCAATCATCCCGGCACCATGGTTGTTATGGTGTCAGGATGATCGAAGCGCATTATTTCTATTATTACATTGTAATATAAAATCAAATCATTCAACTCACCATAATGCAGAATCAGTGGGAGCCCCGAGTGTGTCACTAGCCACGTCGCCTGCCACCAGATGCCATCAAGTGTCCCCAGCGGAGTCCCTCCTTACATCAGGTGCTCCCAGCGGAGTCCCTCCTTACATGCAGCCTGTTTCACATAAAATGCAGCCTGTGTCACCATCAAATTGCAGCAGCATGTATCACCACCAAATTGCAGCAGCCTGTGTCACCAAATTGCAGCAGCCTGTGTCACCACCAAATTGCAGCAGCATGTGCCACCACCAAATTGCAGCAGCACGTGTCACCACCAAATTGCAGCAGCATGTGTCACCACCAAATTGTAGCAGCATGTGTCACCACCAAATTGTAGCAGCCTGTGTCACCACCAAATTGCAGCAGCATGTGTCACCACCAAATTGCAGCAGCACGTGTCACCACCAAATTGCAGCAGTATGTGTCCCCAAATTGGAGCAGTGCCACCAAATTGCAGCAGTATGTGTCGCCAAATTGCAGCAGTGTCACCAAATTGCAGCAGTATGTGTCCCCAAATTGCAGCAGTGTCACCAAATTGCAGCAGTATGTGTCCCCAAATTTCAGCTGTGTCACCAAATTGTAGCAGTATGTGTCCCCAAATTGAAGCAGTGTGTGTCCCCAAATTGCAGCAGTGTCACCAAATTGCAGCAGTATGTGTCCCCAAATTGCAGCAATATGTGTCCCCAAATTGCAGAAGTGTCCCCAAATTGCAGCAGTGTCCCCAAATTGCAGCAGTATGTGTCCCCAAATTGCAGCAGTATGTGTCACCAAATTGCAGCAGTATGTGTCCCCAAATTGCAGCAGTGTCCCCAAATTGCAGCAGTATGTGTCTCCAAATTGCAGCAGCGTGTGTCACCTCCATACTCCCCTCCCCCCGTTACTTACCTTGCTATGTGTTGTCCCCTCCATCGGTATCTCCTGTGCAGAGCTCCGTTGTTCTCATACTTCCTGTTTCCGAGAGAGAGAGAGAGAGAGAGAGAGAGAGAGAAGCAGGAAGTGACATCACACTCAGATGTCAATCAAACTGCTCAGTCCTAGTAATAGATACTAGGGCTGGGCGGAAGCTGCTCGGCGCTTCACAGAGCGCCGCAAGGCGGGCTAATTGCCTGCAAATGCAGCGCCACGTCTGCAATCTCATGATTGCATAGACGCGGCGCTTCCCATAAGTGCACTGTGTGTCTGGTGTCACACTGTGTCTGGCGTCTGAAGACAGTGCACTTAAGGACCGTTTTTTGTATTTTTTTTTAAAGGGCCAGCTTTAAAAAAAAATTTTGCGTTTCAGGTCTGATTTCAGCCCGAGTTTTGGCCTGAATTCGCACCTGAAATGGACCAAAAGACGCACAGCGTTTTACTGCAAAATGCACCGGACCTGCTATGGAGATATGTGACCGCCTCCATAGAGAGCCGGTCAAAATCTCCTGCTATTGCGAATTGAATGCGATGACCCCGCATCCAATTCACAATGGTGTGAACCCAGCCTTATGCTGTATTTTACTTGATCAATAAAGCACTCCAGTTTTGTATAAAATAAATAAATAATAATAAATGATATTGCGAATGGATGGTTTAATCTAAGCAAACAACATTGGAAGATTAAATTAGAGCATCAGGAGTTATTTAGCTTTTGCTATGATATGCAATCAATCTGAAAATACCATTTTTAAGACATTGGCATATGTTACAACTGGATTCTTAACAGAGAACACTTCCTCAAGAACTAATGCAATTCACCTTTCTTTGAGGTAAACCTTTACATAATTTAATTGCTGCAAGCTTTCTTAGACTGATGTCAATAGGATCGATCAGCCCCACGTATGAACGTGTCAGCTCTTTCAATAAGGACTTTAACTATTTCAGGTTGCTGCAAACCAGACGCTATGTATAATGTGAGCTGTGTGTGTCATTATGGCACCCCTGACTGCTGTAAGAGAGACAGACTCCCAAGCAGAGCCATATTAAGAGCGACAAGGCTATAGGCAGTTTAACTTCCCATGCTACCCATCTTCCATACGCATACCCAATTCACATTGTAGACTTGCAATTTTTTTTAAAAACTCCCAAACGTTATAAAATTCAAATACTGTCTAATATATGTAAAAGACAATACTGTATTGAGTTAATGAATACCAAATATATATAGCGTCTGCATCATGTACACTTGCAAAACAGCGGAAAACTACAATACCCAAAATAGAAGATGCATTTAAATCCTTTACAGCTTATCAATTTAAATCTAAACCCAAATTATGGTTCTCAAATCATTTCTGTGGCTTGTGTCACAGAATCCTAGTAGTTTTTTATTTTGTATATATGTGCCTTTGTATGTCTGTTTGTGGGGGGATTTCCATTCTTTAACCCCACCCAGCCCTGGCATCCCTTTAACAGTGTCTGTCCAGAAGATTGGCTGTCACAGGAGGCAATCCTGCCCACTACTGATCATTAGTGGAGACTGAGAGCTGGCTTTGACAGCTCAGTCTCTGTGCTGGGAGCATGCAGTGAGCTCCTTCTTGGGACAGAAACATTGGCCACCCAGTAATGCATACGTGTGGTGTGTGTGTGGGGGGGGGTTTAAAGCCCACCCATTTGCCTCCACACATGTGTTACTCTGGTGGTGACAGGTTAAAATTATTTTAATTTATTCTTGCATATATTGCAATTATTTATTTTCAAATTAATCTTCATTTCTGTCATAAGGGCACTGACATGCCCCTATGTGACTATATAAAGATAAAGACAGGTGCATGTTACGGTGATCTGTTCACCGTGAAACCAATTGAAATCTGTGGGGGAGAGGCAAATTGTGTTAATAAATAAAGTCTACAAATACTAACCTCATCGCTCCCTTGCCTGCACCAATATCTTCTGCTCGGCTTCTTCAGTGTTCTGGGTCTTCAGCTGTTTAGATTGGCCAGTGGGAGTGATGCAACTCTAGCACATACATGTACATACATCTTAATTGATTCTGTCATTGAGGTGTGCCCAAAATGTACACTGAAGTTGCACATACACAGCTCAGCAAACCTAAAATGAGCAGGCAGGCAAGTTTGTTTTATTGCAAAAGAGACATGCTCTGTGATCGGAGGAGAGTAAATCATGTTCTTCTGCCCCTCCACCAATCACAGAGCAGCTTGCTTGCATTGAAAAGAATGAAAACTATTTACTGAATGAAAAAGCTAGAGTGTAAGCGACCCACTGTGAGTATTTCAGCCAGAAATGTAAGTCACAATTCCCCAGGTTACTAGAAGCTCCTGGACACGCCCAGTCAATATGTTCCCTGTTTCCCTTCCTCTGCAGGTCTGAGAGGCTGCACCCTATGAGGCAGAGGTCCTCTATTACGGTAGTCCCAGCATGCAGGCAGCTGGGCAGAAGCCCAATAGCACTCTGCTTCTATAGAAAGACCCAACCACAATGGAGAGCACTTTTCCAATTGCTACCAGAGTGCTGTGCTTCAAGTGGAGTGGCCCTGCCTTTCAAGCCAGCCACGTGTGTTACCAGCTCTAAGACTCCTCCATCTGCCCACCTGTGGTACCATCCCAGAGATTCCTCCAGCTGTTTGCCTGTGTATCCAGACCTACCCTGGACTTCATTGTGAGAGATGCTGTTGCTGGGGCTAAGCACAGTTAACTGTTTACGTACAGTATTGTTTACTTAAATAGTAATCTTTTCACTTTATCTGTGGCTAAAGAGCCTTTTAGAGACTTTACTGCCACTAATGTCATTATTGATTCAGAGAGGCATTGCTCTTACAAGCTTCTTTTTGTATTGCTTCATAATTGGTTTAACATTGTACTGTACTGTATGCATACCCTTTTGCCATTTTGAAACTTTTTGCATTGTTGATCCTACTTTAGTAAAGTTCAAGTTAAAGCTGAACTCCGCCAGTTCGGGCCCAAAGAAACTATGGTCCTCACTAACATGTGAGCCTGCTGGATGTGCAGTATAAACTGTATGTAGCTGAGGTCCTTACAGCATACCGCACTGTGTTGCGGTTTCAAACTGAGACTTCCTGTTTCATACCCTGAACACACTAGAGTCTATGTGAGCAGTGCTCAGCCAGTCAGAGAAAGCAATGTATTCTAGCAATGAAGTCAAAGAGGTGGACTGATGCCACAACCTCTGACTCAGCCAATCAGAGGAAGCTTTGTAATGAAGTATGTAAAGTGTAGCAAAAGCTAGAGATCAGCTTTAAATCTACCCCTGTCAAATCATTTGGCCGATTCCTCTACCTGTTACATATATATTAATTCATACTTTATATCATACACAAACATTTGAAAATATAGATTGTAATATGTACTCATAATCTAATTTCAATAATCCATATAAAAGCCCTTTAAAACTCAAAACAGTTAGGAGAAAGAGTAAATAAGTAAGGTACAATTACTAAAAAAAAAAAAGTTATAATTTTCTTGAAAGGTGGAGTTGGCAGTGCCAGTATGCAGCAGTAGTGGATGGTATGGGTGAAAAGGATATCAGAAAGCTATAGGCCCTTTTCACGTGACTGTACGTGTTCGCACATGTCTGTTTTTCAGGCAGAACTGATTTGGAATTCACCTCTATGTACCGGCAGGTGTAAACAGACTTGTGGTTTACACCCACCTACCTCTGATCTGGTCTGCTAAAAGCAAACGGAATGGAATCCTTCCAGATCAGGGATATTTGGGTCTAAAAGGACAGCAGAGTTTACACGCGGCCACCCATAGAGTAGAGCAGGCTCTGTCTGTACCCGCTCTGCATAAACTGAGCAGACATGAACCTATTATCCACCCACTCTGCTCTGATCAGCAGTGGATCTGTGGACAGGAGTCTGCCCTGTGTGAAAGGGAGGAGAGGCAATTAAGGATGAGAGGCACAGGAGTTAGGGGCTAGATGCTACTCGGGTATGAAGGCAATAGTGGAGATGAGGCTAGGTAGGCATTTAGGTGGTCCTGGGGGAGCAGTAGCTTCGATAAGCTGTGGGAGAGCTGATGAAGGGGCACATACCTGGAAGTGGAGTATGGATAAGAACTGGAATGATGGAAATAGGGCTCATGTTACTTCTTATTCACATAATTGCATTGTAATAATGTGCGGTAAAACACATGCATTACCCCAACACATTATATGCTTGCACTTTGAATGGTATCCCTATACATCTTCAAAGTGCACCTGCACTACAGCACTCCACAATACACCAGACTGCATGATGTGCTTTGTGGTGCTCTTGCATAGGGGTCCAATCAAAAGACTGTGTTACAGAAGTACACTGCAAGACATGATAAAGCACATTGCGGCAGATACATTACTTCAATATACCATAGTGTGGTTGTGGTCTTAGTAAAAAAGCAAAGAGCTAAATATAAAGATGCAAAGTTTGGGATGGTTAATAGAAAATATTGCAGGTACGTACAGTAGATGTTCTGAGTGACAGCAAGAATGCTGGGACAGCTGCATACTGTCAGACCTGCTCCTATGGACCTGCTCACACTATAATGCAGTGTGCACTGCCTACATAATGAATGGGCTGCAATACACCTCCACATACACACTGATTATATTTTTCATACAGCAGAGTGCAACACGCAAAACCTGATTTGATTTTATCCCATTGTAACACCATTATATTATTCAGTTTATTTATTTCTGTGTGCTATATATTGCAACTCAACTTTGAAAAGAGGATAAAAAGCTCTCCTAAATAACAACATAAGTGTTCCCTTTGAGCTTTACATTTATTGTACATTACGTAAAGATCGCATAATGTGAGACCCCTTTAGTTGATTATATTTTTGGGGAAATATCTGGGGCTGCACAAATTATGTAACAGTTACATTGGAAACATATACAGCAAAGAATATGCAAAGGTAAGCTACAAAGCTATTATCACCCTAATAAATATTGATTGTAAATTTACCAAATGTAAGCTATTGTGCTACATTTTGGGTCCCCTATATTTTAGTAAGTTAACGACTACAACTACTGCATGGAATATATGTAACATTGAGTATAAGAACCACAATATATTACACTGAATTGAATTTCCTGAATAACGCTTAATGGTTGTACTTGTGTTTGACTATGATGCCCTCTTGTGGATATACAGTATATAGTATGAGAATGTTAAGACATGACTCAGAATGTTGCACCACATCCAAATAGCAATGATGAAAAGAAACAGGAATTGGAATGGACTTTAAATTGGTAGCCACTAGTACTCCCAAAAAAGGAAAAAGGAGTACCCAATTGAATATAAAATCCAAATGTATTATATCAAGATGATAAAAGCACTTTAATTTAAAGGAACTATTGTGAGAAAGATTGTTACATGATATATACATGCAACATCATCCCATATAGGTGGATGTTATATATACATACATATATATGCCCAAAAGTATGAAGAATGTATTGCTTGTATCTGAGATGATCTTCCATATCAGGGCCCCACAGGAAATCAGCGTACCAAGCGATCACTATGCATTTTCCTTACAGCATTCTCAGGAGATCCTATTGGTACCAGGTTTGAATGGGAAACATGAAATTCCCAGCCCACAGCGTGGAGATAAGAGAGGGGGGAGCAGTGCACAGACAACCCCAGAGAGAGAGTGCATTAGGTGCAATTCAGCCAAAGAAGAGAGCTCGCCCTAAGGTAAAAAGTACACTATATATATAGATTATCCAAGGGGGCAACAAGTGGAAAAGTATTATGTAGAAAAGCCAAGCCATCCTAGATAGATGAGGGGTCCCCATACATCAGAAGTCCGCTTAATTGTTGTATCTCCCCTCTACTGCCCATACCAATCCTGGCTGCAAAGAGGATGTAGAGATGTCCATATATGTATATAAATATATATAAAATAATTTTCTGTTTCAATCTTTATATAAAATTTTCAGAATTACAGTAAAACTTTATAATGTAATACAAAAGAGTGCAAAATGTCTCTGTCAACATAAACAGTAAACAAGAAATCATCAATGATAGCATGTTTTAAGGGTAAGGAATTATGATATAAATGCATGGAGATCCACCAATGGGTATTAGAAATTGTGATAGAGTGGTCAGTTATAAGAAGACTGATATTGAGAAACATATTTATTTATAGTCCACTAATGGTCCAAACAGCCTGTGGGCCTAACATCAGGCCAACTTTGTACCTTCGGCGGAGGGTTTAAGCAGGACAGCACTTACCCACCCAACCACCGAGGCAAGCTATAGATATTATTATTATTATTATTATACAGTATTTATATAGCGCCAACAGTTTACGTAGCGCTTTACAACTTGAGGGTAGACAGTACAAATACAATACAATTTGATACAGTAGGAATCAGAGGGCCCTGCTCCTTAGAGCTTACATCTTGAACCTTGGGGGACCCCAACGGAAAAAGGAAGAGGAGAGGAGGAAGTAGAGTTGTAAGTGACACTGAAGGAGCGGTGGGATAGGTAGGATGAGAACCAGCGAAGAGTGCAGTCACGGAGACCAAAGGAGTGGAGTTTTTCGAGGAGGAGTGGGTGGTCCACTGTGTCAAAGGCAGCAGAGAGATCCAGGAGAAGTAGTACAGAATAGTGTCCATTGGCTTTAGCCATTAGTAGGTCATTTGAGAGTTTAAGGAGAGCAGTTTCCGTGGAGTGTTGAGGGCGAAAACCGGACTGAAGGGGATCAAGAAGTTTATTCATGGTCAGATGGTCACTTAATCGGTTGTAGACCAGTCTTTCAAGAAGTTTGGAGGAGAAGGAGAGTAAGGAGATGGGACGTAAGTTGTTGAGATTTATGGGATCCAGTGAGGGCTTTTTTAGTATGGGGGTGACTAGCGCATGTTTTAGAGAGTTTGGGAAGATGCCACAAGAGAGGGAGAGGTTGAAAATGTGAGTTAGAGAGCGTAGAATCGAGTCAGAGGGTGAGCGTAGCATTTGCGAGGGAACAGGATCCAGGGGGCAAGTGGTTAGATGAGTGCTAGATAAAAGTTTAGCAACCTCAGTAGTAGTAGCAGGGTTGAATGAGGGAAGTAATGACTGTATCTGTGGACATGGGGTGTTGCATGGGGGAGGTTTTTGCGCATTGGCGATCTCCTCATGAATTGTATCAATCTTAGTTTTGAAGTGATTGGCAATCTCCTGGGCGGTGATTGAGTTGGTGGGTGGAGGCAGTGGAGGACAGAGTAGAGTATTGAAGGTAGAGAAGAGTTGACGTGGACTGGATGAGAAGGTGTTGATGAGTGTGATAAAGTAGGTCTGTTTGGCAGTGTAAAGGCAGGAGTAGTATTTTAGGAGGGCAGATTTATATTGTGTGAAGTCTTCCTGGGTCTTAGTCTTATGCCACAGGCGCTCAAGAGCGCGGCTACGTTTTCTGAGACTTCTGGTGTCATCTGTTTGCCAGGGTTGTAGCAGTCGGGGCCTAATTCTGCATGTAGTGAGGGGGGCCAGCTTGTCTAGGGAGGAGGACAGTGAGCTGTTGTAAATGAAAGTAGCTAGGTTGGGGCAGGACAGGGGGGAGATTTTGTCATAGAGGTGATCAGTAGCAGAGTAGAGAAGAGAAGGGTTGAGGTGGCGAAGGTTTCTGCGTGTAACTGTTGGGCGGTTGGAGGGAGAAGAGGTGGAAGACAAGGAGAGAGCAAAACTAATAAGGTGGTGATCAGAGAGTGGGAATGGATTGTTGGAAAGGTTGCACGGAGTGCACAGATAGGAGAAGGCAAGGTCAAGGGTGTTGCCGTTGGAGTGGGTAGGAGCCTGTATCCATTGCTTCAGGTCAAGCGATGAGGTTAGACTGAGAAGTTTAGAAGTAATAGTAGTGTTAGTGTTGACAGGGATGTTGAAGTCCCCAAGAATAATTGTGGGGATTTCAGAAGAGAGAAAGTAGGGTAGCCAGGCAGAGAAGTCATCAAGAAAGGCTGATACCGGTCCAGGGGGCCGGTAGATGACAGCAATTCTTAGAGAAATGGGAGAGAAAAGACGAATGCAATGTGCCTCAAAAGAGGAGAGTGTCAGAGAGGGAGGTGGGTGAAGAACCTGATAGGTGCTGCATGGGGCTAGAAGGATTCCCACTCCACCTCCCTTCCGTCCACTTGGTCTGGGGGAGTGAGTCCAGAGAAGGCCCCCATGGGAAATGGAAGCAGGAGAAGTAGTATCCGATTCATGAAGCCAGGTTTCAGTAATGGCAAGAAGGTTAAAGGAATTTGTGATGAAGAGGTCGTGGAGGGCGGCGAGTTTGTTGCAGACAGAACGTGCATTCCACAGGGCACAGGAAAAGGGGGGGCTGGTTTTGGAAAGAGGAATATGGACCAAGTTCTGTGGGTTGCGGCTCCTGCCAGAGGGTGTAGGGGGATGGGAGCATTGGGCAAAGACAGATGATGGTGGCCCAGGGTTTGGGGATATGTCACCAGAGATTAGGAGAAGCAGGAGGGTGAGGGAGGTAATGTGGGACTGTGATTTATGTGAAGGGGCATGTCTCAGAGTACTGGAGGTTTTATCAGTGTATGGATGTAGAATGAGCGAGAGTTGGTAAGAGCAGTAGTAGGGGGAAGACAGAAGGCAGGGTGATATGTATAAGCAGGCGGGTGGAGAGGGGGGGTGAAGGTAAGAGAGTTTGAGGAGAGAGGACAGGAGTGTCAGGAGCAGTGGTAGAGAGTGCATGTTACAGAGTGGAAGGAGAGCTTAATAGAGAGACGGGTCACCTGCAGTCTGTTAGCTGCTTTCCAGTGCAGATTGCTGTATTTGTTTGCTTCGTGCAATCACTGAAGTGCAGAGAATGAAGTGCATATCACTTGTAGAAAGAATCACTTAGAGAAAGAAGCCATTGCAATGTGCTACCCCAGCAATGTGCTAGCCCCTTAAGGATGCTCAAATATATACTGTTATAAGGGTGGGGTTGAAGTTCGTTAATTAATCATGAGTGACTATAAGAGTGCCTAGCAATCAAAGTGAATTTTATGCATAATAATAGTTAATTATAAAAGTTAAAAATTATAATGATTGAATCTAAC
Source organism: Lithobates clamitans (assembly GCA_037952925.1). Lineage (NCBI taxonomy): Eukaryota > Metazoa > Chordata > Amphibia > Anura > Ranidae > Lithobates > Lithobates clamitans. Next base: position 340,273 of record JBBGZY010001381.1, read on the forward strand.
TTTACATCAGTTAAAACCCAAGTGAAGTCACAGAAATCAGTATGCAGACCGAGCCATTGTTCTAACAAACTCCATTTTTACAGTCTTACCTCCACTTTCTTGTTAGGTTAAGAAGGGTATCTAAATATGATTGCACAGTCCAATAGGTGCCAAAGTTAGACCTAAAGAACTCAGTAAGTTATACAGTCTGACTCACCCCCTTTCCCATCTTCTCATCCATGCTGGATGGCTTCATAGGAGATTGCTCTCCTCTTGCTGCGGTTATCTACCATCCATCTCCACACATATATTTTGTGGCCTCTTACTCTTCCATTAGTGAATGTGAACAAGCTGCCTTTGTTACCTTCTCCTTGATAGTCATTGATCTTCTGTGGGGCTTAGGATCTGGGATGAGCTGAGACCCGTGTGGTCTGCACACCCAGTCACATTCATATTTTTGATTCCTTCCACTTCCTTATCCCCTGATGAAGACTTTATATAAGCTGAAGCGCGTTTTTCATGTATCCCTGCAGTATATGTATATTGTAGGTATTGTAGGAATAGTATAAGATCAGGACGTGAAGTGTCTAGACCAGCCAATTTTAAACCCATTGTTCAATAAAAGTTTTTTTTTACTTTTTATCCACTTCAGCCCCGGAAGGATTTACCCCCTTCCTGACCAGAGCACTTTTTACAATTTAGCACTGCGTCGCTTTAACTGCTAATTGCGCGGTCATGCAATGCTGTACCCAAACGAAATTTGCGTCCTTTTCTTCCCACAAATAGAGCTTTCTTTTGATGTTATTTGATCACCTCTGCCATTTTTATTTTTTGTGCTATACACGGAAAAAGACCGAAAATTTTGAAAAAAAATGATATTTTCTACTTTTTGTTCTAAAAAAAATCCAATAAACTCAATTTTAGTCATACATTTAGGCCAAAATGTATTCGGCCACATGTCTTTGGTAAAAAAAATGTCAATAAGTGTATATTTATTGGTTTGCGCAAAAGTTATAGCGCCTACAAACTAGGGTACATTTTCTGGAATTTACACAGCCTTTAATTTATGACTGCCTATGTCGTTTCTTGAGGTGCTAAAATGGCAGGGCAGTACAAAACCCCCACAAATGACCCCATTTTGGAAAGTAGACAAAAAGCCTGGCCATAAATGCAGCTCAAATTACCTCGTCCATCAATGCTGACCTGCAGCAATTAGGGATGAGAATAGACACTATTGAAAAGAAAGCTGATCAATCTGTGGCACGTATTAACCAGAACTCAGCCAGGATCCAAGATCTGCAGGATCAATTGGAAACAGCCTGTGCAAAGATCGACGACCTCGAGAACAGGTCAAGACGTTACAACTGCAGAATCAGGGGGCTCCCTGAATCTGAAAAGGATGTGCATGCAGAAGTGAAATCTCTGATTAAGGGCCTTATCCCAGATATTGCTGATCAACCCATGGAGCTGGATAGAGCTCACAGAGCCCTGCAACCCCCCCCCCCTCTCAGATGGCCTCCCCAGGGACATAATTGTGAAGCCCCATTTTTACTTGGTTAAAGAGGAGGTGATGAAGAAATCCAGGTTCTCCGACAATCTCACGTTGTTGGGACACAAAATACAGATTTTTGCGGACTTATCGCCATATACGGTACAGAAAAGATGCTCCCTTAAACCGTTACACCAAATTCTGATGAACAAAGAAATTTCATACAGATGGTTGTTCCTTCTCCAACTTAACTTCCTACAGAAATAAAAGCCATAGCTTCTCCTCCTTTGCAGAGGGTGAATGTCTTATGCTACAGTTGGGCCTGCTCACTCAGGAACCCCCCTCCACACAGATTGTCAGGGGAACCTCCTCATCATCAAAGAGACCCCGACCAGCAAGCTGCAACCTTCCTGGCTGACACAGAATTCCAAGCAATCCAAAGAAAATCTCCCGCCATGATGCACAAGCTGCTCCTGAAGATCAGGGCTCTGATCTGGCACTTTCCCCTGTTTCACTTTGGGCCTCCAGTAGCCTCCTGGGATTTCCCAGTACCTCTCTCCTGGTTTTCTCTCATCTGAACACTGATCCCTCACCTGAACTGAATCATCCGTGGACTAGTCCTTCATAGGACTGGCGGTAGCCATCTGACTGGGTCGTATGTTTTGGGTGGGGGTGAGGGGGGAATAGGGTTTCATTGGCTCCTTCGGGGGCACTAAAGGAGGGGAGACAATAATATTTTTGGACTTTTTCTCGCACATTATAAATTCATGGGTGGGAATTAGTGCCCAACCCCTTAGGGATGCCCAATAGATACTTATTTGCAAATGTTGTCTAGATATACAGCCTCTCCCAACTCCTTTGCGTGATCGGCATGGCCCTCGGTGTCTGTGGCGCACAGGAGCAACCAGTTACCAGTAAGGGGGTTGTTCCCTGCATTGTGTTAATGACTCTTGATCTCTCCCTGGACAGGGCCGGCTCGCTCCCCGGGTCCCCTAGCCTGGGTGGCTGAGGGTCTGGGGAGGGGGGGCGGATACTGAAAAGGGATCTTGGTAATATCATCAGTTGTGAGGTAATGTTTTATTATTGGACGTTCTGTTTCATTTGATCTCACAGGCTCCTCTACAGCCTTCAGTAGTTTTGTTCTTAAGGTTTCGGGGCTGTGGTGGACCCAATGCACCTCCAACAAGAACCAGAGGCACTGCTAGTTTCCCTACATTTAGGGCATTCCGGTCCTCTTAGGTCAAGGTGTGAGAACTGGCTAGTCCATTCCACCCCGGGGGTGGGCGGGGGTCGGGGGACCCCCGAGTTCCAAGGTTTCAATTTTTGTTCTTCACTGTACATGCATTAACTCGGGTATCAGTAACATATCTGTTTTCCCTCCTTTCTCCTTTCACCCCTTTCTTCTTCCTCTTTTCTATTGCTCGTCTGAGCATTTCCAGGCTCCATGAATGTCCGTGGTCTCCCCTCTCAGGTCCCAGAACAGCGGCTTCTACACCCTTTGGACTTATTGAGATGAACACCCCACAAAGTAAAGGTATGATTCAGGTTTCAAGACTGGCTACACCCCTGCTGACTCATGACTAGTACTCATAACTCCAATCCCACCCTCAAAATTATATCTCACAATACTCAGGGACTCAACTCCCCTGTCAAACGTAGAAAGCTGTTCCAGCAATACCATTCCATGCATGCAGACATTCTCCTGCTCCAAGAAACTCACTTCCCATCCTGGTACAAACCTAATTTCCTCCATCAACGCTTCCCCCAATTTTTCTTATCCTCAGCAGCCAATAAAACGAAAGGGGTGGCCATCTGCATGGCTAAACATATTAATCTCTCTCAACCGGAGACTGTGGCCGACCCTCTGGGACGCTACATCTTGGTATCGGGCAACATAGATGGGGAATTATGCACCTTTGTCTCCTACTACACCCCTAAAAAGGGGCAGAAAACCTTCTTGACTCCTTACTACACAACAATTTTTATTGGTGGGGACTCGAACACCGCTTTCGATTTCTCTCTTGACAAATCGGGTGAGGGGAAACCGAAATACAGACGTCTTTCTAGACAGGGCGTTAAGATTGCGAAGCTGCTTTACGATGCGGGACTGATTGACATCTGGAGAGAGACTAACCCTCACACTAAAGAATACACTCACTTTTCAGCACCTCACAACTCCTTTGCCAGGATAGACCACATCTTCATGTGCCCCACTATGATTCCTCTAATCAGAGGTTCCAAGATTGTAGACACCCCTTTATCTGATCACTCGATGGTCACTCTGATCACACAAAGACCCATGGGTTCTGGATCACCCCCTCATTGGCACTTACAGGAATCCCTTTTAAGTGACCCAATACAATGTGCAATGCTGGAGGAAGCCATAAAGGAATACTTCCATATTAACACAACGAGTGACGTCACACCTATGACCGTTTGGGCAGCACATAAAGCAGTTATTAGGGGGAAAATTATCCGGCTGACAGCCAAACTCAGGGCAGAGCATAGAGCTGACACACTGAAACTAACGGTGGAATTACGATCCCTAGTTAAGGCACACAAACGACACCCTACTTCAGACTCTCTAGCTAAGTTAAACAAAGCCCGGGTCCTCCCAAATCTGAACTTGATGACGGCAGCAGAAAGGCACCTCAGGTGGACCGGGGCAAAATTCTACTCCCAAAAGGATAGAATTGGTTCCAGACTAGCAGTTAAGCTTAGTCCCAAACCCCGCACCCTAGCTTTCCCTAAAATTAGACTGCCCTCGGGAGACTTATCGCAGAACCCAGCCAAGATCATGGAAGTCTTTCTCCAGTTCTACTCCGAACTCTATAAACCGAACCTCCCTCCCCCTAGACCGACACAGAACACATTTCTAGACTCCCTACTGCTGCCCTTTCTGACTACAGACCACAAGGACTTACTAGAAAGCCTGTTCACCCAAGAAGAGGTATTACACACAATCAAATCTCTGAAAGTAGGTTCCTCTCCAGGACCAGATGGTTTTTCCTCTGGTTACTATAAAAAAATTGGATCTTGTCTGGTCCCACACCTGACAAAACTTTTCAACGCCCTTAGGGAGGGTACCCCTCTGACGGCAGACCTTAACTCAGCATATATATCGGTAATACCTAAACCAGGTAAGGACGCAAGCAAGGTGGGCAACTACCGCCTGATATCACTGATAAATAACGATATAAAAATTATGACGAAGATACTTGCTAACAGAGTTGCGGGCTTCATCTCTTTATATATTCATAGAGATCAGGTGGGTTTTATTCCCGGGAAACAAGGCCCAGATCAGATCAGAAGAATCAATGATGTCATCTCACTCCTCAACTCCCAATGGGATGGGGGCCCCCCCTCAGAAAGGGTTCCTCCTCTCAATTGATCTACAAAAGGCCTTTGATTCTATAGACTGGGCTTACCTGCTTGATGTCCTACGGAGATGGGGCTTTGGCCCATACCTTCTTAATATAATCAAATCGTAGATACTCAGCCCCATGCTCCATAGGTAAGGGCACCAGACAGGGATGCCCACTCTCCCCCCTCCTCTTTGCGATGGCAATCGAAACCCTGGCCATAGCGATTAGATCGAATCCCGACATTCAAGGGGTAGCCTGCGGGGACCAGGAACATAAATGTGCTCTTTATGCCAACGACCTACTACTTTATATAACCTCTCCTCTAATTTCCACCCCGATGGTTTGCAAATTGCTGAGAGCTTTCAACAAAATTTCAGGCCTTAGGGTTAACATGCATAAATCAATAGAACTTAACATAAATGTCCCCCCCCCTGACCTGCTGACACAACTCTCTAATAACTTTGACTTTGCCTGGGCTCCTACAGCTATCCCTTACCTAGGGATCAAAATAACTCCAGACATCAATAACCTATTTAAAGCTAACTATCCCACTATGCTACTCAAATGTAGAGGCGAATTTGAACAGTGGTCTCGATGTGGTCTATCCTGGCTAGGCAGGGTGCATGCAGTAAAAATGACACTCCTTCCCCATCTCTTGTACTTATTTCGGTCTCTTCCCATCCCACTCAAGAAACAGTTTCTCTGTAAATTTCAGTCGGAGGTTATATTTGGGGTAACAAGGGGTATAGGTGCCCATCAAGTACCCTTCTTCGCTTAAAATCTCAGGGAGGGCTGGGTTTACCAGATCTATGGAGCTACTACTAAGCAGCCCAATTAGCACAAATTTCAATGATCTTCTCCAGGGGCCCAAAACCAGATTGGCTTTCCCTTGAAAGGACAGCTGTCCCCCTTAACACTATTAACTTTCTTCTTTGGTGTGATCTTAAGGTCAGGCCTGCCATAATGTCCCCCACGCTCTCTCACTCTATTGCACCATGCTCAAAGCTATATACACGACACACTCTAACATCCCCACTGAAACCACTGTGAATTTCCCTCCGGGACTAAACATTCAGGCATTCAGATGGTGGACGGATAAGGGCCTCTATCGCATAGGCCACTTCCTCTCCCCAGCGGGTCCTCTTTTTGGCAGCCAAACTTGTCTTAGCCTGGGTGACCGAGGATGAGGAGGATGGGGATGGCTTTGTGATCCACTCACAGAGTGAAACTGATAACTGCCTGGGTCAGAGGCCCCCCACCATCTTCACTGTATACACTCGGGAGGAGAACTACTAGCCCCATGGGCACCATAGAGCTGCCGATCACTGCCTCCCACTCCCCCCACTGCATCCCAAACTAAAAGCCAGAGGTGCAGGGGGAAATGCCGGTTCTTGGGGCCCCCCACAGTGGCAGAACAGCAGGGCCCAGTCGCAAGTGCGACTGCTGCGATCCTGAAAGTTCCGCCACTGCACACTGTGCTTCTTGAACCCATTCCTGATATTAGTTAAATGTTCAGCTATCTGGATCCTGAGCAGTCTTTTAGTCCTTCCTATGTAAAACAGGCCACAGGGACACCATATTAGATAAACCACATGTGCTGTATTACATGTGATAAACTAATTTATTGCAAAGGATCTACCCTCCCGATTGGTAAAATGTGTACGGCCCCTGTTACTATCTTACCACCCTGCAAGCAATACATTTTGTGCATGAGAAAAAAACTTTTTTATCTATATGTATTTTTTGTTGTCCAAGGGCATCCAAAATCTTTTTGACTTCTTTGTTCACCAAAATTAGGTGCTTTCCTATATGTAAACTTGGGTCGATCTGGTAATAAAGGTCCCAAGTGCCTATCCATGCATAGAATATGCCCAGTGTCTTTTAAAGATGTCCTCTACATCCCTATACTGACAATGGAAATCTGAAATAAATCCCCAATGTTGTGGATTACTTTCATCCTTATAGATTTTATCGGCAAGACATTGGTTCCTATGGATCACACCTATTTCACTAATAGTCCTTTCAAAATCCTTATGTTTACTGCAATTATGTTTGACTCTCATTATTTGCCCCTTAGTAGGGATGAGCTTCAAGTTCAAGTCGAACATGAGATTGACTCGAACATCGGCTGTTTGATCGTTCGGCAAAGATTGAACATTATGGGGCGTTTGCGCCAAATTCGAGCAGCGCGTCATGCCCCATAATGCACTGCGTCATTGTTAGGATTACTCTCCTCTTGTGATCAGTCGAACTCCAGATGTATTGAAAAGCAGACTATTTATTTCAGATGTGTCACACAAATGGATGATGCTTACAAGTCAAAAGATGCAGTAAGAATCATACAAAGAGATGTACATCCCCCTCCTAATACCTACAATAATATAGGGATAACGCTTCTATTGGCTGAGGAAACACACATAGCGTGCCTGGTACAAAATGGTACTTTATTTGCTAATTAGTGTTTCCTGTACATTCTTGTTCTACCATATATGGTTAAGCCTAATCATCCTACAACTTACTATGGAGTTAGTTAAAGCAAACGATACAGCTAGTTAGTACAACAATGTGATCAGAAGTCATCCTAAAAATAATCTCAGGGTTATTTCTAATAGTTTTTCTAATAGTCACACAATAAACATTTAAAACTTTTCTAACATTCCCTCCTCTTGTGTGACTATTTTAGCTCAACACTTTTCTATAATAGTCCCTGTGTTTATACACTTTAGGACTGTATGTCATTAAGTTGAGCTTCAATGTCCACACAGGTCTCCTCAGAGGTAGGAAGGGCTTGATACATTGTTCTTGAGACTGCGGTTTCAATCAGTTTCTGTGAAAGTCCTCGAATACAGGGAATGCAGCAGCATCCGCAAGTGACCAAAATGGCCAAAGCCACAGCAATTGAGATCAAACAAGATCTGATAAGTCCAGTCCACTTACCGAATCATCCTTCAAGCCAGTTTGTTAATGGATCATTAATACCTGAGTTTTCCGCTAATTCATTCGATAGAGCAGTCAGTCCTTCCAAGGCTCTGGTCACGGTCCCTCCAGGAGCTGTATTATTAGGGATAAAGGTGCAACACATGCTACCAAACATTTTGCATACTCCTCCTCTTTCATCTAGGACCATATCTAAGGCCGTTCGGTTCTGCCATGCCGTTAGAGATGTGGGGGCCAACTGTTCTGCTAGGCCCTTCACAGCATCCCTAGTATAGTTTACAAATCGTTGTTGGTTATAGTATAGTTAATCCAGTCAAAATTTTTATTTATAGTCACCCACCAGAAAAGAGACTCAAACCCAGCTGTCATCTCATCCGGCACCCCGCGTGGAACCCAAATCTCATCTATGTAGATCTGAGAGTCAAATGACCCCATGGGAGAGGTGTCCCTCCGATATCGTTGGTGACTCTTAGTCCACGGGTGTTCTGTCAGGGTCCTCAGGGGCATGGCCAGCTGGACTACAGCGCAATCCCCTAGGGCATTGGCTGGTATCCTAGCTCGCAGTTTCTTATCCCCACACATCCACCAGACATCAGCTCTCTGAATGTCATGTTCAACCCAGTCACCATTGCCCATGTTAATCCTCTCCCTGCAGTAGTCATCGGGTAGCAACCCAAGATCCACCCCGCTAAGGTTCCCTGGGAGTGCAAAACAAGTAAAGTTGCCCGGATAAGCAGTAACCGCCGGAGGTATCTGAGGTCTCTGTACTGGGGGAAACAACAAACTCAACGTGTGACAGGTAGAATTTGTTTCAGGTTTATAGCTCTTATTATATAATCGCAACATACATTTTAAACCTTCTGGATCTGTATTGTGATCTAGAGGAAAAGGGACCGTTGCTAAATGTGGTCTGGCTCCTGCACAAACTAAACAGTTTTCTTTTTTTAGAGTTTTAACCGTGTACCTCAACCATTCTAACCACTCATTTTTTTTCTTGGTAACCCGTCTCCCAAGCTATGGCATCTTCTATTGTTAGGTTAGTAAATCGTACAGTTTTACTCAGAACTTCTATTTTAGTATGGCCTTCTTCTTTCCCTTCTTTGTCTACCTTTCCCTGTTGTCTGGTCTTATTAGATGGTAATACCTTGAGGAAAAATTTGCCTGAGGGGTCAGTTCCTGACACCCATGCTCCCATAGAGTACAACCGCTGATCTTCCTTCCTCGGCTCCTTTAATGTTATTAATAATTGGTTACAGTTCTTACTATGTGTGCAGGGGGAGTTGGCCGCTTTTGTAATTATGAGTCTTTCCTTTATTCCACTCTTTTTAGGCGCTGGTAGATTATACCCCCAATCTTGATGTGCTGTGGTCTACAGGGCTTGATCCCATGCTTGACATCCTGCCCCATCCCAGAGCCAGCAAATGTATTTATCTGCCCATAGAAGTCCTCTAGCCCCAGTTGTATCCCCACAATCTGCAATCTGACAGAAGTCTACCAGTATGGTGCTAGTTATTCCCTCTATAAAGGTTAGATTCAATGCTTTTCCTGTTCTTTCCCAATCCAAAGGTTCCTCTACTCTTCCATAACGTCTCCCCCCTCTTATGGACGCCTCTCCTAGAGTCACCAGAAACCCAAGGATAATAACTGTCCCTTTCATCCTAACCAGCTTCAGAGTTCCAGCGGATAGGGTAGCAGAGACTTCACCGGTTTGAGACAAGTCCCACCTTGTGCGGGACCTCCCTTTGTAGCCGGACTTTCTGAACCTCTTGTAGCCAACTGGCCCTACTCTACCTGTAAAACCTTTTTACAATGGGACTGGTGAATCCAGGTAGACCTCTCTGCTATCCTTATAGCCGTGGGAGTGGTGAGAAGAACCTGATACGGTCCCTTCCACTTAGGTGAGTGCCAATGTTTTCTTTTTATTACTTTTACCAAGACCCAGTCTCCAATATGGATTTTCTCTTCTCCTTGGATTGGACCTTCTGGAATAGAACAGACTTCGTTAATTTGCTTCTGTTTCAACAGGTTAGACATATATTCTGCTAGAGTACGTTCAGATTCTTCAGCTGGTGTTTCATTTGGTAGTAAGGGTATTCTATATGGCCTTCCATCTATCATTTCAAATGGGCTCAAACCTTCTTTTGTGGGTGTAATATGCATACTAGTCACAGCCAATGGTAAACAGTACATCCAATTTTTACCTGTTTCTTCCATAGCTTTCTTCAGCTTATTTTTTAGGATTCCATTGTGTCTCTCCACCAATCCAGCTGATTGGGGGTGGTAAGCGTAATGGTTTTTTACTTGAATTCCCATCACTTCTGTCAAATGTTGTATAGTTTTATTTACAAAATGGGGTCCATTATCACTGTAAATCTTTTCAGGGATTCCAAATCTAGGAATTATATCTCTTAGTAACGCTTTGGCTACTGTCTGTGCGTCTGCACTTCCTGACGGGAATACCTCCACCCATTTGGTCAGGGCGTCTATGATTACCAAACAATATTTCTTCCTTTCACATTTGTCTAATTCAATAAAATCCATGCAAATGTGTTGGAATGGATATTGAGGTGTGGGGAACTTCCCTTTCCGTGGTCTTATGCCTCCCTGAGCATTGTGTCTTGCACATATAATACATTGAGAGCAAAACGTTTTTGAGTAGTTAGTGAAGCCATAGGCTGTACATACCTTATTTAACATCTCAGTCATCCCCCTGTTTGACACATGAGTTACTGCATGTGTCAATACTGCTGCATACCTAAACAAGGATTTTGGCAATACCGGTTTTCCTTCAGGTGACGTGTAAATGTTATCTATTATTGTTCAACCCTTTGTTTTCCATCATTGTTTCTCCCCGGGGGGTGCATTCTGCTGCATATCAGTAAGGACTGTATGATCTATCTCTATGATTTTTTTGTTCTGTCATTATGTGATGTGTTTCTTGTGCCGCTATTTTGGCCACTTCATCTGCCCTTTTATTTCCCTTTGAGATGGGGTCTGTATATTTTGTGTGTGCTTGACATTTGCAGATTGCAAGCTCTTTTGGTAACTGTATTGCATCTAGTAGTTCTAGAATGAAGTCTGTGTGTGAAATTGGTTTACCACTGGAGGTGACCATCCCCCTGTTTTTCCATTGTTGTGCAAAAACATATACTGTTGAAAAGGCATATTGACTGTCGGTGTATATGGTTCCTTCTGATAGTATGCATGCTCTTGTCAGTGCTACAAGTTCTGCTACTTGTGCTGAATAATGTTTCGGTAATGGTCTAGCTTCCAAAATGTCATCCTGTGTCACTACTGCATATCCAGTTGCATTTGTACCATCTAGATTTTTCTTACTAGAACCATCGACAAAAAGTGTCATGTCAGGGTTAGATAATGGTACATCTTTCAAATCACTCCGTGGCAGTACCTTTTCAGCGATGGCAGCAGTACAGTCATGTTTATGACCATCAGTAGGAAGTGGTAGTAGTGTGGATGGGTTTAATGTAGTACATATCTGTATTGTTAGGTGAGGTTGTGTCAAAAGTATTGTCATACAGGAAAGGTGTCGTGCTGGGCTCAAATGTGATATCTTTTGTTGTAAAAGGATAACAGATACTGCATGAGGTACTTTGAGTGTCAGCGAGTGATATAGCACTATAGATGCTGACTCCTTAACTGCTTCCGCTGCAGCTACCACTGCCTGTACACAGGGTGGAAGTGCTCTACTTACACTGTCTAGTTTTGTAGAATAGTAAGCAATCGGCCTCTGGCGCCCGCCATGTGACTGTGTAAGTACTGACGTCATGTGACCTTCCCTTGAGTCTACTGTTTGTTCAAAAGGTTTGCCATAGTTTGATAAGGCTAGCACTGATGAACTAGAAAGGACTTGTTTTAGGTCAGTAAAAGCTGTCTCTGTTTCCTCATCCCATTTTATAGCATCCTGGGGGGCCATAGGGCTCCCATGTATTGCCTGTACTAACGGGGCCGTCAGTATGAAATACCCGGGAATCCAGGCTCTAAAAAATTTGTCATACCCAGAAAGGACATCATTTGTTTCTTTGTCTTTGGTTTCGGCACCTGGAGGAGGGCTTGAATTCTCTCCTCATCCAAGTGCTGACCTTCTTTTGAGATATTATACCTCAAGTATTTGACCTGTTGTTGCCACAATTGGAGTTTAGTTCTATTTACCTTATGCCCTTGTTCATGGAGGAAATACAACAGAGCCATTGTGTCAGCCCTACAAACCTCCTCTGAGGGAGACGCCACTAAGATGTCATCAACATAGAGGAGGAGCTGGCTTCCCCTTGGGGGTACAAATTGAGCCAAGTTTGAGGACATTGCTTGTGAAAAGATGGTAGGGGACTCACAATAGCCCTGGGGCAATCTGGTGAAGGTATACCTTTTTCCCCGGTAGGTGAAGGCAAACCAAAATTGATGGTCGGGGTGCACCGGGATGCTAAAGAAAGCATTACTAATATCAATCACAGAAAAGAATTAATTTCCTGGATCTAAATCATTCAGTAGTGTGTGTGGATCTGGTACCACAGGAGCCCTTGGTATAACTGCCTGGTTGACAGCTTGGAGATCTTGTACATTCTCCAGCCTGTGGAAGGCGGAGCCTTCTTAACAGGAAAAAGGGGAGTATTGCAAGGGCTGTCAGGACACGGAATAATCACCCCTGTTTTTAAAAGTTCATCTACAACAGGGGCTGTGCCCTCCTCTGCTTCCTTCTTAAGGGGGTATTGTCTTAGGTGGGGTCTGTGGTGTGATTTTGGAGTGATGGTTACTGGTTGGACTCCTTTCATGAGTCCCACATCTGCTGGACCTCTAGTCCACAGTGTCTCTGGGAGCCCATCTAACAGGTGATCCTCTTGTGTCAAGTATCATTCCGTTCCTGCAGCCCACATGTGTGCCGAGGGTGTTGTAATGATTTCGTGTCCCAAGGGTTTGTGACAGAAATAACCTGTCGACTTACTTTTGTATAAATCAGGTAGGCCCACAGGTGCCCAATCTCTTAGGTCTTGGCATACCTTCACAAACCCTCCCACGTCCTTCCAATCTCGGCTTTTGGGTTTAGCCAAAGATAGATGTGGGGTAATTTCCCTAAACAGAACCTGTTCCTCGGGGGGTATACAACATGCCGATACACAAAATCCCTCAACACTCCAGTAAACATTGGTTAATTGCAGGGTAACCTCCTTCTTTGAGAAAAATCTGGTGGCGTAATACCTATCAGGCCCCGGTGTTCTCTTAAAATACATTGTGCAGTGAGCCCTATTTGGTGTCTGTAAATCCACTGTCCTACCTTCCGTCACACTTTCAGCATAATTAATCATTTTGTCAACAGTATCAACTGTCTCCTTGTCTTTCATATACACATCTAAGGAGTAATAATAATGTGTTTCTTCTATTGGGTTAATGGGTCCCTGTCCTACCCGGACTGCAAACCCATTATTTTGTGCACTGACTGACATGCACATGGCTGACATCAGGTCTCTGCCCAAGAGATTCACAGGGCAGATAGCAGACAAGATCACTCTGGTTGTGATCTTGACCCCTGTCTCTAACTCCTCAATGGTGACATACTCAGACAGTGACTCCCTCACTAATTTTCCACTTACTCCTTGTACCAAAATGGATTTTGTAGATTGATCAATATGAGGCACATCTTCAGGGTGAATTAAGGTCCTAGAGGCCTCGGAGTCCACCAAAAACTGTACACATTTTTTCTCAACCATTAACTCCACCTGTGGTAAGTTTTCAACGTACCCTATCTTTTCCAGGTGACTCACACATACCGTTTCTAGTCAATCTGATTTGTGAGTCCCTGGCCAAATGGCCCTGTCTTCCACAAATCCCACATTCCCTTCTTTCTACCCATTCTTTATTCCTCCATTGTCCTCTACCCCTTCCTCTTCCTCTCGACTTGTTCCTTCCTCTAAACCCACCTGTGCCTCTCCCTTTATGAGACTCCTCTGGTTCTGCCTCGGCAGTGTACTCTTCTGCATCCTCAGCTTCTTCATCACCTTGCACAAAAACCTTTACTTTCACATTCTTTTTTGCCCTTGTTTTAAAATACCTCTCAGAATGCTTAGCATATTGTAAAACATCTAAAACCGATGCAGTTCGGTAAGTAACCATGTTTGTAGCAATGTAATCCTTATGATCCTGTTTCAATTCATTAACAAAAGCTATCTTTAGCTGTTGCTGATATGCACTATTCACATCCTCAGCTTCGGGGAGCCCGGAGAACACTTTAAAAACCTCTCGTAGTTTATTTAGGTAGTCACCGACACTCTCCTTGTCTTCATATTTATTTTTTGCCAATCAGTCCTTTGTACCCATCTAAGCTGGCATCTGTTCAGTAAGGCAGTCAACCTGTTTCCTAAGTCTGGGCTATCTGGAGGCAATGGGTCCCCTCGCCCCTGTCCATTTGCTAGGGCGCAGGGGTCCCAGTCCCCCTTTACCGAGGCCCAATCTGATCCTAGTACTCTCCTCAGGGCTCTCTCTACCTCCACCCCGTTTAACTTATAACTGTTCCGTAATCCCTCTATGTTTTCAATAAATTCAGCTGAACCTAATTTTGGATATTTTATGTGTTCTGTAGCCTTTTGTATGTCACTGTCGGTCCATGGTCGAAAAACAGTCATAGTCAAGGGATATGGCTGGCCAAGTGCATCATTCTGTCCTCCTCTTGGGTTTGGGACTTCTATCAAGGGGTATTCCTCACCATCATCTACACCATACCTAATAGGAGGTTTACTTGGTCTCTTGGCTCCTGCTGGGGCACCTAGTGCATGGGTTATGGCGTCATTTAGGGTTTCAAGGATCGATCTGTTCATCTCCGGGACTGTACTACTGTCTGGAGAGATTGAGGAAGTGGAGTTGGGGTTTTGTTCAGAGGCGCTTCCTTTGACAGGGGTGGATGTCACAGGGAGGTTGGTGCTCTGGGCAGTGGCTTGCACCTGAGGGGGAGGACCATTATAAGGAGGTGGTCTCTGGGTATAACAAATGAGATCATCCTCTTTGTCCACTAGGGGCAGTTGGGCTTGGCATTTTTCCTTTGTTCTCCTTCCTTCTACTCTAATTCTAGCGTGCTGAAGCCAGTACTTCGCCATTTCCAACCCATATCTTTTTTGATCTTTGGGTCCTAACAATTTAAGCTTATCCACCAGCTCCTGACACCCTTTCACAGTTAGTTTACCATTGAATTCAAACTTCCTCTCCCACTTGGCACAATACTGAACAGACTTAGGTTCTTTGCTATGCATAAATTTCTTATCTCCTTCTAAGGGCTCATTAGGAACACAGCAGCAGCATAAGCAAGCACAAGACATTCTTTTACAGAGATTATTCCCCATTGTCAGCGTTAGTCGGGTCTCTCATTAACCTATAAAACACTGGAATAGTGACCCTCGGCTCACGGTAACAAAAGGAATACAAGAAGAGTATAAACATCAACACTCCCCACACTATAGGGAAAATTAAAAAATAATTAAAACTTGTCTCAGCAGTACTGTTATTCAATAAGCTTGCAACTTCAACAGAAAGGTTAAACATGAGAGAAAAAAAAAAACTAAACACACAGAAGAAAGTTAGACTTGTGATCTTCCTAGATCACTTAAGCACTTACATCGTCGCGCAATCCACCTCCGACAATGACGTCAGGCATTCACCCTCTGACGTTCGGTATACCTCAAAACTTTTTTTTATCTGTCCTGGACAGCGGGTAACGCTATTTTTTACCTTAGACAATGCTCCCAAGTGTCTCTGTCTTCACACACTGGATTATTAAGATATTATACAATCAATACCAATGTCGGCCATTACAACACATTAATCAAACAGAAAGAGAAGAAAAGACTCTTAGAGAGTATTAAGAATAAGTCAAATTATCTTACCTCTCAAACACCAGGAGGACTGGATCACGAAGTTTGAAACCAGACAGTGGATCTGGGTCTCAGGCCCCCGCCCCTATTTCACCACTAACGTTGAGTGGGGGGACTTTTAATTCTCAGTGAGCTTTGAGGTCCAATACTCACCAAAATTTTTTGTCGGGACCATCTGACCCGAAATGCACTTGTTGGTTCCAGCTCGAAGGACCAAAAATGTTAGGATTACTCTCCTCTTGTGATCAGTCGAACTCCAGATGTATTGAAAAGCAGACAATTTATTTCAGATGTGTCACACAAATGGATGATGCTTACAAGTCAAAAGATGCAGTAAGAATCATACAAAGAGATGTACTTCCCCCCTCCTAATACCTACAATAATATAGGGATAACGCTTCTATTGGCTGAGGAAACACACATAGAGTTCCTGGTACAAAATGTTACTTTATTTGCTAATTAGTGTTTCCTGTACATTCTTGTTCTACCATATATGGTTAAGCCTAATCATCCTACAACTTACTATGGAGTTAGTTAAAGCAAACAATACAGCTAGTTAGTACAACAATGTGCTCAGAAGTCATCTTAAAAATAATCTCAGGGTTATTGTTTTTCTAATAGTCACACAATAAACATTTAAACCTTTTCTAACAGTCATCGCAGTGCATTGCTGGCTGATGCACTATGACCCACATGCTTTGACCAATCACAGCGCTGTCAGCAAAGAGAGCCTTAATTGGCCAAAGGCAAGGTGCCTTTGGCCAATTATGGCTCAGGGGGCTAAGTCCACGCCCCACACTATATAAGGCCGCCTGCACGTTGACCTTGTGTAGTGTATTGCTGGCGGAGAGAGAGAGAGAGAAAGTGTCATTTTGTTTACTTTGAGCAGGCAGTTTATTCAGTTAGCTAGATCTCACTGCAGACCATTCCTGCTGTACTGTTTCTAATATACTTCGGGCAGGCAGTTTATTCAGTTAGCTAGATCTCACTGCAGACCATCGTTCCTGCTGTACTGTTTCTAATATACTTCAGGCAGGCAGTTTATTCAGTTAGCTAGATCTCACTGCAGACCATCGTTCCTGCTGTACTGTTTCTAATATACTTCAGGCAGGCAGTTGATTCAGTTAGCTGCAGTGTATTTAATATATATATATATATATATATATATATATATATATATATGTATATATATATATATATATATACATTCAGACTGGTATATATATATATATATATATATATATATATATATATATATATATATATATATATACATATATCCACTGCATACAGTTTAGCTAGATCTCACTGTAGACCAGTCCTGCTGTACTGTTTCTAATATAATTCAGGCAGGCAGTTGATTCAGTTAGCTGTAGTGTAATTAGTATATATATACATCCCGGCTTTGTATATATATATATATATATATATATATATATATATATATATATATATATATACTACACTGTATCCAGTTGAGCTAGATCTCACTGCAGACCGTTCCTGGTGTACGTATTCAAATACACTTTCAGGCAGGCAGGCCAGGCAGGTTATTCAGTGAGGTAATCATAAAAAAGGGAAAAGGAAGGGGACAAAAGCAAATGGGTATAGGTGGTCTGATCAGACCAGTACTGATCGAATCCTGGCCATGCACCTGTGAGGCGTAATTGCTGTAACCGATACAATAGCATATAACAGTAGGGTGGGGACCAGGGAACGGGGAAGGGGTGTACGGTATAGAGTTACCAGTAGGGAAAAGTGGTTACTTAAGCAATTGATGGTCAGTACATGTAGGTGGTATAAAAGGTAACAATTTATTAATGCATAGTAAAACACCTGGGTGAGGTGGACATACAAATAAGCAATTATTGCACTATGGGATGCATAGCCATCCTAAGAGAGGTGACATAAAGGGGACTGAACGAACACGACAAACAGAACACACACAGAACATATAACGACATTTGACGTCATCACCGGCATCAGCGCTGTCCATCGAACGGACGGAGAGCTGGGAACCGCACAACGGCGAAGTACCAGTTTCAGTCTAGCCAAGCCTAAATCTGACTGCAGGCTATTGCTGGTATACGTTTTCAAATACACGTTCAGGCAGGCAGGCAAGTGATTCAGTGATCTGCAGTGCATTAAATATATATACAGTCTCCAACATATATATATCCACTGCATTCTAGTTTAGCCAAGCCTATATCTGACTGCAGGCCATTGCTGGTGTACGTTTTCAAATACACTTTCAGACGGGCAGGCGATTCAGTGATCTGCAGTGCATAAATATATATACAGTCTCCAACATATATCCACTGCATTCCAGTCTAGCCAAGCCTATATCTGACTGCAGGCCATTGCTGGTGTACGTTTTCAAATACACTTTCAGGCGGCAGGTAGGCAAGTGATTCAGTGGTCTGCAGTGCATTAAATATATAGACAGTCTCCAACATATATATATATATACACTGCATTCTAGTCTAGCCAAGCCTATATCTGACTGCAGGCCATTGCTGGTGTACGTTTTCAAATACACTTTCAGGCAGGCAGGTAGGCAAGTGATTCAGTGGTCTGCAGTGCATTAAATATATAGACAGTCTCCAACATATATATATATATATACACTGCATTTCAGTCTAGCCAAGCCTATATCTGACTGCAGGCCATTGCTGGTGTACGTTTTCAAATACACTTTCAGGCAGGCAAGTGATTTAGTGATCTGCAGTCATTAACTATATAGATAGCCTCCAACATATATATATATCCACTGCATTCTAGTCTAGCCAAGCCTATATCTGACTGCAGGCTATTGCTGGTGTACATTTTCAAATAAACTTTTAGGCAGGCAGGAAAGTGATTTAGTGAGCTGCAGTGCATTAAATATATATACAGTTTCCAACATATATATTGTGACGAAAATGTAAGCGTAGGATAGTTTTGCCTTGAGATGTGGTGTGATCTGTAGAATTAGTGTACTTGTAGATGTAGTTTAATTCTGGGTTATTAAAAATATAGTATTCAATGTCAGTCATGCACATATGTTCTTTCATTAGCATTTGAAAAGGAGAGTTTTTTCTAGGATTGAAGTGACACCTAGATGCCAATAAAAGTTTCCATTAGAGTAACCAGATTGCCACCATCCTGAGGCTTCAAAGAAAACTGCTAGTCATTTTGGCTACATTGATCCGCAGGGGGCATTCACAAGGCTCCAGACAGTCTGTAAACTTTGATTAATACCAACACATCTAAGGAACCTAGTTTATCTCTCATAAAAGCTAAAATATTAGCGTCAGAGAGATGAAAATAATTCCTTTTGATCGTACACCTGATGGGTTACGTGTACATGTAACTCTGTATGTTTAGCAGGTGTGGAATCCTAGAGAACCACACAAAACCGTTATATGGCGCCTGATTGCAGCAGGCAGGCAGTGATTGGTACTGTTGCGATCGCCATGATGCGCTGGTATCGGAAATCCTATCCATGACCCAGCAATCAGAGCCGTTCTGGGCCAATTCCACTCTGGTAAATTCAGAACACAAAACCTTCTATGGGCTGAGACAGGAACACCCCCCCCCAGGGTTGAATAGCCAAGGGCTAAAGTCCAGCCCGCATCCATATTTCAATAAATTGGGTAGCCTGAGATATGGACATTGTTCTTCCACGAAGCCAGTTCGAAACTGGGGAGTTCCCACATGTTCCAGTATGCTTCTACTAACGGATAGACTTCGGTAAAGTTTATTTCTGTTTTTATCCCTTTTTATTTTCAAATTGCCAATTGTGTGTCTTGCTGTACTTTTTTTATTTTTTTTGGTAACTTCTTTTTCTTTGTATATCTTTTATGCACTGCCCACTTTCGGGATATTAAATGATAAAATTAATAAGTGACTTCTGTGTACTAAGCTAGGACTCATATCTCTGGAGAGGTTGTTGTATTTTAGTGCCTAGGTACTCGGTCTAAGTTATGTGCCAATCGGTATGCAATTGCACTGCTTGTTGGCAGATTGCATGCAGATTGTAAGCTAACAGATCTTCCAGACAGAGATCTGTGTGTGTGTTGGCTCAGCAGATCAGTCTGCGGACAAACTGTTGGGTGGTGGCAGGTTATCGTTTATTGTGTGTCTGGTGTGTGGGTGTGGGGACAGTGGGAAGAGTGATTAACATCGGGGTTCAAGCTTGCAGGATAGCTGGAGGAACCCTAGAAGCGTGTAGTAATTGCTAGACTGTTCCTCAACCCTTAGAGTGCACCAGATTGTATGTAAGATTTGTATCTGCCTGTGTGTGGTCAGCTAGCTGGATTGGAGTGGAGTCTCCCTCTAGTGGTGGCCAAAGGTAGCGCAGGCTGTGAAAGTACCACAGCCAGTCTTACATGCGCAGTATAAGTTCCCCCTTATTCCCTTAGTTCCTCATATAACCCGGTTATGGAACGCATGTCGTGGTTAGTTAGTCGCCGAGGGCAGTGTCATTCGTGACATATATATCCACTGCATTCTAGTCTAGCCAAGCCTATATCTGACTGCAGGCCATTGCTGGTATACGTTTTCAAATACACTTTCAGGCAGGCAGGCAAGTGATTCAGTAATCTGCAGTGCATTAAATATATATACAGTTTCCAACATATATATATCCACTGCATTCTAGTCTAGCCAAGCCTATATCTGACTGCAGGTAGTTCCTGGTGTACTTTTTCAAATACACTTTCAGGCAGGCGATCCAGTGACCTGCAGTGCATAAAATGTATATACAGTCTACTACATATATATATATATATATATATATATATATATATATATATATATATATATATATATATATATATATTTATATATATATATATATATATATATATACACTACATTCCAGTCTAGCCAAGCCTATATCTGACTGCAGGTCATTGTTGGTGTACGTTTTCAAATACACTTTTAGGCAGGCAGGCAAGTGATTCAGTGATCTGCAGTGCATTAAATATATATACAATCTCCAACATATATATATCCACTGCATTCTAGTCTATCCAAGCCTATCTATTGTCTATCTATTGTCTTTTAATGTTTTTCTTTCTATAGTAGCTGCTATACATGTTTATTATTACTGGTTAGCTCTGTGGCATGGTGCTTTGATCTTTATTGGTGGCGCATTTTAAGATCTTGTTATTGTAACAAGTATTAACATACCTGGTACAGGACTATAGAGATAAAAAGAGATAAAAAGGTATGAGGCTTTACTTGGCCTTTTAAAGAATACTTCAGTGGGGAAGAGTGGTGGTTAAGAGAAGGTAAGAAGCAGTTGGGGCAGCTAATTGGGTAAACCCTTTGCTTTGTTCTGCATGGGCAAAACACTGGTTTACCTTAAAGCCAACTGTAGCACACAAATGTGATTGGTCTGGCTGTTTGATCCCTGGTTCCATTCCCTGATAGGCACATGGCAGCCAGGCACACAACATTTCCCACACTCGAGTCAGTAACAGGCTGCGCAGCTTTTTTTTTTTTTTTGGGGTAGAACTTGGATAGAGTGAGGGTGAAGGATCTGGATGCTCTGAGCGCGTGACCTTGGCTTCTCATCTGGTCCTCGATCCTTCCGGTGACGTCACTTCCGGTGTGCGTTCCACACTGGTTAGCGTGGCTTCCCAGGGCTCCTCCAGGCTTCTGAGTTATCTTCCTCTCCCAGCAGCTGGAACACCTCACAGCAGTCCTGCAGGTCAGATTAAGGAGGAATCCACACCTACATACTCTGCACCAGATAAGCGCTTTTATTTTATACCTTTATGAGTGTTATTAACATTTCAACCGTGATACTACACTTAGCTGGGGCTTACTTCTCTTTGTCCTTTTTTCCTATCGAAAATGAGGACTCCAACTCTGCACTAAGACTTCAGGGTGGCACCCACTTTAAAGTGTATAGATGAACAGTACAAAACAGGAACTCCTTAACCGTATTAGGAATAAAGTCCTGAGTGTACAAATAGTAACTGCTGGTTTCCTAAAAAAGCCACAGAAACTCTTTAGACCCAGAAGGATGGTACTCATTGTTTCCTGTTAACTGTGCAGCCACAAAGTTAGTCAACTTCTGTACTCCAATTGCCTGTGTCCAGGATCCTTAGCAGGATTTCTGTAAATATTCCAGGGGCATAGAACAGACATATCCCAGGCAAACAGTAACTGGGACCCCACAAAAGGTGCTTGCAGCTCCTTTCGGATTTCCCAGGGATGCCACAGCCCTCAGGCTGGGTCTTACTCCACCAGGAAAAAGAGACTCTGCTCTAGGCCCCAGCCCAATTATACCTCCCTCAGCCCCCTGCAGGGATTGGCTAGAGAGATATTAACATGCAGGCTGGGGTCATCACTCCCCCACTCACTATGTCCCAGGGTCCCCTAGGAGATAGTGGGAAGTAATTGAGCCCATACCATCACAACCCTGAGCAGACCTAACTAATCCATCAGAGCTCTCCCTGACAGGGAGGCCAAAAACTAAAGTTCAACAACAGTAGCTCAATGGGCGCTACGTAAGCAAAAACACAAAGTTGTTTGAACAGATTTTGGATAGCTTTTTGCCCTATATCTCAGAGGTTTTTTTTTCCTGGCTGAGTGGCTGCAGTGTTAAGAATGTCTGCCTGTCACTCACATGAAATGAACTATCCATGTAACTTAACCAGGAAGCCATTTCTAACAGGGATGAGGGTCAGAACTGTGGCGAACCCTGTGGGTTTGAAGATTGCTGTACCAGAAAATTTTGGTGAAAGTTCATCGGAGCTCATTTTTTTAAACCATAGTGCAGCGGCCCCCAATCTTTTTGCCACCAGGGGCCTGTTTCAAGGCAGCTACTTTTTCTAGGGACCGGGGTGGGGGGGATATTTACAGAGTCGGTCCTCAGCCCCTCTTCACATCACAACCCCCTTTACAGTTTCCCTCTTATATCAGTGTCCACAGCCCCCATTTATATCCCATTTCCCTCTTTAAAGCAATCCCAGTGTTCTCAGTTCCCCTTCACATCACAACTCCCCTTTACAATACAGTGGAGTCCTTTTAACATTAATGTAAAGGGGAGTGCACTGTAAAGGGGCACCATGATATAAAGGGGATTGCACTGTAATGCCGCGTACACACGGTCAGATTTTCCGACAACAAATGTTCGATGGGAGCTTGTTGTCGGAAATTCCGACCGTGTGTAGGCTCCATCAGACATTCTCCGTCAGGATTTCGGACAAACAAAATTTGAGACCTGGATCTCAAATTTTCCAACAACAAAATCCGTTCTCGTAAATTCCGATCGTGTGTACACAATTCCGACACACAAAGTTCCACGTATGCTCTAAATCAATTACGAGACGGAAGCGCTCAGTCTGGTAAAACTAGAGTTCATAATGGAGATAGCACAATCGTCATGCTGAAAATTTTTAAATCTATTAACCACTTCAGCCCCGGAAGGATTTACCCCCTTCCTGACCAGAGCACTTTTTACAATTTGGCACTGAGTCGCTTTAACTGCTAATTGCGCGGTCCTGCAATGCTGTACCCAAACGAAATTTGCGTCCTCTTCTTCCCCCAAATAGACCTTTCTTTTGATGGTATTTGATCACCTCTGCGGTTTTTATTTTTTGCGCTATAAATGGAAAAAGACTGAAAATTTTGAAAAAAAATTATATTTTCTACTTTTTGTTATTAAAAAAATCCAATAAACTGAATTTTAGTCATACATTTAGGCCAAAATGTATTCGGCCACGTGTCTTTGGTAAAAAAAATGTCAATAAGCGTATATTTATTGGTTTGTGCAAAAGTTATAGCATCTAAAAACTAGGGTACATTTTCTGGAATTTACACAACTTTTAGTTTATGACTGCCTATGTCATTTCTTGAGGTGCTAAAATAGCAGGGCAGTACAAATCCCTCCCAAATTACCCCATTTTGGAAGGTAGACACCCCAAGGAAATTGCTGAGAGGCATGTTGAGCCCATTGAATATTATTTTTTTTTGTCCCAAGTGATTGAATAATGACAAAAAAAAAAAAATTTACAAAAAGTTGTCACTAAATGACTTATTGCTCACACAGGCCATGGGCATATGTGGAATTGCACCCCAAAATACATTTAGCTGCTTCTCCTGAGTATGAGGATACCACATGTGTGGGACTTTTTGGGAGCCTAGCCGCGTACGGGGCCCCGAAACCAAGCACCGCCTTCAGGATTTCTAAGGGCGTAAATTTTTTATTTCACTCCTCATTACCTATCACAGTTTTGAAGGCCATAAAATTCCCAGATGGCACAACCCCCCCCCCCCCCAAATGACCCCATTTTGGAAAGTAGACACCCCAAGATTTTTGCTGAGAGGCATGTTGAGTCCATGGAATATTTTATATTTTGCCACAAGTTGCAGGAAAATGACAAACTTTTTTTTTTTTTCACAAAGTTGTCACTAAATGATATATTGCTCACACAGGCCATGGGCATATGTGGAATTGCACCCCAAAATACATTCTGCTGATTCTCCTGAGTACGGGGATACCACATGTGTGGGACTTTTTGGGAGCCTAGCCGCGTACGGGGCCCCAAAAAACCAAGCACCGACTTCAGGATTTCTAAGGGTGTAAAGTTTTGATTTCACTCCTGACTACCTATCACAGTTTTGAAGGCCATAAAATTCCCAGATGGCACAAAACCCCCCAAATGACCCCATTTTGGAAAGTAGACACCCCAAGCTATTTGCTGAGAGGCATGTTGAGTCCATGGAATATTTTATATTTTGACACAAGTTGCGGGAAATTGACAATTTTTTTTTTTTTGCACAAAGTTGTCACTAAATGATATATTGCTCAAACATGCCATGGGAATATGTGGAATTTCACCCCAAAATACATTCTGCTGCTTCTCCTGAGTATGGGGATACCACATGTGTGGGACTTTTTGGGAGCCTAGCTGCATACAGGGCCCCGAAAACCAATCACCGCCTTCAGGATTTCTAAGGGCGTAAATTTTTGATTCACTCCTCACTACCTATCACAGTTTCACTTATTACACGAGCGTAATAATTGTCCACGTACAAGTGGTACCCCTTTCCGAATAAGGGTGACACCAAATTCCACACAATCTTGCCAGCGCTTCCTATGTAGTCAGGGCAGTTTGTCGGCTCTACGTGACTATCTTTGCCCTCGTAAACCATAAAAATACATGTATAGCCTGTGCCCTTTTCACAGAGCTTATACATCTTGACCCTGTATCTGGCACGCTTGCTGGGAAGGTACTGTTTGAATGACAAGCGGCCAGAAAACTTAATCAGGGACTCATCAACGCAGACAACTTGATGGGGAGTAAACAAGTCTGCAAAATGTTGGTTGAAGTGGTTTACGAGGGGCCAAATTTTGTAGAGCCGATCGTATTCAGGGTCTCCACGAGGACGACAGAGTTCATTGTTGTTGAAGTGCATGAACCGCAAAATCTGCCCTGGTCATGGAGGCAGAGAACACGGGCATATGGTGAATTGGGTCAGTGGACCAATATGACCGCAACTCACTCTTTTTGGTTATGCCCATGAGGAGGGAAAAGCCCAGAAAGATCTTAAATTCGGAAACTGTAATTGGTTTCCAATCTCTGGCAAGGGAGGACTGGGGAAAAGTGGTGATGTGTTGACCACAATAGATCTATAGAACAATGTATGGTGAAGTGGGCAGAGTACACTCCACCTC
Source organism: Lithobates clamitans (assembly GCA_037952925.1). Taxonomy (NCBI): domain Eukaryota; kingdom Metazoa; phylum Chordata; class Amphibia; order Anura; family Ranidae; genus Lithobates; species Lithobates clamitans. The sequence goes on from JBBGZY010001381.1 coordinate 365,590, forward strand.
ATGTAGTATATGCCAGGAAAGAGTGAATAATAGCCTAGAAATAAATGTCACCATATAAGAGTAGATCAAAAAGAGATGCAATTCTGCAATAAGAAAAATTAAATAAAAGAATATAGGCAATTAAATTCAAAGTGACTCAGTGCTTAATGAAATAAAACGGTCACCCCTCAATAGGTGAAAAGATATATATAACTGTGGGTATGAAAAAATGACTTCCCAAATAAATGCTCACAAGCAAAATTCATACACAAGTATAAGCAATTAGATGCAAAGTGACTCAGTGCTTAGTGTAATAAAGCGGTCACCCCTCATTAGGTGAAAAAATTAACTGTGGGTGTGAAAAAATTATCTTCCCAAATTAAATGCTCATAACCAAAATTCATACACAAGTGATAACCAGTGACTCAGAAATAATCACTGAAATAAATATTCTAATGATGATAGAAAATAAATCAGGTCACTCTTCAACGTGAGCTGCGAATAAAAAGTTTTTTTTTATTCGCAGCTCACGTTGAAGAGTGACCTGATTTATTTTCTATCATCATTAAGCCCCATACACACTATCAGTTTTTCTGCTGACTTAGTCCTTCAGATTTACCAAAACCATGTAGTGCAAGGGCCTGCCTGATTGCATACACATTGAAACTCCTAAGGTTTGACCTCATATTATATGGTTTTGGTAAATCTGAAGGACTAACTCAGCAGAAAAACTGATAGTGTGTATGGGGCTTTAGAATATTTTTTTCAGTGATTATTTCTGAGTCACTGGTTATCACTTGTGTATGAATTTTGGTTATGAGCATTTAATTTGGGAAGATATTTTTTTCACACCCACAGTTAATTTTTTCACCTAATGAGGGGTGACCGCTTTATTACACTAAGCACTGAGTCACTTTGCATCTAATTGCTTATACTTGTGTATGAATTTTGCTTGTGAGCATTTATTTGGGAAGTCATTTTTTCATACCCACAGTTATATATATCTTTTCACCTATTGAGGGGTGACCGTTTTATTTCATTAAGCACTGAGTCACTTTGAATTTAATTGCCTATATTCTTTTATTTAATTTTTCTTATTGCAGAATTGCATCTCTTTTTGATCTACTCTTATATGGTGACATTTATTTCTAGGCTATTATTCACTCTTTCCTGGCATATACTACATGAGGTGGAGTGTACTCTGCCCACTTCACCATACATTGTTCTTTTACTGATTGATGGAATAGCGCCACATATTTTATTTTATTAGTTGCTTTTTGGGGAATTGAGTGAACCTATCTATGTTGGCAGCTCTCCATCGGGTATTTTACCGTCAGTTTTATTAATCCCTTACTCATATTGTGGTTTTGCGCACTGGTTCTTGCATATTCAATAGATCTATAGAGATCTTTGGTGAAAAACAGCAAATAAAAATCCAGTGACGTAAAATCAACTGTTTCCACCTGAATGCCGGGTTGGCCAGTGAATGGAGGAAGTACGGGTGCTGCAGACGTGGTGGGTTCCCAATTAGGATTGGCGAATGCAGCAGGAAGGGCACTATGGGCACGACGGGCTTGTGTTCGTCTTCTTGGTGGCAGCGGGACACTACTTGTGCTCGCCACCTCATCAGCTTGAACTGCACTTATGGGACTCGCCACGTCACCAAGTGTTACTGCAGTGCTGGATGTACGACCAGGGTGTACTAGGCCGCTGGTGTTTGCCAGTTCACCAGAAGGAATAGCGGCGCTAGTACTTCTCTGCTCCATACGAGGGACCTGCAGTTCCTGCACATCAAAGACAGAAGAAGAAGTGCGGAGCCTGGTACGCCTTACCTTGGCAGGGACCAAAACTCCGTCATCAGAGCTATCTGTCATGGAGCCGCTGTCGTCTACAGGATCGAATTCTGAGCCTGAATCTGACAGATGAGTGAATTCCTCTTCACTATCTGTCATGCTCAGAAATGTGTAGGCCTCTTCACTAGTGTACCTTCGATTTGCCATTTTGGACTCTAAATTTAGTGATACACTAGTGAGACTCACAGGCAAAAAAGCTCCTGACTGTTAGCGACTGTATCAAAACGCTACCAACAAAAACTGTTAGCGATCGCAGGGATCAGGCCTGACTCTGTGAATGCTGTAGTTATGTGTGTTTAGTGTTTTGTAAGTGACAGTGATCGATCGATACTGCACTTGGGTGGGCTGGGCAGGGCTGGGCCAAGGGGCAAAACGCAGATGCTAGCAGGTATCTGGGCTGATCCCACTAACTTGGGAACCCTAAACTGCTGGGGACGCTAGTATAGATCTGATCGGATCAGATATTGATCCGTTTAGATAATATACCACTAAGGGAGGTGTATGGTGTGTGCGTGGGTGTTAGCAGTACTGGCGCTAACCTGACGCTGCCTGGGGCGACGCAGACCTTATCTGACCCTAAAACCTAACTTATATCACCGCCGGGCGATTAGGGGGTTAAACCTTTATAAGGTAATAAACGGTGGGTGCCCTGAAACTATAAAAAATCAAAATAACTAACCAGCGTCACCCGTAACAGTTATACGGTGATCACTGGTGAAAGGGTTAACTAGGGGGCAATCAGGGGGTTAAAACCTTTATTAGGTAGTATATGGGGGTTCTTGTCGCTATAAAACACTGACGGCGCACCTATATACTTACCTCCCTAACTAGCGTCACCTGTGACACTAATACAGCGATCAGAAAAACGATCGCTTAGTGACACTGGTGACGGGGGGTGATCAAGGTGTTAAAACTTTATTAGGAGGGGTTAGGGGGGTACCCTAGACCTAAAGGGGGCTAACCCTAACTGCCCTACCACTTATAACTATCACTAACTGACACCAATGCAAAAAAAAAAAACTGCTATTGATGTCACTGTGACAGGGGGTACAGGGGGTTGATTGGGGGGTGATCGGGGGTGAAAAGTGTGCCTAGTGTGTTCTACTGTAAGTGTAGTGTTGGTGCAACTCACATTGATGTCTTCTCTCGTTGGCACCGGAACAAAAAGACCGGCTCGAGGAGAGATGACATCACTTCCTTTGCCGCTGTTTACATTACAGCAGCAGAGGAAGATTTTCATTCGTTGGGAGCGATCGCGAGGGGGTGGCCACGAATGAGTGGCCTTCCCCTCAGCCTGGATCGCTCCCCTAACGAAGCCGACCGCCTCGGGCACCAGGGGGGGCGCGGTGCGCCCCCCGCCCGCGGGAGGCAGATCACGTACCAGGTACGTGATTTTGCCTGCCCGTGCCATTCTGCCGCAGTATATCTGCATTAGGTGCATTAGGTGAGTGGTTAATGCAGCACATTCTCTTCTTCTTTATAATGCTAGAATAATGAAGTTGTTTTGCTGCTGATATTCAATGAGTTCTGAAAAAATTGTTTCTTTATTATTTCTCGTGATCTCCTGAATATTTTATTTTTTGGTTTTCGTCAGATCTCCATAATAATGTATTTAATTTTTGTTTATAGTGTTTATGTTTTTTTTTATCAGGATCTCCTTGGTTTTTTTTTCTAGTGTTCTCCATAACATTGTTTTTCGTTTTGTGTGTCAAGTTACTACAACACCATTATTATCTTGTATTTTTTAACCTCAAGGAGGTTGGTTTGTGTTGGTGTCCCTTGTTAATTTGACATTGTATTTTGGAAATGTACCTGTCTACTCACAAACAAACTGTCCTTTTTGAAGTAAAACACAAGGCAAGTATTTGTGAATACAAAATAGCCATTTATTATGGGTCATAATAAAATAAAGAGAAAGGCAACGCTGGAGAAACTGGTGAAATTGGTGAAGCCTTTGTACCCCAGGGCACACATCAACTATTTTACAGCCAAAATTGGTAGCCATATAATAGTACAGCACAATCCGGTCCCGGACTACAAGAGATCAGGAACAGCAGCAGATGACATATATGTCCCCAGGCTGTGGTCATATAACAGCCTGCGTCTTTTGTCAGACCAGACTAAACCCAGGCCATTACACTCTTGTCTTCCTTCCACTCTTCCTTCCACTCTTCCTTCCAGGCTTGCTTCCAGGCTGTGTTTTTGGAGTTGTGGCAGGGGGTGGAGGAGGAGGATGGTCGAACTCACACAGGTGGGTTTTGGTTGTGAGTTGGCCCCTCAACCCCTTATTTGGGGACAGATACATAATTTCCTCACAGATGAGGTGTTGGCCCTCCTCCATTTCCTGCATTTTGCATGCAGCCATGGAGGCAAAGGCCTCTTGAAGAGTGGGGGTGGTTCTGAGGGCAGCATTAGCCTCCCGAATCAGCCCAAGCGCTGCCTCCTCCACGTAACGCCCCTTCCTGGGCCTTTTGGTTGGAAGGCAGAGGGGAGGGACTTGGGATTCAGTCAGGCTACTGCGTCAGGCCACCTCCTGGCTGCCACTTACTCCCGACACCTCCTGGCTGCCACTTTCCCCGCCACCTCCTGGCTGCCACTTTCCCCTGCCACCTCCTGGCTGCCACATTCCAAAGCCTCCTCCTGGCTGCCACATTCCACGCCCTCCTCCTGGCTGAGGCTTTCCTGTGTATGAAAAAGGGACATAGTTTTAGGTTTTTATTCATCAATCACAGACAATTTTCAGCTCATGACTGTTGCAAATTGAATGTTAACAAATAGAAAAGACTATCATTCTGACCCCAGCATTTTTCTTTCTTCTCCCAAACATTTTTGGCCACTACTGTCTATTGAAATGTAAAACACTTTATTAAATCAGCAATTAGTGATCAATCATATCTAGTTAACATCATTAATTTTACGACAAGAAATATGTACAACAATGCTATACCTGGGTCAAGCTGGGCTCCTGGGAAGCGTGTAAGGAAGAGTGGAAGGAAGGGTTGAGAGTGATTGCCTGACTTCAGTCTGGTCTGACAGAAAACGCAGTCTGATGTACTATCACAGCCAGGGCACATAAATGTCATCTGCTTCTGCTCCTGATCTCATGGAATCCTGGACCTTATTGTGCTCCCTATTATAAGTGCTCCTCAGCCCACCAATTTTTGCCTTCAAATAGGGGATGGTTGCCGTGGGGATCTGCGGCTTCACCAACTCCAGCAGTTTCTCCAGCACTGCCTGCCTCTTTTGTTTATGATTATAATGCGGATGTTGTTGACTTGTCTTGTCACCAGGGACCCCCCACCTCCTAAAGAAAAAGAAAACGTCACACCACAACCAGAAGATGTTGAGGAAGGAGAGGTTTATGAAGTGGGTGAAAAAGTGACCACTACAGGTGAGTGTCTGAGACCACAGCTTCAGGTAATAGATGGATGCCTGCATATTTCTAATACATGGTGTGTTTTTTTTATTTTAGGTGATGTGGATGTTGAGGAAGAAGAATCTCATTTCACAAGTGCAAGTGCACACATCCTCATCGGGGAGATTATGGTGTGCAATCGTGATTTACAGAAGATCGAGGAAGACATCAATGATGTGGAAAAGAGACTCAAAAACATCATTGATGTTTTAGGCAGAATCTAAAATACCCCAAAATTCTTCTATTTTGTTTGGATTTTTCTTATTTTCACATATTTTAAATATTTTTTAGAAAGCCAAATTTTGAAGATGCACACAGTGCGTCAACATGTGCTATCTGCCATCACGGAAAAAAGGAAAAGGGGCGCCACTGAATATGTATCAAAAACACTTTAATTATAAAAATCAATATTGTTTTTTATACAATTGTTTTTTATAATTAAAGTGTTTTTGATACATATTCATTGGCGCCCCTTTTCCTTGTTTCCTTTCTCAGCACATTGGACCCGACTTTCGGTCCTTTATGGTGGCAGCCCTGACAGACTCAGTGCATATATGTCTATATGCATGTATCTTGCCCTTGGACTATTAGGAACGGTTGATTGAGGTACCTATGTATTGCGCCTTTTTACTTGTTCAATTGTCTGCCATCACGGGATATCAAGGTACGCGTTTTGGGGGTGCAACCCCTTCCTCGCAACTAAAGTAGACAAGAGGAAGGGGTTGCACCCCCGAAACACTTCCATTGATTCCCCATGATGGGAGCTAGCACATGTTGACATTAGGCATGGAATCAGGAGGGAAATCCCCATTTTGACTCTCAATTTGTGTGCATCTTCAAAATTTGGCTTTTACAGGGGTGACATCACCCCATCTGATGAAGGCAATGTCAACACAGTTTGGACATACTAATGTCTGATATTGCCTTCACTTTATCAAAGTTGAACTTTGTAAGTTCCTGAGTTGTGTATGGTTTTATGGTTTTAAACATGCCTGTTTTAACACAAAAAAGGCTATTTGTTCTGTCAAAAACAACAATGTTATTAATAAATATGTTGGTTTGTTCAAAAACCCTTTTCTAACGCACATGTGAATGTGCACAGAGTAAAAAGTTTTATACTCAACAATGTGTGGCTTCTTCTTTCAATGCTCAATATAATTTTTTGGACTAAGTTGGTGTTTACACTGAAATGGGGGTTATTTACTAAAAGCAAATCCACTTTGCACTACAAGTGCACTTTCAATGCAGTTTCAAGTACACTTTTGCAGTGCACTTGGAGTGCAAAGTGGATTTTCCTTTAGTAAATAACTCCCACAGTGCTTTATAATTTGCCCCAATCAGGCCATTTTCGTGACTCGCCAAAATTCATTCATGGTGCTGAAAATGATGAATATTTCATATATCACTAATGCATTACATACATTAACAACAAAAAAGAGATGTGTGTGTAGCAGACCCACAACATAATAATAGTTCGCTGAAGAAGAGATTGTCACCTCATGTATCAAATAAATTACGTTTGCACTTGAAGAAAATGCCCCCAAAAAAATGCAATTGAAGAAAATGCCCCAAAAAAAAGCCAATTGGAGAACCTAGGAGACAGCTAAAAGAAACACAAGCAGTAAATCAAAGGAAATATTATTACAGTTTAACTAAAAAATGTATTCTTAAAATGTTTATTAAACATTTTCTGGCATATTAATGGCACCCCTATCCGCAAAGTACTCCATATATTTTATACGGACCTCGCGTACGCTTTGGGGGGGGGCGAGCACTGAAAAGCAGATACGAACCCACAAGCACAAACTGAAGAGCAGTAAGGATCGGAAAAGCACAAGGCTGAAAAGCGCGAATCGTCTCTCACCAAACTTCTACTAACCTGAGATTAGCAGAAGGAGCCCAAAGGGTGGCGCACTAGCTATTGAACTTCCCTTTTCTAGTGCTGTCGTACGTGTTGTACGTCACCGCGTTCTTGATGTTTGGAAGTTCCAAGATTTATGTGACCATGTGTATGCAAGACAAGTTTGAGCCAACATGGATTATGTTGTTGGAATGTGCGATCATGTGTACATGGCATAATGATTACACTGCCCCTTTACAGTGCAGTCCTCTTTATATCATTGTGCCCCTTTACATTACAGTGCCCCTAGCAATCACAGCCCCCCATCAGTGTCCCTTGCAGTCATGCCCCCCCCTTTTCTCTCTAACATTACTGCCACTTTTGAATCTCTGTTTCCCCTGTGCAGTCCTACCTTTGGCAAGGGAGATGCAGTTATCAGCCTGTGTGTCTTCTCCCTGGCCTCCCGCCACACCGACAATGGCATCATAATAGCAGGGCAGGTGGAGATAGGAGCTGCACTTCTGGACAGAGGGTGGGAGTTGCCCAATTTATCATGTTAACTAGCGAGTGATTACCAGCTTGTTAATATGAAAAGACTCCCCCTCTCTGTCCAGATCTCCAGCTCCTCTCGTCCCCTGCCCTGCTGATAGGATGACATCATTGGCAGGGCAGGCGATCAAGGAGAGGACCATGGTCCATAATAGTCCAGTTCAGACCGAGGTTGCCGCTCACTTTCTACTCACTTTTGACCATCAACAGGCCACGGACCGATATTGGTCAACATCCCGGGGGTTGGGGACCCCTGCTATAGTGCATCACAAGGCCTTTAAACCAATAGGTTTAGAAGGGCCAATATTGGGGCTTTTGGATAAGCCAGCCCCTGACTTTAAAATGGGCTTAAAACAGCTACAGTCTGGTCCATCACATCCATGCTTAAAAAATGTATCTGGAAAAACAAATGCACTTCATGTAGTGGTTGGTTACCACTAGTTACTAACATCCACCAAATCACCCTGTTGCCAGACCCCCATCTATCACCTCTGAGACAATGCGTTTATTGCAGGATACAACTTGGTTGGGGAAAAGGAAGATATGAGATGCCCATAGCCCTTTTTGAATTGTCATCACATTTATAGCACATTAATTAGCAGTTTTAGCCCTGAAAATGATGCACTTCTAACATTCACAGTCTATTTCCTCTGCATATCTCCACTGCAGACTATTGCTCCTCTTCCTCTGCACTCGATCCTGCAGATGATCACTCCTCAAGATCCCTCTCTTCTTGTACAAATCCTCTACTGCAAAACTGTTAGACTTCTGTATCATCACTTCCAGTAATACAAAAAGGGAGTGCTCTGAATAACCCCAGTTTGCTGGCTGTACTTTGTTACTGTAATAAAGTCTCTTGAATGGTGTTGCTTTAGCAGATTAATAAGCCAAAGGCATGCAATACCTCTCCCCGGCGGCTCAGTGAATTTGGTAGCTACACAGTCTTTTGTAAGGTATTAGAGGGTGCTTTACCAGGCCAGAGATACTCGGTACCTCTCCCCGATGGCCTAGCACATGGTAATAAGCGGACTACTGTTCCCAGCCAGTCCATAACTGCAAACGCTGCGTTCCCCGGCCACAGCATTCTTGTCAGGAACAGGTGTGACCAGATTGTGTGGACTGCAAAGAGGAAACCAAAGCGCATGTAAAGTGAATAAGAATAATGTTTATTTAAGATAAGTGATATAAATAAGTAAACACCCCAAATAAAAATAGTGCTCAACCAACCAACAGACAACAGATAATAAATACAGCTAATGGGAAGTACCGAAATCAAACACGTTAGCCAGGCCAGGGTCATACACAGGGGATTAGCAACTGAACAAGGGCAGGATAGGAGAGGGAGATAATGGAATGGAATCAGGCTACAAGAGAAAAGGAACACAGGAGGGACAGGATCAGGATGGGATCGGGTACAGGCTCAGGTGCAGGCTCAGGTTCAGGTTCAGATACAGGTTACAAGGTGCAGGTCGCAGGTACAGGTTAGGGCGCAAGGAAGAAAGGTACCAAAGCAAGCATGTGAGGGCTTGCCGGGTATTTATAAGGCTGCAGTAATTGACCTCACGTTACACCTGAGCGCAGAGGGTGCTGTCTGCTCCACACTGCCAAGGTACACCCGCTGGTGGACACCGGTACTATGGCCCAAGAATGCGATAGGGCCACCAACGGGTAAACCTTTTCATGACAATTCTGCACTACTCTCAACAATTCTCCTTTTGTTTCTATCACACTGACCTTCTCCAAAGGACAAACTCTGTGTTCCTCGGTCACAGAAATCTCTCCTCAGTCCTACTGTTGCCTCTTCTTCACCAATCTTCTCCTGTATACAAGTCCTGTGTTCTCCGGTCACTGCAGCTTGACACCCACTCCACGATGAAGATCTTTATCCAGGAATACATCCTAGTAGCTCCTCTATCCCTCCTCCTTCCTTACTCCAGCCGGAGAGATATAAAGGTGTCTCTTAATAGGCACGATTGAACATAGGCCCGTAGGCAGATAAACTTTCTGTTTGGCTTCTAAACAAAGGAGTCCTTCTTTAGAAAAGCGACAGCATACCCTGGCGTCCATTGTCCTGCTTATCAGGCACCCTGGGTGGCAGACATTGGCTGTTCTCAGCAATAATTGTTGTCATTGGGGAAACCGACCCTAACCCCACTGCAATCCAGCAGTCCTGATGGGGACTCTTGCCTGAGGCTACACAACACAGTAGTCCAACTTACAGGTAATAGCGAGGGTCCGGCAATCTCCTCCGGCTATCCCCTTCCCCTCTGACAGCCACAGAGTAACTTTCAGTGTTCTGACTTGCTTTGACGAACAGAACCTTGTCTCTGTATATGGCACGACCAAGCCTCCACTCCCGATGGATGTCCTTAAAACGGGCCTAAACCTCACTCTCAGGCACCCGTTTTGGCTTGGGAAAATGCAAGTAGTCCCAGATTAGGTCATTCTCCCACTGCACCCAGGAGTCCTCAACAACGTCCATAGTCTGGGACGAGACATACGGAAAATCCAGGCCCCACTCCAGAGCGATGGGATTTTGCGGGCAATTATTTGAAAAATCTGAAGAAAAAAAAATTTATATAAAAAATATACAATTTTTTAGTACAAAAAATTCATAAAACCATAATATGACAATCACAGTCATGTGAGCAACAGTATTACTACATTCACAATTTGACAGAAATGGTAAGAATCCCACTACATAAATGCTAATAATCCATGAGTGAGAGTCCAACGCGTTTCAAAATATATAAATACAATCTTCATCAGGGACAATTTTTCCATTTCTGTAATGTAGAACAGAGTATAAATACAAATATTGTATGAACAAAAAACACAATATAATATAAAGTCAAAGTTCAATGCCCAACAATCTGTTCAAAGAACTTACATGTCAAAAAAACATCATTGAAAATTCCTCCATACCAAAAGTTCCCCAGGGAAGCCTATGTAAGCCTTTCATCATGCAAAAGAACCCAGGGATCTGAATATCCAACAAGGGCATCAAAAACTAAAAACCTAAATTTGGATAAGGAACCTACAAGGCGGAATAGATAAATATATATATATCAGAAACTGTAAAGTGCCTAGAATATCAATTAAATACATGTCTGAGGGGAGCAAGCCACACGATACCAAACCCGGGTGAGCATGGGGAGACCTCAAACCGTCCCTCAGGAAACCGAGGGGAGGAGGAGGCTAGAACCCCCCCCCCCCACACAAGAACAACACTGGCATGGAAAAAGGTGCAAGCAACCAAAGCAAAAAACGTGGAAAAATAAATAAATTAGGTCACACTTATGCCCTGTACACACGATCAGACAACAAAATCCATCGTTTTTTTCCGACAGATGTTGGCTCAAACTTGTCTTGCATACACACGGTCACACAAAGTTGGTCGGAAATTCTGAATGTCAAGAACGCAGTGGCGTACAACACGTACGACGAGCCGAGAAAAATGAAATTCAATAGCCGGTACGGCTCTTATGCTTGATTCCAAACATGCGTGGCACTTTGTGCGTCAGAATTGTGTACACATGATCGGAATTTTATAGCAAGCTCTCAAACTTTGTGTGTCGGAAATTCCTATGGAAAATGTGTGATGGAGCCTACACACAGTCGAAATTTCCGACAACAAGGTCCTATCACACATTTTCCATCGGAAAATCCTATAGTGTGTACAGGGCACTACAATTTTGTATGGTCCAACAAGGGGGCCCGGGGAAATGATAACCCCAATAGAATGGTCCAGCCAATATGTGGGACAAGGAAAGATTTTGAATATGTGTTCACAGTTCCCAAAGGGGAAGAATGGATTATTAGCATTTATGCAGTGGGATTCTTACTATTTCTGTCAAATTGTGAATGTAGTAATACTGTTGCTCACATGACTGTGATTGTTGTCATATTATGGTTTTATGAATTTTTTGTGCTAATAAATTGTATATTTTTTATATAAACTTTTTTTTTTTCATATTTTTCAAATAATTGCCCGCAAAATGCCATCTTCAAGGTATCTTCTTATTCATATAAATTTCAAGGGATGTTGGCAATTTTACACACAACCTTTGGGAGTCAATCTTCTTTCAAACCCTCCTTTGTACCTCCCGCTGGAATCGGGAGAACCTAGGCAACTCCTTAGGCTTTCCCTGACCAGGCAAAACACAGGAATCAGAAGCCCTGCTGACCCATTGACGGTAGGTGGATGGTCTGGTCTGAGTAGTACTGGGCGAACTTGTGAAGAGTCTGCGGGATTGATCCGGGGGTTGTGCTGGGCGTTGTGGTCCCTCCGCTGCTTCAGCTGGGGTTCCGGTGGATGGAGAGTTCTCTGTGAACCATGGCTCCTCATCACTAGAAGAAGCCTCTTGTGGGGAGGACCTATCAAATAGTTTCTCCATGGATCCAAATTCCTCCAGCATTCTGGGCAAACCCCAGTCCACGACCCGACCCTCGCTCACCTCGTCTGGCTCACCTGAGGGATCCCCCTCTTGCAGCAGGGGCTCCTTCCGGACGGGCACAGCAAGGGTCTTACTTGGAGCGGGCTCTTCAGGGAAATCAACCGGAGGCCGCACACTAATGCCCCGTACACACGGTTGGACTTTGTTCGGACATTCTGACAACAAAATCCTAGGATTTTTTCTGGCGTATGTTGGCTCAAACTTGTCTTGCATACACATGGTCACACAAAGTTGTCGGAAAATCCGATCGTTCTGAACGTGGTGACGTAAAACACGTACATCTGGACTATAGTCGGGGCAGTGGCCAATAGCTTTCATCTCTTTATTTATTCTGAGCATGCATGGCACTTTGTCCGTCGGATTTGTGTACACACGATCGGAATTTCCGACAACGGATTTTGTTGTCGGAAAATTTTATATCCTGCTCTCAAACTTTGTGTGTCGGAAAATCCGATGGAAAATGTGTGATGGAGCCTACACACGGACGGAATTTCCGACAACAAGGTCCTATCACACATTTTCCGTCGGAAAATCCGACCGTGTGTACGGGGCATAACACTTGCAACCTCCGAGCCTCTGGCCAGGCCACAGGTCTTCCCAACATCCTCTTCTCCTTTGACATCCTGGGACTCAGAGATGGACGAGCCAGGTGAAAGTTCCTTCACTGCTGGGGTAGGTAACACATGGCCCTCTCCGGACTTCCGGGTCACCTACAACTGCGGCATACACAATCCAGTGAGCATGCTGGTAGAATAGTACTTAGTTTCTTGCTGCACTGGCCCTAAGCGGGTAAGTGGGTCCCCACAATGTCCGCACTGGGCCCAAGTGCTGACTCCAGCCGTAGGTATGTGGCACCCGGGACATATCATACACAGCCGCTCCACTCCTCCGACTACCCCCAAGGCAAGTCCTCCGGTAAGTTCCAGCCGAATGCCGGTGTCAACCAGCACCCGATCCTGCACATTAGGCGACCACTGCATAGCGGGCGTCCTCCGACCACTTTCCGCCATCTTGCTCTGCCTCGTGTCTGGCACGTAGCACGCTGGATACTTGTTAGCACGCCAATGGGGCGTAACTCCGCCCACTCACTTGTTGGTTCAGCGTGTGAGGAACTGTAAGCATACATTTTCAGTGTGTGCCAGAGTGACACCAGGTGGCAGGCGCTGTTGAATTTCAGGCACTGTCCAAGTTTAGCTTTGAAGCTGCGTCACATAGCAGACTGAAAGCAGGCAAACTTTGCAGCGGTCACCATTAATACAGGAAAGTTTCTCCATTACAATGTCCTACCATAGGGGACTGACCGTGCAGACCCTGTCAACGACACCCCCTTTTGGCTAGGTTACTAAGGGCAACAGTAAACATCCACAAAATATTCTCCACTCTCCACTGTGTTAGGCAGGATTAATAAAGTCATTCACATTTTGCAAACAGTGCAGGGGCGGAACTACCACCATAGCGACCCGTGCGGGCGCTATGGGGCCCGCAGCCAAGTGGGGCCCGGTGAGGATGAGAGCACTGCTGGCACAGTCTCCCAGCCAGGGGAAGAGAGAGGAGAGGAAGAGGCAAGCTGTCAGTATCAGCAGAGAGCTGAATTGCCCAATGTAAAAGCTTTCATTAGAACTTCCAGTGTTCCCAGGGCTCGCGTCACATAGCTCCACCTCTTGGCCCGGCGCCTTTGATAGACAGAATGCCAATCCAATGCGGGACATGTGACGTCATCAAAGGCATCAGGCCAAGAGGTGGGGCTATGTGACGATGAGCCCCGGGAAGATGGGAAATTCAAATGAAAGCTATTACAGCGGGCAATCCCGCTCTCTGCTGATCCGGGTGGCTTGCCTTTTACTCTGCACAGGTGAGGCTGTATGGGGCACAGGCAGACCAGGCTGTATTGGGCACAGGCAATGCTGCATTGGGCACAGGTCACATTGTATGGGGCACAGGTCACGCTGTATGGGGCACAGGTCACGCTGTATGGGGCACAGGTCATGCTGCATTGGGCACAGGTCACGCTGTATGGGGCACAGGTCACGCTGTATGGGGCACAGGTCATGCTGTATGGGGCACAGGTCATGCTGCATTGGGCACAGGTCACGCTGCATTGGGCACAGGTCATGCTGTATGGGGCACAGGTCATGCTGCATTGGGCACAGGTCACGCTGTATGGGGCACAGGTCACACTGTATGGGGCACAGGTCATGCTGTATGGGGCACAGGTCATGCTGCATTGGGCACAGGTCACGCTGCATTGGGCACAGGTCACACTGTATGGGGCACAGGTCACGCTGTATGGGGCACAGGTCATGCTGCATTGGGCACAGGTCACGATGTATGTGGCACAGGTCACGCTGCATTGACACTAGGGCAGCTGTGGGGGGGCTGTTTGCAGGGGGGCCCGTACAACATTTTGCTATGGGGCCCTGCTATTTCTAGTTACGCCCCTGAAACAGTGGGTAATGCCCGCACCGTGCAAAGCACCGGACATATTTGTAATTCAATGAGCGCGATCGCTCCCCATGGTTGCCACGGGTGATAGCACATGGTTACAGTCACTGAGGGTAGGGCTTATCGCTTTTGTGAGTGTCCATTAGTACAACTGAGTGCAGGGAGCGGGCAGACAGCGCCGATCCTGGATGGTTGTTATGGGCAAAAACACTTGGCGGCAAGCTTGATTTTGGTTGCTATGGGCAACGGCATGTAACAAAGTCAGTTTAAAGGCAACCACACAGTCCTTTTCCTCAGTATATCCCAAACTTGGCAAAACAAGCAAAGTCTCCCCCGGCTTTTAGCGGTTGCTAGGGGCGATGGCCAGCAGGCTAACCGTGAAGGCAGATATCAGTGGGACCTCCAAATGTAGCAGTTGGTTACCACTAGTTACTAACATCCACCAAATCACCCTGATGCCAGACCCCCATCTATCACCTTTTAGACAATGAGCAGTCATTTGCGTAGTTTTGTTGCCTTTATTGCGGGATACAACTTGGTTGGGGTAAAGGAACATATGAGATGCCCATAGCACTTATTGAATTGTCATCACATTTGTAGAACATTGATTAGCAGTTTTAGCCGTGAAAATTATGCACTTCTAACATTCACAGTCTATTTTCTCTGCATATCTCCACTGCAGACTATTGTTCCTCTTCCTCTGCACTCACTCCTACAGATTATCACTCCTCAAGATTCCTCTCGTCTTGTACAAATCCTCTACTGCAAAACTGTTAGACTCCTGTATCATCACTTCCAGTAATACAAAAAGGGATCACTCTGAATAACCCCAGTTTGCTGGCTGTACTTTGTAACTGTAATAAAGTCTCTTGAATGGTGTTGCTTTAGCAAACCAATAAGCCAAAAGCATGCAATACCTCTCCCCGGCGGCTCAGTGAATTTGGTAGCTACACAACCTTTTGGAAGGTATTACCAGAGTGCTTTACCAGGCCAGAGATACTCAGTACCTCTCCCTGACGGCCTAGCACACGGTAATAGGTGTACTACCGTTCCCAGCCAGTCCATAACTGCAAACGCTGCGTTCCCCGACCACAGCATTCTGCACTACTCTCAACAATTCTCCTTTTGCTTCTTTCACACTGACCTTCTCCAAAGGACAAACTCTGTGCTCCCCAGTCACAGAAAACTGTCCTTCTCTCCTCATTCCTACTGCTGCCTCTTTTTCAACCGATCTTCTCCTGTGTACAAGTCCTGTGTTCCCGGTCACAGCAGCTTGAACCCACTCCATGATGAAGATCTTTATCCAGGAATACATCCTAGCAGCTCCTCCATCCCTCCTCCGTGCTCGGCACGCCACCCATGTGGGGACGCCCTTCGGCAGCTACCTACAACTCTATTCTCCTTCTTTCCTGCACCGTCAGAACCCCCTGGCGGCATGTGACCCCAGCTTGTATGGGAGGCCTGCCCCTTGCCAATACCGAAGGGTAATTGGTCAGAGCTCCTCACATGAGTTGCCTGCCACTCAAACCTCAGGTCCAACCTCTGTTCCAGAACAATCTTTCTGAAAGCAGGGGAGGCGCTTCTGAGTCAGAGCACAGGTGGTCACACCCACCACTACACTAAACACTCCCAATCTCAAATCAAAACAAACAGGCCTAACCTACAGCATAGGCCTGTCTAAATTTACCTACACTGACACCTTAGACCCAGAAAAATCCTGTTCTAGCACCTACCTAAAGGTAGAGGGTGCTACATTCACAATTAACTAAACATAGGTCTATTGGAGGTATGGGCTTTGTGGACATTAGAGACTACTATTTAGCTACACAACTAGACCAATTTAAACAGTTTCAAGCCCTCGGCCCATATCCTATGGTCCAAAATCAAATCCACTCTGGTACCAGGCAAAAATCTTTATTTACTACTTTTGTCAGCTACGTGGCTACCATGTGACCTAGGAACTGTACCACTACCTAGGCAAGCGCCCATCCTAGCATGCAGGGCCTCACAGAACTTATCATTGTGTATACCTTTACCTATCTATTCAATTAGAGAGAGAGAGAGAGGGAGAGAGAGAGAGAGGGAGGCTATACCGGAGATTGGAGAGAACTGAGCCGAATTACAGCTTTATATCTTTTTACGGCATATGAACGAGTGTTTGCCACAAGTGATGACATCTCATACTGAGACCGTGGGGTATCCTCTTAGCGCTGACAACCACCACAATACCCGGCAGCATTTCTCGTGGTGGAGGCACTTTTTATACTGCACCCCTACACTTATCACCTCCAGTGTTTGAATTGCATGACACTGATCTTAGAAGAACCAGTCACCCCCCAGAAGACCATCCATAATAGTGCACTTTTCACTTTGTCTATTTGAGTGGACTTTACTATTTTTAATAATTTTCATTCCATGTATACAATTTTTTAATTTTTAGTGTATATTTTTCACTGTCTGTTTTTGGGCACTCATCACTGGTGTTAGTGAATTTTTATGTGATATTATATATATGCACAATTGTATATTTACATAACTTGCAAAGGTTTTGGTAGAGGATTTCAAATTAATTTATAGCGCAGCTTAATATTAGGTAACCTATCTATGTACTAGAGGTGCTTATCCCTAGTTTATCCCCCAAACACTGGTCAAGCCATGGCATAACTACAGTGGATGACTTGATAATATCCCACCCGCTCAGGAGCAGGGAGGAGCTGGAGGAAATCCACAACTTACCTCACACCGTGTATTATTCTCATCTTAAAATAGCCTCCTTTCTTCACAGACATCCTCACACCGTGTATTATTACTACCTGCAGAATGCCTCCTTTCTTCGTAGCTATCCTCCCCCCAAGGCTTCTCTACACGCTAAGTTCTGTCAATGTAATACTTTGGCTATGTCCTCCAGAAAAGGAAATTACACTTTTTTATAATCTATTCCAAAATAAACTCATATTTGAAAAGTGGGAATTGGATTTGCACAATACTTTTTCCAACGTTCAATGACTGTGGGCCTTTCAATTCATTTACCATGCTTCCCACTGTATTAATCACTGGGAGCTAACCAAGAAAATAGCTTTTCAGTGGTACTACACCCTGTACAGACTGGCCCAATTTTCCTCTTCCAGTTACCCCCGTGCTGACGCGGCTGTGGACACATAGGTAACTTATTACATATCCTATGGTCTTGCAAGAGTTTGACCAGTTACTTGTATAAAATATTGCAGGTAATATCTAAAATCTTATTCTAGGCTTACCTATAGGTCCAACTCCCACAGAGAGGTTTACAACCTCTTTAAATGCAATATAGTTTAACATTTCAATAAAGTATGTGTAAACAAAATTTCATGCAGTTCTGAATTACAGCCACAAGATGTCCACATAAGCCAAGCATATTTTTGCTGCTTATCTGCTATGGCTATTGCCTAATACAGCCATCCTCAACCAGGGCTCTGTGGAACGCCAGGGGTCCTCCAAAGGTTGCTAGGGGTTCCTTGAGCAATGAGCAGTTTACTGCCTCTCGGATAAGTAACTATGGACACCACTGATCTTTTTAGTTATCTGTAAAGGGGATTCTTCCTAATGACCAAACATGTAAGGAACATTCTTCCCAGTGACCATCACACTAATGTACCATGAGCTGTGGCTTTAGTAATTATTATAAGGAGTTCCCTGAGACTGAAAAGTTATTGCAAGGTCTCCTCCACATTTAAAAGGTTGAGAAAGGCTGGGCTAATAAACGCTGGTCTTTACAGTTTTATTGCATGGCCTTTCAGCTAAGCAGAGCCAAATATTTTCACAATGGACAAAGTTTGAAGCGGACATTTATGTTAATTTGCTAAAGAAATAGAGGCAGTTTCACAAAGTATTATAACTTTAGGAAGTGTATCTTAATTGAACTTGGTAAATAAGGTAAACCAATGTTAAGCTAATGAAGAATGATCTAACCTTCTTAAAAAGTCAGGGTATGATGACAGGCTCATGATAAAAGTATTACTTTTGCTTGGAGTTCGGTTTCATGGTGGCCCTACAGCCATTGATAAATGATCAATTTATTTTTCAATTGATCTCTCCCATGTATTGTCAACTATCGATTTGATAATTCCTATTAACACACATGGGGAAGTGAAATTATTTACCATATCGGGTCAGTGCTGTTGAGCAATGTAAAATGATCGATAATTTTCCACCATGGCCTATCGACTTAGTTTGACCGAATCCAATTTTAACTGAATATAAAGCGATTGGAAGGGAAGTATTGGCTATTTAATTGTTTTCTGATTCAATCATTTTGCTCAAATCTCACATCTATTGGATATTAAAATCAAAGCGTGTATGGCCACCATATGTCTTTATTGATTATAGATTGAAGTTGTCAGTTGTTATTGTTTAACCACTTCATCCCCGGAAGGACTTGCCCCCTTAATGACCAGGCCATTTTTTGCGATGGGGCACTGTGTCATTTTAACTGACAATTTCGGGGTCATGAGACGTTGTACCCACACAAAATGATGTCCTTTTTTTCCCTCAAACAGAACTTTCTTTTGGGGGTATTTGATCCCCTCTGCGGTTTTTATTTTTTGCGCTATAAACAAAAAAAGACTGACAATTTACAAAAAAAAAAAAAACTATTTTTCACTTTCTGCTATAATACATATCCAAAAAAAATATATAAAAAAAAACAAATGTATTCATCAGTTTAGGTCAATATATATTCTTCTGCATATTTTTATTTAAAAAAATCCCAATACGCGTACATTCATTGGTTTGCGCAAAAGTTATGACGTCTACAAACTTTGGGAAATATTTATCCTCTTTTGTTTTGTTTTTTATGATTTTACTGGTAATGGCGGCGATCTGCGATCTTTCTTTTAGCGGGACTGCGATAATTCAGCGGACAAATCCGACCCTAAGTGACACTTTTTGGGGACCAGTGACATTATTACATTGATTAGTGCTAAAAAAAATGCACTGATCAATGTATAAATGGCACTGGCAGGGAAGGGGTTAACTGTGTTCCCTGAGTGTTCTGTGTGGGGGCTGGGTTCACTGGAACAACACAGAGATCGCTGTTCCCGATCAGTGGGAACAGCAAATCCCCATGATGTCTCCTGTCAGAACGGGGATTCCCATTCTGGCTCCGTGTACCGTGATCGCAGCTTGCCGCAGCTTGCCCGTGGCCACACTCCCGTGACGTGCAGCGGGCATGTGCCCACAGTGTCACATGCACGGACTGCCATATGGGTACAGCGATTTGCGCAATCGAGCCGACCTGCCACCGTATATATACTGTACAGTGGCTGGTCGGCAAGTGGTTAAACCTTTTTTTTTACATTTGAGCAATTGATTTATAAATTATTCTTCAATTTGCAATATAGTTTCTTTAAACTTTTTAAAATAAAATGCAGCAGGTGCCCTGCATATTCCTGGGGCCTGGCCAAGCTGGCCAAGGTTCTTCTTTGAGGGAGAAAAGTGCTTGTCAGCGTCTGAGGGGGATCCCCCCCCCCTTTTTTTTCTCTTCACTGACTCATACAGAGCTGCTCACTCTGCACCCTCCCCTGTGTCCCTATTGGCAGGAGGAGGAGCGCCAATGACAGGAGCAATTACAGGAGCAAATCAGAAGAACTTTAACCACTTAAGGACCGAGCCTCTTTCTGAGATTTAGTGTTTACAAGTTAAAAACAGTTTTTTTTTGCTAGAAAATTACTTAGAACCCCCAAACATTATATATATATTTTTTTCTAACAACCTAGAGAATAAAATGGTGGTCATTGCAATACTTTCTGTCACACCATATTTGCGTCTTTCAAGCGCACTTTTTTTGGAAAAAATACACTTTTTTAAATTAAAAATAAGACAACAGTAAAGTTAGCCCAATTTTTATATTATAATATTGAGAAAGATAATGTTACGCCGCGTAAACTGATACCCAATATGTCACTCTTCAAAATTGCGCCCGCTCATGGAATGGCGACAAACATTTACCCTTAAAAATCTCCATAGCTGACATTTAAAAAATTCTACAGGTTGCATTTTTTGAGTTACAAAGGAGGTCTAGGACTAGAATTATTGCTCTCGCTTTAACGATCACGGCAATACCTCACATGTGTGGTTTGAACACCGTTTTCATATGCGGGCGCTGCTCACGTATGCGTTCACTTCTGCACACGAGCTCGGCGGGACAGGGAACATTTTAAAATTTTATTCTTATTTATGTTATCTTTTAGTTTTACACTGTTCTTTAAAAATAATGGTGTCACTTTTATTCCTATTACAAAGAATGTAAATAACCCTTTATAAAAGAAAAAAAGCATGACAGGACCTCTTAAATATGAGATCTGGGGTCAAAAAGACCTCAGATCTCATATTTACACTAAAATACAATAGAAAAATAATAATTAAATGTCATTTGAAAAAAAAAGACTCTATAAGAGCTATGGGCGGAAGTGACGTTTTGACGTCGCTTTCGCCCTGCAATGGTATGGAGACAGGTGGGGGCCATATTCCCCTCACTCATCTTCATACCACGCACGGAAGAGGACCCGATCGCCTACATCGCTACCGACGGGAGGGGGGGGGCCAAAAGAAAGAGGAGCAGATCAAGCCCTTTCTCCTCTCCCGTCAGTGTGGGGGGCAGGGGGTTGGGGGAATTGTTAGTATTGTTAGTGCTGGCTTTGGGCAGTATGAAAGAGTGTAACAGACACTCTCAGCGAATTGCTCTCACTCTAACGATTGCAACAATACCTCACATGTGTGAATTGAACACTGTTCTGACACCCCCTCAATGTGTGGCACCTGGGGTGGCTTGACCCCCCCCCCCCCCCTGTTGGTATGCCCCTGCTCCTTAATAAGGTTTTTGACCATATACGCAAGTACCTTAGGAGCTATCCAGTGCTGAAACTCTGTTTTTACACATTTTGGCTCTGGAAAGTTAATATGTTATTGCTCTTTTACTATTATTTACCATAAAATTATGTTTCTGCCCATTCCCTGAAATCTATTACCTGGCACATCATACATATTTTGCAGTAAAATCACAGAGAGAGCTCACTGGTCTTGTGCAACACATTTGATTCCACATTAAATAAAATTCAATAAAGTACCTACAAAACTATTAAAATCACAGACATGGTACCTCCTCACATCTCCATCAGGGGTCTCCAAAGATTTGAAACAAAGGACCAGTTTACTGTCCTTCAAAATTTAGGGGGAGCTGGACTACGGCCAGTGGAAGTAGAAAATACCCTGGCATCATTCGGAGTAAACAATTCCATAGGCTTGATGGTCTGTGGGTATAATAAAATTGACGTCATTGGTGTCAGTGGGAGTATAAATGTCCCATCATTAGTTTCAGTGGGAGGAATAGTTCCCCATCTCTGATATTAGTGGAAGGAATAGCATCCCATTGCTGGTGTCAGTGGGAGGAACAGTGCTCTGTCTTTGGTGTCAAGGATAAAGGCAATGCCAAGGCCCACATCTGGCCCATGTACCACAGTTTGGAGACACATTATCTAGATGATCAATTGAAGTACTCCTTCAGCAACCATTATAAAGTACAAATATGAGGGGCAAACCCTCTATCTCAGAGCTCTGAAGGCCAGGGCCGGTGCTACACTATTTTGCACCCTAGGCAAGACCAGCTACTTGCAGCCCCCCCCCCCCCCCACATCCAAAAATAAATAAAAATTAAAACTTCTACCATTTTAAAAACAGTCAAAAATATTAAAACATCTAAATATGAAACTGTTAAATTTCTTTTAATTTGCAAAAATTCATGCCATAAGATGTCAAAAAGAGATACAATACAGAAAAAAAAGAAAGAAAACAGCCCAATCCAGTAAAGAAACATCTACATATATCAAAGAGACAGTCAAATCCAGCAAATAGAGAGCCCAATCCAAAGAGACAGCAAAATCCAGCAAAGAGACACCCCCATATAAAAAAGACAGCCCAATCCAAAGAGACAGCCAAATCCAGCAAAGAGACATCCCATATAACAAAGAGACATCCAAATCTAGCAGTGTGACAGGTGGGGGACCAGTGTGGGGGGCCAGTGTGACAGGAGGTGGGGGCCAGGGTGGCAGGTGGGGGCCAATGTGACAGGTGGAGGAGAGTGTGACAGGTGGTGGGGGGCAGTGGGACAGGTGGTGGTGGGGGGCCAGTGGGACAGGAGGTGGGGGCCAGGATGGCAGGTGGGGGTCAATGTGACAGGTGGAGGAGAGTGTGACAGGTGGTGGGGGCCAGTGGGACAGGTGGGGGGGCAGTGGGACAGGTGGGGGGGCAGTGTGACAAGTGGTAGGGGCCAGTGGGACAGGTGGGGGGGCCAGTGTGACAAGTTGTGGTGGGGGGCCAGTGTGACAGGTGGTGGTGGGGGGCCAGTGTGACAGGTGGTGGTGGGGGGCCAGTGTGACAGGTGCCAGAACTTCACTACCAGTATTGGCCGTTAGTGCCAGCTTCTCAGGGCTGCCCTTAAAAACAAGAAAGAGAGAGCTGAGGCAGGCACATTGCATGGAATCCTATGTCAGCAATAAACAGCCCGTCAGAGCAGCCAATCATGGAGTCATGTGCTTGTTGTGCCACGATAGCAAGGGTGGGCGTTCCATGTGGTGGCAGGCGTGGCCAATGGCTACCTGTGTGTTGTGCTGTCCCAGGGCTCAAGTGACCACCGAGTAGAGGCAGGAGGACAACGTACATGTGGTCACCTGTCAAGTGTTTACCGCCCCGGGGCGGGACAGCCTCCCCCGTTATTGGGAAGGGATTCCCACACTTCCCTCACTCCTCCCTTTTAGTAAACAGTGACAAATGGCCCGGGAAGTGAAGACAAACTGGGGGCGGAGTGGATCGCCCACGAAGACGCTGCTCTGTGTGTGTGTGTGAGTGGAGCTGAGGCGGCCGGCCGTGGTAGTGTGCTCTCACTGTGCACGCACTCCACATGCTGAACTACAGAGAACGAGGCACTGAAAAGCTCCCGGTTGAAAGTAGGGAAACCAGCGGTCCTGGCTGCACCCTAGGCGGCAATGCACCCTAGGCGGCTGCCTAGTCCACCTAGTGGTAGCGCAGGCCCTGCTAAAGGCTTCCCTTGAAGAGCAAGCCTTCGGAGCTCTGAGGAAGAGGGCTTGCCCCTTGAAATTAGTCAGCTAACTTGTACTTATTAAGTTGCTAAAGGAGTCCTTCAATTGATCATCTAGGTCAGCCTTTCTTAACCCTTTCAACACAGAGGAACCCTAGAAATAATTTTTTGATCCCAGGGAACCCTACCTAAAAATGACCATATCTACTCTAACATTAGTGTGATGGTTATTCGAAAGAATGCTCCTTACGCTTGTGGCCATTGGGAAGAATTAAACCCCATTACAGATAGCTTAAAAGATCAGTGGTGTCAGTCGGAACTTAACTGAGATGCAGAAATTTCTCACTGCTCAAGGAACCCCTAGCAACCTCTGGAGAAACCCTGGGGTTCCATCTAGGGTACAGGTACCCTGTTTGAGAAACCTTGATCTAGATAATGAAGATGTGAGGAGGTCCTGTCCATGGGATATGATGGATGGTTACATGTCTGTTTATTTTAATACTTTTGTGAGTATTTTAATGGATTTTATTTTATAAAGTGTTGTGAAAGGTGTTGCAGGAGACCAGTGTGCTATCTCCTTTTTTGATTTTGATATTGATTGAAGATTTCCCCAATCTGAAGGGAGTTGCAAAGCCATGAATGATTCCAAGACATCATTAGCACTGGATTGGTGTACAAGAAGAGTCCTTTAGTCAAGTGAAAGACTTTTATATCCTCTAGCACTCGAGTGCTGGCAGTGTGTTTGTTATGATTCATAACCGTTCTGAATGTAATCCCTATGCACCTTCCCAGTGCACCTTTGTTGCCGCATGCCACAACCCACACCAAGGCACGACAGTGTGCTGTACTGCTCAAAGTGCAGCATGCATTTAATTTCCTTTGTTTTGTCTTAGGCGGCTCATTCATATTAATGGGCTGCCTAATGCAAAGGACGTCGATGTGCAATGCAGTGCAGTAGACCCAATTGGTGTAAATGGGCCCTAACACTGTTTCTGCTTTGCTTTACAGAGAACTTCAATTCAGCCACATGAGTTCCTTCCTCCAAAGTGCCTTGTGATCTATTGTCTATAGTACATATACTTTACATATGCACGCACTAAAGGGCCAAATTGGAAAGTAGCCATCAAACCTTCCTGTACATTTTGTGATTGTGGGAGGAAACCAGAACACCAAGAGGAAACCCATAGTAAGTGGGACAGACTCAACCGATATTGGTAGCGGCAAACTATGCGCAAGACAGGGATACCTGGGAAATTCACATGCTGATTTGTCCTGTACTTTTATTCAGCGAGGCAGCAAACAAACACAATTTCAATGCAGGAGGGCTTTTTACAAGTCCATAGCATAAAATATACAAAACAGCTGCTCTTCTGAGCCAGCGATCTCCTCTGTGGTGTTCCAGGCAGCCCATCCCCCATACACACCCAGGGAACACAGTTAACCCCTTGATTGCCCCCCCCCCCCCCAGTGTTAACCCCTTCCCTGCCAGTGTCATTTATATATGTTATTTCCCAAAAAGTGTCACTTGGGGTCAGATTTGTCCGCCGCAATGTCGCAGTTCCGCTAAAAATCGCAGATAGCCACTATTTCCAGTAAAAACATAAAAAGAATAAAAGTCCATAAATCTATCCCCTATTTTGTAATTTTTTTTACCATAAATATGTAGCAGAATACATATTGGCCTAAACTGATGAACAAATTCATTTTTTTTATTTTTATTTTTTTGGGATATGTATTATAGCAGAAAGTAAAAAATAATTATATTTTTTTCAAAATTGTCAGGTTTTTTTGTTTAAAGTGCAAAAAATAAAAACCGCAGAGGTGATCAAATACCACCAAAAGAAAGCTCTGTTTGTGAGAAAAAAAGGACATAAATTTTGTTTGGATACAACGTCGCACGCCCGTGCAATTGTCAGTTAAGGCGACGCAGTGCCGTTTCGCAAAAAATGGCCTGTTCATTAAGGAGGTAAAACCTTCCGGGGCTGAAATGCTTAAAATCCAGTGAAAATCTGGGACTAAAGTAGGGTGACCAGACGTCCCCGCTTTCCCTGGGGACACCGTTGTCACTTGTAAATACAGAAGCGCGGCTTTTGTATACAAATGACAGCGCTCTTCTGTTGGCGGCTCCAACAACCCTCCTTGCCCCTGCATATCCCTATGACAGCAGAAGAGGGAGGAGGAAGTACACAGCGGCTCTAATCCTATGGTGGAAGCTCATCAAGAATCCGGCAACCTGCGCTCCTGTGTTGTAAGTTGTAGCTGCTATTGTGCAGCAGCTCAGACTCTCATAGTTTCAGGGTGGCAAAGAGAGTATTTGGGTAGTGGGGAAGGGGGGTTGGAGAGGAGAGAGCTCTGTGCTAGATGGAATGGGAAGGGAGGTCTGCACTGTATGCGCTGTGCACTCCTGAGCCCTGCACTGTATTCGCTGTGCACTCCTAAACCCTGCACTGTATGCGCTGTGCACTCCTAAACCCTGCACTGTATGCGCTGTGCACTCCTGAGCCCTGCACTGTATGCGCTGTGCACTCCTGAGCCCTGCACTGTATGCGCTGCACACTCTTGAGCCTTGCACTGTATGCGCTGTGTACTCCTGAGCCCTGCACTGTATGCGCTGCGCACTCCTGAGCATTGCACTGTATGTGCTGAGCACTCCTGAGCCCTGCACTGTATGCGCTGCGCACTCCTGAGCATTGCACTGTATGAACTGAGCACTCCTGAGCCGTGCACTGTATGCGCTGTGCACTCCTGAGCCCTGCACTGTATGCGCTGTGCACTCCTGAGCCCTGCACTGTATGCGCTGCGCACTCCTGAACCATCTATGGGTGCACCCCTGAACTCTGCACATAGTGCACCCCTGAACTTTGCATTCTGCACATAGCGCACCTCTGAGCTTCTTTGGTAAGAATAAAATACAAAATATGCATTGAAAAGTTTTTTCTCTATCTTATCTTCATAACATTTGGTAGTCATATCCCCAAAAATTCTAAGAAGTATCTTTTTTTTTTTTTATCTCATGGACAAAATGTGAGAAATAACATATATATCATAATATAATAATTCCATAAACACATACCACATACACTGCATATATCATTTGAGGAAAATGCTTATAAAATAGTTTACCATTTGCCAATAAAAAAAAAAAATATGTCCCAAGATTTAATTTTAAAAATCTGGTCACCTTAGACTAAAGCCTAGCACACACGGGCCGAATGCCAGGCAACATTTTTATTGAACTGACTGACATTTGGCCCGTGTGTATGGCAGCCGGTCGGACAGAAGCCAGTCATTCAGCCGTCTTCTGTGGGACAAGCATGCTGGAAAACCAGCAGCCATCTGGGTCTCGCCGCAAGTCAGAACACAATAGCGCAACAGGGGAGATCCCTGTACTAACATCGACTCCGACTAAGCTGTCAGTTTTTTCGCTTAACCCCCTTGGCTAAACGAAAAAAAAAAACTGATAGTGTGTACCAGGCTTAAGCCTGACCATAGAGCGATTTTGGTTGCAGGAAAAAAGATCGTTCTATACCCCCATCAGTGTTAATGAGGGAATCCTTTCCAGGCAGGGGGGCGGGGGGGCGTCCCCTCTGAGAGAAGATAGTGATTACTGTTAGCAGCTATATAGCCCTGGCAATAAACAAATGTGAAATCTGACAAGCATCAATATTGGCTCAGTGTGAAACTGTCTCACAGGCAGCACGGACTGCACACTCATTGGATGCAGCCTTTCACAGCAGTCCCACAGGCAGATCTCGGGAGACAATCGGCACGGGTGACCGTACGGGTACAACTTGTCACTGCTGGTTACCGCCCCTCTTAAAATGCCGCCTGGGACCATGGGCCAGCCCTGAATATAGTTTAAGTTGAGGCCCAAGCTTTGCAGAGGTATCTTTGTGCAGCAGTATGGCCTTATATCAGGGAAGGCTCTAGCCATTTTTTTTGGCTAGTGGTGTGCCGGTGTTGGAAGGATTGGGGGAAGAGGGCTAAGTTTCTGGCCCTAATTCTAATTTGTGTTAAAATTTACAGACATACCACAATGACAAATTAAAAATGTAATATTGTATAGTCAGTACCACTTGGAAATATTGGAGAGTTAATAGAAAGATGTAACTTATAACTTCTGGTAGGAGTTAATATAATCTCTGTAAGAACACTCCAACACATTCATGGCTTTCTCATAGCACCTCAGGGAGTAAGTCAAGTTTCTCATGCACAGATTGCTTGTTATATTCTTTATAATACAATACTATATTGAAGAATAAAGCAGAATTTCTAATACTTTCACCCTTTACAATAAAAGTCATAAAAATTCTGCTTTGTTCTTCAATACCGTTTATACATACATGTCTTTATACTGATAGAAACAAGTATTCTGAGCATTTTTTCACAACAGCAGCTGTGAAGAGTGAAGGCCAGGTTACCTGATAAGTAAAGCAAAGGCCACACTGATGACTAAAAACTTCCAGTTAGTGATATGAATTGGCTTGCTTATATGAAAAAGAACAAATTCATGTATAATCATGATGTCAATTATTTTAATTGCATCACGATTACATATTATGCCCTTCTCCATATAAGCAACTAATATTAGGAATTGGCAGCTTATGGTGTTCTGTATGTACATTGCTTATCAGATTCACTATTTCACAGCTGGTGCTGACTGCAGAAAATGCTCAGACAAGAGCGCTGGAAGTGTTCTATATTCCAAGCAAGTTCCTCATGTCATTTTCAACACTCCATTGTCCTGTACTGTATGTGTAGTAGTGGAGAAGTCAGAAGAAGACACTATAATTGATGTCAATGGGTAGTACAGAGCTCATCCATCCCACACCACCAGTACTTCACATCAGACAAATCCGCTCTACTTCAAAATATCAATCTGCCAGGGACAGTCAATGACAGCCCTGAGCTCCAGCAGCGAAACTATAGCTTCATAGTCCCATCGAAATTGCATGCAAATTCATTCTCTCCGAAAATTGAATGTTCTTCGGCTATACCGTATCTTCAGCAATTGATATGCGTGAATGCGAAAAATACTTTATTATGGCCACTAGATGGTGTTGACTATTATAGGAAATAAGTATGCTCTTCATCATCATCTAGTGGATAATGCTGTATTTTCTACATTCACATATTTGAATTGCAAAGAATATAAAGAGCATTCGATAAAGCCCCATTTGTACAGAACTAATGTCTATGTATGATGGAAAAAATATATAAAAGGTGGCGCTAAGCATATACAAGTGAATATACAGTATATATGTATGAACCAAAATCATGAACATATCAATGCAAAAAAACACATATATTGTTGAACATATAGCAAGCTAAAAAGTCCATTAGTGATATGCCCCGTACACACGGTCGGATTTTCCGATGGACATTGTCCGATCGGAGCGTTTTGTCGGAAATTCCGACCGTGTGTGGGCGCCATCGGACATTTTCCATCGGATTTTCCGACACACAAAGTTGGACAGCAGGAGATAAAATTTTCTGACAACAAAATCCGTTGTCGGAAATTCCGATCGTGTGTACACAAATCCGACGGACAAAGTGCCACGCATGCTTAGAATAAATAAAGAGATGAAAGCTATTGGCCACTGCCCCGTTTATAGTCCCGACGTACGTGTTTTACGTCACCGCGTTTAGAACGATCGGATTTTCCGACAACTTTGTGTGACCGTGTGTATGCAAGACAAGTTTGAGCCAACATCCGTCGGAAAAGATTCTAGGATTTTGTTGTCGGAATGTCCGAACAAAGTCCGACCGTGTGTACGGGGCAATAGTGTTTCCAACACCAAAAAAAATGCTTTTAAATGAAGCTTCTAGTTCTTCCACCACAGGTGCTCAATGGAAAGGTGGCAACTCACCACAGGTGTTTGACCACTTTTTAAGGTAGGTCAAATTGCGCATTTGGAATAACAAATTGATTCCCACTGCCAACACCACTCCACTCCAATGGACCCTCCTGATGAAGCTAGGGCATAAAAATTGACTCCACGGGAGACAAGAGAGAAAGTCTCATAGTGTAGTATATTTAATAACATTTAAAAGCAATGACAAAGTAGTAGGTTGCACTCACATGTAAAAGTGCCTGTCTGGCACTAGGGAAAACAGCGTGTGTGGATCTAGCAAGTTCCTAATGCAGCAGCGTGCATTCCGCAGCCCGCTCGTAGGGGTGAAGCCTGGTGTGGGGTGACAAATCAGGACCCGGAAGTGATGAAACCTCTGCTCCGATATATGTTTTGCTGTAAATGTCATCTTCAGGAATACATGCATACAATAGATGGACAGCTACACACTTTTTATATATACTGTGTGTATATATATATATATATATATATATATATATATATATATATATATATATATACCTCCAAGTGCCGGGAATCTGCAGGATGCAGCAGGATCATTCCACTGTCCACTGTGCTGAGTTCCTGTTCTGCTGTTCTGAATGCAGTCTGATTGAATGTAATTTAAAAATTTTAATAGGAGAGTACAATGGTGGCTGCTGATAGCGTGATACATGGTCCATGTGATGCATGGGTCCTTGATGACGTTTTGGGGGTGCTATAGCATACCTAAGAACCTCCATGGCGTAAACCAAGCTTCACATGTATTTGAAAATGTGTGTAAACTAAGCTTCTGTTTTTACTCCAAACATTGCAAACAGTTTAAAATTAGCTAGATCAAATGTCTGGGAAATTTTTGTTATGTGTGCAGACACTTCCCACAGCCAACTAATTGATGGAAAACAATAGAGAGTATACAGTACTGTAAGTCTCCTACATACAAACATTTAACATGCGAACTTTCAAAGATGCAAACGTGTTCACATGTACAATCCTATAAAGTTGGGTACACACACTCAGTTTTTTTCATTCAACCCAGCGGGGTGAAGAAAAAAAAAAAAAAGACAGATAGCCGTTCCAACACAAGCAATGTTGGTACAGCGATCTCCCATGCTGTGCCCGCCAGTACACACTGATCCGCGCTCGCAGCCTTTGTCTGCAAGCGCTGATCTTTGCTGGACTTACGAACAAGCTCCAGGAACAGAACTCATTCGTAAATAGGGGACTTACTGTACAAGATTTTCAGATCTATTACTTTCAGAAAGCTTCTAGCTTTATTCAGGGGTACGCTATAGACATTAGAGTGCCCCTTGATCCATCCAGATTGTCATATGTCTGTTGGCCTTTAAGCTGTCACTTACTATTAACATGACCCTGTGCTTTGCTCTGCTTAACTACCATCACTTCCCAAACTCATTACAGTCACTCCTTCCACTATTCTATCCAGGCAAAGAAAGCCAGGGAACATGAGAACAACAGCTGAGAGTGCCACATGTTGGTTGTATATGAAAATAAAAATGATCCATAGGCCATATTTCATATTAAACTGACGGAAAAAAATTGAAAAATATTTGAAACGCCCATTGAACACTAAGGGCCAGAGGCGGCTGTAGACTTTGTGAGGCCTTAGGCAACACTTAGACATGAGGCCCCACTCACTCCCATAATGGGAAAAATAATTCAAGGGATGAAAATGAACTGTATTAGAAGGGTACAGTATAGGGGAGTGGACAGTACAGGGGGTAGGTAAGTGGGCATAATAAAGATATATTTTCCTCAAGCAGAGCTGCACAGGGAAGCTGCTCTCACAGATCCTACCTATTCTGGTAGGCTGTCACAAAGAGAGAAATAAAGGGGGATGGGTGGAGAAAGAAAGAAAGAAAGAAAGAAAGAAAGAAAGAAAGAAAGAAAGAAAGAAAGAAAGAAAGAAAGAAAGAAAGAAAGAAAGAAAAGAAAAGAAAAGAAAAGAAAGAAAGAAAGAAAGAAAGAAAGAAAGAAAGAAAGAAAGAAAGAAAGAAAGAAAGAAAGAAAAGAAAAGAAAAGAAAAGAAAGAAAGAAAGAAAGAAAGAAAGAAAGAAAGAAAGAAAGAAAGAAAGAAAGAAAGAAAGAAAGAAAGAAAGAAAAGAAAAGAAAAGAAAAGAAAGAAAGAAAGAAAGAAAGAAAGAAAGAAAGAAAGAAAGAAAGAAAGAAAGAAAGAAAAGAAAAGAAAAGAAAAGAAAGAAAGAAAGAAAGAAAGAAAGAAAGAAAGAAAGAAAGAAAGAAAGAAAGAAAGAAAGAAAGAAAGAAAGAAAGAAAGAAAGAAAGAAAGAAAGAAAGAAAGAAAGAAAGAAAGAAAAGAAAGAAAAGAAAGAAAGAAAGAAAACGAAAGAGAAAGAAAATGAAAGAGAAAGAAATAGAAATAGAAAAAGAAAGAAAGAAAGAAAGAAAGAAAGAAAGAAAGAAAGAAAGAAAGAAAGAAAGAAAGAAAGAAAAAAAGAAAAGAAAGAAAGAAAGAAAGAAAGAAAGAAAGAAAGAAAGAAAGAAGGAAAAGAAGAGGGAGGACAAAAAGAAAGAGAAAGGGAAGGAAAGACAGAGGGAGGACAGAAAGAAAAGAAAAAGAAAGAAAGAGAAAGAAAGAAGGAAGGAAGGAAGGAAGGAAGGAAGGAAGGAAGGAAGGAAGGAAGGAAGGAAGGAAGGAAGGAAGGAAGGAAGGAAGGTGGAAAGAAAGAGAAAGAAAGAAAGAAAGAAAGAAAGAAAGAAAGAAAGAAAGAAAGAAAGAAAGAAAGAAAGAAAGAAAGAAAGAAAGGGGGATGGAGGGAGATGGGAAGGAAGAGCATCCCCTACATCAGTGTACTCACTGGGAGGCAGGAGGGACTGGATGGATGGATGGATCAGACTCCCCTTTTCCTTTTGTTGGGCTTCAGCTTGAATCTTCCCACCCACACATCCCCTTCTCTGAGGCAGAACAGAGAACACTGCCGAGGAGAGTGGGCGGGGCAGACACAGGAGGAGAGGGCGGGAGGAGGAGGAGAAGAAGCTCTCTCTCCTCTTCTGTCTGGCTGTGCGGGCAGTATGGGGAGGGAGGAGATCTGTCAGAGCAGGCTCTCCCTGTCTGTGATCCGGAGATGTAGGTGAGCTCTGATCACACGTCTCACTCGCAGCCTGTATCTCTCCCTGTAGCAGAGCAAGGGAGCTCGGGACTGTGTGATGGAGGAGATCTCTGCTGCTGGAAGAGGCGGCTCTCTAATTAGGTAAACTAGCCAGCTGTGCGAGGCCCCTGTGACTGCGAGGCCTGAGGCCACCGCCTATTTCGCCTAATTAGAGAGCCGCCTCTGCTAAGGGCAACCACCTTTTTACAGCTTTAGGATTTTACCTGGACTCAGAATTATAATTTCCTTACCTCACCTGCAATCCCATATTGTGGCACAGTAACTATATATGGTTCTGCCTGAAAAAACTGAAAAAACTACACTTCCAATTATCATACTATGTAGCTCTATGCTAAAACTGGCCTGACTCTTGTCATCTAATCAAAATAGTACAATGTACTGCCAGTCTAGACATGTGCACCATCAATAAATTTGTTTTGTTTCGTTCTGTTTCGTATTAGAATTAATTTGTATTTCGTAATTCGTATCCGAAAATTCGTACGAAATACGAATTTTCATTAGGTTTGTTAACTTTTCATAACAATTACGAATGTTCGTTATGATGAATTTATCATTATGAGGGGCTCCCACCATCACTGTGCTGTGCTGACTTCCTGGGCTTTTAATTTTTAGGTTTGTTAACTTTTCGTAATAATTACGAATGTTCGTTAGGAACTTGTATTTGAAATTCGTAAACGAAATATCGTATTTCGTACAAAATTCGGAAGCATAGCAATTCGTATTTCGGATCCTCACGAATGTACTAATTTAAAGAAATTCGTACCAATTTTTGATTCATACCAAACTAATCACACATGTCTAATTGCCACAACTGTCACCAGAGGGCTGGGAAGGTTTTGAGGAATACTACATATCCTTGGTACAGTATATGCTACTCCTTTACAATTAAATAAACTCAGATACTCCGCTGTCTTTTTTTGCCTGTGGCCGGGAAGCTGACTCCTTTCACGTACTATGGATATGTCCACACGTGAAATCAGTCACAGGTCAATGAGTTCCTTGAATCGGCTTTAGGCCTGCATAAAAAAAACTGTGCCAATGTGCTAATGTATGCATAATAGAGTTGGTGGAGGACTTCCAGATTACCTTACACTCTGAGAAATGAATGAGACTATCATAGGCGTCCACATGGGGTGTGCCAGCTGTACCTGGGCATATCCTAATCACTCCATGTGGTGAAGATTCCCCTGCTGCCCAAGCCCCCCCCCACACACACACACAGCGCTGCTGGCTTCCCTCCTCTCCTCTCCTATCCCGTCTCCCACTGGCAGCTGCTGAGGGCACACAGGGGGATGTTTCGTGATGGAGAAAGGAAGGAAAGACAAGGCCCCTTCTGGTACAAATCATTCACTGTGTTCATTCATAACTGAAGCATAATAAACTGTTTACTGTGCTTCAGTTTGTAGTTTGAAAGAACAGGAAGCTGCTCATCACAGAGCGCCTACCATTCATCCTCTATCCAGTGCAGCTGAGGCTGCAGAGAAAGGGACTAGTGGAATCTCTGTCCTCAATTCCCTTTTCTGTCTCAAAAGTGAGATATCAGAGGTATAAACAGATATTTCACCACATCCCCCAACGGGGCTCCTTTAAAAAAAAAATGATAAAATTAAAATAAAATAAATAAATAATAATAATAGTAAAAAAAAAAACTACTTGCACCAATCTCTTCCCTACTGACACCGTCCTCTGCCCTACTGACACATCCACTGCTCTACTGACACCAACCTCTGCCCTACTGACACATCCACTTGCCCACTGAGACCATCTATGTTTTAATACATTTTAAATGTGTACATTTATTTATAAGAGCGTGTGTGTAAATACTGCATATGCACTTTCCACTATCCTGTTCTACAAATTAGCCTTATTTTTTTCCAATATACAGTGCCTTGAAAAAGTATTTATACCCCTTGACATTTTCCACATTTTGTCATGTTACAACCAAAAACGTAAATGCATTTTATTCAGCTTTTATGTGATAGACCAACACAAAGTGGCATATAATTGTTAAGTGGAAGGAAAATGATAAATGGTTTTCCCTGTTGAAGAAAAGCATCCCCACAACATGATGGTTAGTTCCTGTTGTCATTATGATTTAAAAAGAATAAACACAGTTGATTGATAATAAATAGCTTCAGTCAAACACTAACCATGACTGAAAGAATTTTTTTTTTGTTATCAGTCATACTCTCTGAAAAATGACCAAGAAATCATAAATTCTGCCAGGGTATGTAAACTTATAAGCACAACTGTGTGTGTGTGTGTATATATATATACATGCATGCAGGGCAGCCATCAGAAATTTTTGGGCCCCTTACACAGCTTTAAACGTGCCCCCCCACCCCCGAGCTTGACCACCAACATTCCCCAGGGCTTGCCTATGGGCCATCGTACCGAATCTGCACACCAGGCACTTCACCTGTACGCACTCAGCCCCCCCCCCCCCTCAATCCTGTATGTATGTCGGCCTGCTCACACCTGTATATTTGTCAGCCCCTCAAACCTGTATATTTGTCAGCCCCCCTCACACCTGTATTTTTGTCAGCCCCTCAAACCTGTATATTTGTCAGCCCCCCTCACACCTGTATATTTGTCAGCCCCTCAAACCTGTATATTTGTCAGCCCCCCTCACACCTGTATTTTTGTCAGCCCCTCAAACCTGTCTATTCATCAGCCCCCCTCACACCTATATATTTGTCAGCCCCCCAAACCTGTATGATTGTCAGCCCCCCTCACACCTATATATTTGTCAGCCCCCCAAACCTGTATGATTGTCAGCCCCCCTCACACCTGTATATATGTTAGCCCCCCCAAACACACACCTGTATATTTGTCCGCCCCCCAAACCTGTATATATGGCAGCCCCCCCGCCCCCCACACACACACACCTGTATATATGGCAGCCCCCCACACACACCTGTATATATGTCACCCCCCACACACACCTGTATATTTGTCCGCCCCCCCATACACACACCTGTATA
This sequence comes from Lithobates clamitans, assembly GCA_037952925.1. Classification (NCBI taxonomy): domain Eukaryota; kingdom Metazoa; phylum Chordata; class Amphibia; order Anura; family Ranidae; genus Lithobates; species Lithobates clamitans. The sequence goes on from JBBGZY010001381.1 coordinate 401,180, forward strand.
TATGTCAGCCCCCCATACACACACACCTGTAGATATGTCAGCCCCCCCTCACACACCTGTATATATGTCAGCACCCCCCACCACCACCACCACACACACACACTTGTATATTTGGCAGCCCCACATACACAAATCTGTACACACACAAGCCTCTGACCCCTCCCTGTACACAAACAGCCCCCCTCCCTTTCCTTCACAGCCCCTACTTGTAACTTCCTACCTGGACCCAGCTTGTTTTCACAAAGCTGACATGTTGCTGAGAAGCATAGTACAGGCAGATCACTGTCACACGAGGGGTGCACATGCACATAGTAGCCAGAGGTGGCAGTAAAGAGCTCTATGTCTAAAATCAATGACAGCAGAAACTATGAGATCGTTTCTGTATTGCACAGCATGGATCCCCTTCACCCGTCCTGCCTTCTTCTGGCCCGGGCTTACAGTTGTAACGGCTGTACCCCCCTCATGGCAGCCCTGCATGCATGTGTGTTTTGCGCTTTGGGGTGCACACTCTGATGCAATAGGCTGCACACACCTATGGAGACTATTATATTTCTATACAAATAAACATACTATCAACTGGAAGTTATCTTCTCCAGAGTCTCTTTTCAAGTGGAAATTTATTTAATGCTGTTTTTTCCCTATACCAGCTACATTACTGTTGTACAAACAAGGGTTGCTCCAAGTAGTTTGACAAAATTTAGGGTCTATGGACATGTTCTACACTTTAACTATGGTTAAACCGGAAGATTACATTATTGTCTACATATACTTCTTTGTAATCTATTCTGCTCTAATGTGCTCATGACTATTGGTTTTGTATTAATTTTTCTGAAGGACAAAAGTTTGCAAAATTATGTGCACCAGATTGGTATGTAATATGCCTATTTGTATAGTTTAATAAACAACATCTATAGAAAAAAAACGGACATAGCAGAAATGAGTTTGTAGGAGGTATGGATTGCTCTGTCTTTGTCCTCGTAGAAGAGGTGATTTGTATTGGAAACCTCTTTAATATTGCTCTGCTTCGCCCTTCCCATCTGTCTTAATGCCCTGGAACACAGACTCAGCAAGATGTCAAATACATTTCACATGCTGAAATTCTTTCACTGCCCTGAAGTCACATTACTTTAAAATCCTTGAGCGCATTACCATGGTGATCAGCCAAAATAATTGTTAACTTTACGTACCAAACAAATGTCATACCGATTCATATTCATCCTGACGCTTTGCCCGTAGTTTTGTGATATTTAACATACATTTAAATTAGGAATTAGTGGGATTCGTTCAGAATATCATGAAAGCTTTGCATTACGATTGCTAATGAAATGCAAGAAACCCCTGTTAAATATTTCTCATACACTTTCTGCTACCCTTCAGGCATAAATGCTGAATTCTAAGTTACGCAAAGCTGATCTATATTTGAATACATGGAGGAACCTGAAAATCCTGTACGGGAACTGATAAAGTGAAGGTGACTGCTAATACTGGAGTAATGGAAGGAGGTGACTACACATTTCTCACGCCTCGTTAACCCTGCAGGTCTACAAAATTTACAGCGGTCTGTGGAGCCAAATTCATTTTCTGGCGATAGTAAATTTTCAATGATAATGTACGTGATTATTATATTTATTATATGCAGTGTATTTATATCCTAGCACAGGGATATTAAATATCTCTTGGGTGAGGTGAGGATCATGGAGTTACGGCCCCTCCTCTCCACCTTGTCCAATCAGAGAATACCTTTTATCCATTGAAAAAAATACAACGCATTCTATAAATGGCAGCAGTGCTCAGAGAGCGACCCCCTTTGGTCAGTCTGCAGATGGGAAGCTTCTCGACACAGAACCCAGAAGATAGCGACTATCACTGTAGTATTTATAATTACTACAGTCATACCTCCCTACTTTCACAGATAGGACAGAGGGACACCCTTCAGCACAGATTGTGAAGGCAAAGGAAATGCCTGGGCCATGCTCCCAGTTATGTGGCCCCTAAAGAATTTAAAAGCAAGAAATCACTGGTAAACTTTAAAGTGTTTTTTCCATTAGTATGTTTCCTTTAGGCTAGATTCACATCTACGTGGTCATGCAGGCCGCGGTTTGCATGGGCACAACATCCCATTTATTTGAATGGGCTGCCATGCCCCATGAAATGCAGTAAAGAAGTCCCTGCACTACTTTGGAAACCGCATGAGAACTGTGAGTACAGCGCGGTTCCCAGTGTGAGTGCAATTTCCAGTGCGGGCAGCGTGCCATTAGGATTAAAGTATTTGTAAAGGTTCATCTTTGTTTTTTAATTAAAAAAAAGTCATACTTACCTGCTTTATGCAAGTGTTTTGCACAGAGCGGCCTCGATCCTCCTTTTCTGGGGTCCCCCGTCGGCGCTCCTCCTCTTCAGTGAGTGCCCCCACGGAGAGCCGCATTCCATGGGGGGAACTCGTGCGGGTGCGCTTCCTTAGTGCATAGAATGCATTAAGGTGAAAAGCCTTGAGACTTTACAACTCCTTTAATGGCACCTGCCCGCGGGTCCTGTGTTTCGTTGTGCAGGTAGTTGCAGCTGCAGAAATTTGTGTTGGTCCCGCAGCGACATCGCCCGCACAGGTGTGAACCTAGCCTTATACTGGCCTTTTAAAATGATAATGAAAATGTAACATAGAAACATAGAAAAGTGACAGCAGAAAAAAGACAGAGTAGTCCATCGAGTCTGCCTGTTTTTTTTTCAATACGTTTTGTAATTTTTTTTTTATTAACTTTTTTGTCTGAGCATAGATCTATGTTTGTCGCAAGCAGGTTTGTGTGAAAGGTTTAGTGTAGTGTAAGCCTTTTTGGTAGTTAGGCATTGCATTTATTTTAGAGGTCTGCACATCTGTCCAAAATGAGGGACAGCTGAGAATCAGAGGGATTTTGAGGGCCCGGTATGGATTGCGGGGGGGACCCTAAGCCGTTTTTAAAATTTTTGTATTATTTTGCCGTGGTGTTCCCCTTAAAATCTATACCAGACCCAAAGGGCCTGGTATGGATTTTGGGGGGACCTCACAATGTTTCTTTTCTTAATTCATGGGGTTTCCCTTAACCACTTCAATATAGGGCACTTTCATCCCCTTCCTGCCCAGACCAATTTTCAGCTTTCAGTGCTCTCACACTTTCAATGACAATTAGTCAGTCATGCAACACTGTACCCAAACAAGATTTCTATCATTTTTCTTTTTCACACAAATAGAGCTTTCTTTTGGTGGTATTTAATCACCACTGGGTTTTTATTTTTTGCGAAATAAGTAAAAACGAGCAAAAAATTTGAAAAAAAAATACTATTTTTACGTTTCTATAAAATTTTGCAAATAAGTAATTTTTGTTTATAAATTTGGGCCAAGATTTATACTGCTATATATCCTTGGTAAAAATAACCCAAATTAGTGGATATTATTTAGTCTATGTGAAAGTTATAGAGTCCACAAGCTAACGTGCAAACCATAAAAAATAAATCACGCCTGATGTACTGACGGCTAATTTCTTGAGGCCCTGACATGTTAGGACAGTACAAATAACCCCCCCCCCCAAATTACCCCTTTTTGGAAAGTAGACAATCCAAGGTATTTAGTAAGAGGAATGGTGAGTTTTTCCCACAAGTCTTGGGAAAATGAAGAAATTATTTTTTTTATTTTTTTTTTTTACACAAAATTGGCATAACAAGTTATTTCTCACACACAGCATATGCATACTTCCAATTACACGCCAAAATACATTCTGCTACACCTCTTGAGTATGGTGTTACCACATGTGTGAGACTTTTTCACAGCCTGGCCACACAGAGAGGCCCAACATGCTAGGAGCACCATCAGGCGTTCTAGGAGCATAAATTACACATCTAATTTCATTCCTACCTATCACACTTTTGAAGGTCCTGGAGCACCAGGAGGGTGGAATTACCCACAAAATTACCCCAACGTACATTCTACGAGGCATTGGCTGTAGATAGGTACTCAGGTACTCTGATGGGCTGCAGATAGGTACTCAGGTACTCTGATTGGCTGCAGAGGGGTACTCAGATACTCTGATGGGCTGTAGAGAGGTATTCGGATACTCTGATGGGCTAGAGACAGGTACTCGGGTACTCTGATGGACTGGTTACAGGTACTCGGGTACTCTGATGGGCTACAGGAAGGAGGGAGTGTTCCTACTGGTGTCATTTTACAATGCACCAGTAGGGAAGTGGTTAAAATCCATACCAGAACCAAAGGGTACCCCTACGCCGTTTTTTTACCAATTTTTTATTTTTATTTACATTCTTCTTTTTTACAATTATTTCTTTTAAATTCAGCTCTCAGCGGGGAAGCTTCAACAACCTATTGACTGTGCCCAGAAAGTTCAGGTGTTAGGCGAGTACCTGAATGGGTGATGTTCAGGCCAAACTTATGCTTGGTCCAAACTGTTCACCCATCCCTAGTGGTACATGAACACTATAACCCCTCAGTTACTCTTGCTGTGCGCAGGAATGAGCCTTCTGTTAAAAATGTGAAAAAAAATTGAGAATACTTGCACATATCAAACAGGTCTGGGTCATGGGCCTTGAGTGTTGGTGGTGCCCTAAACCCCAGATTCCTACCAAATGCAATCAGTTACATCAGCATCAGGGGCTTGATAGCTGCTGTTGATCCAGGACTGATTCATTTTGATAAATGTCAGCCGGGCAACAGAGTCTGTGGACAGACACTCTTTTATCCGCACAAAACCTCCCGTAGCCAATCGGAAAACACGCTGGATGCAGTACAGGCCAATAGCTCAATTTGCATATTGAGCAAGTTCTGGTCAGTGGTCCATCCTCAAGACCCAGTAACTCAGAGGATGCTCAGTTGGAAAGGTCTCCAAGTCTGCTCTTGCCCCTAGATAATCTTGCACCATAAGATGCAGACGCTGCCGATGGTTGCTTAAACCTAACAGCCCTGGGCACTGAGGACTAAAGAACTGTTTAAAGACATCGGTCAGCTGCCGCCTTCTCCACCGCACTTCCTCTAACTGAACAAAGCCTCAGAAACACGTTGTCCAGGAAATGGTAACCTACCAGTGTCTGGATAGGTGTTATACAAATTTTACTTCAAGGCGTCCTGAAGATGTTTTATCCTCTGCTCCCTCTGCGAAGGCAGGATGAGCTCTGCAACTTTATGATATAAACAAGACTAGTTTGGTCTTGTTTATATCATATGTTGCCTTCCAATGCTGCTTGCTGCAATGGCCAGTTATAGGTGAGGGCAATGGACACCTTTTTTTTGTATGTGCTCTGCAACTTTACGCTTGTAACGTTAATCAAGAAGGGTTGCCAGCCAGTAATGATCCCTCTCCTTGATACCACAAATCCTCGAGTCCTTTCGCAGGCGTTGCAGAATCAGGGAGCCCATGCAGCGTATGTTTGAGGAGGCATGAGATTCTGAGTCCTCTGGGTCACTAAGGATGACATTGTCAGGTACTACCATCTCCCAGCCACGTAGAACTCCTGGGGTTTCTGGGGACTGAAAAACATTCTTTGAAGACTGCTGTATGTTATCCTCTACATCCATGCTGACACAATCCTCCTCCTCCTCTTCCTCCTGTGTGTTTGGCAGCCCCACAGGAATGGTATCTGCATTAAGGGGACCTTGAGAGGAAAGAAGTCCTTCTCTGCCTCCTGCTGTTCTGCCTCAAGTGCCCTGTCCATGATTCCACAAAGCATGTGCTCCAACAGGAAGATTAGAGGGGTAGTGTCACTGAAGCATGCATTGTTGCAGCTCACCATCCTTTCGGCCTCCTCAATAGGGATGGGAGAACTTTTCAGATGTTCGGCGAACAACGAACGTAAAATATAATAAAGGACTTATAATAAAGGTCCCAAAGTGTCTCCTGTCTTTTTTACTATTTTTGACACTTTTTTGTGAAATGGTAGGGGTACAATGTACCCGTTACCAATTCACATAGGGGGGAGGCCTGGATCTGACCTTGTTAAATGGGGCTTCCAGATTCCGATAAGCCCCCCTGCCCGCAGACCCCCACAACCACCGGGCATGAGGCCCTTGTCCCCATCAACATGGAGACAAGGTGCTTTGGGGGTGACTCCATGTTGAGGGCATGTGGCCCGGTACGGTTAAGGAGGGGGGGCGCTCTCTCACCCCCCCTCTTTTCCTGCGGTCTGCCAGGTTGCATGCTCAGATAAGGGTCTGGTATGGATTTTGGGGAGGGGACCCCTACACCATTTTTTTAAAAAAATGTTGGCGCAGGGTTCCCCTTAAAATCCATACCAGGCCTGAAGAGTCTGATATGGATCTTGGGGGACCCCTACGCCATTTTTTTTTAAAATTTGGCGCAGAATTCCTCTTAATATCCATACCAGACCTGAAGGGCCGGTATGGATTTTGGGGGGACCCCCACGGAATTTGTTTAAAAATTTTTAGTCCGGGCTTCTTCTTAATATTCATACCAGACCCAAAAGGCCAGGTAATGGACTGGGGGGGAACCCATGCCGTTTTTTTTAATGAGTTTTATCTATATTGCCAAGACCCAACAATTCATTACAGCCGCAATCCGTTTTAAATTACTTTTTTCCTTTAGAAATGTCATTTTGCTGTGGTACTGTTCTAAACACGGGAAAACTGTGCCACTTTACAAGCATACTATAGACACCCCCAGGCACGATATTTAAAGGAATATTACATTTTTATTGTTTCACTTTAAGCATTATTAAAATCACTGCTCCCGAAAGAACAGCTGTTTTTAAAACTTTTTTTTGCATTGATACATTCCCTGGGGCAGGACCCGGGTCCCCAAACACTTTTTATGACAATGACTTGCATATAAGCCTTTAAAATGAGCACTTTTGATTTTTCATGTTCGTGTCCCATAGGCTTTAGCGGTGTTCGTCCAAATTTTTTGCCTGTTTACAAGTTCTGGTGCGAACCGAACCAGGGGGTGTTCTGCCCATCCTTACTCATCAAATGGTGACAGGACAGTGCATGCATCCAATATCAACAGCTACTGGCATGACGAAAAGAAGCCAAGCTTCCCTGGGCCTGTTCTTGTGCCATACTCACACAGGTACTCATTGATGGCCCTCTGCTGCGTGTGCAGCAGCTGCAGCATTGCCAACGTTGAGATCCACCTGGTGGGCATGTCACAAATGAGGCGGTTGGTGGGCAGGTTGAATTCCTGTTGAATACCAGCCAGCCGAGCACTGGCATTGTATGACCACCGGAAATGGCCACAGACTTTCCTGGCCTGCCTCAGAAGATCTTGTAAGCTTGGGTACCTGTTCAAGAAACGCTGCACCACCAAATTCAGGACATGCCAAGCATGGAACATGTGTCAAGTGTCCCCGTCGGAGAGCGAAGAGAAGGTTGGTGTCATTGTCGCATACAACCATTCCTGGCTCAAGCTGCCATGGCATCAACCACCTTTGAGCCTGCCCCTGCAGAGCTGACAGAATCTCTGCCCCAGTGTGTTTCATGTCCCCTAGACAGACCAACTGAAGCACTGCATGTCATCTTTTAGCCTGACTGCTTGCGTAGCCCCTTGAACGTTTAGGAAGCACTGCTGGTTCAGAGGACAATTCAGCAGAATAGGCCATAGAGGAAGAAGAAGAGGGGGGTAGAGCAGACAGATGTGGCAGACTCACCACCAGCTTTTTGGAGGCGTGGTGGCGGAACAAGCACCAGCACAGAACCCTGTCCTGCATCCTTCCCAGCTACCAGCAGAGTTATACAGTGCGCCATGAAGGAAATGTAATGTCCCTGACAAATGTCTGCTGTAGCACGAGTCAGCAGTAATGTGAACCTTGCTGCTGGCCCACCTGTCCAACAAAGCCAAACCATTGCCTTCCACATGATGGTACAGAGCTGGAGTGACCTTACGTGAAAATAAATTTCTTTTTGGAACCTGCCACTGTGGTACAGCACATTCTGCAAATTTACCAAAGGGGGCAGAGTCTTCCAGATGAAAAGGCAGCAGTTGTAGTGCTAGCAATTTGGCCAAGCTAGCATTTAGACGCTGGGACAATATTTTATTTTTATGGTTCAACAACTGGGGTAGCAAAATTTGCATGGTGAAATCAACAGGTGGTATACTGCTAGCAGATTGGGTGCAAGTATCCATGGCACCCATTGCTATACCATCATTCCTCTCAGTAGAGGTTTCTTAGAAGACTTGAGGTATGGAAGGGGTAGAGATCCCAGATGGGGAGCAAAGAGAAGTCTGCATTTTTTTATAATGTGGGTCTTTCAGGTGCTGTTGGCAACGGACTGCATGGCAGGTCATCATATGTCTTGTCAAGCATGTGGTGCCCAAGCGGCTTGTGTTCTGGCCACGCTTGATCTGCTTCAGACACAGATTGCAAACAGCAATGCTGTGGTCTGCTGCACGTGTTGAAAAAAGCCCACACCAATGAACTTTTGGAAGTCAGCGGGGAGTCAGCAGCACCCTGCAGCTGTGGAGCTCTGTGGTGTGATGCAATAGGGTTGCTGCCCTTAAGCCGGCCCCTGGAGGACATCCTGCTTCGCTGGAGTTGTGCCCCCTCCTCCTCACTTTCCTCCCCTGTTCTCTCAGGCACTCAAGTACTGTCAGTGACCTCATCATCCCCTCACTCCTCGTCACTGGAACAAACTTGGCAGTATGCTGCAGCTGGGGGAACATGACTGCTAGTTTCTTGTCCGTCATTGGCACCCACTCTCTCTAGGCTCACGTTACTCCCCTCCTCAACTTGGGAACCAACATCAGAGCATTCAAATTACTGTGCATCCTCCAGCAGCATGACACTATGATTGAATAATTCATGTGAATCCTCCATGCATGATGGTGGGGCTATGGAAGGAGTAGCTGTGGACAAGGAGCCAGTGGAATAGACCGCTTTGGCAGCTGCGGTGAAAGGCAAATTAGTATGAGCCTGGGTGACAGAGGAAGAGGACAGCTTAGTTATCCACTCCACCAACTTTTCTGCATGTTGTGGCTCAATAACACGGCCAGCACAGGAAAAAAAGGACAAGCGTGCCCCGCCTGCAGAGGATGCACTATTTCCGCGACCACCACTTTTCACTGTAGACACAGAGGCTGCTTTGCCCTCTTTTAGTGGCCCGTCTGCCTCTCCTTGTTGGCCTTTCGGATATGATGGGGTTTTTTTTAGGGGAATTTTATAACTTGATATTATAGACTGTGGGATGGAATTATGGTGCTTGTGTGCAATACTTTTGTGCAGTCTTTGAGCCATGATTGGCCAAAGGCACCCTGCCTTTGGCCAGTCGTGGCTCTCACAGTACATTGTGCTATGATTGGCTAAAGCATACAGGTCAGGTGCATGCTTTGGGCGAATCATCAGCAATCAATGCACCAAGAGATCACAGTGTATTATGGGGTGCTTGGCGGCGGGTGAACTTCCCGCCGATTGCCCCATTTGTTTCGTGTGTTCAGCAAACACACGATGTTAGAGACAAACTTACGTTCAACTCAAACATTAAGCCCATCTCTAGAGTTCAGCTTTAAATCTCCACTACTGGGCAAGCCTTCAGCCAGACCTCTCAGTTCCAGGGCTACTTTTGGAAATAAGATTGGAGTGCTCCGAAGGTTCAGAAAGAAAAGAAAACATTTGACCTGTGAAAGCCCTAAAATGCCTTTGATTGTGGCCATTGTGCTTCATTTGGCCATAGATCATGCCTGCGTAAAACACAAAGAAGTCAAACATTATTAAATAAAGTTCAAGAATACAACTTTATTCAATAATGTTTGACTTCTTAGTGTTTTATTCTGCTGTCAGAAAACAATAGCTTATTGGGGAGGATTCCCTCATCCATATTGAGTGTTTGGATGGGGAAATCGGGTCAGCTTTTTTTCGTTCAACCCTCTGGTTGAACTAAAAAAATGACTCTTAAGACCAATAGTGTATAAGATGTCTAGTCTCCTGAGCTGTATAGTTCCTGCTCCATGGGTGGGGTGTGCATGTATGGTGGTAGTGGTGGGGGGTGGTTGGGTAAAGCAGTCTATTAATGTTCTTAAATTCTCCCTCATACTTAGTCTTACTAATCCCAAAGAGTGCCGCTCTCTCCTGAAAAGAGTCTCCGCTTGCCAATAAGCTCTGGAAGTGAAGTCATCAGGTTATAACAACATAAGAGATCTAGATAAATCCCTATGTAATGCTCTCTAAAGGCTCCATTACACATACAATTTACAGCTGCACTGCTGCGCACAAACACGTAAACAACATAAACTGTTGCTGAGCTGATGCAGCTTAGGCAGTCACATGATAAAATGTATCGGAGAACTGCAGATCGTACAATATCCGTCGTATGGTGGGTTTACAACATTTAACCTTAACGTTTAAATGCTTATTTTAGATAATCATAGAAAATATTCAAACAAAAAAACTTTAAAATCAATGAATGTAAAAAATAGAATGTGAATTTAATAGCATAACTGATACAATGTAAAAAAAAAAAATTTCCAATCAAATCATCAAAATCCACAACCAACAGCTTAAGGATGGAGAGCGGTGTGAGCAAGGCATATCTATGCCTTGATCTCAGATTGATCTCACATGTGAACAAAGAAAGCGGAAGCAACGATGATATGTATTTATGCTCGCATACATACCTTATTGTACTTTGCTCTAACCTTCAGGAACAGTCAGCTAGAACATACGCCCCAGAAATTGAACCTTGATGTGTGTCACAGTAAAATGCCTGGGTTTTGAATATTACATGAAAGTGGCTGTAAACCTCAGACATGAAATATGAACAAAGCATATCCCTCTATAGTGTGTACTTGTCTCAATTAACCACTTAAGGACCGAGCCTCTTTCTAAGATTTGTTGTTTACAAGTTAAAAACAGGTTTTTTTTGCTAGAAAATTACTTAGAACCCCCAAACATTATACATTTTTTTTCTAACACCCTAGAGAATAAAATGGCGGTCGTTGCAATACTTTCTGTCTCACCATATTTGCGCAGCGGTCTTACAAGCGCACTTTTTTTTGGAAAAAATACACTTTTTTAAATTGAAAAATAAGACAACAGTAAAGTTAGCATAATTTTTTTTAAATTGTGAAAGATAATGTTATGTCGAGTAAATTGATACCTGATATGTCATGCTTGAAAATTGCACCCGCTCGTGTAATGGCGACAAACTTTTACCCTTAAAAATCTCCATAGGTGACGTTTAAAACATTTTACAGGTTGCATGTTTTGAGTTACAGAGAAGGTCTAGGGCTAGAATGATTGCTCTCACTCTACCGATTGCGGCGATACCTCACATGTGTGGTTTGAACACCGCTTTCATATGCGGGCGCTACTCACGTATGCTCGTCGGGACGGGGCACATTTAAAAAAATTTTTTTTTCCTTATTTATTTTACCTTTTATTTTTTATTTTTACACTGTTCTTTTTTTAAAAAAAAGGGGCACTTTTATTCCTATTACAAGGAATGTAAACATCCCTTGTAATAGAAAAAAAGCATGACAGGAACTCTTAAAAATGAGATCTGGGGTCAAAAAGACCTCATAGTTACACTAAATGCAATAAAAAAAAATGGCCCTTTAAGAGCTATGGGCAGAAGTGATGTTTTGACGTCGCTTCCGCCCTGCAATGATATGGAGACGGGTCAGGGCCATCTTCCCCTCACTCGTCTCCATATCACACAAGGGGCAACATTCGATTGCCTCGGGCTCCGGTAAGCGGCGAAGGGTACCGGAGCGCGGAGGGAGGGCCCCTCTCCCGTCGCCGATAGAAGTGATCTCGCAGCGAATCAGCCGTAGAGACCACTTTTATCTTGAAGCGAACTGCCCGCTGAAGAAGAGGATACCAGGGTAATGGCAGCTAGATTAAAAAAAGGAAAGGTGCGGGGCCCCCAGGCCCTATATACTCTGAACAGCAGTATACAGGCGGTGCAAACAAGACAGGAACTGTAGGTTTGTTGTTAAGTAGAATCTGTTTGTAATTTTGAACTGGTACATTTTTAAAGTGTAGCTCCAGCCAAAAAATCTATTTTTAAGCTTTTTGGAAAACATAAGGAAGGGTTATCACCCCTGTAACATTTGTTTTGCTGTCTGTGCACCTCTTCAGAAGATTTCACCTCACTTTCTGTCCCAATGACAAATGTTTTTTGAAAATTTGGGGTTTTTAGTGAAACAAGGATTGGTGATAAAGCGTCAGTGAAGAGGAGACACGTTTTTCCCATATTAACTCTTACGGGAGAGAATTTCCCTTCCTAGGGGTAGATTTCATCACACTTCCTGTTGTCTGCTTCCGTTTGCAAGTAGGAGTCGTTTGTAAGTTGGATGTTTGAAAGTAGGGGCCTGCCCTATAAACTCTGCAGAAATTGGTGCCTTAGGTGTTGGTGTTGCCACAACACTGTAAGCCCTCACAGTTACTCTTGGTGGGCGCAGGAATGGGACCTGCTGTGAAGTATTAGATCAACAATTATAATTACATGTCCCTGTTGAACAGGGGCAGAAAAATTTGGCCTTAGGCACTGGTGCCACAAAACTGCAACCCCTCACAGATGCTATAGTTGGAGCGCAGGAATGAGCCCTGCTGCAAAGTATTGCATCAAAAATTGTAATTATACGCCCCTGTTAAACAGGGGCTGAAAATTTGGGCCCTGGGCACTGGTGCTGGTGCCACAACACTGCAACCCCTCACAGACATTCTAGTTGGAGCGCAGGAATGAGCCCTGCTGCAAAGTATTGCATCAAAAATTGTAGCTTGCGTAGCTTGCGTAGCCCCTTGAAACGCCTACGGAGCACCGCTGGTTCTGAGGACAAATCAGCACAGAAAGAGTCCATGGAGGAAGAAGAAGAGGAGGGGGTTGAGGAGAGAGACGTGGCAGAATCACCACTAGTAGAATTTTGGAGGCGTGGTGGCGGAACAACCTCCAACACTACTGCACCCTGTCCTGCATCCTTCCCAGCTGCCAGAAGAGTCAGCCAGTGCACAGTGAAAGATAGGCAATGTCCCTGTCCATGCCTGCTGGACCATGAGTCAGCGGTAATATGCACCTTACCGCTGACCGCCCTGTCCAGCAAGGCCAAGACATTGGTTGGTATTGAGCCAGAATCGCCTTCCGTGAGAAAAAGTGGCGTTTGGGAACCTGCCACTGAGGAACTGCACATTCCACAAACTAACGGAAGGGGGCAGAGTCTACCAACTGAAAAGGCAGCAGTTGAAGTGCTAGCAATTTAGCCAAGCTAGCATTCAACCGCTGGGCATGTGAATGGCTGGGAGTGAACTTCTTTCGGCGGTGCAGCAGCTGGGGCAGGGAAATTTGCCTGGTACAATCCGACGTCGGTGTACCGATAGCAGATTGCCTGCAAGTGCTTGGCTGTGACACACCTAATTCTGCACCTTCATTCCTCTCAGTGCAGGTTTCAGAGAGGACTGAAGGTATAGTGGGGTTGGAGATCCCAGCTGATGAGGAGCAAGGAGAGGTCCGCTTTGTTCTTTGGTGTGGGTCTTTTAGGTACGCTTGCCAACGAACTGCATGGCAGGTCGACATATGTCTGGTCAAGCATGTGGTGCCCAAGCGGGTGATGTTTTGGCCACGCGAGATACGCTTGAGACATATGTTGCAAATAGCAGCGGTGGGATGTGATGCACTCGTCTCCAAAAAGGCCCACACCAAAGAACTTTTGCAATAACGCGCAGAGACAGCAGCGCACTGCACATGCGGAGCTCTGCGGTGTGATGCAGTCGGTGTGCTGCCCTAAAGCTGGCCCCTGGAGGGCATCCTGCCTCATTGGAGATGTGCCTCCTCCTCCTCCTCTCAGGCACCCACATGGAGTCAGTGACCTCATCATCCCCTCCCTCCTCATCACTGGAGCAAAGCTGGCAGTATACTGCAGCTGGGGGAACATGACTGCCAGATTGCTGTCCTTCTTGGGCACCCCCTCTCTCTGGGCTCACGTTACTGCCTTCCTCTAGCTGGGTACCATCATTGGAGCCTTCAAAACGCTGGGCATCCTCCTGGAGCATGTACCCAACACTGTGGTCAAACAGTTTGGGGGACTCCTCAGGAGGACATGGTGGGGCTAGGGAAGGAGTGACTGATGCCATTGAGCCGAGGGAAGAGGCCGCGTTGGCAAATGCTTTGCCAGACAAAGTACCCTGAGCCTGGTGAGAGAGGATGAGGAAGATGAGGACGGCTTGGTTATCCACTCTACCAAGTCTTCCGCATGTTGCGGCTCAACACGGCCAGCTGCCGCAAAAAAGGAAAAGCGTGTCCCACGGCCACGTGCTGATGAGGATGCACCGTCTCCACGACCAGCACTGTTGCCTCTAGACACAGAGCCTGCTTGCCCTCTTTTATTGGCTTGTGACTGTCTGCCTCTCCTTGTTGGCCTTCCAGACATACTAATGGCCTGCAGAGAGATGTAGCTGAACAAAGCTGGGATGTATAGATATACTGATACTGCAGCTAGCAGAATCAACTGCCTGCCTGTAGTATTATTAGTATGAGAACACCAGCAATTGTCTTCAGGTAGCTTTAGGTGCACACTGTGCAGAGGACACAGTACACTAACTATAAATACTACAGCTGCCTGCCTGTGGTATTAATAGGATCAGAACAACAGCAATTGTCTTCAGGTAGCTTTAGGTGCACACTGTGCAGAGGACGCACTACACTAACTGTAAATAGTGCAGCTGCCTGCCTGTGGTATTAATAGGATCAGAACAACAGCAATTGTCTTCAGGTAGCTTTAGGTGCACACTGTGCAGAGGACACACTACACTAACTGTAAATACTGCAGCTGCTTGCCTGTGGTACTAATAGGATCAGAACAACAGCAATTGTCTTCAGGTATCTTTAGGTGCACACTGTGCAGAGGACGCACTACACTAACTGTAAATACTGCAGCTGCCTGCCTGTGGTATTAATAGGATCAGAACAGCAACAATTGTCTTCAGGTAGCTTTAGGTGCACACTGTGCGGAGGACGCACTACACTAACTGTAAATACTTCAGCTGCCTGCGGTACTAATAGGATCAGAAGAACACCACCAATTTTCTTCAGGTAGCTTTAGGAGCACACTGTGCAGAGGACGCACTACACTAACTGTAAATACTTCAGCTGCCTGCGGTACTAATAGGATCAGAAGAACACCACCAATTTTCTTCAGGTAGCTTTAGGTGCACACTGTGCAGAGGACGCACTACACTAACTGTAAATACTGCAGCTGCCTGTGGTACTAATAGGATCAGAAGAACACCACCAATTTTCTTCAGGTAGCTTTAGGTGCACACTGTGCAGAGGACGCACTACACTAACTGTAAATACTGCAGCTACCTGCGGTACAGAGGTAATCAGTGTGATGAATGATTCTTACATTGGTGGTCAGTGGGAAGAATGTCCCCTACATTGTTGGTCAGTGGCAAGAAAGTCCTTTACATGTTGTTCATTAGGAAAAATGTCCCTTACAGTGGTGGGCAGTGGGAAGAATGTCCCTTACAGTGGTGGGCAGTGGGAAGAATGCCCCTTATATTAGTGGTCAGTGGGAAAAGGATCTCTTACATTGGAGGTCAGTAGCAAGAATACTCTTTATATTGGAGTATAACAGAAAAATTTCCTTTACATTGGTGGTTAGTGAAAATAATTTACCTTACATTTATGGTCAGTGGGAAGAATGACCCCAACAATAGTGGTTCATGGAAAGAATGTCCCTTGCATGTGACCTTATTGGGATGAAGGCAGTGGTGGTCAGTGGAAAAAATGTTCCTTACGTTTTTGCCCATTTGGAAGAGGGGCCCTTACATTTGTGATTAGTAGAAAGCATGCCCTTGACATTAGTGGTCAGTGGGAAGATTGTTCCTTATGTTTGTGGTCCTTGGAAAGAAGGTCCATTACATTGGTGTTTAGTTGGAAGAATACCCCTTACAGATAGCTAAAGATCACAGACTATAGGAAGATCAGTGGTGACTTTGATAAGAACCAGAAACTACCCTAGGAACCCCCAGCAACCTCATGAGAAACCCTAGCTGAGAAAAGATGTATTGTAAGGATGCATGGCTTGTGAAGTGCTCTGTCAATACAATGCAATGTGTAATCAGTGTAGTATGATCGATGTAGGATGCTGATCATTGTTTGAGTCCTGGTGTAGTATGTATTAGTGTAGGATGCTGATTGTTGTACAATGCCTCATCTAGTATGATCGGTGTAGGAAGATGATCGTTGTACGATGCCTAGTGTAGTATGATCGGTGCAGGTTGCTGATTGTTGTATGGTGCCCGGTTTAGTATGATCGATGTAGGATTCTGATCATTGCACAGTGCCTGGTGTAGTATGGATCAGTGTAGGATGCTGATTTAGTACAATGCCTGGTGTAGTATGATCTTTGTAGGATGCTGATTGTTGTATGATGCCCGGTGTAGTATAATCACTGAAGGGTGATGATCGTTGTACGATGTGTCAGAGGGGGCGGGGTCACCTGTTGCGTAACGGGTGATCCCGCCCCCTCTGACATCACGAGGAAAGCCTCAGGGAAGTCCATGTCAGGTCCCCGTGCGTCAGAGGGGGCGGGGCCACCCTCCGTTATTTCAGAACCGTCAGAAGACGAGAAGCGTCACACAGCGGGAGCCTCCCATCATGGATGCGGAGCCGCCCGAGAACGAAAAAGGGAAGAAGACGCCGCGGAGGAAGATGCCGGATGAGAACACCGGAAGGAAGAACCAGAAGAAGAAGATGGAGGAAGAAACCGAAGGAAGATAGAAGAAAGAGGATAGAAGAAAGAAGATAGAAGAAAGGAGATGGAAAGAAGAAGCATTTAAATAAAGGAATTGTCAAAAACTGTCTTTTGACACTTTTTTTGTGAAATGGTAGAGGTACTTTTGTGCCCCCTTACCATTTCACATGGGGGGGGCCAGGATCTGGGGGTCCCCTTGTTAAAGGGGGCTTCCAGATTCCGATAAGTCCCCCGCCTGCAGACCCCCACAACCACCGGGCAAGGGTTGTGGGGATGAGGCCCTTGTCCTCATCAACATGGGGACAAGGTGCTTTGGGGGAGACCCCAAAGCACCCTCCCAATGTTAAAGGCATGTGGCCTCGTACAGTTCAGAAGGGGGGGGTTGCTCTCTCGCCCCCCCTATTTTCCTGCGGCCTGCCAGGTTGCGTACTCGGATAAGGGTCTGGTATGGATTTTTGGGGGGACCCCACAACATTTTTTTTTTTAATTTGGCGCGGGGTTCCCCTTAAAATCCATACCAGATCTGAAGGGTCTGGTATGGATTTTGAGGGGAACCCCACGCCTTTTTGTTTTTTAAATTTTGGCACGGGGTCCCCCTTACTATCCATACCAGACCTGAAGGACCTGGTATGGAATTTAGGGGGACCCCACGCCATTTTTTTAAAAATTTTGGTTCGGGGTTCCCCTGTGGGGAATTCCCATGCCAATTTTATCAATGAACTTTTATGTGTATTGTCGGACTGACAATTCATTAATAGCCGCGAGTAGTTTTAAATGACTTTTTTTCCTTTGAAATGTAATTTTGCTGTCAGACTGTTCCAAACACGGGAAACATGCGCCCCTTTACAGGCATACTATAGACACCCCCCAGGTACGAAATTTAAAGGAATATTACACTTTTATTGTTTCACTGTAAGCATTATTAAAATCACTGCTCCCCAAAAAACGGCCATTTTTAAAACTTTTTTTTGCATTGATCCATGTCCCCTGGGGCAGGACCCAGGTCCCCAAACACTTTTTTATGACAATATCATGAATATAAGCCTTTAAAATTAGCACTTTTGATTTCTCCCATAGACTTTGAAAGGGTGTTCCTCGGTTTTCGAATTTGGGTGAACACCCCAAATTGTTCGCTGTTCGGCGAACTTGCGAACAGCCCATGTTTGAATCGAACATGAGTTTGACTCGAACTCGTAGCTCATCCCAAGCAGGCAGTGAGGGGATGATGTGCTGTAACCTCTAGCAACAAGTTAGTAAGTGGTAATGATATGCTGTAAACCTCTGGCAACCAAATGCAATCGCTGCCTGATCTGATACAGTAAACTGATTTTGAGTCGACTCTAGCTGCTATGTATTGTATGTCCCAGAGCAGGTGGAGAGCGAAATTGCATGGGGGTGGAATGTTTTGGAATGTTTTGCCCAGGGTCCAATCGATATTAAAGACGGCCCTGGGTGTAGGATGGTGATGGTTGTAGTATGATCGGTGTAGGGTGGTTGTAGTATGATCGGTGTATGATGGTTGTAGTATGATCGGTGTATGATGGTTGTAGTATGATCGGTGTAGGATGGTTGTAGTATGATCGGTGTAGGATGGTTGTAGTATGATCGGTGTAGGATGGTTGTAGTATGCTGCCCGGTGTAAGATCTCCAGCAGGAGGCGGTCTGCACACACCCCCCATTGTAGGAGACAGGGTGGGGGGGCGGCTCCTCTCCTCCCATCTCCCAGCACTGTGTATGGGGATGTCAGTCCCTCCAGCCCGGTGGGAAGGTCCGTGTCCTCCCCCCTCCCAGCTCCAGGATTGTGCTTCCTCTTCCTCGGACCCTCCCCGGTCACAGCTCGGACGGGGCTCCCTCTGGATGGGATCCGGGCGGACGATCTCGGGATCCGCACAATGCCGACCAAGAGCCGGTACAACCTGGTGGATGACGGCCAAGACCTGCGGATCCCTCTACATAATGAGGAGGCTTTCCAGCACGGCATCTGCTTCGAGGCCAAGGTGAGATCTCCGGGAATGAATGTCACCCGGTGCCAGCTGTGTGCCCTCACCATGCCGCCGACACAGGCTGTCGTGTAGTATGGTGGAGAGCCATGTGTGTACTACTTCCCAACTCCCCACATCTCCAGGACTGTGACAGGTGGGGGCTGGAGGAAAGATTTCTACTCCGCTATAATCATCAGGTTATTGATCAATCATCATCGGGTTACCATTCATCTGATCAATAATACCGGGTGGTCCTGTGTGCTGTGATTGGATCATTATAGGAGAGATACAATCTATACACATGTGTGATCCTATTATTATATACAGTATACAGATTTATGATTGTATTATTATATACAATGTATACCATGACATGATTGTTTTATTATATACAGAGGGTACATGTGTGATGATATTATATACAGAGCGTACATGTATGATGATATTATATACAGAGCGTACATGTATGATGATATTATATACAGAGCGTACATGTATGATGATATTATATACAGAGCGTACATGTATGATGATATTATATACAGAGCGTACATGTTTGATATTATATACAGAGTGTATGTTTGATATTATATACAGAGCGTACATGTATGATGAAATTATTATGTACAGAGCGTACATGTATGATGATATTATTATATACAGAGCGTACATGTATGATGATATTATTATATACAGAGCGTACATGGTATGATTGTATTATTATATGCAGAGTGTACATTGTATGATGGTATTATTATATACAGAGCATACATGGTAAAATGGTATTATTATTATATACAGAGTGTGCATGGTATGATGATATTATTATATACAGAGTGTGCATGGTATGATGATATTATTATATACGGAGCATGCATGGTATGATGGTATTATTATTATTATTATTATTATTATTATATACAGAGTGTACATGGTATGACTGTATTATTATATATAGAGTGTGCGCTTGGTATGATTGTATTATTATTATTATTATTATTATTGTTATATACAGAGTATGATTGTATTATTATATAGAGTGTGCATGGTATGATGGTATTATTATATACAGAGCGTGTATGGTATGATGGTATTATTATATATAGGGTGTGCATGGTATGATGGTATTATTATATACAGAGTGTGCATGGTATGATGGTATTATTATATACAGAGTGTGCATGGTATGATGGTATTATAATATACAGAGTGTGTATGGTATGATTGTATTATTATATACAGAGCGTGCATGGTATGATGGCATTATTATATACAGAGCGTGCATGGTATGATGGTATTATTATATACAGAGCGTGTATGGTATGATGGTATTATTATATACAGAGCGTGTATGGTATGATGGTATTATTATATACAGAGCGTGCATGGTATGATGGTATTATTATATACAGAGCGTGCATGGTATGATGGTATTATTATATACAGAGCGTGTATGGTATGATGGTATTATTATATACAGAGCGTGCATGGTATGATGGTATTATTATATACAGAGCGTGTATGGTATGATGGTATTATTATATACAGAGCGTGCATGGTATGATGGTATTATTATATACAGAGCGTGTATGGTATGATGGTATTATTATATACAGAGCGTGTATGGTATGATGGTATTATTATATACAGAGCGTGTATGGTATGATGGTATTATTATATACAGAGCGTGCATGGTATGATGGTATTATTATATACAGAGCGTGTATGGTATGATGGTATTATTATATACAGAGCGTGTATGGTATGATGGTATTATTATATACAGAGCGTGCATGGTATGATGGTATTATTATATACAGAGCGTGTATGGTATGATGGTATTATTATATACAGAGCGTGCATGGTATGATTGTATTATTATATACAGAGCGTGCATGGTATGATGGTATTATTATATACAGAGCGTGCATGGTATGATGGTATTATTATATACAGAGCGTGTATGGTATGATGGTATTATTATATACAGAGCGTGCATGGTATGATGGTATTATTATATACAGAGCGTGCATGGTATGATGGTATTATTATATACAGAGCGTGTATGGTATGATGGTATTATTATATACAGAGTGTGTATGGTATGATGGTATTATTATATACAGAGTGTGTATGGTATGATGGCATTATTATATACAGAGTGTGTATGGTATGATGGTATTATTATATACAGAGTGTGTATGGTATGATGGTATTATTATATACAGAGTGTGTATGGTATGATGGTATTATTATATACAGAGCGTGCATGGTATGATGGCATTATTATATACAGAGTGTGTATGGTATGATGGTATTATTATATACAGAGCGTGTTTGGTATGATTGTATTATTATATACAGAGCGTGCATGGTATGATGGTATTATTATATACAGAGTGTGGATGGTATTATTATATAAAGAGCGTGTATGGTATGATTGTATTATTATATACAGAGTGTGTATGGTATGATTGTATTATTATATACAGAGTGTGTATGGTATGATGGTATTACAGTGGCTATATAAGATGTATGATCATTGGAGAAGTGTCATATCCGGACACTGAGATGCGGGGCCTCATTCACACCGGTGCTGACATGTATGTATTGTAAAAGATGTTTCTAAACACACACAGTCATTCACATAGATACATCGTTTGTGTACAGCCGGGATCTCGCAGAAAACTGCAGGTGTGTGCAGGCAGCCATGGCCGGGAAGTCTGTACAAAGCAATGCTAGTCTGACGTGTTGGGAAGTAATGGTCTAAGGAATGATTGCCTGTGGTTAGGGAGAGGTGATCGCCCCTGGATGAAAGCTGCTTGAACCCCCGGGGTGATCATCTGTCCCTAAGCACAGGTACGGTTCCCTCTATCATTACTTCCACACACATGTAGACAGCTATGGCTGCTATCAGCCTGTCATTACTTTATACAGACTTCCGGACTGAGGCTCCTGGCCGCAGTTTTCTGCGAGATTTTTTTCTGTGTGTGTAAATGGGGGCTGAGATTTTTTACTTGCGTTTAGAGCAGATAGAATTCTGTGCCTCCAGGGGTAGATTAGATATGTCATATAAAATACAAGTACATCTAAACGTAGGAGAACTTGATCTAGAAATGATAATGTTTGTTTATACTTCCCAGATCGTTTCTCCTGCATTTAAATGAACCAAACCTAGGAGGCTGGTGTGAAGTCCTAAGCTGGCCATACATGGAAGTCATTTCTGATGGTTTATAATGAATCGGGCAAAATGCAAGCCTTGTGTGATCCGCACTGCTCCCAATCTGACATCCCAATCAAAAGGCAGAAAATTGTCATCCTGACAGTGACTGCAGCCAATCAGATAAGTTCAGGTTTTCTGACAGCCGCTGCAAGTGGCGGCTGTCAGAATATAATACCGGGTAATAGAAGATTCATCCATCCACAGTGTTTAGCATGGATGGGGGTTATCAATAGATTTCTCTTTTTTTCACCTCGTTGGGTGGAATGGGAGAATTCTAGGAGTGCGTGGCCAGCTTTACTTTGCTGCAGGTAGTTCACTTGCAGGCCATTCGCTCGTCTCTGTAAGCATGTAACCAATCAGATGTGTAGTTACAGACGTACCGTCACGTCATCTGACATCCTATCATTGAATTCTGGATGTTGGCTGCGGCTGTATGCAACACCTGTGGACTCCTCAGTTCTCTGGGTGTTAAAACTGCGCCAATGTGCATGAGCCCTAATTGTAAGGAGTTTGTACAATTAGATTGTTACATGTACCAAATGAGAACAAAAATGGGGTGGGACTTTACATGTACCTTGCAGGGTCTAATAAATACACATACCAAATAGGCTTAAAAAATAAACAAATTTTTAATTTCCATATACAAATGGTTGGCTTTAAAAAAGTTGAATACAACTGGTTAAAACTACAGTTACTGCAAGTCTATCCAGGATGTGCTGGTCCTACCTGAAGAGTCGAGAAAACTGGCCTACGCGTTTCGCAGGGAGTCCCACTTCATCAGGGCCTTAGAATGGAGCACAAATTTGTACATATACTGTGTAGTTTTTGTCAGCCGGTCTGGAGGAGAAGCCTGGGGAGCCCGTAGGGATTAACTCCATGTCCCCCCCCCCCCCCCCCAAAGAGAAAACAGACTCCTTAAATGATCGAAGGGGGCCAGAACTGGGTCAAAAAGCAGTTGTATTCAACTTTTTGAAAGCTAACCATTTGTATATGGAAATGAAAGATCATTATCATTTGGTAATTGTTTTATATGGTACCTTTTTTGTGGGGTCATAATTGCCTCACATTCACCCCTCATACTCTTCTAACAACAGATTGTTACTTGTATTGTGTTGTGCTTCCGGCAGGACTTTTTCTTAAGCCAGCCAAAGACTGTTCAAATCCCAGCCAGTTCAGCAGGAAGATTCAAACCATATATGGGCAGGCTGAATGTACCCAAGTTGATGGATCGATCAACTTGGGTACAACCAGCCTGCTGGATTTTACATGCAATTATTGCAAGTGGCTGTTATAGGCCGCTAGCAATAATCGCTGTGTTCTCCCTGTGTAGAAGGAATTATGCCCCATCGTTGGTGTCAGTGGAAAGAATAGTGCCCCATAGTTGGTGTCAGTGGCAGGAATTGTGTCCCATTGTTGGTGTCAGTGGCAGGAATTGTGTCCCATTGTTGGTGTCAGTGGCAGGAATTGTGTCCCATTGTTGGTGTCAGTGGCAGGAATTGTGTCCCATTGTTGGTGTCAGTGGCAGGAATTGTGTCCCATTGTTGGTGTCAGTGGAAGGAATTGTGTCCCATTGTTGGTGTCAGTGGCTGGAATTCTGTCGCATTGTTGGTGTCAGTGGCTGGAATTCTGTCCCATTGTTGGTGTCAGTGGCAGGAATTCTGTCCCATTGTTGGTGTCAGTGGCAGGAATTACGCCCCATTGTTGGTGTCAGTTGCAGGAATAACTCCTCAAGGGCCGGATAAAGGCAAGCAATGGGCTGCAGTTTGGAGACCACTGTCCTATAGGTTTGTATGAAACTATTCTGAAGAAATGTAATTAATACAAGCAATTTTCCATTATACTATCTTAATTGATTTGGCATTACAAATGATTGCTTGCTTTAAAAACCTTTAACCTTTTCTAATGAGCAGGTCATCCCACTTCAATCATTACTGTCAGTGCCAGTTTTCTGGAGTGTTCATGATGCTAGTGCATTCTCTGAATGAGACTTCCTAAATGTAATTATATGACATCCCTTTTATACCATCACATACTTATATTGATTGCAACCTTTATATTCACATTATGAAAACTGTATCTTCCGGGGTGTAGTTCTAGTAACATTTATCATTCCTAGATTTTCTTTTAATGTGGCGTATTGATGTGAATGTGTGAAATCCGTCATTTCATCCATGTTTGACATGCAGTTTGGGTGTTTTTAGGTAGGCTACATTTTCTCTCTATTAAAATGTTGGTCAAGCCAAAAGCTTTTTTGTCTAGTTTTGGATAAAGTAGGGAAGGGTTAGAACTCCTGTTGGGTTTTAACTGCTATCTGGGGGGTTGTTAGGGCCCTTACACACAGGTGGCATCTATCTGAACGGACCCCCTGCTGAATCAGAGCAAAGTGGAATAGATGTCACATTTGTGTCATTCATGTCTGTTCTGATTTTTTTTTTTTTCTACAGCCCGAAATTGGAGCTAAAAAAAAAAAATAAGGTCACCCTTTGTAGAAAAAAATAAAAAAATTTTATTTTTTATTTTTTGCAGGTCAAAAAAAATGTGTTTTATTATTTTTTTCTAAGGAGCCTGCAGAGTATTGCACCCATAATCAGTAGATCATGGGTGCAATGCCAGGCTCCTGCTCAGCATAGCTGTCTGGCTGTACCTCTGATGCAGGTAGTTACTTGAGATCAGGAAGATCAATGGACCACGAGAGCTCACCAGGGCCCTCACAGTTCATTGAGAACTACAAGCCATCTGCCACAATGGTAAACCGTACTTATAGTTCATTCACAGAACTGTGAATGACTGACATGGTCATGTAGGTGGAGCCCCGCATGGCCACGCTGTTTTCAAATTGCGACAGTAGTTGTGGGGAGAAGATTCCCTGCCCGCTGTCACAGGGAGGGGAAGGATTGGGGGCAGAAGGGGTGCATGCTGAACTAAATATGCACGTACCCGTGCTAGGTCTTTGGGAAGGTGGATGTAACCGCCAATATTTCATGTTCATGTGCAAGAGTGGAAAAGGCAAAGGCCTTTTCCAACTTTTTTTTTTTTTTTTAATCTAGATGGACTCAGAGGTAATTAGGTGTAAAAAGATCAATATACATCCACATGCCCATAGAATGATATTGAGCTTGTGTTCAGATCTGCCTAACAAACTGGCAGGAAGATCTGATTGAAATGGACATATAAAAGGGCTCTAAGGGCCATAGACACGGGCCGAATATTGGGGGGCTTTGGCCGGTTCAATAGACACCGTTTAACATTTGGCCCATGTGTATGGCAGCCTGTCTGACAGAAGCCGGCCGTTCAGCTGGCTTAAGTTGAAGGGGCATGACCGAAAAAAAGGAAAGGTCTTATGAACATTAGTTAGTACAGCGGCTGCTCCTGAACTCCATCTTTTTTTTGTTCACCTCGCTGGGTTGAATAAAAAAAGACTTCTCGTGTGTACCAGGCTTGGGGGTTTGGGGTGGGTACAGGCAGTGCACTGCAAAGGCATTATTTATTTATTTATTTTTTTATTGGGTTTGGACTTTACCTTTTACCCTCCCTTCTCTGCACCCTTCTAGGTCTCAATTATTTTGGTCTCCCTTTTCTACTTTCGGTCCCAAATCCATGAAGGGAATACCTAGCCCCCTTGCCTTCCCTTCTTTCCTCTGTTGGTCCCCTGTTCTTCTTGCTGGAAGAATGACATGATTGTCTACATTGTATCTCCCTTTGGGTGGACTTTGATACTTTATGTAAGTTTTGGATAATTTCATGTTCTTTCTTGTGCAGGAGCAGTGTATGTTGAGCCCCTGAGTGGGCTCTACTGTTGCAATATCTTGCCTTTTGAAACAAGTAAAAATGATAAAACTAAACTCAAATAACTTGCCGTGGGAATGTAAAAAAAAAAACCTGCCTGCATTTCCTGGTGTGACTGTTCTGCCATTCATTGACGTTCCTCTATAAGGCTTGTGCAGAGGTGACAGCAGAGATCATAGTTCAGGGTAATGGAGATTGTGTAATGTGTTCAGCACGGTACAGAACGGCCATGTATCCACGTCCATTCTCATTTCCCATCACATCCTGCATGGAAACAGGATGAGAAATGGGCAGATCAAAACCACTAGTTATTAATAGTATGTTTTGGATTTTGCAAATTTAATTTCCATTCCGTCAGGATCATGTTCTCCAGAATAGATGGCTCTTCACCTGCATCCATCTGGAAACTCGAGGGCCATGTAGGACCTAATTGGTTTCATCTTGTGACATGGTGTATATGCCAGCAGAAGCAAATTACTTGTTCTTTGTCTCAGATATGAAAGTGTTGGTTTACTCGTAGCAAGCAGTCAGGCTCAGGTTTAAATTCTTCTAAGTGTGGCTGAATATTGCAGCTAACACCTGACTGTTCTTCTCAGAAGGGTTAGATATACTGTATACAGTAGTACCTTGAATTACGAGCATAATCCGTTCCAGAAGTATGCTTGTGATCCAAAGCACTCTTGTATAAAAGCGAGTTTCCCCATAGGAATCAATGGAAACTCAGATAATTTGTTCTAGTGTTGCTGCTAGTGTATGCAGTACTGCATGTGGCCAGAGATGGGGGGGGGGTGCCAGAGACACTTGGAGACCACTCTGAGAAGCTCGGGAATGGCGTGTTTCCGAGTGTCACCGGCACCCCCTGCACTTCTGGCCACATGCGGTACTGCACACCCCAGAGGTTTGAATCCTGCTGGTCTTGCGAGACAATGCGGAATGGAGTGTTTCCGTGTGTCACCGGGGCCCCCGCATTTCTGGCCACATGCGGTACTGCACACCCCAGAGGCTTGAATCCTGCTTGTCTTGCGAGACAACGCTCGCAAATCTAGTCAGGATTTTAAAAAAAAGCTCGTATTGCGAAACGCGTTACTTTCAATCCGAGGTTTTACTGTGTGTGTGGGTATTGAGGGAGCAAATGACTCCCTTTCCAACCTCCCAGCAGCAATGGGAACTGGAGCAAGCAAACGCCATGGTCCCAAAAAGTGTGAGAGTGCCACAAGTCCAGCATAAAGTTATTGTCTTTAATAAGAGTTCAGTAGGTAAAGCCAACGCGTTTTGGGGGCTCACAACTTCCCCTTCATCAGAGTTTAAATGAGAAGGGAGGGTTGGTAATTGAAAATACAGGACAAAGTGAGCAAAGGATCAAGGATTAGTGTACGCCGGGTGTCAGACTGGTGTCCACAATGACATACACATTCTTCATTCTTTGCTTACATTGTCCTGTATTTTCTTTGATCTCCAACAGCATTGATGAAGGGGGAGTTGTGAGCCCCTGAGATGGGTAAGCTTTACCAACTGTGTTAGAAAATATTAAATGTGGGTATATTTGGCGCTACCTGAAAACTTATAGGATCTATAGCCTTACAAAATATTAGAGCCGTACCGCTAATTATGTACCTATGTGATATATGACATCAAGGGGTACATCCCTCATACAATAAGAGTGGTATAGAAAATTACATAGGTGTATTCACAATGGTGTACAGTTTATCTGACCAGCACCAAAGTCACCAGACAACTGTCTCAACACTAAAGTCACCCGTGGGAATTTCCTAAACTCAACATAGTACCTATATATGGGATTGTCATACTCTACTGAGATTTATTCGCTGGAATTCTTGACAGCAGAAACTGTTATGCTTGTATGCGATTTCAATCCAATTATTTATATATATATATATATATATATATATATATATATATATATATATATATATATATATATATATATATATATAGTTTATGATGAAGGTGATTTGACCTAAATGCACTGTATGTGTTACTGACCTGTGTATAACATGTACCCCGTGATGCATCCAACTGCTGATGCATGCATTAACTATATATAGAATTGGTTTATAATATATGTAACAAGGTTTCAATAAACGCACTTAGTGTGGTACAGCCTCTGGCTTCACCATCAGATGCTGTAATACAACCTCTTGCTGTGCGACATCTGGTCAGATACACTATAATAACTGTACACCATTGTGAATACACCTATGTAATTTTCTATACCACTCTTATTGTATGGGGGATGTACCCCTTGATGTCATATATCACATAGGTACATAATTAGCGGTACGGCTCTAATATTTTGTAAGGCTATAGATCCTATAAGTTTTCAGGTAGCGCCAAATATACCCACATTTAATATTTTCTAACACGATTGGCAGAGCATCTTATTGGGTGCTCTGTGTAAGGGAGGCAGTAACCTGTGGTTTATGGCCCTATAGACTTGCCCTAAGCGCAGTTTTCTACCATAAGCTACAAACATAAGCTTTACCAACTGATCTTTTATCAAAATGAATAAATCCATATTGGATTTATAATAAACTTGTGGTGCTCTCATCCTTTATGCTTTCCCTGGTCTGCTCCGGGGGGCCATAGGGATACCCTGTATGGTAGGGAGTTGCCTTTAAGACTATAAAGGTGAATAAAACTAGCCGGGTTTATTGGGGGAGCTGAGCAGACAGCAATAAAGGGTAACTCCCACTTTTTTGGGGGGGAAAAAACAAAACAAAAAATAAATAAAATAATTTAGCATATACAGTTGTGACACAAGTCATATTGTAATTGAATGTTATTAAAAATTACCTTTCCTTGTCGATCTGCAGCTCAGTAATTTTCTGTAAAATGCAATGTGGTTACTTGGAGGTGTTCTGTACACAGAATGTATACATAACACCCTCAGAAACATAATTTCCTGCTTGTGTGATTGGCTCACTGATTTTCCCAGAAGTCTGCACTTAGATACAATTTAGATTTTCAGGCATCCCCTGCAACAAAAAATTCATTTTTGGTGAAATGCTCCCAATAGGAAATCATATCTAAGTGAACTTGTTACTTTATCCTAAATAGGCCTTTTACAATGGGGTTGATTTACTAAAGTCAAATATACTGTGCACTGTAAGTGCATTTGCTCCAGAGCTTAGTAAATGAGTTCTTTGTGAATTTACATGTATCCCATGCAGGTATGCTGCCATTAACAAAAGTGTAAATATCTGTTAGAAATGAAAAGGCTAAATATCTTTTCTGACACCGCAGCTGTGAGGTCACGCGACCCCACCTTGTGCTTGCCAGTCGCGATCTATGGAGAGAAGTGGGAGGAGCCGAGATTCCCCTGTGACGTCATTGGTCAGCAGAGGGGAATCTCGGCCCCTCCCGCTTCTCTCCTTAGATTGGGGCAGGACAACACGGGGGGATCATGTGACTGCACAGCTGTGGTGTCAGAAAATGTATTTTGCCTTTTAATTTTAAACAAACACTTACACTTTCAATAATGGCTGCATATTTGCATGGGATACATTGATATGTGTTGCATTATGGGTGGAGGGGCGGAGAGGAAAGTGCTCTCATGCTGACAGGGGGCGGGGGGGGGGGGGACTGCCGGAGAGACGCGTAACCTGACCTTAGTAATCAGGGCTCAGCACCATTATCATCGTCCGCAGAGGCAGGGGGACTCGGGAACTGGCAGGATCAACCAGGTCTATTACCAATTGGGAAGAGAAGAATTGCACAGCACAAGCACTGTGCTGTTATTCATGCCTTAAAGGAACAGGATCTTAGTGTATTTTTTTTTTTTTTTTTTTTTAGGGTTACAAACACTTTAAAGCGTCACTTTGCAAAGAATACCCAAACCGCGTTTTTGCTTGCACATGATTGGATGATGGAAATCAGCAGAGCTTCCCCTCAGATCTAGAGCATCTGCAATTGCAGTGCACAGTATATTTGCGTAAATCAACCTCCCTGTATCTTTGAGCAAAAATAGAACATTTTCATGGGGTTTCGAGGCTTGACACGTTTTGGTATCTATTTATTCGATACAACCATAAAGTGATTGTAAAAGATCACCTTGTAAAACAATCCATTCAGTTTAAAATAGAAACGAAAAGGCAAAACATTTTTGTATAGATATAAAAAAAAGGGGGGAGGGGAGAAGGCGAAGGCATTTATAATGTATTTTTTTTATAAGTGATCACATTCCCTCTGTTCTCAGCTGCATAAAAGCAGGGGGGAGGAGAAGCAGCAGCACACTGAGCTTCCCTGTGAATGGCTGTGCAGCAGTGGTGTGTCAGGACAAGTCTGATCATTTTGAGGAGAGTACACTGAGTTCCCAGCACAGCTAGACAACTGACCACGTTGTGCTCTCCTGCTTAGGGTGGTCAGTTTTTAATAGGAAAGCAGAGGGACTGGCAGGAACACCTTTCACACCAAGGAAGCAATACAAAGAGGACACAATACTTCCTCATACATGGTACAGCAGGCACATATCAGGAATATGAAGTTTTGGGGTAACAAACGCTTTAAGTTGATCCAGGGAATATTCGATTGCCTTTTGGGGGGATCAGCAAGGATTTTTTTTTCCCCACTGGAGCAAATTGGACCATGATTTATTTGGATTTTTGCCTTTTTGGATCAACTGGATAGTCGATATCGGTGATGGCGAACCTTGGCACCCCAGATGTTTTGGAACTACATTTCCTATGATGCTCATGCACTCTGCAGTGTAGGTGAGCATCATGGGAAATGTAGTTCCAAAACATCTGGGGTGCCAAGGTTCGCCATCACTGGTCTATATGGAGGTTTTCCATTTGGATGTGTTGATTTTTTTTATTTCATTTATTTCTTTCTTTAATTATTTTCCTCTGTTGGTTGAACTGGATGGACGTGTCTTTTTTTTCAACCAGATTAAATATGTAACTGTGTATTTTGTCCTGAATAATATACATTTCATAAACATTTGCATGAGTTTTATACAACATAATATATAGTTTCAATGTTGCATGCTGGAGTTAGTTACTCTCTGTGATGACAAAATTGATACTCTGGAGATGATGCTGAGTTTTATATGGTGAGCCGAGTCTGATTCTGTTAGGTACTCTATACATAATGACTTTATTTTTATGGCACAGACGTATACCTTTTCATCTGCTCTTAGATATACATCACTGTAACTGTAAACTACTCCGGCTTGGTTGCCTAGGTGAATCGCTTCGTTCTTCTAGGCGGCGGACCACGTTGCCCCCGCCATGTCATTCAGGTAATGTCAACATGATTCTAATCCCTTCCGTGCCAATTGAAGTGCACATATGGAGAGAGAAGAACGGCAAAATGCAATTATTCCATCAGAGCATATTAGAAAAGCTGTCCTGCCGATGTCTTCCCTCCCGCCTGGTCGGTGAATAGCTGAAGAAATGAGAACTGCTGTGATGCATCTGTATGGTCTTTATAGGCTGTCATCCTTCGTCAGTGCAAAGTTCAGTCCGGTGAGGTTTAAAGTGGTTGTAAACCCAAGAAGAAAAAAACAACCTGTAAGACAAAAGCATAATGAGCTAGTATGCATAGCATACTAGCTCATTATGAATTACTTACCTGAGATCGAAGCCCCCCAGCCGTCCTCGTACACTGATCCGGAGGCCGACATCGCTCCCGGAGTTACTCCACTGTGATTGGCCGGAGCCGCGATGATGTCACTCCCGCGTGCATGCACGCGGGAGCTGCCAGTAATGGCGCACTTACTGAAGCAACAGCACGTACGATGACGTCGGCACATGCAAATACAGGGGATATCTCCTAAACTGTGCAGGTTTAGGCGATATCCAGGGTAGCAGGTAAGACTTATTATAGGCTTACCTGTAGCAAAAAGTCTGCTGTACTCCTGTACTTGTATGAGAAAGTATCCTGTTTTTTTTTGTATTATTTAATTTTGTGGAAAATCCCTGGTGTTCCTGCCAGTCCCTCTGCTTTCCTATTAAAAACTGACCACTCTAGGCAGGAGAACACACACACACACACACACACACACACACACACCCTTTCACTGGGAAGCTCAGTGTGCTGTTGCTCCTCCTCCCCCCAGGTCTTATGCAGCTGAGAACAGAGGGAATGTGATCACTTATAAAGTGTGTGTGGTTTTTTTTTTTTTAATTAAAGTGTATTTTTTTTCCAATGAAATTGCGTTTGAAAGTCCGTTGCACAAATACAGTGTGACATAAAATATTGCAACGATCGCCATTTTATTCTCTAGGGTTTCTGCTTAAAAAAAAAAAAATGTATATAATGTTTGGGGGTTCTAAGTAATTTTCTAGCAAAAAATACTAATTTTAAACTTGTAAATTAAAAGTTCTAGAAAAGGCCTGGTCAGCAATTGGTTAAACATCTTGAAATGGATTTTCAATATTCCCCCAGCTGGACTTTATCTCTGCTTCCTGTACCTACCTGCACAGTCATCCCCATTTGGGATTGGATAGGCAGTACTCTTCACAAGGCCCAACCAAATTTCAGTCGGTGTGTGCCTGTCCCTGCTTGACAGAAGTCAATCGATTGATCGGCATCTATTAAGGGGCCATGCTGGAAAATGTTTGTATGTGGGCTGGTCCCGTTGTCAGAAGACAAAGTCCCAGCGGCAGGATACCTGCATCCTATGCCCTATGGCTGAATGAAGAATGGCCAACTTAAGCCATTAACCCTTGGCAGTACCCCAGGACTGGCTGATTGAAGAGAAAAGCTCAGAGCTGATCTCAGGTGTATTCTGCTTCTCCTGCACCATCCTATCACAGGCTGCAACAGATATTTTTAGTCTGACTGCTCTGCATTGTTATAACTGCAATAAAGGGAAGTGAGCTCATAACCTGGCAGTGCTGCCTAACAGGAATGTCTGGATTAGAAATCATTTCACATGTCACATTTAATTATTTCAGCTTTGACTTTTAACTGTTTACCTTCACTTTCACTTCAAGCATATGGCTTGTCTTGGTACTTTGTGGCTGCTTTCTTAACCACATCATTCCCGGACCATTTGGCTGACCAAAGACCAGAGCACTTTTTGCGATTTGGCATTGCGTCGCTTTAACTGACAATTGGGCGGTCGTGTGACGTGGCTCCCAAACAAAATTGGTGTACTTTTTTCCCCACAAATAGAGCTTTTTTTTGGTGGTATTTGATCACCTCTGTGGTTTTTATTTTTTGCGCTATAAACAAAAAAACAGCGACAATTTTGAAAAAAAAACAATATTTTTTACTTTTTGCTATAATAAACATCCCCAAAAAATATATTAAAAAAATATTATTTTTTTTCCTCCAGTTTAGGCCGATACGTATTCTTCTACATATTTTTGGTTAAAAGAAACGCAATAAGCGTTTATTGATTGGTTTGCGCAAAAGTTATAGCGTCTACAAAATAGGGGATAGTTTTATGGCATTTTTATTAATATACTATTTTTTTTTTTTTTTTACTAGTAATGGCGGCGGTCAGCGATTTTTATCGTGACTGCAACATTATGGCAGACAGATCGAACACTTTTGGCGCCATTTTGGGACCATTCACATTTATACAGCGATCAGTGTGAATAAAAATGCATTGATTACTGTGTAAATGTGACTGGCAGTGAAGGGGTTAACCAGGAGGGGACGCTGCAGGGGTTAAGTGTGTCCTAGGGATGTGTTCTAAGTGTCAGGGGGAATGGGCTACGTGTGACACGACACTGATCACCGCTCCCGATTAAAGGAAGCTGTGATCAGTGTCCTGTCACTAGGAAGAATGGGGAAATGCTTGTTTACATCAGCATTTCCCCGTTCTTCCTCTCTGTGAGACGATCGCAGGTATCCCCGCGGACATAGAGTCCACGGGACCCACGATCACACTCATGGAGCTCGCGGCAGGGTCGCAGTGCACCGCCGGTGGCGCGCACACAACCACATGGCGGCAAATTTTAAAGGGACGTACCTATACGCCCATTTGCCTTCTCTGCCATTCTGCCAACGTAAATGTTCGTGCGGCGGTCGGCAAGTAGTTAAAACATTCCTGGAATAGATACGGAAATTTCTGTTCTTTCCAAAGTCTGTTGTGCATAGTTAGAACGTGCCATGTAATATGACTAGAAGGTTCCTTTCACACTTGCAGTGGTGTCTACCATCCCCCTGAAACGTGATTGTTGGTAAATTGCTTTTCAGAGGACAATGAAAGGAGGTTTGCAAGTGTTCAGGAGACAAATCTACCACCTCCTGATACCTGGTGTGTGTGTGTGCTTTTTTTTTTTTTTTTTCCCAAATACTGCTGAATGGCAGTCTTGTTTTGCAGGACCACTCTTCAGTTGCAAACCAAGTATTTGACTTGCTGTTGCAACGTTGGCCAATCATTTGCATAGGAAAGTTTGACAGGTGGTGCAAGACTGGGCATGCAGCATTACAATTGCTGCACCGTAAAGTGTAACCATCTGAGTAGCACCATATTCACTAGTAGGTGGGCAGTAGATGATGCGGTAAAAATGCAGATCCACACATGCTCGGAATCAAGTACGAGCCGGAAGCGATTGGTCTTGTAAAACTAGCGTTCGTAATGGAGATATCACATGACTATTGAACTTCCTTTTTATCAGCTCGCTGTACATCTAGTACGTCACTACGTTCGTAATTGTTGGCCAACATTTGTGTGACCGTGTGTATACAAGACAAGTTGGAGCCAACAACCTTCAAACAAAATTCCACGATTTTGTTGTCGGAAAGTCCAATCGTGTGTACGGGGCATGAGAGTTCACACTGCAATACATTCAAAAGTTTTGAGTGCGTTGAACTGCTGTTTACATCAATTCAAATCAAGTTTCTAAACCATTCTACACGAGGGGTTTGATTTACTAAGGGCGCTTACACATGGGCTTTCTGATCAGGTCCGCCTGTTGCACGGGCTTTCTGATCAGGTCCGCCTGTTGCACGGGCTTTCTGATCAGGTCCGCCTGTTGCATGGGCTTTCTGATCAGGTCCGCCTGTTGCACGGGCTCCTATGGGGCAGCGGATGTCAGCGGGGACATGTCCGCTGACACCCGCTGCTATCCGATCCAATCCTCTCCGTGAAATTCAGATGAATGGAGACCCTATTTTCCATCCGTCTGGAGGATCGGATTGGATGAAATTGGACAGGCGGTCCGTTTTCATCCGATCTCCCCGTAGAGGAGAGCGGGGCTCTGACAGGTCCCTCTCAGCACAGTGAGCGGAGACGGACCTGTCATCTGCCTGCTCAGTGGGGATCAGCAGATCAATCCCTCGCTGAGCAAAGTGGAGTCCGCCGGGTGAACCGCCCATGTACAAAGACCCTTTAACTGGAGGGTGCAAAATTCGGTGCAGCTGTGCATAGAAATGAATCAGCTTCCAGGTTTTGGTAAGGCCAATTTAAAGAATCTGAAGTTAGAAGCTGATTGGCTACTATGGACAGCTGCACCAGAATTTGCACACTTCAGTTTTAGAATATAAACCCCAATGTATTTGAGTGCAAATTGTTGCTAAGACAACTGGCGCCTTACCATTGACTTTGTGTATGCCCCCAGCATTCACAGGAGGATGGAAGTGGAATTTTCTTCACCCAGACCTAGAGCTTGCATCCCAGCTCTCACCCTCTGCCTGTACGGTTCTAGAAGGCACGGGGGCACTCTGATGGGGGCATTTGATGTAAGGGCACACTCTGATGTGCACAACTGATGTAAGCGGCCACTCTGTAGAGTGTAAACAATGTAAGGGGGCTCTGATGGGGGGGGGGACCCTGATTTAAAAGGCCCAATCTGATGACCCTGATTTAAAAGGCCCAATCTGATGGGGACCCTGATGTAAGGGAGCACTCTTTCAAAATAAAGTTTTAAGTGCAAATTTCAATATTTAGGCTGCAAACAAGTACAAAATGCAATTAACAATGTAATTTAAGGTAGATATTAAGGTAAACCGCATATTTCTTTTATTTTTGATAGAGTAAGAAGCTCAGGGACAGGACTTAGGAGGGCAAGAAATTTAGTATGGTAACAAACAAATAACAAACAAATGACCCCTGCCCTCACCTATAACTGGCCTTCACAGCAAGGAGCACATGGAAGGGCAATCACATGAGACAATAACAGAACATTCCATAGCTCAACTCGCCAACCAGTCTGCCAACCGACCAAATTAACCTGTCCAACAGTCTGTGTTAAAAACAGGGGTTTAGTTAGCACTCAAACGCATGCATAAGCTGCAAGGCCTCTTCACGGCACCCTGTGTATTGCTTACAGTCCTAACGCTACTGAATTTATAAGCATCTCCACAAGAAATGAGAATAGGCAAACACACACATATACATGAAATTGACTCTCACAGTGACACTGACAGCAGTGTGCAGCAGCACCCATGATAATGACACTTCATAACGACGGTCCCTTCAGTCCACTCCAGTACAAACAGCACTGACAGTCCCGCTGGCATGCCTTGCTTCCATCCCGCAGACCCGCACATGAAGCTCTGGTCACTCCGCTCAGCCCCCTTGCACCATGACATCACAGGACACTCTTGGACACCGCCTCCGCCAGACCTGCCCCCCCCCCCCTGCTGGCGCTGCCTGTGTTCAATCCATTGTCTACATAGCTACAGTAAACAGGTATTCTGTTGTTTGGTAACTATGGTAAACAGCCTGGCATATAAAAGGGGGATTCAGGCTATAAGGGGATAAGCTAGGGACACACACACACACACCATCATGCTGTAACATCTGACGCCACTCATGATAGATGAAACTTGCCTGATGCTCCAGGAGAATCGTTGCCAATGGAGATCACGAACATACAGTAACAGAAGATAAGTAACCTTTAACCTCCCTGATGGCAATCCCGAGTGTGGCTCGCGGTTAAATTTCAGCCCCATTAGCGGTAACCCCGAGCCACACTCCGGATTATATTGCAGGATCCTGGTGCGGCGTTACTTACCTTGTCCCCAGGATCCTGCGATGTCTCCCGCTGTGTCTGCGGGCTCTGTCTCCTCCGAAGCCTCTCCGTGCCAGGCTCCGTTCCCTGCGAGCGTCGCGGAGCCTGGTGGCAAATTCAAAAAAATTTACAAACCATAACACATACAGTGCTGTAATCTTACAGATTACAGTACTGTATGAAATTTTTTTACATCCCTTTTGTCCCCAGTGCTTTGTCCTATGCCCTGCATGCAGTTTTATGTTATATATACGGTTCTTTCTGCCTGGAAACTGGAGATTGTCCATAGCAACCAAAAAGTGTCCATTTATGTCAAAAGTGGCTTTAGACCAGCTAGAAAACAGCGATAGTAAATTAAAACACTTGCATAATTGAGCGATAGTGAATCGTGGGGAAATGTATTTTATTATTTTTATATTATTATTTTTTAAAATTATTTATATTTATTTTATTATAATTTATATTTTTGTGTTTCAAACTTCATCATACCCGGGATATCTACTAGACTCTTGTTTGGACAGATTTAAGTGTGTTATTGTTAAGAATTACAGGCCTGCAATGTAAAACGCCAAATTTCCATGCAAAATAATTGTACCGCTTTCAGCACCTAAAATCCGAAATAATCCATACCACCAGGGAGGTTAAGTGTATTTGTACTATTATAGACCATAGGCTGTTCAGTTTGCTAGGCATTTTGCTTGTTATAGATATCTGTCAGTCTTGTATTGTATTCCTAATATTGTAATAGTTTTGTATGTACAGCATCTTTGTATAGTAAAAGGACATTTACACACTGCAGAAATCTCAGCTTCCTTGCTTATACCACAGAGTAACCTTGCTAGATAGACGCAAGCAAAACACTGCCCAAACACACAGTAGCGGGCACTTGGATGGTCTCAGTCACCTCCAGACCGGACGTGCACATGCGCAATTCTGAGTATCACAGCCATATTTTTTACTGGCATTTTTTTTTTCAGGAGAAAAGTGCCCATTTTTTACTGGCTACCAGTAAAAATACTGGGAACACTGATTTAATGTAAGGTGGCACAGGTTCTGTTTAACCATATTAACCACTTGCCGACCGGGCCATTGCCGAAAGACGGCAGCAGCGCGGTAGGCTAGTTCTGGGTGGACGTCCATGGACGTCATCCCAGAATCCTGCTCTCGCGCGCCCCCTGGGGCGCGCACCCGAGAACTTCTGTGACCGCCGGGTCCAGATCGCGGCCGTTTACCATGTGATCGCTCCGTCAAATGACGGAGCGATCACATGTCAACAAACCGGCGTCATGTCATGACGCCGGTTCCTCCCTCCCCCTCTCTGTACCGATCGGTACAGTGCGGGGGGAGGGATCTGATGGCAGCACCGCTGTGGGCTGCATGTGTAGTGCCCACAGCGGTGCTCAGTGACAATTGCAGTCACATCCATCCCTCCATGCTCAGCCATCCCTGCAATATACCCTGCACTCTGCAACATGCCCTGAAATACTTTGCAATATGCCCTGAAATACTCTGCAACAGGCCCTGCTCTATACCCGGCACTATACCCTGCAATATACCCGGCAATACTTTGCAATATACCCTGCACTGCTCTGCAATACCCCGCAATTTTTAACCAGTTCCCGCCCGCCGTCATATGACGTCCTTGACTTTGAGCGGGGATATCTGAATGATGGGTGCAGCTACAGGCATCATTCAGATATCAGCTTTTTCAGCCGGCGATTTCCTACACCATAAGAATGATCATAGCGGCTGTTCCACTGCTTGATCATTCTTATGGGAGGGGCGCCCCCCCCTTCTCGCCACCCTCCGGTGCTTCTACCGACTCACCGCTACGATCGAAGCCAGGATCGTTTTTTTGTTTTTTGTTTTTATTTCAGGCTTCCCAGCCTAGAGGGGAGATGTGGGATCTTATTGACCCCATATCTCACTGTAAAGAGGACCTGTCATGCCATATTCCTATTACAAGGATGTTTACATTCCTTGTAATAGAAAGAAAGGGGTCAACATTTTTTGGGGGGGGGGGGGGGGAAGTGTCAAACTAAAATGAACAATAAAAAAAAAAAAAAATAAAGCGCCCCTGTCCGTGTGCTCGCATGCAGAAACGAACACATATGTAAGTCCCGCCCACATATGAAAACGGTGTTCAAACCACACATGTGAGGTATCGCTGCGAATGTTAGAGCAAGAGCAATAATTTTGGCCCTAGACCTCCTCTGTAACTCAAAACATGTAACCAGTAAAAAATTTTAAAGCGTCACCTATGGAGATTTTTAAGTAGCGAAGTTTGGCACCATTCCACGAGCGTGTGCAATTTTGAAGGGTGACATGTTGGGTATCTATTTACTCGGCGTAACTTCATCTTTCACATTATGCAAAAACATTGGGCTAACTTTACTGTTTTTGGTTTTTTTTAAAGCATAAAATTGTTTTTTTTTCGCAAAAAAATGCGTTCGAAAAATTGCTGCGCAAATACCGTGCGAGATAGATAGAAAGTTGCAACAACCGCCATTGTATTTTCTAGGGTCTTTGCTAAAAATATATATATATATATATATATATATATATATATATATATATATATATATATATATATGTGTGTATGTATATATATATGTGTGTATGTATATGTTTTGGGGTTCTATGTAATTTTCTAGCAAATAAATGATTATTTTTACATGTAGGAGAGAAATGTCAGAATTGGCCTGGGTGCTCCAGAACGCCTGGAGGTGCTCCCTGCATGTTGGGCCTCTGTATGTGGCCAGGCTGTGTAAAAGTCTCACACATGTGGTATCGCCATACTCGGGAGTAATAGCAGAATGTGTTTTGGGGTGTAATTTGTGGTATGCATATGCTGTGTGTGAGAAATAACCTTCTAATATGACAATTTTGTGAAAAAAAAAATCTTGATTTTGCAAAGAATTGTGGGAAAAGTGACAATTTCAAAAAAACTCTCCATGCATCTTTTCAAATACCTTTTAGAATGTCTTCTTTCCAAAAGGGGGTCATTTGGGGGGTATTTGTACTTTTCTGGCATGTTAGGGTCTCAAGAAATTAGATAGGCCATCAGTACTTCAGGTGTGATCAATTTTCAGATATTGGCACCATAGCTTTTGGACTCTCTAACATTCACAAAGACCAAATAATATACACCAATTTGTACTTATTTTTACCAAAGATATGTAGCAGTATAAATTTTGACCAAAATTTATGAAGAATAATTACTAATTTGCTAAATGTTATTACAGAAACAAAGAAAAATTAATTTTTTTACCAAATTTTCAGTCTTTTTTCTTTTATAGTGCAAAAAATAAAAAACCCAATGGTGATTAAATACCACCAAAAGAAAGCTCTATTTGTGTGAAAAAAAGGACAAAAATTTCATATGGGTACAGTGTTGTATGACTGAGTAATTGTCATTCAAAATGTGAGAGCACCGAAAGCTGAAAATTGGTCTGGTTAGAAAGGGGGTTTAAGTGCCCAGTGGTCAAGTGGTTAATCTAATGACAGCCTAACATGCACTTTATAGGGCACCATGTAGAGATGCAGGAAACTAGCATTCCCTGTTTACTCTTGCACCACCTTTGCATAAACTGGAAGTAGTGTCAGATATTACCTACGGATCATGACTCAGGGTACAGAAATGTGCCAAGTGAACCTGCAATACTGGTTCCCTGCATATCTGTTACACTGTGTGATAGGCTATCAGTGATTCCCCATTTAGAGTTGACATTATGCCCGCTGACTTTTTTTTTTTTTCTATTGCACTAAGATAGGCTAGATCTATCCCTGGTTCTTAGGGCTCATTCACACCATATTCGTTGAGCTGTGTTGACCTGCATAAATCAATGCAGACTCAATGTAGGGACACATGGAAAGCAATAGTTTTCTTTGTTCCCTGCTCACACCATAATGCTGTTCAGTGAGCGCACATCAAACCATGTCACTATACTGCAGTGCGTCACAACATACTGCGGTGCATAGACTTATATAAAGTGTCATTTTGTGACACATCAGTAAAGTTATAAAAAAAAAAAGAAGCAAACTGTGCAATGCATTGTAAAAACACATTGCATACGTTTTAGCGTACAGGTTGGGGTGAACAAGCTCTTATAGGGCGTACACACGGTCGGACTTTGTTCGGACATTCCGACAACAAAATCCTAGGATTTTTTTAGACGGATGTTGGCTCAAACTTGTCTTGCATACACACGGTCACACAAAGTTGTCGGAAAATCCGATCATTCTGAACGCGGTGACGTAAAACACGTACGTCGGGACTATAAACGGGGCAGTGGCCAATAGCTTTCATCTCTTTATTTATTCTGAGCATGCGTGGCACTTTGTCCGTCGGATTTGTGTACACACGATCGGAATTTCCGACAACGGATTTTGTTGTCGGAAAATTTTATCTCCTGCTCTCCAACTTTGTGTGTCGGAAAATCCGATAGAAAATGTCCGATGGAGCCCACACACGGTCGGAATTTCCGACAACACGCTCCGATCGGACATTTTCCATCGGAAAATCCGACCGTGTGTACGGGGCATTAGTCAGTATATGGGCATAAAGTAGAGTTCATAGTCCTGGAGCGCCCTTCCAGTCTAAGGTCTACCATCCAAGAAAACACCAAGACTACCATGATAGATTCAGTATTTAAATTAAATAATTGCTTTAATCATAAATGTTATTTTTTAATGAATACATAACACTATTAAGTTGTGTTTTTTTTAATGTGTTTATTGTTTTTAAAATCTACCTGAATGTCCGCTTTAATGTCAGTGCACATGTTGGAGTATTGCCTCAAATGAAGGCCTATAAACCTGGACCGAAGGTCATTTTTGTTGTGTTTGGAAAATGTTTTCATTGATTTCCCATTATTGTTCAGTGTGATAGCAGAGATAAGCTTGGTGCTGGAGATCACGTGTTGTGATATTTCTAGGGCACCAGCCGTTTGCAAACAAAGGCCAGAAAACGGTGGATTCGTATATTGAGCTGGCCATAGATGAACAGAACTTCACATGAAAATTCTTAGGAAAGGTTGTATGAAAATTCTCAGAGCATTCAAATGTTGTTCAAAAGATTTTGTTTGTCTTTTAACATTTGATTTTGAAATGAATGGATTTTACCAAATGAAAACCACATACACTGTTATGCCGCGTACACACGAGCGGACTTTACGGCAGACTTTGCCCGGCGGACGGGATTTCGTCGGACAATTCAATCATGTGTGGGCTCCAGCGGACTTTGTTTTCTCAAAAGTTGGACGGACTTAGATTTGAAACATGTTTCAAATCTATCCGACGGACTCGAGTCCGGTCGAAAAGTCCGCTCGTCTGTATGCTAGTTCGACGGACAAAAAGCCACACTAGGGCAGCTATTGGCTACTGGCTATGAACTTCCATATTTTAGTCCGGTCGTACATCATCACGTATGAATTCGACGGACTTTGGTTGATTGTGTGTAGGCAAGTCCGTTCATTCAGAAAGTCCGTCGAAAAGTCCGCCGGACAAAGTCTGCTGTAAAGTCTGCTCGTGTGTTTGCGGCATTAGAAATATTTGTTCTTTTAAGAAACTTTCCATCCTGCTCCTTTTTAAATTTTCATAATGCGGTTGAAAAGCAGCATACGTTTTACCCATTAATGATTAGAAAAATGAACAGACTTTCTTAGAACATTATTTTCCTAAGAATTTTCATTGGAAATGTTGCCCATCCATGGCCAACTTTATGGATTTCATCTATTACACTGATACAGTGTAAGGCCGGTCATAGACAGAAACAATTTTCTTGATTTCCCCATCAACACAGTCAGTGTTGACGGGAATCCCTCCTGCAGAGCCATTATGTCCTCCCGGAGGAGGGGGAGAGGTCCCTGCCGGGAAAACCGTGATTATTGCTAGCGGCTTTAACAACGGCTAGCAATAACCGCATGTAAAATCCGGCAGGCTGGTTGTACCCAAGTTGTTTGGTCAACTTGGGTATGTTTAGCCTGCCCATCCATGGTTTGAATCTCCTGCTGAACCGGTTGGGATTCAAACTGTCTATGGCCAACTTAAAGTAGGAGAATTGTAGACAGTAGATTTAGTTACAATATTCCCATGGTTACTGTACTGTGCAAACCTTCTAAACCTATATCTAGGTTACCAAACAGGTGAGTATAGTAGCTTATTATAAAATAATAGAATATAGACATAATATATTATAGTATAGACCTGAAAATAATGTACAGCCGAGGCCAAAGGTTTTGAGAACGACACAAATATACATTTTCACATAGTGTGCTGCCTTTGTTTTTATGATGGCAATTTTCATATAATGCAGAATTTAATACAGTAATATAGTAGCTGTAAGTCACTGGAACTTCCAAATATTCTGTAGACTCGGCCATTGTGCTACTTTTCTAGTATTCATTGTTTTCATTTAATCTTCTTACTTACTAATGTAACCCTTTACCTTTGTAGGTAACCCAGCTAGTTATCTCCAAGATAAATGGTAATAAACTGCAGTTATGACTTTCATTTTAAAATAAAGTAATAATTGCAATTTCTGTTCCTTCTACTGGAAGATAAGAGCAGGGGATACCCTTAGGTTGTACATTAATACAGGGTCCCAAAATAGCTTTCTATCTCTGACTTCTTGGACCTTCGTACCCTACCACACTAATTTCTGAATGATATGATATACAGTTGGAATGTGTGACGTATACATGTTAATAGAGAAGGATAGCCAAAGCTTTTTTGGCCATGCTTCTCATGTGGGTATCAGGAGTTCACCTATTTCTACACTCCTGCGACCACATTCATCCGACAGCGGGCTAAAGTGGTCCAGCCTAGGCAGAGATTCCAACAATAATGTCAGGATAGACCAATATGCCTAACCAGCAGCCGGCTCAGCCTCTAAGCACACCAGTGAGAGTTGCTTCCTCCCCCTGCGCAGCCCAGTGCTCCAGTGAGTGCTGGAGGGGCAGTACAGAGAGCCGGTGACTAACAGTCACTGCTCTTTGCTCAGTGAAATCCAAGAACTGGGCAATCGTGTGATTGTTCGATTCTCAGTCTTAGAGCCGGCAAGGGCAGCTGCAGCATCAGATCAATATTAAAGTCAGATAGGTGAGTATGATTGATAGTGTTTTTTTTTTTTTTTTTAAATCCCATATTTCTCTTTTAACGTACTTAAAAAGCACAAATTTTTACATAGTTTAAAACAATACACTGAAATCTCTACCATCGTGAACCCACTAAATAAGCGCACAAACTATCAATATTGCTAAAGGGCAAACAAATCTCATAGAGATATAGGAGCCAGCTGAAAAACGTAGAAGTCAGCAAACTACAGCCGGTTGTCATGAAGATTGATATTTCCTGGTCTTATTTACAAACATATTTACATAAGTTCCTAAACACAAAGTAAAATATTAGGGCCCTTTCACACGTGTGGACCGTTCAGATCCGCCTGTCAGTTTTTTCAGGTGGACCTGAATGGACGCTCCATACATCTCTATAGAGCGACGGATGTCAGCGGTGACATGTCTGTTGACATCCGATCCGCCGATCTGAAATCCAGACGTATGGAAACCCTATTTTCCATCCGTCTGGCGGATCGGATCAGATGAAAAAGGACAGGCGGTCCATTTTCATCAGATCCCCCCCCCCCCCCCCCCCCCCCATAGAGGAGAGCTGAGATTTGACAGGTCCATTTCTGCATGGTGTGCAGAGACGGACTTGTCATCCGCCGGCTCAGCGGGGATCAACGGATCGATGCTGAGCAGGCGGATGTCTGAAAACAGATCCGCACATGTGAAAGGGGCCTTAGCGTTACTCTATCAGTAAAACGGACCTAAACAAATTCTGGTTGCCGTTGACCCTTGGCACACACACTTACATACAGTATTCATTCATCTTAACTGTACTGACCTACACTATATGCTCACTCTATCTGACACTACTGACCCATATACTCTCTCAATCAGTGCTGACCCATATGCTCTGACTTTCACACTACTGACCCATATGTTCTCTCGCTCTCACAGTGCTGACCCATATGCTCTCTTGCTTTCAGTGCTGACCCATATGCTTTCTCTCTTGCACATGTATTCTCTCCCACTCAATGCTGACCCATATGCTCC
Source organism: Lithobates clamitans (assembly GCA_037952925.1). Lineage (NCBI taxonomy): Eukaryota > Metazoa > Chordata > Amphibia > Anura > Ranidae > Lithobates > Lithobates clamitans. The sequence continues at coordinate 445,895 of JBBGZY010001381.1, forward strand.
CTCTCTCACAATGCTGACCCATATGCCCTCATTCCTTCTCAATGCTGACCCATATGCCCTCATTCGTTATAAATGCTGACCCATATGCCCTCATTCCTTATAAATGCTGACCCATATGCCCTCATTCCTTATAAATGCTGACCTATATGCCCTCATTCCTTATAAATGCTGACCTATATGCCCTCATTCCTTATAAATGCTGACCTATATGCCCTCATTCCTTATAAATGCTGACCTATATGCCCTCATTCCTTATAAATGCTGACCTATATGCCCTCATTCCTTATAAATGTTGACCCATATGCGCCCTTGCTCTCTCTGTTCTGCTATCTCGCAGCACTGATGTGCATTTTCTCTCACAGCGCTGATGCACATACTCTCAAGCTCCCGCAGTGTTGACATACATAATTTTCTCGCAGCTCTAATGTGCATACGCTCTCGTTCCTGCTGCGCCGATGTGTATGTTCTCTCGCATCGCCGACGTGCATGCTCTCTCGCTGCGCCGACGTGTATGTTCTCTCGCATCGCCGACGTGCATGCTCTCTCGCTGCGCCGACGTGTATGTTCTCTCGCATCACTGACGTGCATGCTCTCTCGCTCCCGGAGCACTGACACGCATGCTCTCACAGCGATCTCTCTCATACACACAACAAAAACACAGTGAGAAAGAAACCCTTAGATGTACTTAGATAAACAAAAAAAAAACTCCTCCCCTCCTGAACACTTCTGGGATATATGACCTCATTTACCTAGGCCTGGAAACAAGGAAGTACCATAAACTGAATAAATGTATAAAAAGGGAAAAAAAAAACAAAATATACTTTTCTATCTACTTACTAATACTAGAAGCATGGGATTGTAGGTCGCACACATTAATTAACTGAAAATAGCATTAAATATAAAAATACATGACACAATAAAATTTGGTATTTAAAATGGCTGCGGCACCTTTATTTGTATTGAAATTGAAATCTATTAAAACTTTATTCAAATAATAGGTAAATAAATTTATATTCAACATTTAAACAAACTTTAAACTCGCTCAGTCATAGAACTCGAGCTATAAATGAATAATTGATAAAACAAAATCCCCCCTTGATATAATGGTGACAGGGTCGGAGGGAGGGGGAGCTCGCAAAACCAATCCAGGACAACTGTGAGCAGGGTCTGTCAAGCGGGGCCTTTGATAGACCCATACACGTGTGGAAAAATGTGTTTCCAGCCTAAAAGCCTTGTGACAGGTGGTCGTCTTCTTCTTCTTCCCTTTTTTTTTTTTTTTTTTTTTTTTTTATATATTTAATTTAAAAAAAACTTTATTAAAAAACTTGGCGGCCACAATCCCATGTTTTGAGAGTGAAATCCAACTTTAAATACCTGGATACCAGAGAGACTTATTTTAGTTCCCAAGTCTTTTTCCAGCCCATTCTTAGCTCCACTTTCTTTGAATAGTGTTAGAGCCGAGGGTATGTTGGAAATACTTTGTGAAAACTTTGAAATTTGGCTGGGCATTGTTTGGGTGGCTCAGGTAAACTGAATCGTGTGCAGATCAGTTGTGTGACACTTCATGTCAGGAAGCACTCTGATACAAAGTTAATGGAGAGCATAATCTGCTGCCAGTCAGATCACGATAATTTAGAAAGAAGAAAATGTCAGTGCAATGACCTGTCTACTCATATGACTGTGGAAGGACATGTCATCATGTGATAAGGGAATAGTGAACAGTGTTCGGCAATGGATAGATGCAAACAGATTACCAGGTGGAAAGGGCAATGATTTCCATCTGCCTGCAGTAGTGATACCCAGTGTCTGTAAAACTACAAAGATCAAGACTAATGCAGTCTTTTTCAACCTTTTTAACATGGAGGAACAATAACTTTCCTATCTCTGAGAACCACTGCTAATAACTACCTTTGTTTATAACTTGGGGTACATTAGCATGATCAGTTGGAAGAATGCTGCTTACATTTTGTGATCAATTTCAAATAGTCCTTACCGTACGAATCACTAAAAAAGATCAGTGGTGTCTGTGAGAGGTCAAAGTTTCTCATTGCTCAAGAAATCCCCTAGTAGCCTCTGGAGCAAGGATCTCCAAACTACGGCCCTCCAGCTGTTGCGGAACTACATGTCCCAAGAGGCATTGTAAAACTCTGACATTCACAGACATGACTAGGCATGAAGGGAATTGTAGTTCCTGCACAACTGGAGGACCATAGTTTGGAGACCCCTGCTCTGGAGGAACCCTAGGGTTCCGTGGAACGTTGGTTGAGAATGGCTGCTCTAGTATATAGACTGTACATTAGTTATCTGTTTACCAGTTTTGTTTTTTTCTTTTAGAATAAAGCTTTTACATAAGACGGTTGGAAGAACTCCTGTTAGCGCTAAATGGTTTGCCTCAACCCTCAAACTGACACCTTTGCTGGACAGATTTGTCTGTTGAAGGAAGTTTAAAAAACCAGACTTAAGCTTAGTACACTCTATTAGAAAATCAGACGAAAATATCCGTATTTAGAACTATGGTTCAATTTTCTGTTTGTTAGTACACTGCTTTCGAGAGCTGATATGGACTGTTCAAACAAAAATTTCCCAAGGGACATGTTGGAAAGGTTTTTCTTGCTAGTTATCGGAACATCTGATTTTCGCTTAATTTGTACAGTAAGTTCCCTCATGATCAGAAACAAAGTACAACCATAGACTAGACATAGACCGTAGCTTTGTACGTGGGACGTTGTTGTTTGCCATTCAAGATATTTCATACCATTTTTGGAATTTCGGTCTTCAACAAGGGATAAGGACACGAAAATACCTACTGTAATGCCGCGTACACAAGGTCGGACTTTTCAGCTACCGACAGCCCGTCCAACAGACTTTCGACGGACTTTGGGCGGACTTTCTAAAGACCGGACTTGCCTACACACGATCACACCAAAGTCCGACGGGTTCGTACGTGATGACGTACACCGGACTAAAATAAGGAAGTTGATAGCCAGTAGCCAATAACTGCCCTAGCATCGGTTTTTGCCCGTCGGACTAGCATACAGATGAGCGGATTTCTGGGTCACAAGGCCACCTACCCAATACATCAATAATCCAAATGGATGGATATATATATATATATATATATATATTATAAAATGGTACTATGCTCTGATTTTGCATAATTCCTTCCCTAGTCCTCTTTTTAAATGTCTGCTTGAAAGGTTATCCTCATGTAAGCAGATGTAAATAGTCATGAATATTTAGAGCGAACCTCCTCATCCTCCGTGACATTCAGGGAACTGTGCTTGGAGCTGCAGAAATTAGTTTACTGCTGATTTGTAAGCTTTAGGTAAATAACTAAAAATCCAACATTTGTTTCCATGCTGTAGCCCTGTGAAAGATATTGATCGCTTTATTTTCCTGCCATGGGACAGAGTACGTTCAGACCAAGGCATTAATAATGCACTTTCCTTATGTTAGGAATGTATGTTTTGTCTGTCTGGGTCAGTGTCTGACCTTGTGTTCAGTTTGAACTTCTATGTAGGCTGAATAATGAATATACCTTAGGCCAGCTACGGGATAGCAGTCAGCAGATTTTGACACAAATTTTGGCCATGGCCTTTATTATTGGCTTTAATAAATAAATATTCAAAAGTTAAACTTTAATAAACAAGTAAAACCGCTCAGCCACTAAGGCTCAATTTGTATAATCCAGAAACTCCCCACTTAAAACAGATACAACTTTGTTTAACTTTATATACAGAAAACTGTCCCCCTTAAAAAAGTGACACTAGCCACATAATAAAGTGAAGGCCTGCGACAAAGGGAGGGCGGGAGGGAACACCACAGCTGCTGCTACTGAGGTGATTGAGCCTCTAGGGCTCTGAATCCCCCTTTTTTATTTGATAATACTGACAGAAATCCCCTTAGCTTCCCAGATACAGTGGTCACCTGATCAGCTTAAGTCAACAAAGGGCCAATGGGAATGCTTCCCACACTTTCTTAGACTTGAGGAGGTTACCCAATAGTAGACTAGGAACCCCTTGCACTGCCTAGACCTGTTTCCAGAGGTCAGGGATCCAATGAGAACTCTTCCCGCAATTTCTGCTCTGAGGGGAGACTAGAAACCCCTGCTGCCGCAATCCCATGAGGCAGGGGGGGGGGGGCTTAAAACTGTTTCCCCCCGTTTTCCTTGCATTCTCAACTTGGAGGACGTTGGGGGTTCCATGAGCTGTTGATCCTTACTGCACAATTCTGGGGCATTACCACTTGGCAGAGCCAGTGGCATGACACCAATGATTTTTTTAGCTGTCTGTAAAGGTGGCATTCTGACTACCACGAGACCTAAAATATTATTGCCAGGGTTCCTCTGGGGTAAAAAGTTTGAGAAAAGCTGCCTTGTACAGTATGCACAAGTCTCCAGATTTAAGTTACTAATAGAAAATTCAAATTTTCTACAGACCGAGGAACAATGCTATGTCTGGGTGTCATTCCTGAGCTATAATATATATAATTTAGCCCTAATCACATGTTCCTTACTGTGTTTGAAGAGGTTTATAAATTCGTTTCTCTCAGGGTAAGCCAGCGCCATATTAACTGTTGTTCTCTGTAGTAGAAAATACTTCCGCGATCGTTTCTCAGCCAAGCCTCCTTCTAGTTCCACTTCTACTACAGACACGGCGAACAACTGGAACAAAATACACGCCCCAGTAGGGCATCCCTAACCCCTTTCACACTGAGGCGTTTTTCAGGCGCCTTAGCGCTAAAAATAACGCCTGTAAAGCACCTGAAAGAAGCTTCAGCTGCAATCCCAGTGTCAAAGCTCGAGTGCTTTCACACTGGGCGTCAGAAAAAGTCCTGCAAGCAGCTTCTTTGCAGCGCATTAGGAACGCCCCCTGCCCATTGAAAACAATGGGGCAGCGCTACTATACAGCGGCGTTTTGTGGGCGGATTTAACCCCTTTTCGGCCACTAGTGGGGTGGTTTTAACCCCCGCTAGCGGCGGAATAACGCTGCTAAAACGACGGTAAAGCAGCGCTAAAAATAGCGCCGCTTTACCGCTGACACCCGGGGTCACACATTGTGAAAGGGCTCTAAGTCCTTACAAATAAAGATCAGTATAATTGATAGACATGTGCACTGCCCAAAATTTTTTTGTTTTTGTTTCATTTGGTTCTTTTTTATTTATTTCTTTTGGGTTATTCGTTATGATCGAAATTTGTTATTTCGAATAAGTTCATAATAAATTCGTAACTTCAAAAAAATTTGAATTACTTTAGTTCTATTCATTTAGTTGCGGTATTTGGAAATTTGAAAATCGGAAATAACCAACAATGACAAACTATAAATTATAGGTATTGGAATTTCCTTTCAAATTTGGCTGTTGGTGTACTATTAATTTGTTACGTTCCATTGGTTTGGATGCAGCATTCGTTATTTCGGATAAATTCGTATTTGTTATGTTCACTAACAGCCAAATTTGAAAGGAAATTCCAATGCCTATAATTTAATAGTTTGTAACAGGGTGGATATAAATCATGGAAAAAAAATGGATTTTTTTTATTTAAATTGATGATTTTTTTTTTTATTATTGATTTTTTTCAAATTTATTTTAATTGAATGCTTTGGGAGTAAAAATCTATCTAAAGATAATTTTCTATTTTAGGATACATTAATAATTTAATTTATTCAGCATTAAATGGAGCTTAGTTGTGTAGCATGAGGCTGTGTATATTCTGCATCATTTAGCATGCACTGCATTGATGCATTGACACAATTTCACAGTAACCATAAGATAAACCAAAGTTCAGGAATATTCCTTTTATCCCATTATTTTTCAAATCCTATGCACACTACAAACTGTATGATTGAATCGGTTCTGATATCGCTGTTTTACTAACCTGACAGCTTATTATTCTAAATGGGAAATCCACCCTGGTTTGTAATAGTTAGTATTATTCATTAGTTATTTCAAGTTTTAATTCTTCTTTTTGGATTTTTGTTCTTTTGAATTTTCATTCTTATTTTTGAATTTTCGAATTAACGATTTTGTCGAATTTTGATGAAAAAGGAATTCGGAATGAAATTAATTGCACATGTCTAATAATCTACCTTCTTGAATCAGTGGTATTTGTGCAATATTTTGCTAACGTACCTAAGCCATCATTTACACTGAAGGCGGGTGTTCAGCGGAACTTGCACAATTTCAAACCTGCATTTCAGTGCGAGTTCACATGTCAAATCGCTCCGATGTGAACGGGGGGCTGAACCAGCTTTGTAAAGTTCAAAAGGGCACTCCTCCTTTGTAAAAGCTTGAAAGTTACAAAGTGAAATCCACAGCTTGACTTGACTTTTCTTTTGAGATTTGCTTGCATAGATTCTTTTACAGCTTTTTAAGGCAAGCTTGGGAGTATGATCAAAAATTGTGATTGCGCATAGTTACAAAGAACTCTATTTAATACAACACCAAAAGTATGGGGGAGCAAGCATGAAAAATGTAATTACAAAAACCTTTTTCGCAATTACACTTATATTGTACTGTCCCCTGTCATTTTGAAGGGTTTACCCCTTACTCAGGGGTACAGAATCTTCAAAGCCAATCCCGCACATGTACAGTAAATCTCCATTCAATCCCTGTAGAGTTGCATAGGATTATTAATCTACAGGACTATATAGCGCCAACAGTTTACACAGTGTTTTACAATATAAAAGGGGAGACAATACAGTTTACAATACAATAAAATACAAGAGGATTAAGAGGGCCCTGCTCAGAAGAGCTTACAATCTAATAGGGTGGGGCAGGTGGTACAAAAGATTGTCACTGTGGGGAATAAGCTGATGGAAGTGGTAAAAGATTAGTTGGAGGCTTCCCTGAAGAGATGAGTTTTCTGGGATTGCCTGAAGGCAGCTAGAGTAGGAGATAGCCATACAGGTTGAGGTAGAGAGTTCCAGAGGATGGGAGAGGCGAGGAAATCCTGGAGACGAGCATGGGATGAGGAGACAAGGGAGCTTAAGAGTATACCATCTTGAGGGGAGCGGAGAGGACGGTTTGGATGATATTTGGAGACCAGATTAGTGATGTAGCTCGGAGCGGAGTTGCAAATGGCTTTGTATGTTGTGGTTTGTATTTTTACTTTTTAATTCGCTGGGCAATCGGGAGCCAGTGTGAGGATAGGCGGAGAGGGGTGGCAGACACTGAGCGGTTGGTAAGGTGGATAAGTCTGGCATTCATGATAGACTGAGAAGGGGGGATAGCTTATGGAGAGGTGGGCCAATGAGAAGGGAGTTGCAATAGTCAAGGCAAGAGATAACGAGGGAGTGAATGAGGAGCTTGGTAGTTTCATTTGTTTAAAAGGGGAGCATTTTAGAGATTCTACGGAGGTGAAGTCTACAAGCTTTTAACAACGATTGGATGGAATATGGTGTGTATAATACATGCATGGGCCCGGTCCATAAAATTTTGACAAAGAGTGTGTCGGCATTGTGGACGATATCTCGTTGTCTTGCAGACAGGTCGGCATAAAACTGGGAGCAGGGTGGGGAACAGCACAATAGAAGTTTTAACTGCGCTAAAGGTCAAAGTAACACTTAAAAGCAGACCTTCACCCTCCCCAGCCACATTTTGCCATCTACCCCCTCCTCTCTTAAAATCAGGGACTTTCTAGGCATTTACCATATGGCATTTCATTTCCTGCAGCCTCCTGGGATAGCTTAGTGTTGCATCCCAGGAGACCAAAGGGTAGCCTACGATGCATGCATCTTTTGGGGGCTGGCTGTCTCTTCCTAATACGGACAGCTGGCACCTTGGTGATGTGGCATGGTGCATTCATCATGAGGGGGTTGGCTCGGGAAGAGACAACCAGCCTCCCAATGACCTCACAAATGAAGGGGGTAGCACAGGACCTAGTAGCGTGGCCAATTTCAACAGTATACCAATCGATTGCTGGGTGGCTGAGTGCGTTTTGTGGACTACACAGCAAGAAATGGAGTGATTGGAGGGAGTAAAGTTCCTCTTTGCAAACACTGTAATATTAACTGAAAATATGTTCTTTCTGAAAACGTTCCCTTTAACTGAGATGTTGAACTGGAATGTAATTCTTTGATAAAGATTAGCCTGTTCTAAGACTATCCGGGAATCTCTGTCTTCCTTTCATGCAGTATATTACCCAAGTAAAGGCGTCTTGTTAGATTTATAAGCAGTCTCTGCTCCAGCTAGATCTGACTTTACTTTCTGTTTGGCACACAACAAAGCTCGAGGCAGAGGTATTTTATATTATTAGATTGGTGACTCCAGTTGGGTCTTGTCCTTTATTCTTCTTTTAGTGGCTGCGGGAGACTTATTTCTTAATCCTTCATGGTCTGCTTCCTAAGTGAATGATGGAGTATTTCATCTGGAAAAAATATCTTTAGAACAATTACAGACTTTGTGATCAAGGTGGGGTCTCAGTATTCCCACAGACGGAACTGTAACCTTCTATTCCGTTGTGACTTTTTATTTAATTGCTGTTAATGCTGCTTTTTTCCTTTCTCATAGTCGGTGCTTTTTTTCTCACCAAGACCTGTATATGCTAATTGTCTAGTTGTCCTTGAGATGCCTTGACTGACGCAGAATGCAGGGGGTAGCAGTTGTAAATATTAGTAGACATACAGTGAGGGACACTACTTTATTGCAGACCATGTGAGGGATTAGTAGGGGCTTCAAAGGGCAGTTTGTTCTTTAGGCAAGTTTATTAATTTTTTCAATTTTTTTTGTGTTTTAATTTTTACAAAACTAACGTCTCCAATTTTAGGTAGATCTGGGTTGCCAACCATTCCTTCATTTACAGTCTGGCAGATGTCCCTTTCCCTTCCCCAGCATGTCACTGGGTCTGCACATTGTAATGCCAGCACCTGCTTACTAGTCTCTAGAAGTCCACTACAAGTCACATCTAAACAGTATATATCCCTGGTGCCCAACCTTTGGCCCAAGTGCTGAAGTGCAGACCTCAAGGGCCTTGGGGCCCTAGCCTGTGAGCCTGTGTTCTCCTTATCCAGGTGCTTACTCAAGACAGTAACGTTTCTTTCATACTCTTACTATTTTTTGTGCTGTACATCCCTAATCACCTTTTATTAATTTTATTCTTTGGATCTATGGATCTTGCTAAGCAAAATATTAAATGTGGGAGGCTACATTGAGCGCAAAAATGCAAAAGCATTGATTTGTAAAGGTGCTCTAATAGCAGGGATCTCTGAAGGAGGCCATACATTGTTAGGCCTGCCATAAACTGTTTGAATCGAACAGTTAATGGACAGGCTGTATGTAACCGGTTAATTGTTTGATCAACTGGAATACAACCTGCCTGCTGGATTCTCTTGCGATTTATCACCACCGGCTGTTAAAAAAATTCACACCATGTATGGCCAGCCTTAGACTCTAGGCCATGGTTTCTCAGCCAGGGTGCCTTTAAGGTAATTCTTTCCAATGACCATACGTGTAAGGAGCATTCTTTCCACTGAACATCACATTAATGTATTCTGAGATGTAGATATAGTAATTTTTAGCAGGGGTTCCATCAGACTGGAAACTTAATTTAAGGGTTTGGGATTGGGCCGCTAGTAACTGCTGGGAGAGCGCAGGGCACGCACTCTCGGCACAGTTCTATTTGCCCCAATTAACACAAAATATGCGGCTGCTCTGCGCCAAGGCTCACCCTCCGAAAGGCCGCATATTTGTGTGCGGTCGGAGCCAAGGGGTTAGTATCATCAGAGCACTCTAGGGAGATCTCAAACACGCTATTCATGCAAGACGACTAAAACTTTGCATGCACGGCTCAGTGTATTTTGCGAAAAAGCAGAATAGGAACACTTCAAGGCAGATGAGACCTAGTATATCTCCTCTACATTAAAAATCCTGCCTCCTATTTATTAAGTAAAGTTCCACTTTAAAGTGCAGAGCCTAATGACTCTGAGCAAACTGCAGTAATCCATAGCAGCAGTAATATTTCATATGATTGTTCTGGGTTATTGGTGTGCCCACATTGGCAATTCTATTTTTCATTATCTGACCAAAGCTCTGATGTACCTGAATTCCTGACTTGTTTTTCCGAACACTGAAACCACAATAGGGAGCAATTTTCTGTTTATTATAGGATTAGTTCTGTGGTATATACCTAGTCTTAAAACAAATTGGATGTAAATTGCTGTCTCGACTTTTAATATAATTTGCCTTTTCATGCTGATTTTCTCTTGAAACACAAGACAATCAACATGAGCCAAGAAAGATAACTTTCTTTTTGTGTACAATTGTATTGGCCGAAATATGACCTTGAGATGGTGTTTAGGGTTATGTCCCTGACCGACCTTGTATTACTTAGTTGATGAGTAGAGACATTGTAATTCTGTTAGTATTTTGTAGCCTCTTGTCCTTGCACACTGAACGATTGTGCCCTCGCTGTTCTAGTTCCCTACTTACTCTTTCTCCTCTGACCCAGTCATCTATTGTTTAGCACTGTGACATTTCTTGTCTTTCCACTATGTGAGCCAAATTCTTGGTACGCTCTTCACCGGCACATCAGAACAATAAAAAAGCCAGCGTGTGACCATTGTTGTTGATCTAGCATAGCATATTGCTTACATGAAGGGAGTGAAATAAACTTGTGTCTTTTTCTTGCAGTACATTGGAAGCTTGGATGTTCCACGCCCGAACAGCAGAGTGGAGATAGTGGCGGCCATGAGACGAATACGGGTATGTTTTTGAGCGCTTTGTTAAATGAAAAATCTCCACTTTCACAAAAAAAAATTCATGATTGCTAAAAGGCCCTTTGAAATGTTATGTTAAAAATAACTTTCCTTTTCAGTCTGCATCCTTTTCTAAGACTGACAAAAAAAAGGATTGAACGTTCTTGTAACCATGGCAATAGTATGCCGTTTGTAGATGGGATTTTGCAGTGTGCTCATACCTCTGGTCATCTGATTGTCTGTCTAGTTTTCATAAATGTCTACATAGAAGGCAAGGGCAGAATAAATACCTTTTATATGCAGTATTCTAAACACAAATATCCTATGCTCTACTGTTGTCAATACTTCCCGTTATCAGCTGCTCCCACATTATGACACTTTCAAATGTGCATATACCAAAATAAATGATGTACAATAGCGTAGTGCTACATCTCAAATCTTACTGCATAAATATCTCATATGCTCAAACATAACATTTACATGCAAACAAAAATCCAAAAAGTGAAAGTTCTTTGTGACTCCTCCACAGTGTTCATTCACCCTCTCCACCCTGTGCGTAATTTTATTTTGTGTTTGTTCCAACTTTTTTCTTGGCTAAACCCTCTTGTTTAATATATTTCTTTTATCACCTCCTGTGTATCAACAACACAAGTTGCGTCCTCAACTACTATATTTGACCCCCATATAATGAAAGTTCAAAAATAGCTTGGGTTCCCTTAAAAAATCTTCTTGCTCCTCAGCCAGATTTGTCACTTGTCCTCCAGACCACCATATCAAACCATCCAAAAAAAACACAAACAGACTGTCATGGTGCTTAACCTTTTTAAAACACTTGACTAGGGTAGATCAGAACTCACCCTCAAACCTGACCTCTACCGGAGTCTCCCCAAAACTTCACCTCCCCCTAGCTCTTAGGAAAAACCACAAAACACGTGAGCAGAGTTAAATGGCCGAAGTGGCTTTTTAAACATAAGCGTTTTCTTAAATAACAAAACGTATAGTAATAAATATCTCAATCCAGATAACATAATTCAAGGTCCTTGACAGTACCATATAGCCAAAATTTTGTGTCTGTGGCACCAGATAGCTAAGTTGTGACCCTAACCACCAGACACCGCCTTGGGGCATAACCCAGTTGAACCTCAGACGCCCACCAGTCCTAATACTACCCGGTCACTATGCATTGAACCGTACCAACTCGAGGACGCCATACCTCAGATGGGTCCCCATCTATTTTCCAAATAACCAGATTTAGACCTCCGTCAAAGACCCCAAACAGTCAAAGAACAACAAAATAAAAAATATGACTACCGGAAGGGAGGGATGGATGTTCATCCGACAATTTCTGCTCTGCAAGTGACCCTACCCACTCCTTCCCCAGCAACTATGCTTTCCAGGTCTTCACAATCACCTGGTCTACTGGACCAATCGGGTAAGCGTCAATGCTGGCCACACAACTTTAAAATAGTTTAGCCCTCTGCTAAATATATTCCTTCTCAGCTCCAGGCATGCCTTTAATTCAGCCACTCATTAAAATACTACTCACATTACATGATAGAGATATATATATATATATATATATATATATATAAGTGTCCACATAAAAAGCTTCAGTAACAGTCAACCAATGCAGTACCGATGTTTAGTGCCAGCTCACTATATAAAATACTGCATTCGGGTTCCACTGAACACGTCAACGCGGTGACGTCATCCAATAGGCCCCGCTCCTAAGCATTTCATCACCAGTCCACGTGACTTCATCAGGGAATCCTCCTCAGATATAGCACTACACCAATGTATGTAGATTAAATACCTTCATTCACTAGAATGTTCATAGGTTCCTTTACCAAGTTTGCCATTTAGAAAGTTACTTGTATAGGTGCAGTGTTGCTTGTAGGTCATTTGATTATAGTAAAGGCTGATACTCCCCATAGTGTTTGGAATTTTGATTAATGCATTGGAATAGTTTCTCAATTTCTAAAGAACTGAAACTGATAAGGATCTGAAGTAAAATATATGCACTCTATGCTGTGTGTTGTGTTGAGTTGGGGTGTTTTTGTTTAATTTCACAACAGAACTGGAGTTACAAGTTATCATGTATGTGAATCATAGGCTAGCACTCCACGTGTTAAGATTAAGTTCTACAGGGCATTTTTTTAAAGTTTAGTTCAGATCGCTGCTTTATAAATGGGCCCGCAAGGGCCCTTTCATACCATGTTTGTTGGGCTACATTGCTCACCGCAGGTCCAATGCAGCGACAAGCTAAAATCTATTGTTTCCAGTAGACCCAGTTCACAACAACCCACTGCATTGACATGCCCTGAGTGAAAATGGAACCTGCTTCATGTATCCTAGCACAATGCAGCATGTCGCAGGGCATGTTTAGGATTTTGCTAGGGCTGAAACAACTAATCGATTAATCGACAACTAATCGATTATCAAATTAATCGAATACTATTTTCATAATCGATTAATCGGCCAGTAACATAATAGGGTTAAAAAAAAATAAAATGAGCCCTTTATAGTACAAAAAGAGCAAATAATCGTTACTGTAAATATTACTTTCACAGTTCTACAGTAAAAGAATGAAACCCTTACAGTAGTGATTATTTGCTTTTTTTTGTACTATAAAGGGCTCATCTTAGTTTTTTTTACCCCATTATGTTACTAAATGTCTTAGACCTGGTTCACATCTATGTGTTTTTTTGGTGCTTTTTGCAGAAACACACTACAGTTCATTTAACATTGTTTCCTATGGGACACGTTCACATCTGTGCTTTTATTCAGTCGCTGCGTATTTGGAAAGGGTCAAGGACTTTTTTTTTTTACGCGAAACGGTGCTTTTTTGGTTCAATATACTTCAATGGAGAAGCTGCAGAAAAGTATGTAAAACGTTTTTGCAGTAATTTGTGTTTTTTAATCTGCCAAATAACAAATTGGCCAAGAAACAGTATGTCTCTAATAGTATATACAGTATATCTCTCCTCTAATAGTATATACAGTATATCTCTCCTCTAATAGTATATACAGTATATCTCCCCTCTAATAGTATATACAGTATATCTCCCCTCTAATAGTGTATATACAGTAGATCTCTTCTGTCTGTTATTCTCAGAGTGGATTCGATATTTTGCTCCCTAACCATATAGTTGGTTGTTTTATAATTACCACTGCATAGAGATATTTAATAATAAATTGCCTTTTTTTAAACTTTACATATCAACTAAATTATACACCACACTTTTTGTTAAGGTTATTAACCGATTAAACGAAACAATAATCGACCAACTAATCGATTATGAAAATAATCGTTAGTTGCAGCCCTAGATTTTGCCTACTGTTGTGGGAAAAAAATGCACATTAATGCAACGTGTTAAATGCATGTCAATTCAAGCAAGTTTAATACGTATGGTGTGAGTCCAGCCTAAGAAAAGTATTTTTAATATATCACTCCACCACAACTATTGTCTACAGAATGGGCTCTCGAGCAACAGCACATGCACCTCAAGGGAGTACTTGTCCTCCTTATGGTACATTAATACCACTTCTTCTTCTATCCAGAGTTCTGTGCAGTGTTATGCAGAGCACGCTCTACAGGCTCCATACTGTTCTATGCACTTTTAAAATTAAACTTAATGCAGATGCATGTGGAGTATTAGCTTTGATGCCCTGTGGTGAGAAACTTCAGGTTTCCTCTATAAATAGGACACTTAGTGGCTGGACATGCGGCGGTAGACTCTACATTTCCATGATAAAAGTCTAATGCATACCATTAAAGCCTGCAGCTTCCTTTACCTTTTTAAGTTGTTTTGACATGCCTCATCATGGTGCTGACATCACTAAGGGGGTAGTCTGTGCTGCAGTCTGCATGCTAATGCAGCCCCCTCTGGTAATGCCCATTCCCCGCAAATAAGAGACAAACAGAAATTCTGTTCCTTATTTATTGTACAGCAGCTGTGTAAGTACAATGATATAGTGCAGGGATTAAAAACCTTGAAGTGACCAGCACCGGTAATGATAGAAAACTCACTGGTCCCACCCACAGACCTCGTCATCTACTACCCCAACACACATACAATCCAATGAGATCATCAAACAAACGTCCAAAAGTCCAAGACCATTCAATGATCAAATTCATTCATAGCAGAATAGAGCCAATGCGTTTCAGGCTGGCCCAGCGGCCACAAGTGGGAGTTGGCCATTAATGATGTCACTATATATATATATATATATATATATATATATATATATATATATATATATATATATATATATATATATATATGTATATGTATGTGTGATATATATATATATTATCTCACAACAGTGTAAATTTGCTTTCCCCTCAAAATAACTCACACAGCCATTAATGTCTAAACCGCTGACAACAAAAGTGAGTACACCCCTAAGTGAAAATGTCCAAATTGGGCCCAATTAGCCATTTTCCCTCCCTGGTGTCATGTAACTCGTTAGTGTTACAAGGTCTCAGGTGTGAATGGGGAGCAGGTGTGTTAAATTTGTGTATTATCGCTCTCACTCTCTCATACTGGTCACTGGAAGCTCAACATGGCACCTCATGGCAAAGAACTCTCTGAGGATCTGAAAAAAAAGAATTGTTGCTCTACATAAGGATGGCCTAGGCTATAAGAAGATTGCCAAGACCCTGAAACTGAGCTGCAGCACGGTGACCAAGACCATACAGCAGTTTAACAGGACAGTTTCCACTCAGAACAGCCCTCGCCATGGTCGAGTTCACATGCTCAGCCTCATATCCAGAGGTTGTATGAGTGCTGCCAGCATTGCTGCAGAGGTTGAAGGGGTGGGGGGTCAGCCTGTCAGTACTCAGTCCATACTCCGCACACTGCATCAAAATGGTCTGCATGGCTGTCGTCCCAGAAGGAAGCCTCTTCTTCTAAAGTTGATGCACAAGAAAGCCCGCAAAAAGTTTGCTGAAGACAAGCAGACTAAGGACATGGATTACTGGAACCATGTCCTGTGGTCTGATGAGACCAAGATAAACCTATTTGGTTCAGATGGTGTCAAGTGTGTGTGGCAGCAACCAGGGGAGGAGTACAAAGACAACTGTGTCTTACCTACAGTCAAGCATGGTGGTGGGAGGGTCATGGTCTGGAGCTGCATGAGTGCTACCGGCAATGGGGAGCTACAGCTAAAGTTCATTGAGGTAACCATGAATGCCAACATGTACTGTGACATACTGAGGCAGAGCATGATCCACTCCCTTCACTGCCTTGCTAAAGAAGCTGAGGGTAAAGGTGATGTACTGGCCAAGCATGTCTCCAGACCTAAACCCTATTGAGCATCTGTGGGGCATCCTCAAACAGATGGTGGAGGAGCCCAAGGTTTCTAACATCCACCAGCTCTGTGATGTTATCATGGAGGAGTGGAAGAGGACTCCAGTGGCAACCTGTGAAGCTCTGGTGAACTCCATGCCCAAGAGGGTTAAGGCAATGCAGGAAAATAATGGTGGCCACACAAAATATTGACACTTTGTGCCCAATTTGGACATTTTCACTTAAGGGTGTACTCCCTTTTGTTGCCAGCGGTCTAGACATTAATGACTTAGATATATATTTATACAATTTTTTTTTCCTATAATGTCTGGAGGTATGGAGAAACTTTTGGGGAGGGTTACATTTCTTCCCTGGAGTTGGGCTTTACCATAAGCTGATGAATGAAAAAATGCAGCTTTTAGATACAGTGCCTTGAAAAAGTATTCATACCCCTTGAAATTTTTCACATTTTGTCATGTTACAACCAAAAATGTAAATGTATTTTATGTGATAGACCAACACAAAGTGGCACATAATTGTGAAGTGAAGGGAAAATGATAAATGGTTTTCCAAATTTTTTTATAAATAAATATCTGAAAAGTGTGGCATGCATTTGTATTCAGATCCCTTTACTCTGATACCCCTACATAAAATCTAGAGGAACCAATTGCATTCAGAAGTCACCTAATTAGTAAATAGAGTCCACCTGTGTGTAATTTAATCTCAGTATAAATACAGCTGTTCGGTGAAGCCCTCAGTGGTTTGTTAGAGAACCTTAGTGAACAAACTGCATCATGAAGCCCAAGGAACACACCAGACAGGCCAGAGATAGTTGTGGAGAAATTTTAAGCAGGGTTAGGTTATAAGAACATATCCCAAGCTTTGAACACCTTTTCACCTTCCAACAGGACATCGACCATAAAGATACAACCAGAGCTACAATGGAATGGTTTAGATCAAAGCATATTCATGTGTTTAAAATGGCCCAGTCATAGTCCAGACCTAAATCCATTTGAGAATCTTGAAAATTGCTGTTCACAGACGCTTTCCATCCAGTCTGACAGTGCTTGAGCTATTTCACATAGTTATATAGTTAGTCCAGTTGAAAAAGGACACGAGTCCATCTAGTTCAACCCAAAAAAAAAAAAAACATACAATCCCATATACATAATCCTTCACCCACAGTTGATCCAGAGGAAGGCGAAAAACCCAGCAAAGCATGATCCAATTTGCTACAACAGGGGACAAAATTCCTTCCTGATTCCCCGAGAGGCAATTAGATTTTCCCTGGATCAACTTTACCTATAAATGTCAAACGCTTTTGCAAAATCCAGGTATACCACGTCCACAGCCACCCCTCTGTCCAAGGTTTTACTTACCTCCTCGTAAAAAGAAATCAGGTTTGTTTGACAACTTCTATCTTTCATGAATCCATGCTGTCTGTTGCTTAAAATATTTTTTTCCAGCAAGAACTCTTCTATGTGGTCTTTTATAAAACTCTCCAGTATCTTCCCAACTATAGAAGTTAAACAAACCGGTCTATAGTTACTTGGTAAAGACTTTGGTCGCTTTTTAAAGTGTAAGTAAACCCCCCTATCGTTTTCAGCCAAGGAAGCTGCCATCTTTGCCTCTGTTTAATCTACAACTGCCATGATGCTGCACATGTGATCAGTTATGACACCAGCCATTGGATGGCTTGACAGTTTGGTTGAGAGCACAACCAATGGGAGTGTTACATTTCCAGCACGTGCCGGAAATGAAACAGTTTTTTGGATGGGTTTACTTCCGCTTTAAATATGGGCAATCCAGTGATATTTTGCAAAGAAGAATGGGGAAAAATGTCACTCTCCTAGATGCACAAAGCTGGTAGAGACATACCCAATAAGACTTGCAGCTTTAATTGCAGTGAAACATGGTTCTATAAAGTATTGACTCAGGGGGGCTGAATACAGATGCACGCCACACTTTTCACATATTTATTTGTAAACCATTTTGAAAACCTTTTATCATTTTCCTTCCACTTCACAATTATGTGCCACTTTGTGTTGGTCTATCACATAAAATCCCAATGAAATACATTTACGTTTTTGGTTGTAACATGACAAAATATGGAAAATTTCAAGGGGTATGAATACTTTTTCAAGACACTATATAGTGAGAAAAAATGAAGGCTAGTCTGAAGAACAGTATAGTGGAAAAATTTGTTTTTTGCCTGGAAGGAACGGACTTTGTATTTGTGCATGCCTTATTCCTGATTTATTTCTATAGGAAACACAGTATCATCCTCTAAGATCATCCTTATTTTTTACCTATGGGAGTAAAAGGGCTTTATGAGAATTTAAATGGTCAGGATTCTCAGCATTTTAGTAATTACCCTAGTGCTGTAGTATCCCCTGTATATTAGCTCTATGATGCATGTTTTATGTCTGCCTGCTTTTCGGGCTTGTTGAATAATTGATAAAAACACAACATTGATCTTAGTTTGAATTTTCCTGGAGTCTAACTTGCCTAATCCGCCATGTACTCCTCTTGAATAAGTTATGGAACAAGGTTTGAATTAATATGTATATTTAATACCTCTAAGTAAGATGGTTCTTGTAGAGCATAATTACGACTGTACAGTGTGCAGATGTGGGGTCGTTTTTATGCCGGTGGATTGGGATTTTGTGAGATAGATCTTTAACATGCTCTTGCTTCTATACGTTTTCCCTGGAGCGGTGGTCCTGTTTATATGCCATCATACACCGGATCTGCTACAGATGCTATTCATTTTCAAAGTGAATATCAAGGCAAAATAAAAAACATAAATTATACACCCACCCTATCCAAATTCTAAAAACTAAAGCAAACAAAATGAATAAATTAAACTCTAAAAGTAAATGGGGGAAAAAAAAAAAGAATTGAGATTAATATAAAGTGATACACAGCAGCTGCACTCCAAACCAGAACATTTTCTACATATAAGCAGTGGTATACCCTTCGTGTTACCATATATTCCCAAACCCCATGATTATATCAGTGAATATTATTCAAATACAAAATCAGAAAGTCTCAAATATAATTCCTGTGGTATCATTGTAAAGTCAATTTTCAACTGTCCACCAAAGTCATATTCTCCAAATACAAGTGCTGTCCGTAAAATTCTTCTTCCACCCCAAGAAAGGTTTGATTACTCGTAATTTAATTCTAAACCAAGAATGGTTCAGCTGTATGAACCTCTCCAAAACTTCCTCCAACTCGCCCATCAATGGCAGAATACCATGCAATACAGAGAGGCTCCTAATAGTGTATCATTCCTTTTATATATATTATCATTAAAACCACCCAAAAAATAAATATTCACGTTTTACGAAATGCGCACATCACTATAGATAAACTGCCTATGTAATACAAGCATAAAGAACACATTGGAGGTTATTTACTAAAGGCAAATCCAGTTTGCACTACAAGTGCAAAGTGCACTTGAAATTGCACTGAAAGTGCACTTGGAAGTGCAGTCGCTGTAGATCCAAGGGGGACATGCAAGGAAAATAAAAAACAGCATTTTGGCTTGCACATGATTGGATGATAAAATTAGCCGAGCTTCCCCTCATTTCAGATCTACCCCTCAGATTTACAGCGACTACACTTCCAGTACAATTTCAAGTGCACTTTGCACTTGTAGTTTGCACTTGTAGTGCAAAGTGGATTTGCCTTTCGTAAATAACCCCCATTGTTTGTCACTTTAAGATTCCAGGCTGCTGTGCCAGGAGTAATGCACCAACATGGTGAACACACCTGCGTGGTTTTATTTGGTGCGTTTAGTCACTTTGTCTTCATCATACCCCTGATGAAGTCAACGTGACAAAATGGATTGAGTGTTGTGTGCATTTTTATAAAAGTTAGCATTTATTTTTGAATGCTTTTAAGGAATAAGTGGAACTACACTATTTAGGTATCTCTTTAAATTTTGATGGTTTACTTCCATTGATAAGTAAATTGATGAAGTGTTTGAGATGTTTTATATGACCCAGCCTTTCTTAATTTATAATTATTTATGCATAATCCGGCCCTTATAGCTTAAATTAGAACAAATTTGGTGAAGCGCACCTTTCTTGTGGTGGTTGAAGGTGGGCAGAGGGCACTTGTATTTGGATAGCATCACTTTGGTGGCTGGTTGAAGAGTCACTTTACACTGATACCACAAGAATTATATTTAAGACTTCTGATTTTAGTAACGTTTTGGTTTTGTATTTGAGTAATATAAATATATAAATCTATATATATAAAACTATATAAATTTTGTATAATAATAATAATAATAATATGCACTGATGTAATCACTGTAATTGCTAATACATGGTAATGCATGGCTATGGCTCTGCTTATAAAGAGAAATTAGAAAACATTATCAGTACCTCTCTGAAGTACCAACACGTTTGTCCTTATTTTATCTGAAAATCCTGCAAGTGCAACTGCAAATGTCTGCTGATCTGCCAGAGATCCTGTGTGCTCCTAATTTAAATACACATTCCCTGGAACTTGTGGAGCGTGTCAGATACCCTTTGGAAACTTTGTCTCGTGGTAGTGCGAAAAATGAAAGAACTTGCAGCGGGTTCATATATGTGCTAGAAGAGTGTCTATAAATCTGTCATAACTCGTGGCGAGACGAGGCGGGGTTTTACAGGCAGAAATTAAAGTGGTACCAAACCCCTGTAATAAAAAATAAAATAAAAACTTCTGCAAAATGATAGCATGATGTGCTAGTATGCATCGCATACTAGCACATTATGAAATACCTTAAAACGAAGCTCTTAAGTGGCGTGCTGTCACCTCTGAGAGGGCTTCCATCTTCCCCCGGTCCTCCTTCCAGGTTTGTGGCTGGATCTGCGATGACGTCCCTCCCACACATACGCACAGGAGCCCTCGGTTGCGGCACGGTGCTCTAAAGGTCCGGCACAGTATTCCGGACCTTAAGAGCATGTCTTTGTACATCCCCATGCTCATGGACCAACATTGCGTTTCCAATCAGATCCTTTTGAAAACTGACAGGTGGATCTTATTGGCTACTCATGTGATAGGGCCCATTTTGACCTAAAGCTTGGAAAACAATCACATGATGCCAGTCTACCTGGAGCATTGTGGGTGTGACGCATCATTAGAGACTGCAGAGAGCCTGTTTTCAATCAAATAGACCCTGTCTGGTAGACTTGCAGTGGGGTCATGGAATCCGCATGGCACAATCAACGTGCAGCACTGTTAAAGTGGAATGAAAGGCCACACAACAATATTTATTATTATTATTTAGGGTACTTGTATAGCGCCGTCAATTTACGCAGCGCTTTACAATACAGTATATCTGTTAAAGAGGAAGTAAACCCTGATGGGTTTACTTCCTCTTTGTTTCCCTGCAAAGTTAAAGCATAATGGGCTACTATGCATCACATAGTAGCCCATTATGTGTCACTTACCTGAAACCCAAGCTTGCGATGTCCCCGATTTCCTTGCCGGCTGGAAGCGTCCATCTTCCTTTCCGGGGTCGCAGACTCCGGCTCTGTGACTGGTCAGTCACGTCACGTGACGTCACGTGCGCGCGGGAGCCGCCAGTCACAGCATGACCTCTACTTGGAACGGCACAGAGTGATATTTCTAAAGTGCGCATGTGCCGAATAGGTCGGCGCATGCGCAGAAGAAATTCTTGTACGGGGAATTGTAAATATCTCCTAAACCGTGCAGGTTTAGGAGATATTTACAGCACCTACAGGTAAGCCTTTAATATAGGCTTACCTGTAGGTAAAAGTGTGTTGTAAGGGTTTACAACCACTTTAAATGTTACTTATCCATTGCTTGTGTACTCTTTGCAAACATTTTCTACTAAAGTGTCATCTAAATAAATGTTATTCCAGGTTGATCACAAAGCTCCATCTCTACCCCCTTGATGTGAAATCTCTGCTGGCCGACAACGCTCCGGAGCTAAGGACGGTCCTTCGCTATGGGATTCAACTGCGCCACCGGCCGGCAGAGACGCGTGGACCAGCCAGATCTTTTGTGTTCACGTGACCGCATAGAGAAACGTATAACACTTGTATTCAGATGGTGAGGTAGTAGAAAAGGTCTACGGGGGTGTATAAAAACAAATGGGCAAAGTTTGAAAATGTATTTGCACATTTGGTAGCCCCATATAAATATTTAATTACAAACTATAGAGTTTTAAGATATTAAAATTGATCGCTAAAACTATATTTGTAAGAATTTTACATTCACATATGTGTTTGAAAAAAGGATGCGATGATATTTTTCTTTTGTTGTTGAATCTCTTTGTGAACAGTAGCTGGAGAATGTGCGCAGTTGGCTTTCTTTAAGAGACGAGCCGCTGACACCGTCTCTGGGGGCCGCGCTCATCACTAATCTGACATGCTGAGGATATGACAGGGCAGCTTGAAATAGTCTGCTAGATGTTTTCTGCTATAAACCAGACAGAGATAGAGGACAAATGGAATGGGGATAAATGTGCATGGAGCAGACAGATTACAGCACAGAATAGATATTAATCCTCCATCATTCTGTAACTGAGATTCCCCGGTGTTGGGGGGGGGGGGGGGATTTATGTGGCTTTAGATGCTTTGCTTTTATGGTATAAAATATTAAACATGTATAATATGTACATTTACATCAAGGGGACTTTTATCCTTTAAATTCAAAATGTCTGTCCTCACATTGTATCAATTCAGTTCCAGTTTATGACCGTTTCAGCTGTGGGTATAGGTTAGTGTATATGGAGGTTTTCTATTTGTGTGTGTGTGTGTGTGTGTGTGTGTGTGTATTTTTTTTTTTTCTGTGTTGGTTGAACTAGATGGACTTTTCTTTTTTTCAACCAGATTAACCTGCCAATTCTTATTATGCGTGTTCTTAAAGCTGAACTCCGGGATAAGCAAATATTGTAATACATTCACTGTGTAGTCTTTCTTAAATCTTGGTGTGCTTTGTGTATTTCCCCCAGACCCGTGTCGTAATCCAGCATGAAACTTTAACTCTGTGCAGGAGCTTCCTGTAAAAAAAAAAGACCAATCACTGCTAAGCTCTCTCTTTGTATGGGGTGACTGGTCTTGTATCCGCCTCTTTCTGTAGTTTTCCTGTAGACATCTTGAAGGGGGTGGGGTCTGCTAGGTCCCTCCCACAACTTTGCTTTCTGCACGAGCTATGTACAGCACAGTGATGATGTCACCACTGCTTGTGCAAGGTGATATCTGGGTTTGCAAAGGCATTTGGTGCACACAAAGTGGATTCATTTATACACTATATTGTTGAAAATTTTGGGACGCCTGGCTTTACACGCACATGAACTTTAATGGCATTCCAGTCTTAGTCCGTAGGGTTCAATATTGCGTTGGCCTACCCTTTGTAGCTATAACAGATTCAACTCTTCTGGGAAGGCTGTCCACAAGGTTTAGGAGTGTGTCTATAGGAATGTTTGACCATTCTTCCAGAAGAGCATTTTTGAGGTCAGGCACTAATGTTGGGTGAGAAGGCCTGGTCGAGGTCAGGACTCTGTGCAGGCCAGTTAAGTTCCTCCACCCCAAACTCGCTCATCCATGTCTTTATGGACCTTGCTTTGTGCACTGGTACGCAGTCATGTTGGAACAGGAAGGGGCCATCCCCAAACTGTTCCCACAAAGTTGGGAGCGTGAAATTGTCCAAAATGTCTTGGTATGCTGATTCTTTAAGAGTTCCCTTCACTGGAACTAAGGGACCAAGCCCAACCCCTGAAAAACAACCCCACGCCATAATCCCCCCTCCAACAAATGATTTGGACCAGTGCACAAAGCAAGGTCTATAAAGACATGGATGATCGAGTTTGGGGTAGAGGAACTTGACTGGCCTGCACAGAGTCCTGACCCCAACCCGATAGAACATCTTTGGGACGAATTAGAGCGGAGACTGCAAGCCAGGCTTTCTGGTCCAACATCAGTGCCTGACCTCACAAATGCGCTTGTGGAAGAATGGTCAAACCTTCCCATAGACACACTCCTAAACCTTGTGGACAGCCTTCCCAGAAGAGTTATAGCTGCAAAGGGTGGGCCAACTCAATATTGAACCCTACGAACTAAGACTGGGATGCCAGCTTGTGTGTGATGTGCCCATTCAGCCAGTGTAGCAGTGCAGGGATTTGAAATCCCCACTCTTCTCTGTATTTGTTCTGCAGCACTTTCAGGGTGGATTAGAGTGATGTTCTGTGCCAGCACTGACCAATCAGAATTGCTCTGATCAACGCCGAGAGCCGTGCGCAACGAAGAGGCATGATAGTAGGGATTTCAAATTCCTGGGCCTCTACACCGGCTGCATAGGCACTAACAGCTCATCACCTACAGAGGTAAGTACAACGGGGGCAGGGGGTGGAGCGGGTGTACGGTGTTCATATATTTTTTCTGAAAAAGTGAACTTGCACTTTAATCACTTGCTGACCAGCCACTGCACTTATACTGCGACAGGTCGGCTCTCCTGCGTGAATCGACATACCCATACGTTGGTCCGTGCATGTGAGATTGCAGGGACGCGCCCGCGGGTCCGGCAGACTCGATGTCTGCTGCCCGCGATCGCTGTACACAGAGGCAAAACAAGGATCTGTCATTGTAAACAAGACGGGTCCCTGTTTTGACGGGACATCTCAGAGATCTGCTGTTCCCAGTGATTGTGAACAGCTCTCTGTCATGTCCCAGGCAGCCCACCCCCCCCTACAGTTAGAATACGCTGAGGGAACACATTTAACCCCTTAATCGCCCCCTAGTGTCAACCCCTTCCATGCCAGTGTCATTTATACATCGATCAGTGCAATTTTATAGCACTGATCAATGTAATAATGTCACTGGTCCCCAAAAAGTGTAATTTGCGGTAAGTTTTGTCTGCCGCAATGTCGCAGTCACACTTAAGATCGCAGATCGACGTCATTACCAGTAGAAACAATAAAAAAAAAAAAAAAAAAAGTCTGGAAATCTATCCCATAGTTTGTAGATGCAATAACTTTTGTGCAAACCAAAATTTTTTTAAATTTATTTTTTTTATTTATTTTTTTACCAAAAATATGTAGAATACATATTGGCCTAAACTGAAGAATTTTTATATATATATATATATATATATATATATATATATATATATATATATATATATATATATATATATATATATATATAAATTTTTTTTTTTTTTTTTTTTTTTGGATATGTATTATAGCAGAAAGTAAAAAAAAAATGTTAATTTTTTTTCAAAACCACAGAAAAAAAAAAAAAAGAAAGCTCTATTTGTGGGAAAAAAGGACACAATTTTTGTTTGGGTGCAACGTTGCACGTCCCGTGCAATTGTCCATTAAAGTGACGCAGTGCCGAATCACAAAACATGGCCTGGTCATTAAGGGGGCAAATCCTTCCGGGGCTGAAGTAGATGAGGATGTACAGAGATATAAGTTGTATATCAAGGTCCCATTAGATATTGCCAGAAACAAAGCTGCTCTTCATCTGTCCGACCCTTCCAAAACAATAGAACTTGATGATATATTGCTTTTGGGTGAAAGGTGATCAGTGAGGTGTTTACTGCTCTAATCCCTTACGAATCACAATGTTTATGAAGTAAACGCCTTACTAATCATAGGTAATCATTCACCCAACCATTCACATACTGCAAGAATAGAAATAGACTGGGATTTAGATGCTGTTAATACATATATTGTCCTAAGCAAGATCGTTTGAGGCCTTTATCCTTTAATTATGAAGTTAGAATAATCTGAATGTCAATAAAAACATCTTTTAATCCTTTGCCATAATGCTAAAGAAGCCTAAAGCTGGCCAAACACCAGTAGAAATTCCTTTGAACGCTCATATGGAAATTCAGTAAAAATGTCGACGTTTTCGATAGTAGTACAATTATGGACTTGAAAAGGTTTGTATGAAAACCCACAAAATGTATTTGATTGCCATGCCAATGCTTCAAATTCTATGTTCGCGTTTAGCAAGCAAATTAAAAAAAATTCTGAACGAAAGCCACTTTCACAGTTATGCCCCGTACACACAGTCGGATTTTCCTATGGAAAATGTCCGATTGGAGCGTGTTGTCGGAAATTCCGACCGTGTGTGGGCTCCATCGGACATTTTCCATCGGATTTTCCGACACACAAAGTTTGAGAGCAGGAGATAAAATTTTCCGACAACAAAATCCAAATTTTGTTGTCGGAAATTCCGATCGTGTGTACACAAATCCGACGGACAAAGTGCCATGCATGCTCAGAATAAATAAAGAGATGAAAGCTATTGGCCACTGCCCCGTTTATAGTCCCAACGTACGTGTTGTACGTCACCGCGTTCAGAACGATCGGATTTTCCGACAACTTTGTGTGACCGTGTGTATACAAGACAAGTTTGAGCCAACATCCGTCGGAAAAAATTCTAGGATTTTGTTGTCGGAATGTCCGAACAAAGTCCGACCGTGTGTACGGGGCATACGAATTTTGTTTGTTTGAGAAGAATTTTTCTTATCACTTCAGTGGAAAATGATTGTCGCTTTAAACCCTAGTGGTAAAACTACCAAAAGTATCAAATGTATTTTTTTTGTGCAACAAATACTTACATTTTTGATGTCCTTGTTTCTTCTAGTTCCTTTGTCCCTCCATCTTTCTGCCAAAAATGTGCGTCTTAGTAGGGGCCACTGGCGCTGTCCTGCCGGCACATGTGTGTTTTGGCCAGTGCATACGGAGCCCAGAATGTATATGCACCCGCGCTGTGTTTGGCCGGTGCATAGGCACTACTGGGTCCCTGGCGGATGCACAGTGTGGCCCCTGGTCGTCTTGTGCTCTGAAGTGTAAGTTCACCTTTACCAAAAAAAACCACTACACTGTTCCATTTAGCAGCATAGTGTGCTAAACATGCCTTCCAGCCAGGGCTCTCTTTCAGTTTAAAGAATGTAGGTCAAAACCTCATTAAAAAGAATCCTTCCTAAAATCCTCTACAGCGAACAATAGCTCCATCCTGAGTTATTGTAGAAACGGCGCAGCCATTGAGACCAGCGCCCCCTAATGCCACGGGAGAAAGTACGCATCTTGTTCTTTTGGACCACATGTGCGCAGCGTTTACTCTCTCCTCTTGCAGCCCCTGAGCTTGTCAAAGGGAATGGGAGAGAGTAAACTTCAAGTGTACAGCATATAAGAACAGGGTGACGCCTTCTCCCATGGCACTAGAGGGCACTTGTCCCAACAGCTGCACTGTTCCTACAATAACTTGGGTTGGAGCCATTACAGGCTGTAGGAGATTTTAAAAAGGCTTCTTTTTAATGCAGCTATGGCCTACATTCTTTGAAATTTAAGGGAACCATGACTGTTAAAGGTGAACTAACCCTTTTAAATTTTTTTTTTAAAAGAGAAGTATGGCCAAGTACACTACTGTGACCCACAGTCAGCTGCTAGAGGGCTATCACTGGCTATCAGCTGACATCACACAGCTGGTCCACGCTTTATGAGGATCGCAACCATATTGTCGGGATCCACCAAGCTGCCTCATTAACTGGCTTCGTCTCACAGTGCGTGAGTGAGGATGAGAGCCAGCTGCTGTTCCAAATAAAAATTATAACGTAAACCCATTTCTAAAAGTCAACATGCATTACCACAGGCGCTTCTTCCGTTTGAACAGTTGACAGGAATTATTTCTCCTCTCTAAACCAATCACTCTCCTTATACTGTATATCCCATGAGGACTTACGACTGGGTTCCCCAAGACATCGAGAGCGACCTACCTTTTGTCTTTTGTGGAGACACAGGCATTTGTCACACACACACATGATCAGAAGGTTGCGTCTAACATGCCACTTGGTCATTCACAGCATCACCAAATGTTAGCTTTTTCCTTCTTTTTTGCTTTCATCCCTATACATTTTCAACCAATAACCATCCACATACAGCACCAAAGGGCTCCCCAATTTCTTCTCTCATTGGACCTTTTGGAGCGGTGCAATGTCATGTGTATTTGGTGATCCTGTCCAAAGCTAATCTCATGGTCTAGTATATTTGACCTCAATCATACCTTATTTCACATGATCATTTCAGGGGACACTTGGATAGCCCTCTTACACCATACCCCGCCAGGACTGTTTCCAAGCAGAAATTGGCCAACTTGCACTTTTTGGCCACCAAACAAACCATAGCTACCTGGAAGTTACCCAGAGTCAACTCTACTGGAAGTAAGAAAGTGCATTCATTTGATTGTCACAAATGAGAAACTTCAGTATCCTTAAAGACTCGCAGAATTCGATTCCCAAGGTTTGGGAATTCTGGATCAATTATGCCCTTCCCTCTCTGAATCCCTCAAGGCTTAGCTATCTATAGTTATTTCCTCAGTCCTGAATCTGTGAAGGGGACCTCCTGTTCCATTTTCTACTTAACTCCTCACCCCTTTCTCTACCCCTTAAGGTTGGATTCACACCTATGCAGTTTTAGTGCTTTTTGCATTTTGCAGATTTGCACTACAGTCCATTTAACATGGTTCCTATGGGACACGTTCTGTAGTGCAAATCTGCGAAATGCAAAAAGCACTAAAACTGCATAGGTGTAAATCCAGCCTTACTGCTCCCTCTTGAAAACCCCTCTTCCCATCACGAGTATCTATACCAGGCTGTCCCCATGGAGCGCAGTTCAAAACCTCCTAAACAGGTCCTTGACAACTAACTGCTGTACGCCATCATAGCTTACTTTTGACTCCTATGAAACCTCAGTATGTTGATCTGCCGTTGCATGGGCACTACTGTTATACCTCCTTTTGAAAGCTATTAAAAATGATTGAAAAAAGCAATGTATGTAAATAAACCATCCAATTCACATAACCTAATGCAGCTTCAAAAAAATACCCCACCTTATTTAATAAAGTGCACATTGTGCGATTTCCTACCAGGATCATATGGAAGAATTATTTATACAGCCAGAAAGTCAGAACTTTGCAGACTTCCCTTTTTTGTTCTGTTTATGCTCTGCTGTCAATCGTTTAAGAGGAACAATCATTTTATTGCTTTTTTTTTTTACCTTATGTGATATAAGGAGATAACTTTGTGGAAACAATTTTATCAGTGTGTGTTGATGAAATGAAAACTTTGTGTGATTTATAATCATTTTGTATAGATGTGCTGCATGTTGATAATGTCACTGCAACTTTTATATAGTAATATCTGGATTTGCAAAAACATTTGATGCACTTAGTGGATTTATATTTCTTTTAGTTATTGTAGAATATATTTAAGTTAAGGTGTATTGTGGTTAGCGTTCAGCTTTAAAACTGTTGTATTAACATTGATTTAAAGCGGTTATATACCTTTTTTTTTTTTTTTACTTTTACCTACAGGTAAGCCTATAATAGGGCTTACCTGTAGGTAAAAAAATATCTCCTAAACCTGTACGGTTTAGGAGATATTCCCCTCGCAATGAGCCGCTGACTGCAGCGGCGCATGCGCACAGGGGATTCTCGGCTGACAGCCCGGCAAACTCTGGAGCGTGCCGGACAGAAGTCTCCCGTGCATGCGCGGGAGTGACGACATCGCAGCTCCGGCCACTCTCAGCGCCGGAGCCGTGATACCCGGAAGACACGCCGAGGGGAAATGTCAGCTCCCTCGGCGTGGACAGGGTGAGATGCCGGCGCCTCGTTCTAAGGTAAGTATCTCATAATGAGCTAGTATGCGGTGCATACTAGCTCATTATGCCTTTTCCCTTGCAGGTGTAGAAAAAAAAAAAAAAACCCCAGCGGGTATACAACCGCTTTAAAAATAATCCTATACATACCCAAAATGCAGCTTGCAGACATTTTCAAAGCACTACAATACAAGATGCTAGAATATATAATTCCTTTTTAAAACCATATATTTTCTTCTGTCCATACATTTTGTCTGTGCTAGAAAATGTAGCAAAATGTATAACAATGCATCCAGTATGTTGGAGTTCTAAAAACAAGAGTCCCTATATTAATGAATGGTAGCCATAGACTGTATGATTCAAATTGGGAAATAGCATTTATTTGTTTTTGTTTTTTGTTTTTTTATGGTAGAAAGGGGACTTTTTTATTCTCAAAATAATAATGTGTTTTATTGATGCTGACCTGCTATACTGCTGTACGTGAAGTGTGAATTTGAGTCCACTCATTATAAATTCCTTTTTGTTTTATTTTTTGTTCTCAGCTGCATAAGGAGCTCAGAGAGCTGAGGGAGGAGAAACAGCAACACACTGATCTTCCCAGTGAATGGCTGTGCAGGGGAGGGGGTGTGTCAGCACAAGTCTGATGCTTGTAGGAGAGCAGTTCTCTGCACACCCAAAAGCTATTCTCCTGCCCTTGGGTGGTGGGCTTGGCGGTGTATAGTATAAGTGTCCTCCTTCTGTGCCAGTGGTCTTGTCCCCTTTTCAGGATAATGGGTATCCTTGGTACTGTAAAACAATCGCAAGAGAAGGGTGCACTGACCTAGCACTTCATTACAAATTAAAATGTATTGTGGTAATGCACAAGGTTGGTGCTCTTGTTTGAGTTCTTAGCACAGCCAGAGAACTGACCTGTGTTCTCATGCCTAGTGTGGTCATTTTTTAATAGGAAAGCAGACGGACTGACAGGAGCACCAGGTATTTCACACAAAGGAAGCAATACAAAGCTAACAGGATATAATTTATACAAGTACATAGTACAGCAGGCACATACCAGGAATATGATCTGCTGGGTTTACATATTCTTTAATGACTCTTAAGAGAGCTGGACCACAAACCCAAATAGTTATGCAGATGCAGTTAGTAATATGCATGAAGATCACTCAGATCCTTCATAGGCCTCATTCACATGGGTGCTGAGGCCATACAGCAAAAATGAGGCATTTCTTTGTGCTTGTTTGTGGTTCCGAATTTGCATGCAGGCAGCCCACAGTATGTTAGTGATTGAAGGTGTAGCTGCTGTACAGACACACCCGAACATCTGTGTATGACCGGCATGCAGGTCTGGGTTACGAGCTGTACACCTACCCCTACGTACCTATCAGATGGGCACATGTCATCGTAGAGCCGCTGCATCTCCATGATGAAATCATGAAAGGGAAATCCATAATGCTTTTGATAAAGCAAGAGATAAACTTGGATTTAGAGAAATTTTCTTCAGTATTGGCGGTATGTATTGTACATGTACTACAATGAGAAGAATTGGATCAACATGGACCAGTTCAATTTCTTGCCATTTTAAAAAAATTCTAAAGGTCCCCCCTTTTCCCTATGGTCATAACCTACCTAGACTCAGTGTTTTCTCTGTCTGAGCTAGAAGACATTTGCCTGTATAAAAGAAGCGTATAGAGGTCTGGATCATGGTCTGGCTAAGGACCAGTTCACACCATAGAAAGGCAGTCCGGATGCACTCCAGCTGCTTTTTTGCATGAGCGTTTTTTATGCGCTTTTGGTCTGTTTTTGATGCAGTCCAGTGCATTTTGTCCCCCCTTTTTTTTTCCTTAACCTTAAATAAGAACATGGGTGTCCCAGTGCATTTTTGGTGCCTTCTGGGGCGTTCCCGTGAGTTTTTTGATGCTTTTTACAGCGTTCCAATACAGTCCAGTGCAGGAAAAATGCAGCATGTTCTACTTTTTTTTTCTGGAACTGGAACGCACTGGAACTGCAAGCACTGGTGTGAACTATGCCATTGAAAACCATATAACCTACTTTCTATACATAAGAAAAAGAAATAACCGCGCTAAAATATATATGAATAAGATATGTGAAATATTCTTATATCGATGTCCCAAAAACCTCTGTTAGAAAATTCATGTATGTATGTAAAACATTGCGATAATCAGAAAAATATATATAAGTCCATACATATAACTGTGAATCAAAAGGTGATGTCCATATGTGGTAGATGGAAATCTTTATATATGATAATTGACCAGAATCAGTCCCAGAGAGAAGCCCATGAATGGACACAACCAGACTTGGTGGTAAAGATGAGAGAGACACCACACTCAGTGATCCGCCACCACACAAATATTGCGCTTACCACAAGGCAAGTAAAAACCAGCCTATGTTCCGTCCTGGTATGGGAAAATCCAGCTGGTGTCACTTGACTGCATACAGCGTGGCTAAGAGGATGTAGCAAGGACCCCAAACTCTCGTCTCACAGGCATGTGAATGAAAAGAAACTAACCATAGTGTAATACTGGCAGGACAGTTTAATAAAAAAAGGTAGAAAACTTACATAAGTAGATTAAAAACAGCAAATAGCCGGCCGGCATAGCGAGCACCCGTCCACACTAGGATGGCGATGACGTCAGAGCGTCAACCTCCCGACGTACGTTTCACCACAAATGGCGTCGTCTGGGGAACCTCTTACACCATACACTTCCAGGATTAACTGTTTCCCAATAGAAATTGCCAATCTTTCTCCATTTGGCCTCCAAACAAACCATAGCTGCCTGGAAGAAGCCCAGAGTCTACTCTACAGGAAATAAAAGCGGGCATGAACTTGATGATCGCTAATGAGAATTTCTCAGACTTAAGCTAGCCATACATTACTCAGTATTTTTATGAAAAAAAAATTGGGCCAGTTCCCCTATCCACACATTTAAAGAGGAAATCCTCCCTTCTGTGTCATTGTATTGTGACAGTGGGCCTTCCCCTCCTGTCAGAATACACTGATCAGCACTGGATTTGCTGATCGAGCGGACATTTTCCAACAAGCCTGTTTGTGAAAAGTCTTAAGCCTGGTATACACTATTGTTTTTTTTTTTTTTTTTTCAATTCAACCCAGCGGGATGAAAAAAAAAAGGATGTTAGTCCAGCAATCTCCCCTCTGAGTTATTGTGTTCTGACAGGTGGACTGCCCCCCCCCCCGCAAGAAAGAACACAACGGTCAGCGCTTGCAGTTGTTGGCTGCCAGCACTGATCGGATGCCAATACGATGCTGGTTTTCCAGCATGGCTGTTAGGCCGGCTTCTGACAGACAGGCTGGTGTACACACGTTTCCAATGTCAGCCAGTTTTTGTTGAACCAGCCGATAAGCATTGCATACTAGGACATTATGGAATACTTACCTTAGAATGAAGCCTTCTCATGGCGAGCTGTCACTGCTGAGAGGGCTGACATCTTCCCCTCTGTCTTTCTTCTGAGTTTGCGTGCTACGGCTGTGTGCTTGGCCAGAACCGCGATGATGTCACTCCTGCGCATGCGTGCGGGAGCCCTTGGTTTTGGCACGACGCTCTGAAGTTTCCCGGCAAGGTATGCCAGACCTTCAGAGCGCATGTGCCAGTGATGTCAACTCGTCATGCTGGAAAACCAGCATGCAAACGCTGATTATTATGATTATACAGGATTTATATAGCGCCAACAGTTTGCTCAGCGCTTTACAACATGGGGGCAGATAGTACAGTTACAATACAATTCAATACAGGAGGGATCAGAGGGCCCTGTATGTTAGAGCTTACAATCTAGAAGATCAGTGTATTCTGGCGTGGGGGAGTCTCCCTGTCAGAATACAGTGTCACAGCAGGGAGGATCCCTCCATCAACATCGCTTGTGTTGATGCAGCAATCTGTCAGTTTATTTTTAAATTCAACCTGCTTTTTTTAATTTAAACTGTGTGTTTACCCAGCTTAAGCCCCGGTTCAAATTGTAGCGATTTGGCATGTCAAATCACATGCCCAATCGGCAGCTATGGCACCATCCGAATCTGTGCGACGCTGACTTTGCGGTGCACCACACCGATTCTCAAAAGTAATTTCTGTACTACTTTTGGGGACTTCAGGGTGCAATTTCAATAGATACGGTATCTATGCAGAAACACACACAGATGTCTCTGAAATTGCCCCCGAAGTCGGGACTGACATGTGGGAATGAAATTGTGCGAGTTCAGCTGAACTTGCACGATTTCATTGCTGCTGTCAGTGTGAACCTGGGCTAAAGCCTAGTACACAGAATGAGGAGATAAGACAAACAAATACCGCTTTCGATCGTACGATAATCTGATCCTTAGTAGATATTCACGAAAGTTCATGCAAAGTCTGAAGGGACAAGCACAAAAAATGTTCTTGTGTGATACCAGAACTAACAATTTTTGTTTAATCCGTACAGTATTCATTCAGAAAGAATGGAGTGACCAAGACGACGCATGCTCACAAACAAAAGAATACATTACAATTAAAAAATACATCAATCCCGAAGTTGTATTCTGTCGTACGAGAATTTTCGTAACTTTTGTAACCTCTTCATTTTCAATATGAGACTAGCATGTAAAAACATAACAGACAATCATTTGTCTGATATTTTCATTTTTGTATGAGGCTTAAGTTATAAATTCCTTTTAATTCTGACACACCTTGTATTATCTGAGAATTCATACTTTAAAAGGGGAGCGTAAAGGAAAACTTGATTTGCCATTTAATTTGTTTAGACCGATTACTGTGCAGTGGCTAATAGGCAGTTGGTATTTTTAATAACATGTCAGGAAATTGCTCTGCTTGCTTTGGGACTAGGATGCTGGGGCGTGCTTTATATTTTTTTACATCCTTTGTTCTCCTTTTGGGAGTACACCGCACACAACACTGCTGTTTTCAAGGTATATTGCGCTTTTAGTGTTGTTGCAGTGGGCTGCAGGTGGCTTCCACAGATTGTATGGTATTTAAACAGCATTTTTCCAGGAGAAGCTTCCTCTGTTTTTTTTTTTTTTTAAAAAGGAACTTCCATTTGAAAAGCTATTGAAATGTATTCAATAGCTTTTCAAATGGAAGTTTCCTTTTTTTTAAAATTTTTTTAGACAATATAAATTTGCGTTGGCCCATTTAATTTCTAGTTGGCTCTGTTAGTATAATCCGTCCTCAAACAGGAAGGCTGGAAACGTACACACCTGCGTACATTGGTGGAGAAAGGATACTTATCAGTCCCAACTCCCAGTAAGTCACAAATATTATGCATTCGGTTCATGCCATTTGTGCAAACTATGTAAATTAATACGCCCGCGCCAAACTGATTCAATTAAATTAAATGGCAGCTGCTATTCCAAAAATAAGTGAATTGCTAGACACGCACAAACCTATTGTGCAAACAAGCGCTTGCCAATACCACATAAATAAATGCTAAAATGTGAACTGCATGTACTTAGTGCAAACAAATAAATAGCAAATCGTAATATAGAGCAAAGGGGGGACTATTTTGATAAACAGACCCCAGACTATGAGATCAAAATATGCCCAAAAAGTAAATAAAGTCTAAATGCCCAGTTGTATTTAGCTTGGTGCAGGGTTCCTTAATTTGACCCCCCCCCCCCCAGACCTGCTATCTGAATGGAATCCCAGGCATAGTAACCTCTTCCCGCTGATGGTATGCAAACATGTGGGCCTTAAAACCTAAAAGTGCCCATCAGTGCAGCCCCATCAGTGTACGTCAATACAGCCTCATCAGTGCACATCAGTAGAGCCTCATCAGTGCACATCAGTAGAGCCTCATCAGTGCACATCAGTACAGCCTCATCAGTGCACATCAGTAGAGCCTCATCAGTGCACATCAGTAGAGCCTCATCAGTGCACATCAGTAGAGCCTCATCAGTGCACATCAGTAGAGCCTCATCAGTGCACATCAGTAGAGCCTCATCAGTGCACATCAGTGGAGAAAAATTACCTGTTTGTAAGATTTTATAACAAACTCTGAAAGTTTTTTTTTTTTTTTTTTTTTCAAAATTTTTGATTTTTTTTTTTTTTGCTAAAAAAAAAAAACAGTGGTGATTAAATATCACAAAAGAAAGCTCTATTTGTGTAAAAAAAGATAAAAATGTCATATGAGTACAGTGTTGCATGACTGCACAATTGTCCTTCAAAGTTTGACAGCGATGAAAATTGGCCTTGGCAGAAAGGGGGTGAAAGTGCACAGTAGGCAAGTGGTTAATTGAACTAGCTAAAGTTAGACAGAGGTGGGTGGGATTTGTGTTAGCGTCCCGCCATACATTGGCCAAGGCCTAACGTTAACAATTCCTTCATCCATTCCTTTGTCCTTCTCTAACATGTTAGACACATATTCAAGGTGTAACATGCTCCATATGTATCAGCGCCCCCCCCCCCCCCGATCCCCTGTGTTGATGGCCTGCAGGACCATGGCAGTACACACATGATCTACTGATTGTGGGTGCAATGCTTTACAGGTCCCTAACAAAAAAAAAATAATAAATGCATTTTTTTACCTGCAAAAAAATGTGCATTTATTATAGTTTTTTTTTTTTTTTTTTTTTTTTTTTTTTAAAGGTAAACTTATCCTTTAAAGATCGCCTCATGGGGACCATGGTCCACGAGAAGCTCACGTAATGACGTAATGGCATAGATATGACTCTCTGCCACATAACTATGGGTGTATCCAATCCTCTCCAACCCCCCCCCCCCCATCCCGGCTCCCCTCCCCATCCCTGCTCCCCTCCTATCTGTTTCTTTTCTCTATTCTTTCCGCCTCCTTTTTTTTTCCACCAGTCTTTCTTTTTTCAGTTTTGGGGGTTCCTCGGCCCCTCTCTCTTTTCCTGGCTTGTACAGAAAACCTAGCTCACCCCCTCTCTCCGGGTTCGGGGTGGTTCTGGTTATGTCTGATGTGCAAATTCTGTGTACTTGAGTTGTTTCTTTTGCATTACCACGTGTTCATGCGCTGGATGTATTGGCTACATTGGTAGTTTCTGTCGTACCGCCCATCACCCTTTGTACTGCTCTTTGTATTTTATAGTCTCATTGGCACTTTGATACCATTGTCTTTTTATGTCTATT
The DNA here is from genome assembly GCA_037952925.1 of Lithobates clamitans. NCBI lineage: Eukaryota > Metazoa > Chordata > Amphibia > Anura > Ranidae > Lithobates > Lithobates clamitans. The sequence goes on from JBBGZY010001381.1 coordinate 482,622, forward strand.
TGTATCTTTTTGTTTCTTTGAAAATCTCAATAAACTTTTTGTAAAAGAACAAGATGAAGTTAGAAGCTGATTGGCTACCATGCGCAGCTGCACCAGATTTTACTCTCCCAGTTTTAGTAAATCAACTCTTTTGAGTGTTTTAGTTTATGGAATGATCAATGCATTAATAAAGTTCTTTTATACAATAGATCCAGGGGGATCATCTTCCTCCTTTGTACTGTACAAGTTATTGGTTAGTATGGTGGCTGACCGCTTTACGTATAAGAGCAATAACTAGTATTGGCTCTCATGTTACAAAGACGTGTGAATAAAGAATAGTCTTTGTTGCTCATAATTTATATTCTCACAGGTGTCTTCATTTGGAAATGTTTTCAATGGCTCTAGTGGCATTTCCCCTATATTTTAATAAGGACAGGAAGTGAAGGAGATATAAAGAGGAATATAGACTGAAATATTAGAGGTAGAAAAGGAGGGAACATTCAGTGTCTTATGAAATGCAAGTTGAGAGGTGGATTTGAGGTTGTTTATTGGAAGTAGCAATAAATGTTTAGGCAAACGCTTTTTGGGGGAAAAAATACTCCCCCTTCCTCAGGGCTGCTGCTATTTGCGGGAGAAGAAAGAAAAAAAGGGCGGACCAACCTTATCCTTGGATATATTTTATTATATTAAAAATTAAGTAAAAAAACTACACGCAAACGTATGGAAGAAAACTTGCGATACAAATAATCTCCAGACGACAGCAATTGGTCTAAATGACAACAGACTCCGGATAGTAACAGAGGAGATTTCAGGGGTGCCTGACGCGTTTCGAAGGATTACCTTCTTCCTCAGAGCCCAGCAGTGTTGCCTCCTTCAGCTTCATATATATATATATATATACACATATGCATTAATATGCATTCAAAAAGGCACCTCCCAGAGGGATCCAGTGACCCCACCCACATTAGTGGGTGGCCCACAGCCAAAGGATGACACCCACTAAAAAAAAAATAAAGTAGTAAGACCCACATAGGTGAACAATCAACTTATACAGTTGATTACATTCGTACACGGGGGCAATGTATTTGACATGATGTTGTGCGGAAAAGATCCCAAACGAGTGTGTCTGTGACACCAAGATCGGAATGACCTGTGTCCGCTGTATTTGCTTTAGGTATTGGGCACTCTCTTTTTCTACCTCTACTAGTACACGTGGAAATGACCTCAAGGCCATACCCAAAAGCAGCAGCCCAGGCCACCAAAAAGAACTCACCATCTCCTTCTGGTGTAGTGGGGCAGAATGCATCGGAAGAGAACTCTTTCAATCCGACCCCATCATCACCTAACCATTGACCTACAACCGACTGAGTCAGTCAGTCCCCGACCCTACAGAATATACTGAATTCTAGAATACTAACAGATTACATTTTTGGGGTTGAACTTTTTAGGCACCAGTGTATACCAAAATTTATGACACAAACTGTGTCAGAAATGTTATATATACATTGGTGCCCAAAAAGAGCCATCACAAAAAAGTAGTTCCTATATATTGTTATTGGTATGTTGGCACAAGTTCCTCCGTGTTTTTTGATATTGAGAATTCTGACAGATTGTAACCCATTCCCATCATAACCATAAAACAATGGATTTCTTTCAATTTGGATTTAATTATGAAAATTGGATCAACATCAAAGCTGTTTCATATAGATCTCAGTAAAACTATGATTACTTTTTGGTTGGTAAGGGCAATGTGACTGAATCATTTACTGTGAGTAGGGAATGTGTGGCAAATGGTTTTCAGCCAAAGTGCAATTTTCTGCCTCATCAACAAGTGCGTTATCATGAATCCTGATTGGCAAAATGTGTACATTTTGTGATTCTCCATGAATCTTGATGCAGTTTGGCAAATCTACAGTTACATTTCAACAGGGAAAATGTTTGTTGACCCACCCAGTTGGCAGTGAATGTATTTGTTCATTTCTAAGTAATAGATCCACATTAGTTCCAGTTTTTATAAATCAGCTCATGTGTCTGTCTAGCACAATTGGTAACCATTATTATTTTGAAAGGTTTTCTATCCTTTTGTCTGGACAGAATGTGTTTCATTCTTTAAGCATACCGTTTTTTGAAGTATAATATATTGCCGGTTTTGAAAGAATGCCAAGAAGCGGATCATGAAAACTGAAATTGTAGATAAGACTTGTGGAGAGGGTAGCAAAAGGACAGAGAAGGAGGTTAGAAGTCGGGGTGGGAGGTTAAAGACTTGTAATAGGCTTTAGTATTACAAAGGAATCTGAAGAATTTTTTAGTGTGGGAGGGCAAGGCGTGATATTTGCTGACCAGGGGGAGAGGGTCACGGGGAGAGGAACTAGTGGAAGAATTGGATGTAGGCCTGCTTCTACTCCTCCAGTTAATGTATTTTCTTGTTAGAGAGGTCTTGTGTTATAGAGTCTGTTAAGGGCAAGCTGCCAGGAGACCAAAAATGATGATGCTGATTGATTCAAATAAGCAAATCCAGGGAATGAATGAATGTCCTTGGCAGCTTGGAAAGGTTATAAGTTTTTCCATTCCAGCGCTTGAAAATCCGACACCTTAGCTCTGCAAATGAGATCCCGCAGGCACAGTAACAGAGTAAAGGTGAAAAATATTTATGCAGTAAAAATAATGTTTGGCTGAAAATACAGTAGGTTTAAAAGAAAAGTCTGGGAATATTATTATTTTTTTTTTTTTTTGGAATCATACTTACCTAGATGGATGCAGCATTGGCCCGATGCTGGCTCTAAGACCAGAGAACTGAGCGATCCGATCAAACACCACCGATCGCTTGGTCCTCGGTGCTCCCTGACCAGAGAGCTGGTGACTGTTAGCTTTGGCTGTACTTCTCTTTTAAGTCGTAAGCTGAAAGTTGCCAATCTGCTTGCTTGCTTCCTGTGTTCTGCAACTTTGAGGTTGCTGCTACTTTCACCTCTCGTCACCTTATGTGTATCTAAAGTCCAGATTGCTTTTTTCTGTCTTGAATAGAGTAGGAAACGGTTTGAACCACTGTTATGCCCCGTACACACAATCTGATTTTCCGACAACAAATGTTGGATGTGAGCTTGTTGGCCGAAAGTCCGACCATATTTATGCTCCATCGAACATTTGTTGGCGGACTTTCCGCCAATAAAATGTTGGCTAGCAGGTTCACAAATTTTACGCCAACAAATTTTTGTTGTCGGACTTTCCGATCGTGTGTACACAAGTCCGTCGCACAAAAGTCCACGCATGCTCAGAAGCAGAAGCGGTCAGTTTTTTAAACTAGCGTTCGTAATGGAGAATTAACATTTGTGACGTGGCAAATTAGGAAATCTCCGAATGCAGCGCACAATTCTTTTCTTCTTTAATGGGATAATAATGAAGCTGCTTTGCTGGTGATACTGATGGAGTTATTGCAAACTAATTTTCAAAGGCTTTTTTTTTTCCAAGTGATTATCAATAATAATAATAATAATAATGGCGCAAAATAAAAAAAGCAAAAAGAAAAGTGCGAATCAACACTCGCCAAACTTCAACTAACACAAAATTAGCAGAAGGAGCCCAAAGAGTGGTGCTAAAGAGCTGAAAAACCACGTAGTACGTCTAGTACCTCACTAGGTCCGCAATTGTTGGCCAACATTTGTGTGACCGTGTGTATGCAAGACAAGTTGGAGCCAACAACCTTCAAACAAAATTCCAGTTTTGTTGTTGGAAAGTCCAATCGTGTGTACGGGGTATAAGACTTTTATTGCTGGATGCTTCCTACCTGTGGAGTTTTAGGCTGGCCATAGACCGAGCAAATTTCTTTCCTGCAACCACAAGTTGTAGGAAAGGAATTTGCTTGATTCCCCCATCAACACAGGCAGTATTGACAAGGAAATCCCTTCTGCCAAGCCATTGTGTTCTCCCTGCTGTGGAAGTGATTATTGCTAGTAGCTAAAACAGCCACTAGCGATTATGAAACCCAAAGAACTTCAATGCAATCACTCAAGGAGAGGGTATAATATTATCACTTGCATATCAAAAATGTGATTTGTGTCAAAAAACACTCAAAAATAAAACTAATGATAATTCAAATCAACTTCAAATATCTGTTCTATCAATATCATAAATAGGACTTATGTCACCACTGCTGCTCACACCTCTTGTGTTCCCACAAGTGTACTTAAAGTGTTACTAAATCCACAACAGTAAAATCAGTCTGTATATGAAGTTAAGCATGCTTGTTATACTCACTGTGGAACCTAAGAGGTTAATCCTCTGCATTGTGTAAAAAGGCTGTTTGATCCTGTCTTCTCTGGTCCTCCCCTTCTTCCACAGTCCCCAAACAATCCCCTGATAGAGCAGAGCCTTGGGGCAAGCTGCACGTGCTCAGTTTGGTGTGTATTGCTAGAGCCGTTTTCTTGGGAGAGTGCATGTGATCAGCACAGGGCCAATCAGCATTGTCCAGACAGAGGGTCAGGGATCCTGCAGCCTTATAGGACAATCAAGGGAGAATGCAAACTCCTCCTACAAGCTTTAACCACTTGCTTACTGGGCACTAAAACCCCCCTCCTGCCCAGACCAATTTTCAGCGCCGTCACACTTTGAATGGCAATTGCGCGGTCATGCAACACTGTACCCAAATTAAATTTTTATCATTTTTTTTCATACAAATAGAGCTTTATTTTGGTGGTATTTAATCACTACTGGGGTTTTTATTTCTTGCTAATACACACAATAAAAATACGGAAAATTAAAAAAAAAAAAAGTTTTCATGGTTTGTTATAACATTTTGCAAATAGGTAATTTGTCTCCTTCATTGATATACGCTGATGAGGCTGCACTGATGGGCTGCACTGATGGGCACAGATAAGGCGGCACTGATGGGCACTGATAAGGCGGCACTGATGGGCATTGAGAGGTAGCACTGATGGGTGGCAATGGTAGGTAACACTGATAGGCAGCACTGGTGATTTGGCACTGATAGGTGGTGCTGGTGGGCACTGGTAGGCGGCACTGTTGTGCACAGGTAGGTGGCAATGGCAGGTGGCACAGGTGGGCACAGATGAGGCGCCGGCTGCTCTCCTTGACTGGGACCGGTGTCCCTCTGACAGCCGTCGGTGATTGGCTTTATTTTGTTCTCCTCACTCTTATTAGCGTGAGGAGAAAAAATAGCCGATTACCGGCTCTGTTTACATCACATGATCAGCTGTCATTGGCTGACAGCTGATCACATAGTAAGGGGTAGGGATCGACCCCTTACTCCGATCTGTGTTTAGCCGAGTCTCATTGAGTCGCTGATCACATAGCATGCCGACCGCGCCCTGCAGGGGGTGCGCAGGGAGCTCAAGCAAGGGAGGATAACATACGACGGCCTTCTGGCAAAATAGGTCTGCGCTGTAACCATCATTCGGCTATAGTGCGGACGGAAAGTGAATAACCAGACAAAAAAACTTATTGACCCGAGTATAAGACGAGGGTGAGAAATGCACAGCTACTGTAAGTGGAAAAGAGGGTCAACAATGCCCATTTGCAGCATCACTGTGCCCATTTGCATGCATCACTGTGCCCATTTGCAGCCATAAGTCCCCTGAACTTCAAACTCTGTAGTTAAGGGTTCCTAGATGCCCCCTAGCTGCAGCCAAAATTTGGGGTCTCTGAACCCAAAGTGTCCCGAAATGACATTGCTGCAGATGGACACAGTTGACTGAATTTGGGGCCCTGTATCTCAGGGCCACTTAGTGCTAAGAACCCCAAATTTGGTGTGCAAACCCAGTGGAACTAGCACCATAATATTTCCAAAGCTGGGGTTTCTAGCACCAAGTGACCTCGAGATACAGGGCCCCAAAAATCAGTTCAGAAAATGTCAAGCACTTTTCTGCAGCAGAGAATGACATTTTCTGAACCGGTTTTGGGGCCCTGTATCTCGGGACCACTTAGTGCTAGGAACTTCAGCTTTGGATATGTTGTGCCAGTTCCACTGGGTTTGCACACCAAATTTGGGGTTCCTAGCACCAAGTGGGCCTGAGATACGGGGCCCCAAAGTTGGTTCGGAAAATGAACTTTTTTGCTGCAGAAAAGTGCTTGACTCGAGTATAAGTCGAGGGGGGCACTTTCAGCACAAAAAAATGTGCTTAAAAATTCGACTTATACTCGAGTATATACGAGATATATATATATATATATATATATATATGTATGTATGTGTAGCCGCTAGCGATAATCACACACAAAATCTGGCGGGCTGGTTGTACCCAAGTTGATTGATCAACTTGGGTACATGCAGCCTGCCCATACATGGTTTGAATCTAAGGCCGGCTTTACTCTCTCTCCATTTGTCCTGGTAACAATTGTCAATGGAATGGAAAGTAAGAGGCAATCTGAAAGTTTAGGTTTGATGAGTCAGGAACAGAAAGGAAATCTTCCAAAGGGGACACCCTTTTTCCCAAGAGAGATTTTTCCTTAGGTCGGCCATAGGTGGAGTGAATTTTTTCCTGCAACCAGGGAAAGTGTTGACAGGGAAATTAATCCCGGCGAGTGAAACAGGAGCTAGTGATCGCATGTAAAATCCGGCAAGCTGGTGTGATCGATCAACTTGGGTAAATTCAGCCTGCCGGCTCCTGCTGAACTGGCCAAGGTTCGAACAGTCTATGGCCAGCTTTACATTGTAGAGCTCTCCTTTTGCTTCATGTTATGTCTTGAGAAAAGAAGTGAAGGAAAATCTCCTCAGTGTGACAATGACAGCATAAAAAGAAACCTTTTCAGGGGTTTTATCCCCACCTCTATCCAAAACTTAAAAAAAAAAAAAATGCTGCACTTTAAAGTGAAATTTCAATCTACAATGTCTTGATGGACATTAAACAGGAATATAACACATGTACCCTGATAAATGTGTTGCTTCAGGTTTGACTTCTGTCTGGGTGCTGGTTGTCCAGCAATCGGCATTGGATACTGTCCGCCATTTCTAATGGACACCATGCAATTCATGGCATAGCTCAGCACCCCCAACCCTTCCCCCCCACTTGCTGCAACTTTGATTGCAAAGCCTGACTGGGAAATGCTTTCTTTATGCCCTGATTCTGTCAAAGACAAGGTAGGATGGGCGACGCAATGAATTGCTTCATGTCACTGGTAAATGGCTGGCAGTTTTCAATGGTAATTGTTACAAAACTGTAATGGAGACAGATGTCAAACGTCGTGCTCTGCATTGAATTTATCATGGTACATGTATGCTGTTTAATGTTCATAAAGTAATTCTAGGGGTAAACAACCCATTCATTTTTGAACAGAAGTGAAAGGCAAACATGTGAGTATATACTGTATATAAAAACTTATACTTTATAAAAAAAAAAGTTGTTTTTTTTTTACTAAGCGATCACATAATCTCTGTTCTTAGCTGCATAAGGGGGTTAGAGAACTGGTGGAGAAACAGCGGTATATTGCTGGTAAATGGCTGGGGGGTGGGGGGATTGATTACATGTTAGCACAAGTCTGACCATTGGAGGACAGGTAGACTGAACTGACCATGCTAGGATGGATGTGCTCTCATGCCTAGCATAGTCAGTTTGAAATGGGAAAGAAGGGGTACTGGAAGGGTCACGCAAAAGTTGCAATGCTGAGAGAACCATTTGGGTTTCAGAAGCGACTTACAAAGTGGACAATTGCAATAACGGTGCCTAGATGGACAACCTTCATCTAAATGCAAAAATAAAAAGAGATTTTAGATTCTGTTTTGTGCCTCTACTTCAAAGAGCATTTATGAAACCTAAATTGTACGCCTCGGGTGTACAAAACAAATTTGTACTGAGACTACCAGAAGTCTTTTATCATTCTTTTTTATTTACGCTTTTTTTTTTACTGGGAGGCTGAAAAGTTCAAAGACAATTCAGCAATTTATCTATGCTTCGGGCTGTTCGGGAGCAGAGACGCAAGTGTAAAGAGGGATTGCTGTCCTTTAGCTGTGATCACCACCAGGTTGCCGATATGTTTGCCCTATACTGTGAATTTGGTGGTTAGAAATAGGTTGGTCAAGGCAATGATGGAGTGCAAACCAATGTGCAAACGTATGTATATAGTACAGGACATGTATGTGAGAGCTTATCTGCTGAAATATATACATTTCCTGATGGTGGGAGGCTCAGCTCCTCAAGGATGAGTTATACCTTTAGGCTCCATTCACACTTGGCAACTTGAGGGCCATAGACTTCAATGTTAACCCTCAGAAGTTGCATGAAAGTCGTACTTGAATGTTATACAATGCAACTTGTGTGCAACAGTTGTCCATTATCACTGGTCAAGCGGTGCAAAGAAAGTTCCTCAAAAAAACAGTAATATGTATCCTAAAAGTACAACATTTATTAAACAGATATACAGACAGAGATAAACATATTAAAAGGAATTAATCAATAAAAACAAAAACCATGGCGTAGGATAAGCAGCATGGAATCAAGACACCGGAATAACCTAAAGAACTACTGTCAGAGGTAAGACAGAAGCAATCCAACGTGTTTCAACTAAGGATGAACTCCGCCGTGTTTGCAAACTCCACGTGCAGAGCCCACCAGGAAGTCGGCACGGCGCTGCGCTAATCACAGGCAGTGAGACACCGATGTGCACTGCAGAGATCGGGAAATGTCTCACTGCCTGTGATTACCGCAACGCCATGCCTACTTCCTCGCGGGCTCTGCACGTGCATGTGCGAACATGCCGAAGCTCATCCTTAGTTTCAACATAGAATGTCAACATCTTTTTCAGGAACAGTAGGTTATATAGTTCCAGATTTATGTAAGATCAATCCTATGTGTCAATGATTTAACCAATGGGGATCATAGAACAAAAGGAGATGGACCACTGAATGCACAGAAAAAATCAAGGAGGGAAGAACACGCCAATCATGGACCACAAGCCTCCAACAGGGGCCAATGCACCTATATTGTATGGAGTACAAGAGGGTCAAATAGATGGAAAATTATGGAGTCTAAACCACAGTGGCTGTTTGGGATGATGAGAGGTTCAAAGCCATATAGATGCCACACCCAAAAGGGTAAATACAGGCACAGTCTCGATTGATGAGAAAATTCAGTGGTCCATCTCCTTTTGTTCTTCAGCTATGATCCCCATTGGTTAAATCTTTGACACATAGGATTGATCTTGCATAAATCTGGAACCATGTAACCTACTATCCCTGAAGAAGATGTTGGCCTTTTATGTTTAAATGCGTCGGATTGCTTCTCTCTTACCTCTGACAATAGTTCTTTAGGTTATTTCAGTGTCTTGATTCCATGCTGCTTATCCTACGCCATGGTTTTTGTTTTTATTAATTCCTTTTTATAGGTTTATCTGTGTCTGTATATCTGTTTAATACATTTTGTACTTTTATGATACATATTACTGTTTTTGGTCTGTTAAAGTCCCACTTTTGAGGAACTTTCTTTGCATCACATGTATTAGGGATGTGGACCTAAAACAGTTTTCCAGATGGTTGGCAGAACTTTTTCTTCCAGTTATCACTGGTCACAGATAAAGTTATATCCAAGTTGCACCCATCCAAAGTTGTGTCAAAGTTGCACTCCAAAGTCCGCGCAACTTTGGAATCATACAAGTGTGAATGGAGCCTTAGGCAGCTTTATTTATTTATTACAGCAGCTCTTTGTATACTACTCAAGGAGCTGAAAATCTAAGGTCCCAATCTCACATGCACACTAAGGCTAATTTGAATCGGAGCCAATTAAAGCAATATTAAAGGCTCTGTTTTTTTGTTTCCTACTGTGCATGCGTGAGTAGTGTGGCACTTTCTGAAGGGTACTGTAGTTTTCTGGGACACACGCAGGTCCCAGAAGGCAATGGGGGGAAGGAGGGAGGCACGATAAAACTGCAGAAGTGACGTACCTTGCCACGACGACATGGGACGGACGTCCCGAAGAATGCGTGCCAAAAGGGTACAAAAAAGAAAAAAAAAATACACAAAAACGAGGGGTGTTGTGGGGTGTTCTTTTGTTTGAGACTGAGTTAGGGCTGGGGAAAAAATAGATTTGAATCTTGAATCGAGTTGAGAGGTCAAATCAATTCAAATTTTCAGCAAATCGATCTTTTAGATTTTTTTCTTTCACCGCGCTGGACCTGAGGAGCTGCGGGTAGGAGTTTTTAGGCGAGGCCGCGGCTTCGGCCTCGCCTAAAAACTCCTGCCCGCAGCTCCTCAGGACCGGCGCAGTGTCCATAAAAAAAAAAACTCGATTTGAATCGTGAATCGAGTGTTTTTTAAAAAAAATCGCAGATTTTTTTTTTTTTGGAGAAAATCGCCCAGCTCTAAACGGAGTTCAATTTTTGCCTGGAACTCTGCTTTAATGCATTCTATGCGTGCAGCAGCCCCCCTAATACTTACCTGAACCCCATCTCGATCCAGCAGTGTTGCATGCGAGACTCGGTTGTCCGGGACTCTCCCTCCTCATTGGAATAGACACACAGGGCAGTGGCTCAGGTGCCCCCATAGCAAGCTGCATGCTGTGGGGGCGCTCGGCAGGAGGGAGGGGCCAGGAGTGCCAGCAGGGGACCCAAGAAGAAGAGGATCTAGGCTGCTCTGTGTAAAACCACTGCACAGAGCAGGAAAGTAAGAACATGTTTGTTATTTTTAAACAAACAAAAAAAACAAGACATTTATATCCCTTTAACTACATTTCAAATCTTGCATGACAGTAGACATGATTACCATATTTTTAATTTGCTTAGATTCGCAGCTACAAAAATTGCCTTTTGGCAGAAGGTAAGCGGGCATACTGACTACAAAATCATAAATGTGTACATTTAGGTTAGGGAGAATAGAATAAAGAAGGCCCAAAATAGTCCTGAACTGTATGCACGTTCTCGTATTGTACTGAATAAATATGTGTGAGTGCGTACAGAGCTCATATGTAATACATCTGATAAATATATTGGTTTCCATGACAACACGCACAGTACCCTATAGTAACAGAGTGATATGCTCTTGTGGCTTTTCCCTTTGTTGTCCTTGTCTTGGTTTAACTCCTGAATACCTTTCCGTAGACAGTATTATTCCATTCTTTGCATGTGAATAAAAATTTGTTTTTACTTTCAGGCTTATATGCAATTTATTGCCATAAAAATAGATTGGGGACCCGGGTCTTGCCCCAAGGGACATGGATCAATGCCCAAAAAAGTTTTAAAAACTGCTGTTTTTTTCAGGAGCAGTGATTTTAATAATGCTTAAAGTAAAACAATCAAAAAAATATTCCTTTAAATATCATGCCTAAGGGGTGTCTATAGTATGCCTGCAAAGTGACGCAGTTTTCCTGTTTTTAGAACAGTACCACAGCAAAATGACATTTCTAAAGGAAAAAAGTAATTTAAAACTGATCACGGCTGTCGGATCTCGGTAATGTAGATAAAACTCATTGAAAAAACGGCATGGGTTCCCCCCCGTCCATTACCAGGCCCTTTGGGTCTGGTATGAATATTAAGGGGAACCCCGAACCAAAAATTTAAAAATAAATTGCGTTGGGGTCCTTCCAAAATCCATACCAGGCCCTTCAGGTCTGAGCACCCAACCTGGCAGGCCGCAGGAAAAGAGGGGGGGACGAGAGAGCGCCCCCCCCCGAACCATACCAGGCCACATGCCCTCAACATGGGGAGGGTGCTTTGGAGTAGCCCTCCAAAGCACCTTGTCCTCATGTTGATGGGGGCAAGGGCCTCATCCCCACAACCCTTGCCCAGTGGTTGTGGGGGTCTGCGGATGGGGGGCTTTTTGGAATCTAGAAGCCCCCTTTAACAAGGGGACCCCCAGATCCCGGCCTCCCCCCCCCCCTATGTGAATTGGTAACGGGTACATTGTACCCCTACCATTTCACCAAAAAAGTGTCAAGAATAGTAAAAAAGACAGGAAACACTTTGGGACAAGACAAGATTAAAATGTCCCGCGATCTAAATCCATCTCACGCTGCCGACGAGCCGAAAAAAGGGGGAAAAAAAAGCCGCAACAGCTCCTGCCCAGTGACGCTTCTTTTTGGTGACAGCTGTTATATAGCTGAGAGCGGGGACCACCCGGTGACGTAAACAGGTGACCCTGCCCCCCTCAGACGCCACATGACATCAGAGGAAGGTGGAGTCGCCCGTTTACGTCACAGAGTGGCCCCGCGTCGCTCAGCGGGAGTCTCCCATGGAGACGGAGCTGTTGCGGCTTTTTTTTTTTAAATTTTGGCTCGTCGGCGGCATGAGATGGATTTACATTGTGGGACATTTTTTTATCTTTTAATAAAGGACTTGTCCCAAAGTGTCTTTTTTTACTATTTTTGACTCACTTTCTTTCTTTGTGAAATGGTAATGATACAATATACCCGTTACCAATTCACATAGGGGGGGAGGCCAGGATCTGGGGGTCACCTTGTTAAAGGGAGCTTCCAGATTCCAATAAGCCCCCCCACCCGCAGACCCCCACAACCACCGGACAAGGGTTGTGGGGTTGAGGCCCTTGTCCCCATCAACATGGAGACAAGGTGCTTTGGGGGGCTACTCCAAAGCACCCTCCCCATGTTGAGGGTGCTCTCTCATCCCCCCTCTTTTCCTGCGGCCTGCCAGGTTGCGCTCAAGACCTGAAGGGCCTAGTATGGATTTTGGGGGGACCCCCACGCAATTGTTTTAAAACATTTTGGTTCAAGGGTTCCCCTTAATATTCATAACAGACCCAAAGAGCCTGGTAATGGACTGGGGGACTGGACCCATGCCGTTTTTTTCAATGAGTTTTATCTATATTGCCGAGACCTGACAATTCATTACAGTCGCGATCAGTTTTAAATTACTTTTCTCCTTTAGAAATGTCATTTTGCTGTGGAACTGTTCTAAACAACGGGAACGGGAAAAATGCGCCACTTTACAGGCATCCTATAGACACCCCCCAGGCACGATATTTAAAGGAATATTTAATTTTTATTGTTTCACTTTAAGCACTATTAAAATCACTGCTCCCGAAAAACGTCCGTTTTTTAAAACTTTTTTTTGCACTAATACATGTCCCCTGGGGCAGAACCCGGGTCCCCAAACACTTTTTATGACAATAACTTGCATTAAAGCCTTTAAAATGAGCATTTTTGATTTTTCATGTTCGTGTCCCATAGACTTTAACAGTGTTCGCGTGCTCGTCCAAATTTTTTGGCTGATCGCATGTTCTGGTGCTAACCGGGGCGTGTTTGGTTCATCCTTATTTCTGAGTATTGTGATGTATTACACTGCATCACAACACATGATTACACAGTCCTTTCTCAACTCACACCAGCTGGAATTTATTGTACAGAGCACAAATACATGCCTGCTGGTCTGTATAGGATTTTTGTTATATAGATACAGTGTCCAAGTACAATCAAATGTTGGCATGTGTCAAATGTGTTTCTGTTTTATTTTGTTGTAGATATTGAGATCTTCAAATGTTGCAGTCTCCATTACTTACCTTTTATGCAGTCTGTGTATTCCTTTTTTCTGCTCTCTTTCATATAGTTTTTCATAAAGCTCATTGTATGACATTGTAAGCTTCTTCACACTTCACTACTTTACACTACGCTTCACCACAACAAACCTGATGGATGAGATTGTCTACCTGGCAAGGAACAGAAAAAAGTTATAATTTACCTGTCTGGTAGCAAATTTGTGATACTGTACATACACCGCAACACATATGTAGGGCAGTGCACACTCCTGGACACATATATAGGGCAGTGCACAATCCTGGACACATACAGTGGGGACGGAAAGTATTCAGACCCCCTTAAATTTTTTACTCTTTGTTTTATTGCAGCCATTTGCTAAAATCATTTAAGTTCATTTTTTTCATCATTAATGTACACACAACACCCCATATTGACAGAAAAACGCAGAATTGTTGACATTTTTGCAGATTTATTAAAAAAGAAAAACTGAAATATCACATGGTCCTAAGTATTTAGACCCTTCGCTCAGTATTTAGTAGAAGCACCGTTTTGATCTAATACAGCCATGATTCTTTTTGGGAAAGATGCAACAAGATTTTCACACCTGGATTTGTGGATCCTCTGCCATTCCTCCTTGCAGATCCTCTCCAGTTCTATCAGGTTGTATGGTAAACGTTGGTGGACAGCCATTTTTAGGTCTCTCCTGAGATGCTCAATTGGGTTTAAGTCAGGGCTCTAGCTGGGCCATTCAAGAACACTCACAGAGTTGTTGTGAAGCCATTCCTTCGTTATTTTAGCTGTGTGCTTAGGGTCATTGTCTTGTTGGAAGGTAAAACTTCGGCCCAGTCTGAGGTCCTGAACACTCTGGAGAAGGTTTTCATCCAGGGTATCCTTTTACTTGGCCGCATTCATCTTTCCCTCGATTGCAACCAGTCGTCCTGTCCATGCAGCTGAAAAACACCCCCACAGCATGATGCTGCCCCACAATGCTTCACTGTTGGGACTGTATTGGACAGGTGATGAGAAGTGCCTGGTTTTCTCCACATATACCGCTTAGAATTAAGGCCAAAAAGTTCTATCTTGGTCTCATCAGACCAGAGAATCTTCTTTCTCACCATCTTGGAGTTCTTCAGGTATTTTTTAGCAAACCTTATGCGGGCTTTCATGTGTCTTGCACTGAGGAGAGGCTTCCGTCGGGCCACTCTGCCATAAAGCCCCGACTGGTGGAGGGCTGTAGTGATGGTTGACTTTCTACAACTTTCTCCCATCTCCCGACTGCATCTCTGGAGCTCAGCCACAGTGATATTTGGGTTCTTCTTTACCTCTCTCACCAAGGCTCTTCTCCCCCAATAGCTCAGTTTGGCCAGATCTGTGCCTTGCCACAATTCTGTCTCTGAGCTCTTCAGGCAGTTCCTTTGACCTCATGATTCTGATTTGCTCTGACATGCATTGTGAGTTGTAAGGTGTTAAATAGACAGGTGTGTGGCTTTCCTAATCAAGTCCAATCGGTATACTCAAATGAAGGTGTAGAACCATCTCAAGGATGATCAGAAGAAATGGGCAGCACCTGAGTTAAATATATGAGTGTCACAGCAAAGGGTCTGAATACTTAGGACCATGTGATATTTCAGTTTTTCTTTTTTAATAAATCTGCAAAAATGTCAACAATTCTGTGTTTTTCTGTCAATATGGGGTACTGTGTGTACATTGAGGAAAAAAATGAACTAAAATGGCTGCAATATAACGAAGAGTGAAAAATTAAAAGGGGTTTGAATACTTTCCGTCCCCACTGTATGTAGGGCAGTGCACAATCCTGGACACATATGTAGGGCCGTGCACAATCCTGGACACATAAAAAATGAGCTACAGATTGCTCAGGTGTGAATGGAGCCCAAGAGTTGTCATGCTGTGGTGAAAATGGCTGCAAAACTTGGGGAAACTTTTTGAAGAACTCTCTAATTCCAGAGTATACATAAGGGGAAATGTTTAAGAAACCTTTACACAAGTTCATAAAATATGTTTACATCATGCTCAGGCACACAGATGTACAATAGGCTGTGTTCAGATCTGTGATGTATGCAATCTGAACTCAGCAGTATTATACAGTGCCTTGCAAAAGTATTCAACCCCCTTTGCATTTTTCATGTTTTGTTGCCTCACAACCTGGAATTAACATGGATTGTTTGAGGATTTGCATCATTTAATTTACAGAACATGCCCACAATTTGGAAGATGTGTTTTTCTTTATTGTGAAGCAAACAACAAATGGGACAATATAACAGAAAAAGTCAATGTGCATAACTATTCACGCCCCTAAAGTCAATACTTTGCTGTGATAGCCACCTTTTGCGGCTATCACAGCTCCAAGTCACTTTGGATAAGTCTCTATGAGCTTGCCACATCTTACCACTGGGATTTTTGCCAATTCCTCCTTGCAAAACTGCTCCAGCTCCTTCAAGTTTAATGATTTGCGCTTGTGAACAGCAATCTTTAAGTCTGACCACAGATTTTCTAATGGATTGAGATCTGGCCTTTGACTAAGACATTCCAACACATTTACATGTTTCCCCTTAAACCACTCAAGTGTTGCTTTAGCATTGTGTTTGGGATCATTGTCCTGCTGGAAGATAAACCTCTGTCCTAGCGTCAAATCACACACAGAGTGGTACAGGTTTTGCTCAAGTATATCCCTGTATGTAGCACCATCCATCTTTCCCTCAACTCTGACCAGTTTCCCAGTTCCGACTACTGAAAAACATCCCCACAGCATGATGCCGCCACCACTATGTTTCACTGTGGGGATGGTGTTCTTTGGGTGATGTGATGTGTTGGGTTTGTGCCAGACATAGCATTTTCTTTGATGGCCAAAAAGTAAAATTTTAGTCTCATCAGACCAGAGCACCTTTCTCCATATATTTTGGGAGTCTCCCACATGCCTTTTTGCAAACTCAAAATGTTCCATTTTTTTTTTTTTGTTGTTGAAAGTATTGGCTTTTTTCTGGCCACTCTGCCATAAAGCCCAACATTCTGGAGCGTACGACTTATTGTCATCCTATGTACAGATACTCCAGTCTCTGCTGTGGAACTCTGAAGCTCCTCCAGGGTTACCTTAGGTCTCTGTGCTGCCTCTCTGATTAATACCCTCCTTGCTCGGCCCGTGAGTTTTGGTGTACGACCGTCTCTTGGCAGGTTTGCTGTTGTGCCATGTTCTTTCCATTTGGTTATGATAGATTTGATGGTGCTCCTGGGGATCATCAAAGATTTGGATATTTTTTTATAACCCTACCCTGACTTGTACTTCTCGACAACATTGTCCCTTACTTATTTGGAGAGTTCCTTGGTCTTCATGGCAGTGTTTGGTTAGTGGCGCCTTTTGCTTAGGTGTTGCAGCTTCCGGGGCCTTTCAAAAAGGTGTGTATATGTAATGACAGATCATGTGACACTTAGATTGCACACAAGCGGACATCATTTCACTAATTATGTGACTTCTGAAGGTAGTTGCACCAGAATTGGTTGCACCAGAAGAATTGGTTGCACCAGAGCTTTTTATGGGCTTCATAACAAAGGGGGTGAATACATACGCACATGCCAATTATCAGTTTTTTATTTCTGAAAAATAGTTTTATGTATATATTTTTCTAATTTTACTTCACCAACTTAGACTATTGTGTTCTGATCTATCACATATAATTCGGATTAAAAAAACATTGAACTAAAGGCTGTAATGTAACAAAATAGGTAAAAAGCCAAGGGGGGGGGGGTGAATACTTTTGGAAGGCACTGTATGTTTGGGCCCAATCAAGCTGCTTCGTTTTTGTCCTTGGCATTAAGTTGCCTAAAACACCTATGCAAACATTTGTGCTAACGTTTACTTGCAACATAAATGGACTCTCTGCACCACTGCCTAATGCGCTCGGGGCCAACATGTAAACATCAGCGAGTAGGCAGTGGCGGCAGCGCAGGTGCAGGCCAAGATCATTCTTTGCTACCACCTCTGATTTACATA
This sequence comes from Lithobates clamitans, assembly GCA_037952925.1. Classification (NCBI taxonomy): domain Eukaryota; kingdom Metazoa; phylum Chordata; class Amphibia; order Anura; family Ranidae; genus Lithobates; species Lithobates clamitans. Next base: position 500,034 of record JBBGZY010001381.1, read on the forward strand.
CTATTGATGCTTACACATCACCCTGAATGACTCATTCCTGAAGCAGTGGCACAAGTGCAGAATGACCTCAGTCTTCAGTGAATCAGAATGACTAAAGGATTAGGTTATTATGTGTCAACCATTGCAACATGAATAACTCATTCAGGGGGAGATGTAGACGTTGGTGGTGATTTGCAAGGCGAGTTGGCCATTTCCTTACATACAAGTCCTGTATATCAGCAGTGGCCAACCAGTGGTCCGTGAAACACTGATGGTGGTCCAATGCTGTTTCTAGTGGTCTCAAAGCGCTGACAGTCAGTATTGTCAGTGCGCTTTGATACCTGATGTCTCCTCTGTATTTCTTGTATTGCCTCCTGTGTATGTAAAATTCATGGTAGTGGTCCGCTGGATTCAAAATTGTGAGTTTAGTGGTCCATGAGGTCCGAAAGGTTGGTGTCCACTGCTGTATATAACACTGCCAAAACTTGTAATAATTGTCTCGCCTCAGAGCTGCTATCATGCAAGCGTCTAATCATCTATGCCATGCCATATAAGATGGGGGTACCGTGGCAGAAAAGGCATCTTTTGTTAAGTATTCTTCTTCTTATTTCTAATATTACATTTTGTTATCTGTATTTGTCATAACTTAATTAAATGTTATAATTATTTGCGTGATCTCACTTTGCACATCTTGAATATAACCCCAAAAACGTAATCGTGATAAAACAAGTATGGACAACTTTTTACAAAGGGTCGCTGCCAGTAAGATCATGCATAAATCAATACGGTCATATGCATGTGGCCTTGCATGATTATCCACAAACTAATATGAGAAGACTATTTATTTCCTTTTAATCATCATTTCTCTACTCCAGTGATCCTCCTCTAGATGTTCAAACTCCCTGTCACTGTCCAGACTGCACCTTGATAGCATCCTTCTGTGAAAATGTGATCTTCAATGTCTGTCGTGTAGCCTGGAGTTGAGTCTGTATACTGTCTTCCTAATCTATAGCAGATCTGAAGTGTGAACGTCCATCTCACTTCTGTTTTCGTCACGTCATATTATGCTAAGGAGGAAATTGCTTTTCAGCCGCCACAATGAAAAGCCAATTCATTTTTTAGCATCCCCAGATACCAAGGCATCTTATCACAGCTGCCTGGCTCTGAGGCTCCATCTGCCTCGGCCAACCTTATTATTATTGGTAATTACTCCATACAAGATTTCTATGCAGCCAATAAAGCTTGCATAAGAGATCTCTGTACCCATTTAAAGGGACCTCTGCACTGTACTTTTTTATAATACAGTACGAGTATTACCAAACATAAAACTGTTTTCATTTTTTCTAAAAACATGTTTCACACAAGCTATTTAATGCACAGAATAAATGTACTGTATATACCCGAGTATAGGCCGGCCTGAATATAAGCCGAGGCACCTAATTTTACCACAAAAAACTGGGAAAACGTATTGACTCGGGTATAAGCCTAGGGTGGGAAATGCAGCAGCTACTGGGTAAACAATACCCATTTCTAGCCTCACTGTGCCCATTTGCAGCCTCACTATGCCCACCTGTATCAGTGCCCATCTGCAGCCTCACTGTGCCCATTTGCAGCCTCACTATGCCCATCTGCAGCTGTACCTGTGTTAAATAAAAGAGTGGGTGTCTCCCGCTGTCTTATGCCCATCTGCAGCTGTACCTTTTGATAACTAAAACAGCGGATGCAGTCTATTTGGCGGCCGTCCATCGTAACAAAGCCCCGCCTCCTCCTCGTCCATGATGGACGTAACACTGATACAGTTTCCCAGCATTGTATCGGTGTTCCATCTATCATGGACAAGGAGGAGGCGGGGCTTTATTACGATGGACGGCCGCCAAACAGACTGCATGACACAGCGGGAGACGCCCACTGTTTTAGTTATCAAAGGTACAGCTGCAGATGGGCACCCTTACTAGAGTATAAGCTGAGGGGGGATTTTCAGCAAAAAAATGTGCTGAAAAACTCGGCTTATACTCGAATATGTACGGTATATTTTCTTTTTTTGCATAGCTCCCAGTTGTTCCTTTTTTTATGTGAGCAACACCCTTATATGGAAAGTCCCATCACATTGTTATCATAAATGGCAGTTGACTGGATGTGTAAATGAACAAATCCCATTTTGTTCACGCTTACAAAATATATAAGGCAAAAACCAGAAAAGTACAAAAGATGTTGGGAAAAATAAGGCTCATTCATTCAAGAGCAAATTAGCACAGGGAGGACATTCCATGCTTCTTGTAAAAGTACACATTACGATGGTATGAGCAGACCCATTAAAGTTTGCAAAATCACAAAAGCAAAGGTTTTCTCCTATTATTACTCTCTCTTAAAGGTGAACTCCGAAATGAGACAATGTACCCTTTCAGTGTCCCTCCCCCATGCATTGTCATTCATTTTTACCCAGTTTGGTCTCTGATCTAGTACACTTAGTATACAAATACAAGCATATACAGACGTCATTTAATGTACCTATTTTTTTTTTGGTGGCACATTGGTTTTTGGCACAGGTTATACTTGGTGCAAGGCTTTTGGCGCTGAAAGCAGAGTAAATTAAAGTGTTTAGAATGTCCCAACCTCTAGCTTATACCTGATGTAATCCCTAAAATTAAAGTGAAACTTCACTTTTTCAATCAGCGTTACCTATTTTTAATCCTTATGCTGCTAGCATTAGTAAATAGATAGCATAGTATATCATATTTAATTGTTTTTAACTAAGGGCAGATAGAGTCCAGGAAGTAAATGCACATGAATCATCTGCCCTTACTCAAAATGGCCACAGGCAAAATCACTAGAGGGTGTTTTTTAAAATGATTTCTCAGCAAAATTAAGCATGGAGACATGGATAAATGGGTGAGTTGGCTTTGAATATTACAATTAAATTAAATAGCACTTTTGGTTTGTGGTGCTCAGATGCAGTGTAGTTTCGCTTTAACTTTTAAAATCTGTTTAAATGCTTTACCTATCAGTGAACATAAACCCAACCTGGTCCTTAGTGTAATCACTATTCTCTAAAAGTGTAGACCTGCCTATTTGGTGCTGGATCATTGTAAGTCCCCCCCCCCCCCTGTCAGTGGTAAATGGTTTGTCTCAACCTTCTTAACTGATACATTTGCAGGAGAGCTTGTTCTATTGAAATACAGCCTTATTGGCCAGATCACTTGGTGAAACTAAAGGAAAAAAGCCCCCCAAAAACGAACTTCATATGTGCCCCATTACGGAGATTTACCTTCACTGCCTGTTCTGTAAGTTGGAGGAAATTCCTACAAATTAAGGAAAATGCCCTCTTAGATGTCAGCAGTGCAAGTGTCTTCACTGGATGATTTCTTCTCTATTCCTGTTCTGATGACAGCTCAAAATTTTGGTTTCTCCCTGACTTTCAGAGCTAGTAACACCAGGTCAACAGGACAAATTGAGAGGGTTATTTCTCCAACAGGGACATAGACAGCAATACAAACTTAACAGGATTTGTAACCATTCTATGAAAAACTAGAGGAAAAGTCTTGACTTTAGATTTATTCTTTTCCTTAAGTAATCTGACCGAATATTTCTAAACAATGCAGCAGGGCTGGATTGGTGCTTGAGAGTAGATGGCTCTTTCATCTACCAAGACTGCTGTCAACTCCTAACCCTGCTGCTTGTATTATGCAGTCACTGCACACTCAGCCAACTAGCCCTTTACTGTGTACTGAATAAGCACTTATACCAATAGATCAACATTTTTGTAATTTACACAAGTGAAAAAATGTAACCTTCATGACCTCATTAGGCTGAAAAATTGTCTGTCACTTACACAAATATGGCCTGTTAGGCTTATACATCTGCTCTGCTTTTTAGTGCTGAAGAGGGAAGGGTATATTTTTAGGAAGCCAGAGAATGTGCACAGCTGATTCACACAAAGATCCTCTTAAAGCCCAACTCCAAGGGTGTTTTTTTTAAAGTTTTAGATAGAGTTGAGATGGATTAGAATGCCTATCCGTTTTTATTGTTGTCTGTGCCCCCCGTTTCAGCCTCTCTATTTGTCCTGTTTACCAGTATCATTGAAAGTAAAAGAAAATCCCAAATTTTGGGTTGTGCCCAAAAAAGTAATATAGGGGAAATTTTCCAATGGGGACACTAGTTTTGGTGACCTGTGGGTCCCCGAGGGATTCTCTTAATTTGCAGGGATTTCCTCACACTTCCTGTTTTGGCTATGGAACAGGAAGTGAAGGAAAATCTCTCTAATGGGCCTCAGATGGCAAAAAATAAACTGACAGGAGTTATGACCCTGTCTTACTCTATCCAAAATAAAAAAAGGTTTTGCCTATAGGTCTACTTTAGGTCTGTGGCCACTTTGAGGCAAGCCTTTCTGTGCACCTTTGACTATTAGTACACAAAGAACCACCTAACAGCCTGCCTAGGTTTTTTTTTTTTAAATACTGCCACTTTAATTGTCTAGGATAAATGTGAGGTTGAGGTTCCCAATGTGTATGGCTGGACTGCAGTAAAGAGATGTATGTTTCCTTACTCTGAGAATGCTTCTAAGCATTGCAGTATATGAATGTTGAACTATCCGGTGGAGGTGTCATACTCTTAGGTACGATTTTTTGGACCTACTTACAAATGAACAAAATGGCTACTCAGGTCTGTACACATTGCCACAGTCACAATGCTTTGCAGTGCAGAAAATGTAAAGGTCCATGTCAGGTCTGGCAGGTGGTGCCACTTGCCAAATGCACCCATTGAAGTAATGTGGTTGCGGCTTTGTATTTTAGTTTATAAATCCCCTTGGATTGAAAAAAAGAACCCACAGGTTTTCAAGAGGGGGAGTATGTGTTCAGCCCTGCCTTAGTTCTTACTGTGGTCTTTAGAACACCACCTATGTTATAGATATGAAGAGAGAGATAGTTGTACTGTAGTCCTAAGACACTTCCCATGCGGCTTCAATGCACGGATCAGAACACAGATTATGCACCGGACCTGCACAGATGTGCACTCCAGGGTGCACATGGAGATCTGTGCAGCTGGTTAGCAGTCATTGATTTGAACAGGCTGTCTGCACGCCCTAGCACTGAACACCTATGCCACCAAGGTGGCTGAAGACGGCTCTTTGTATGGGTATAGGGATCGGTACGCCCATGTAAATGAGGCCCTTGTCTGTGTTTTTGTCGCCATCCTCCAGTCTCTCAGGACTTGCAGTAACTGATAATCCCTCCCTCGTATGCTTGATGCATGTTAATGAATGAAGTGTTTTTGAGCTATAATCTTTCTTTTCCTAGAATATATATTTTTTTTTGGTCTGTTTGGTCAGTTTTTGTCCCGATACTTTTAACATTTAGCTCTCCACTTACTTATAAGAGCAGAAGTTAAGTCTCTAAGACATCTAAGGCGAACAGCAGACAAATAGAGATATTTCTTAGAAAAACTGTAGAATTGAAAATCTCTTCTTCCACAGCAACAGCTATATAGCAAAGCCTGTGTCAAGGCATGGGGCAGTCCTCTTTTTATCGGACCTGAATAGCTCCACAGGACATACAGTTGCCATAATGTTTTAGCATAATGTTGTCTACTAAGGATCGGTCTGTGCCTAGAAACCAAGGCTTGTTAACACTCTGTACGAGTCTTTAGTGTACAAATTCCAATGCTGTTACATCTTCTGGACTGATCCATTTTACAGTACACATTCTGCTATTTACCTTTTTAATGAGGTTGTCATTTTTTGTAAAAAGTCTACACTGTACACAACAAAGTATTATCACACCTCTAATTAAACAGAAGAGATTGAAAGTTGTATTTGTTCCCGGCCGGTTACCTGAGGGAGATACCATGATTCTAAACAATGAGTCATGTGGAGCTCAGTCAAATATCTTGCTTCCTTCAATGGAAGTTGAGTCATCGGCAAAAAGCTCATTGCAGTTCATCTGGCCATTGTATTTCTTAAAGGAACTATTTTTTTCCATTTGCATTTGCCAAGTATAACTTTTAATAGGCTTAAAGCTTGAACTTCAGCAAACATTAGAAAAAAAATGTTAAAATACATACATGGGAGTTGTTTTTACCTGCCAAAAATTGTGTAATTCTGTGCAGCCTATCCTAAGGTATACACAGTTCTGCCAGACGGCACAGACGAAATTGTGACCTCACTCTTCTTTACTGTAATTACTAGCTTGGAAACATTGTTATCCCCAGCAGAATGTTGGGGTCATCTATTCCCCCCCCCCTCCTGTCACCATTTTCCTTGTCAGCAAATGCCCATGCACCAGAACATAAGTAGCTCCTAGTGCTGCTCCCAACTATGAGTTAATCTGTACAGAAAATTACAAACGGTTGATGTAACTTTGGATGCAGGATGCACGAATGGACACGAGATAAACATTAAACTCTTCACTAAATGGTACAGGTGCCATTAAATATGCATCGCTTTTTTCTATCCTGTCTGAATATCTGTTGGCCAAAATCTAAAGGTTCAATGACACACTGGCAGACATGCCCTATGATGAAAGCATTTTGGACAAAAAAAATCACAATTTTTAATTCAGGATTGTGGGAAAGCAAATGCCTAATACTCCAAAAATAGTCCTACTTTCAACTATGCCAGATACTGTCAAATCAGCAATGAAAGATGTCCTCAGACATTTTCTTACCGAAGCCAGAGCTTTTATACCCTGATACTGGAAATCTATCACTATACCAACTCTGGTGGAATGAGCTACATAATTAGTCTCCATAAAAGAATTTGGAACCTCTCCTCTCCAAAGAGCCAGATCGGTATATGGTAACATAGCATTCCTGGACAACATTTCAATCCTCCCCTGAATTTCAGGCTATGATCAGAGTATGATGTCTGTTTATATATAAACCATGGTGGAGTATTGCCCCAACCCTTCCTTTCTGTATATGTTTTGCCCTTCCCCTCGATCTTTATATGTCCTGCTGTTTACCTCAGCCTTTCTCAACCTTTTCAACTCCGGAGAATCCTTGAAATTACTTTTTGGTCTCAGGATACCCCTGCTAAAAATTACTAGATCTACAACTCATGATACATTAGTGTGATGGTCAGAAGGAAGAATGCTCATCACACTTGTGGTCATTGGGAAGAGTTATCCCCTTACAGATGGCTTAAAAGATCAGTGGTGTCAGTGGGAACTGATCTGAGAGGCATAAATTATTCTCTGTTCAAGGAACTCCTAGCAACCTCTGGAGAAACCCTAGTTGAAAAACACTGGTTTATCTCATACTTTACTAACTGTTACTTCACTCCCCCCCCCCCCCCCCTCCCCCTTTCAATGTTTATCTGAGAATTATAATTATAAGAGGTTTACCACATTGAACCTCTACATAAAATTTGTATCTAGTTATTAAATGTATAAGAGTGTGCCAACCCGAAACTCGTCTTAGTGGTTTGCAGCTGCTTCTTTAGTTGTTAAAAACACTAGAAATCTTTACAGATTTCATACATCATTCATATTATATCTTTTCATATGACAACACTGAAGAAATGACACTTTGCAACAATGTAAAGTAGTGAGTGTACAGCTTGTATAACAGTGTAAATTTGCTGTCCCCTCAAAATAACTCAGCACACAGCCATTAATGTCTACACCGCTGGCAACAAAAGTGAGTACACCCCTAAGTGAAAATGTCCAAATTGAGCCCAAAGTGTCAATATTTTGTGTGGCCACCATTATTTTCCAGTACTGCCTTAACCCTCTTGGGCATGGAGTTCACCAGAGCTTCACAGGTTGTCACTGGAGTCCTCTTTCACTCCTCCATGACAACATCACGGAGCTGGTGGATATTAGAGACCTTGCACTCCTCCACCTTCCATTTGAGGAAGCCCCACAGATGCTCAATAGGGTTTATGTCTGGAGACATGCTTGGCTAGTCCATCACCACACACACTTCTTTAGCAAGGCAGTGGTCGTCTTGGAGGTGTGTTTGGGGTCGTTATCATGTTGGAATACTGCTCTGTGGCCCAGTCTCCAAAGGGAGGGGATCATGCTCTGCTTCAGTATGTCAAAGTACATCTTGGCATTCATGGTTCCCTCAATGAACTGTAGCTCCCCAGAGCCAGCAGCACTTATGCAGTCCCAGACCATGACACTCCCACCACCATGCTTGACTGTAGGCAAGGCACATTTGTCTTTGTACTATTCAGTGCCTGGTTGCTGCTACACATGCTTGACACCATCTGAACCAAATAAGTTTTTCTTGGTCTCATCAGACCACAGGACATGGTAATCCATGTCCTTAGTTTGCTTGTCTTCAGCAAACCGTTTGCGGGCTCTTGTGCACCATCTTTAGTAGAGGCTTCCTTCTGGGACAACAGCCATGCAGACCAATTTGATGCCCTGTGCGGCGTATGGTCTGAGCACTGACAGGCTGACCCCCCCACCCCTTCAACCTCTGCAGCAATGCTGGCAGCACTCATATGTCTATTTCACAAAGACAACCTCTGGATATGACGCTGAGCACGTGCACTCAACTTCTTCGGTCGACCATGGCGAGGCCTGTTCTGAGTGGAACCTGTCCTGTTAAACCGCTGTATGGTCTTGGCCACCATGTTGCAGCTCCGTTTCAGGGTCTTAGCAATCTTCTTATAGCCTAGGCCATCTTTATGTAGCTCAACCATTCTTTTTTTCAGATCCTCAGAGTTTTCTTTGCCATGAGGTGCCATTTTGAACTTCCAGTGATCAGTATGAGAGCGAGTAAGAGCGATAACACCAAATTTAACACACCTGCTCCACATTTACATCTGAGACCTTGTAACACTAACGAGTCACATGACACCGAGGAGGGAAAATGGCTAATTGGGCCCAATTTGGACATTTTCACTTAGGGGTGTACTCACTTTTATTGCCAGCGGTTTAGACATTATTGGCTGTGTGTTGAGTTATTTTGAGGGGACAGCAAATTGACACTATTATACAAGCTGTACACTCACTGCTTTACATTGTAGCAAAGTGTCATTTGTTCAGTATTTCGTATGAAAAGATATAATACAATTTTTACAAAAATGTGATTGGTGTACTCACTTTTGTGAGATACTGTGTGTGTATGTGTGTTCATTAAGACAAACCAGATTGGACTATGTTTTAGGTTATTGTCAGATTTTTAATACATTAAAAGGTTTTTCAAAACAGAAATGTGTCAATCTGTCCACTCTTTTTGTGTATTGTGATACATATTCTTTGCAATATTGTACACTAATCTTATGATAAAACCTGAAGTAAAAAAGACAGAATACAACTGAAGCCCAACTTCAGGCTGGGTACTTTACCTTACCAAGGCAACGATGTCCTGCTCCAAGGTTGAGTGACCCTGGGTATCATCCAGCCCAGAAGACTGAGGACGTATGGGGCAAAAAGAGAGTACTGTAGTGAACTGATCTGGATTGAGGGTGAGTATTGACACTAGAAATTGACGAAGTTGGAATTTGACCATTTTAGAAAACCACAGCAGCTGCAGACTGAAATTGAGGGGTCCTTTTTAATAATACCAAATTACAAAATGGCTTGAAAAGCTATTATATATGTTATAATATTGTTTTCAGCACTCCTTTTTTATTTTTTTTTTTAAGTAGGGCAGAGATTGAATGGTATTTCATTGCTCATAATGTTTCTGGTTCTCAGATTCTGAGAGAAAAGTGTAAGTCAAGCATATCCTCAAACATGGTTAGAAATTAGAAGGGCTTTTAGATATTTTCCTTTTTTCCCTATTTTGAAACATTACGTTTAAAGGTTACCTTTAAAGTGGTTGTAAACGTTCAGTTTTTTATTTTTTTTAATAACAAACATGCCTATACTTACCTGCTCTGTGCAATGGTTTTGCACAAAACAGCCTCGATCCTCTTCATCTGGGGTCCCTCGCGGATGCTCCAGGCCCCTCCTCTTCATCGGGTGCCCCCACTGCAAGCTGCTTTCCATGGGGGCACCTGTGCGGGCTCGCTCCTGAGTCCCACTGTTGCGTCCATTGACACAGATGGCGGGACTCGGCCCCCTGCTCCCGTGTCAGCTTTTGATTGACAGCAGCTGGAGCTAATGGCTCCTGCTGCTATCAATATGTCCAATGAGGAGAGCGTCAGCAGCTGGAGCCACTGCGCTCATGCCCATCACTGGACCGGATCACGCGCGGGTAAGAAAAATTAGGGGTCGGGGGGAAGCTGCAGCACAGGTGGTTTTTCACTTTATTGCATAGAATGCATTAAAGCGGTAGTAAACCGCGGCTGTTTAATAAAATTATAAAAAAAACACCTGTAAGGCAATTTCATAATGAAATACCCACGTTGAAACAAAGCCCTCCAGCACTCTGCTGTCACCGCTGAGAGAACTGACATCTTCCCCCGGTCTTTCTTCTGGGTTTGCGCGCTCCGGCTATATGATTGGCCAGAGCCGCAATGACGTCACTTCTACGCATGTGCTTGGGAGCCCTTGTTTCGGCACAAAGCTCTGAAGGTCCGGCAAAGTGTTCCGGACCTTTAGTGCACATGCACCGGTGACGTAACTGGCTGCATTCGAGGTGAATATCTCCTAAACGGTGTACGTTTAGGAGATATTCATTTTGCCTACATTTTAAACCTTATTATAGACTTACCTGTAGGTAAAAATCACCAAGCGGGCTTTACTACTGCTTTTAGGTATAAAAAAAAACCCTTAAGGCTTTACAACCACTTTACTACTGCTTTTAGGTAAAAAAAAAACCTTAAGGCTTTGCAACCACTTTAAGGTCTTTGTGGTAGGGAGAGGTTTGTGTCCGATCAGTTTCTGCAGTCATCCGCCTGATCAGTAGGGATTTGTAAACTGATCTGCTGATCGGAATGAAATACATCCCATATGAAGGGAGTCTTAGGACCAAGATCTGGAGTGACGTTTGGTAATGTCAGTAATGTTATCCTTGCTGGAGAGGAACCTGTACCTGTGAACTCATACCGCATGCACTCCCCTACTTCTGTTTTTTTCATTCTGTGGATCTGTGTTTTTTGCACCATTTCTGCAGTACCTTGATCTTTATCCCACCAGTTATTAGATCACCAGTCATCAGGGGGTAGGTGGGAGCTTTCAGACGAGAAAGCAAGCCTTACCTCTACTAAGATGGCTTCCTCCACACAGACACATAGTGCAGAACAAGTAATGGTAATTCCGTAACAGGGATAAAGATCAGCTGCAGGAAGCCTACAGGCAATACTGGTGATTAGTCGTTTGTTTTCTCCTTACCCTTTTTGGGCTTCCACGGGTCAGGTCTTTCCTCATTTCATATTTTATATATTCACTTGCTGCAGATTTGTTTTGCCTGTGTGTTTTTTTTTTTTTTTTTTTTTGTCTCCATGAGCTCCTGTGTGTTCAGAGTGTACAGGAACAAATTTTGAGTTATAGCCTCCCTATTCATTTCATCCTTTGAGCGCTCTCCTTGATGGAATACTAACCCACGGAAATTGCCAGGTCAGTAGGGATTGCTTTAATTACTGCATGCCAGAGCCTGCTAAGTCTGACACTTGACAATAACATCCTGATAGGCAACACAAGATCACACTCACTTTGTTGCTAGCAGAAGCACGATTTGCACTTTGAGTACAGAATGCATCTTATATGCATTTGGAAATGAAGTAGTTCTTATTTGTATAACTAATGCACTTAACTTTAGTAAGTAACCAGACCTTTCTTAAAGGGTAATTCCACCCAAAATTGACTTTTTGGTAGTTGCTGGAAAGTTACATTATGTAACAGTTTCTTGTGTCTCACGGGGACCAACAGTGGTAAGAAGTATGCACTTACTTTCCCAGGTCGGCCCACCTACTGGGAAAGGTTTCACTCTTCTATTACATTTTTTACATGTTATGTAGAAATCAACTGAAAGAGACACACACGGGGAAACTGTTGATGTGAAATCCCCAAGAGCCATGAGCGACTCCATCTATCATCTTCCACCAGTAGCTGAAACATAACTTAACTGAAACATAACTGAAACATAACTTTTGGGTGGACTGACCCTTTAATTCTGCATGGGTAATGTTGGTCTTTCTCCACTTAATGCGCCTAAATGTGTTTCTTGTGAAAGTAGATTTTTTTTTTTTTATGTTTTGTTATCTGTCAACAAAAGTGATGGCTTTTTTGCTGATAAATCTTAAAGTGATTCTGCCTTGACAGAAATACAGTAGCTGCCACTCCCAGCTTCATTGTCTAAACACATTTGATACTGTAATGAAAAGTAGACAAATAAGCAAGTATGAAAAATGGATGATTAAAAACAAATCCTAACATGCAAATAAATATAAAAACATCCAGAAGAATTCCATCAGAGAGAAAAAGTGCTCAGTGAAAAACGTCCATAGGTAAGTATACAAGTTTCCATAATTCAGTATACCAATGTGAAAAAATAGTACTTCACACCCAGGTGCACACCCCACTCACAGGCTGCTTACTAGCAAGTAAGACCTCGAGGATGGAGGTCTAGCTACACTATATGGAAATATTCCACTGGGATGAATGGATACCGTAATTCAAGATTCGAGATGACCACTTTCTCAAGAGAGTTTTCACACAGCCGAGGCAGTCCACATAAACTCGGTAGAGGATAAAAGCAAAGGAGGAACCCCGGAGGGCATGATGACATCGCTGCTTTAGCTCCATCTGATGCGTTTCGTCTAATAGAACGTCCTCAAGGGGTAATGTAGTATTACTACTACTGATACTCAATTATCCCTTGATGACATTCTGTTGAACGAAGTGCGCTGGGTGGAGCTACAGTAGTGACGTCATCACACCCGCCGGGGTGCGGATTGTGATTTACTGTGTTACATGTGATTTTATAGCTGTCTATTGTAAGTAGTTTTATCCTTATTAAATGCTGAATTTCCAAACTACTACACTATGGGGTTTATTTACTAAAGGAAAATCCACTTTGCACTACAAGTGCAGTGAAGTGCAGTCACTGTAGATCTGAGGGGGACATGCAAGGAAAATTAAACAGCATTTTTGCTTGCACATGATTGGATGATAGAAATCGGCAGAGCTTCCCCTCATTTTTATCTTCCCCTCAGATCTACAGCGACTGCACTTCCAAATGCACTTGTAGTGCAAAGTGGATTTGCCTTTAGTAAATAAACACTTATGAGTCCTTCCTTTGCTTTTATCTTGTACTGAGTTTTTTTTATGTGGACTGCCTTGGCTGTGTGGAAACTTTCTATAGAAAGAGGTGGTCCTCTCGAATCGTAGATCACGTTATCCATCGATCCCAGTGGGATATTTCCCTATAGTGCAGCTAGACCATCCTTGAGATCTTACCTGCTGGTAAGCAGCCTGTGAGTGGGGTGTGCATCTGGGTGTGAAGTACTGTTTATTCACATTGGTATACTGGATTATGGTTATATATATATATATATATATATATATATATATATATATATATATATATATATATATATATATATATATATATATATATATATATATACTTGCCTATGGACTTTTTGCACTAGGCACTTTTTCTCTCTAATGGAATTCTTCTGATCTTTTTTTATTTGCACATGTTAATATTTGTTTTTAAGCGCTAATTTGTTTTATCCCCTGATTGGATGACATTTTCATGTGTGCGTATATATGCACTTTGTTTTGGTTCTACTGGTTAATTTTATTATCAAAATTTTGACACTTAGCGCAACCACTTCTGCTTTAATGTGTAACATTTACACGTGTATTTTTTGTTATTCATATGCAGACTTTTAGGCCTTAAGCACATGGACTTCAAAGATGGTGTATGGTGCAAGTTCAGGCTAGCGTTAATTTGACTGTGGCATGCAGTACTCAGGTCACTCCTGCCAATACAAGCCCATAAACAAATATTGCTCAGCATCCTCAATTGCATAAAGATGGGCATTTTGAATTGTATCTTCTATTGTCTGAACATTAAAAAAAAAATTACATTTAAAAAGAACCCACTTCAGCAAATGCTCTATCTAGGTGCACCAACTGTTGCTTCTCTGACACCTCTTGCCATGGCTTCAAAAGGCAATGGTAATGTCAAAGGCAATGATTGGTCTTGGCCCCACACAACCCTGGACACAGCCAAGAAGCAGTAGTGTCAGTGAAAGCAGAAGGCAGTCAGATTTGGAAAGGAGTCAGCTCCCGTGAAATATTAGGAATTGGAGGGCCGTTTTTTTAAAGTATTTAAGTTTAAAAATTACCCTAGGTAATCCCTTTTTTTCTTAAATATGTTTATTTTCTTTGGTGGATTTTTGAATCCAGTGCTGTGCATATATTGGCTGTGATGAAACACCTGCCATGGGACTATAAGTCCCCTGATCCTTGGGTTATTACCATTTTTTTCTGCACTTTCTTAGTGTATAAATTAGTAAAAGAGAGTAAGAAAAGGAGAATTTGTATAAATGTAAAATATACTTGCCAACTATGATAAATCCACCACATGCTTGCAGGTATGAAACAGCAGCTACCTATCCACCCTCTGGGATCTGCTATAACTGAAGGCTGTGGCAGGCAGTGCTTGGGCTGTCTGATGACATCTTTGAGTGGAGCTGATGATGGGCTTTTGGTGTCTTCAGCATGTCATCAGTAGTACACATAGAAGGGTGACAATGCTGTACAACGTTTATGCAACATGGTCCACCCATTAGGAGAAGAGATTGGGAGGAAAGTTAACTAAAAAAAAAAAAAAGTTATAGAAGAAAAAAAAAGTGTATAGAACAGGGGAAAAATTAGATATAGTTATTTTTTAGTATAATGCCCCGTACAAATGATCGGATTTTCCGACAACAAATGTTGGATGTAAGCTTGTTGGCTGAAAGTCCGACCGTGTGTATGCTCTATCGAACATTTGTTGTTGGACTTTCCGCCAACAAATGTTGGCTAGCAGGTACTCAAATTTTTCGCCAACAAAACTTTGTTGTCGGAATTTCCGATCGTGTGTACACAAGTCTGTCACACAGAAGTTCACGCATGCTCGGAATCAAGCAGAAGGAGCCGCACTGGCTATTGAACCTTCTTTTTTCTCGGCTCGTTGTACGTGTTGTTCATAATTGTTCAACAAGTTCATAATTGTTGGCCCACATTTGTGTGACCGTGTGTATGCAAGACAAGTTTGAGCCAACATCCTCAGATTTGTTGGCGGAAAGTCTGATCGTGTGTACGGGCCATAAGAGTTTTTAAATTTACTTTAACACTGTCATGTAGAGTAAAAAAAAAGTCCCAGCACAGTACACTGGTATGTACAGTTAATATGTTGCCAGAAATCATCCAGGCCTGCACAGAAAAGGTAAGTGCCTTTGCAGTGATGGAGGTAAACTGGGTCTGTATTTGTCCATACATCCATGTTGGGGGGGGGGGGACAATCTACCTCCTCTTCTGTGCATTAGCAGACAGTCTCGTGCAGCCAATGCATCACTCCAATAAAGACGGGTATGTTAAATAGGGTTTTCTTCATCTGCAGGTTAGCATTTTGGAGTTCATAAAGGCCTTATCAACTTGATGACCAGCCTATAGTAAAAATACGTCATTATTTTAACGTTAAAGAGGAAGTAAACCCTGATGGGTTTTACTTCCTCTTTTGCTCCCTGCAAGGCCTGCAAATTAAAAGCATAATGGGCTAGTATGCATCGCATACTAGCCCATTATATGACACTTACCTGCAAACGAAGCCTGTGCTGTCCCCTGTGCAGGCCGCGTCCATCTTCGCCCCTCTTCCTTCCGGGGCACGGACTCTGGCTCTGGAACTGGCTGGATTTACGTGACGTCACTCCCACACATGCGTGCGGGAGTGATCAGTCACAGCACACACTGGGGGAAGAAACAGCACGGTGGTCCGTTTCTTCACAGCACATGCGCTGCTGACGACATCGGAGCACTACAAGTAAAATATCTCCTAAACAGCGCACGTTTTGGAGATATTTTCACTATCTGTAGGTAAGCCTTATTCTAGGCTTACCTATAGATAAAAGACAAACAAAAGGGTTTACAACCACTTTAAATACTACCGGGGTTATGGCTGCATCTAGCAGCCACGGCATATGGTTTTTAGTTGCTGCTCCAAATACACTATCTAGCGCGGTATTTTTTCTTTATTCGTGAGCGGATTCGCCGTGGCCTTATTTAGAAAAAAAAGCGATAAACCCACTCTCTAGGCTTGTAAGGAGTTCACTTTCCATTATTTTCTATGGATGAATACACTTGTGTAGTAGAGCACAGCCTTCTGGATTAGAAAGAATATTGCAAAATGTGCACATCAACATCTTTTGTAATGATTACCATGTTTCTATGGTGATTTAATTTATTCTGAATCCTCTGTATTTTACTGACATAACAGGTTCAGGTAATAGTGTTGTACTAAGTCTATGTCAGCCTGGTCAAAGCTTACAGGTAAGTATCCATAGCATAGACCGAATACTGGTTCACTTTTTAAGCTCATCGCTTTCACAGGTGGAAAGTGGAAAACAATGGCTGTAGTAACCCTTTAGAGATATCAAGCCCTTTCATTCTTGTTGATGAGCTGAATTATTTGTGACTCTGAGGCCCTCCAACCTCTTTGCTAGAAGCCTGGTTTATCTAATGAAGGCTCTTGTGTGTTTTCTGCCGCCATCATCTTGTATTTGTGAAGAGGGGCAATTCCTGCATCTTGACCTCTCTTACTATCCGAAATTGTCATTTTGTCTCCTTTAGTTCTTGTTTTGATTTAAGTCTATCTTTTCCTCCTCAGTATGAGTTCAAAGCGAAGAATATCAAAAAGAAGAAAGTGAGCCTCTTGGTATCAGTGGATGGGGTGAAAGTGATCCTAAAGAAGAAGAACAAGGTAATTGACATTTTACTGTAGGGTAATAGTAAATTGTCTAATTTATTCATAGTAGCCAGTGTTATATAACAATATGTCATATTGTTTTAGTCATATGTTATAAATCGAAATATATTATTATTAGTATTATCCTTATTACCTTTCTATTGGCTCATTTATGGTTTCGTCATTGTCTGTATATCCCCATACAGAGCAAAAAAAATGGTGAGAATTATTTTAATTTTCAGTTAAAAACTATATAAATTTTTTTTATTTTTGCTTTAAAAAGAGTAAAATACAATTTTGACATTAATTGGTTATTGAAATATTGATCAGAGGTTGGTTTAGATGGTTGGTTTGGGTTATAAGATTTTTCCACCCTTCTGAATCCTGTATTGCTGTATCTATTTTATGCACTCATTTTGTAGTGTTTTTATGTATTTATGCTCTGTTACATATATTACCCACTCTTCTTTTTACAGTGCCTTTGGAAATGATGGCGCTTTATATGATAATATAATTAGTTGGATTTATTTTCCCAAATATAGTTTGCTGATGGATCCTTATTTCCTGAATTCTCCTATTTTTGAGTCATAAGGCTTCATAGTTTAAATTATTTTTAATTAACTGTGACCAGATTTCCATGTGTGTTGCCAATGATTCTTTTTAGGCAAAACCTGCAATGGAAATACATTTCCCTTCTAGCAGATGGCTTGTTGTTACTAATATTTTGGTGACATTGACTGCAGTCAATGCAATAGATATGTTTTTTTTTTTATTAGATTAACTTTGAACAGGTCCTGGGACCAACAAGGAGGCTGACATTGATGAGGTCGCATTCTACAGGTGCTAGTTGTCTGGCTGTCATGCTGACCCTTTGGCTTTGATGCTTTCAGTCACTAATTTCTAACCAGTATAATGGCAAAGTGATTTGACTTCAAGTGGTAGTAAACTGCTGAACTTTTTTTTTTTTTTGTACCCTGCAAGGTAATGTCATAATGTGCTAGCACATTATGTTAAACATACCTTAAAATGAAGCCCTTCCAGTGCTGAGATGTCAGAGCTGCAGGCGCTCCCATCTTCACCTGTCTTCCTTCCGGGTTTCCGGACTCCGGCTGCTTGACTGGCCATAAGCCGCAATGATGTCATTCCCACGCATGCGTGCGGTTACTGCAGTTTACGGCACAGGGCTCCGAAGGAACGGCCCGGGTGGCCATTCCGTCAGAGCGCATACGCCAGTGATGTCACTGGCTGCATGTACAGTAAATATCTCCTGAACAGTGCAAGTTTAGGAGCTATTTACACTAGCTATAGGTAAGCCTTATTATAGGTTTAACTATAGGTAAAGTCAGAGATGAGACCTTACTCCTACTTTAAAGTGATTGTAAATGATCACCTTGTAAAAAAAAAAAGCATTTAGTTTAAAACGGAAATGAAAGGCAAAACATTTGTGTAAAGATATATTAAAAAAAAAAAAAAAATCATTATAAATACCTTTTTTTCCTTTTTTATAAGTGATCACATTCCCTCTGTTCTCAGCTGCATAAGAGCTGGCTAGAGAACTGACCACAGTGTGTTCTCCTGCTCAGTGTAGTCAGTTTTTACTAGGAAAGCAAGGGGACTAGCCAGAACACCAGGGATTTTACATAAAGGAAGCAATACAAAGAGAACGGGATACTTCCTCATACAATTACATGGTACAGCAGGCACCTATCAGGAATATGAAGTAAATTACTTGACTTTATATGTATGCCAGGTCAATGTCTCAGGTATTGAAGTCAATGATATAGCATTTTCAGAAAGCGATCCGAAATGGCAACCTACACCTTTCTCTCAGGGAAGGTTATTCAGCCAGAAGACTGGAATTAGCTACAACATAGTCAAGTGGTAGCTAAAATAAATCCGTAATGTTCATTCATGTCAGGAAGTTATATTATCATGAAAAGACACAACACACAGAACATAACAACAATGACATTGTAGCATTATATAGCATTGTATTGTAACATTCTTGAAAAGCTATATAAACTATCTACAAGTTAATAATACAAGAGACATCTTATCCAATTACAAGGTTAATGCATGCAAATAAAACAACAAGTAATACAAATGTTTGCACTATTTCTGTCTATTCTGCACCCTTAAAGTGAAAGTCAAGGCTAAAACTAAAATCTCTGCATCTGTAGCCACCAACATTCTAACACTAACCTCTCTAGCCCTGAAAAGAAAAAAAATCAGTATACCTACCTTTTTCTGAAGACGGTCCGACCCGATCTCCAGCAATGGAAGCTCTGCAGAGGACACGGCCGACAACGGCTGTGAAATAAATGGGAAGGGACGTCACTCATAGTTACTATAGTTCACCTACACAGTGAAGCTGACAGCTCAGCGTGGGATCAGAGCTTCCGCTGCTGGAGATCGGGTCTGAGCAGCTTCCAAAAAGGTATGTATACTGGTTTTTTCTTTTCAGGGCTAGAGAGGTTAGTGTTAGAATGTTGGTGGCTATAGATGCAGGGATTTTAGTTTTAGCATGGACTTCCACTTTAATACTTTGTTCAGCGAAGTCATCCTATTGCCTTTCTTAATTTCATTGGCTAATTTCCTAACAATACTTTAACCACTTGCCGACCAGCCGCCGCAGTTGTACTGCGGCAGAATGGTACGGCTGGGCGAAGCGACATTATGTAATGTCGCTTCGCCCTCTGGCCACTAGGGGCGTGCTCTCCCCCCGAGCCAATGCGAGTGCCCAGCGGTCACGATCACCTCCGGGCTCCCACGATCGCTGACACACGGAGAACCGGGATCTGTGTGTGTAAATGCACATTTTCCAGTTCTCTGAGGGGAGAAAAGACAGATTGTCTGTTCATACAGACTATGAACAGCGATTTGTCATCTCCCCTACACAGTCCCCTCCCCCCTTCAGTTAGAATCACCTCCCAGGGAACACAATTAACCCCTTGATCACCCCTAGTGTTAACCCCTTCACTGCCAGTGACATTTTTACAGTAATGCATTTTTATAGCACTGATTGCTGTATAAATGCCAGTGGTCCCGAAAATGTGTCAAAATTGTCCGATGTGTGCGCCATAATGTCGCAGTCCCGATAAAAATCGCAGATCGCTGCCATTGCTAGTAAAAAAAAAATAATAATAAAAATGCCATAAAACTATCCCCTATTTTGTAGACGCTATAACTTTTGTGCAAACCAATCAATATACGCCTATTGCGATTTTTTTATTTTTACCAAAAATATGTAGAATACATATCGGCCTAAACTGAGGGAAAAAATGTTTTTTTTTTTAATATTTTTTTTTTTGGGCGATATTTACTATAGTAAATAGTAAAAAATATTGCGTTCTTTTCACAATTGCCGCTCTTTTTTTGTTTATAGCGAAAAAACTAAAAACCGCAGAGGTGATCATATACCACCAAAAGAAAGCTCTATTTGTGGGAAAAAAAGGACGTCAATTTTGTTTGAGTGCAACTTCGCACGACCGCGCAATTGTCAGTTAAAGCGACAGTGCCGTATCGTGCAAAGTGCTCTGGTCAGGAAGGGGGTAAAATCTTCCGGGGCTGATGCGGTTAAATAGCTTTTTATAAACAAATTTGTTCTTTCAGGACGTCAGCTTGTCCAACCAACATAACACTCCCCCTTACCTTATCTCCAAGGATGAAGAAGAATCTACTGCTAGTTAGGCCAATCCATTTATGGGGCGAAATGTTATTTATTGGAGAAAATTACCCTTCCCCTGTTGCAGCTTGCACTAAAATCACTACTGTGGGAAACCTGGGAGGATGGTGACGTTTCTTCACCTGTCACGTGACAATGTTTGGGCCTAGCAATTGGCTGCTATATCCAAGCACTGTCACAGAAGAGGGGGCGGCATGCCTCTTCTTATCTGGAAGTACTCATTACGGTAACCAGTTGCGATGGAGACAGAAAAGCACTGAGAAAGTTACTATGATTTTGATGAAGGGGGTCCTTTGCAGAAGATAATGCTTGTATGCCCTGCATGCCTAAAGCCATAATTTATTTTATTTTTTCTCATTTAGTTAACATGGTTATAAACCTGCCAGTTTTTATTTTTACAATCTGAGTTCCATTGGGGTGATTTTCTTTCACTTCCTGTCCCAAAGATACAACAGTAAGTTAGAGGAAATTTCTCAAAAGTAAAGGAAACCTCCTCTTAGGCTGGCCATACATTATACCATTTTCTTATTTAACCACTTTGCGCAAATCGCAGTCATTCTACGTCGGTACTTTGACGCTAAATACCATTGTTATGGCAGCAGATAGCTGCCATAACCCTGGTATTTTCAACAACGTTGAGCGGCTGGCTTTCAGATAAAAGTAATCTCTGTGGCAGATTTGCCGCATGTTCACTTTTGTCGGGGGCAGGAGAGGGCCCCCCCTCCCGCCGCAATCCTGTCATTTCTGCTGCTTACCGGGGCCGTCAGTAGCAGCAGAGACGATGGCGCCCTTCCCTCTGACAGGCCTGGAGCCGAGTGAAGGAAAGATGGCCCCCACTCGGCTCCATAACATTGAATGGCAGAAGCAACGTCAAACATCACTTCCGCCCAATGGCCTTAAAGGGGAATTTTTTTTTTTTGCATCTTAGTGTAAATGTTAGGTCTTTTTGACCCCCAGATCTCACATTTAATGGGTCCTGTCATGCTTTTTTTCTATTACAAGGGATGTTTACATTCCTTGCAATAGGAATAAAAGTGACCTAAACATTTTTTTTTTAAAAGGATAATGTTAAAAATAAAAAGTAAAATAAATAAGAAAAAATTAATTTACAGCACCCCGTCCAAACTACACATGTGAGGTATCAAAAAAAAGAAAAGAAAAACTGCGCTAAGGTGAAAAGTAAAATTAATAAATGCAAAAATGTGTAATAAAGTGTCCAAACATGTAATCAAACACCTGTGAAAAAATAAATCAAAAAACTGCCACATTAAAAAAGTCCATCAATATGAGAGACATATGAACATGAAATGTTGCGTGCAGTCCACCACCAGTGATAAAATTGGCCGCTTACCAGAGCCCCATGACCCCCCACTACAGAGGTTCAGGGGAAGCTTGTGTAAAATTAGCCCTCCGGAGCTGAATAAATGGACTCGGATACAGGAATCGTAGGTGATCAAAGACATCCAAGGACACCGAATGGATTTAAAGAAACTCAGATCCCATCGTATCTCCCCCGCTCATAGTTGGTAAATATGGCATGAAAGATAAGAGAAGCTCCAATAGTGTAAAACCTTCTATTTATTATAGATAAAAACAAGCATGTATTGCACTCACATGTAAACAGAAAAAGTGGCCTATAGTGTCCTGCTGGGACATCCACGATAATGCGAGGTGACGCAGACACGTCGCTCTGACCTACGCGTTTCGTAATAGATTACGTCGTCCAGGGGCACGTGCTAATTTTAGATTTAATATGTCTCTCATATTGATGGACTTTTTTAATGTGGAAGTTTTTTTCATTTATTTTTTCACGGGTGTTTGATTACATGTTTGGACACTTTATTACACATTTTTGCATTTATTAATTTTACTTTTCACAATTTGAGAATATATCATTTGTGGGTATTTGTTCATGCTATATTTGTTTATGGTTTAGGGATAATATCATTAATTGATTATGCATTATTGAGTCAATGCTGTAGCGCAATTCTATTATTATCTGCATGTGAGGTATCGTCTCGATCTTTGGAACGGGAGCAATAATTCTAGCACTAGAACTCCTCTGTAACTCTAAACATGTAACCTGTAGAAATTTTTAAACATCGTCTATGGAGATTTTTAAGGGTCAAAATTTGTCGCCATTCCATGAGCGTGCGCAATTTTAAAGCATAACATGTTGGATATCTATTTATCCAGCGTAACATTATCTTTCACAGTATAAAAAGAAATTGGGATAACTTTACTGTTGTCTTATTTTTTGAGTCAAAAAAGTGTATTTTCCCCCAAAAAAAAAAGCGCTTGTAAGACCGCTGCGCAAATACGGTGTGACATAAAGTATTGCAATGACCGCTATTTTATTTTTTAGGGTGTTAGAACCATCAAAAATTATATATTCTTTTTCAAAGTAATTTTCTAGCAAACAGAAATAGTTTTAACTTGCAAACGACAAGTGTCAAAAAGAGGCTAGGCCCTTATGTAGTTAATTCCTTTAGATTTACCTTCAACTATGTAGCGCAAAGGCCTGCCTGATTGCATACAAATTGAAAATGCTTAGGTTTGACCCCATATTTTATGATTTTGGTAAGTCTAAATGAAAATTGTACAAGACGATTGTATAATGTATGGCCAGCCTTAGGCAGTTGCCACCAGAATAGGTGACAGCTCAGAATGTTGTATGTTTTCTCGTTTTAAGTCCCAGTGATTGGCTTTAGGTATACTTTAAGGGGATCTTTACCCCAGGAGGCACTGCGGGCACTGATGTCATTCATCTAGGCAATCTCAGAAATGGGGGGCAGGCCAAAACTTTGCTAATAAAAAAGGAAACAAAAAAAGGTGAAAAAAAGCCTATTTGTGTATTTGGTGGTGGGTGGGATCAAGAGGAAGAAAGTTGATTCCAAGGGTGAAGATCTGCTTTTATTGCACATAATACTAATGAATAGTTTATTTTCTGCACTTCTAGCCCTAATAGTATAAACGTTTTAGATTTTCAGAAGGTATAACCCCTGGAACTGGGTCAGCTATAAGGACCCCTTCTGCTTGCCTATATCCAATTCGACTTCAGTCTTGGTCACGTAACCCCAACAATCTTGGAAACAGACAACTCCTAATATGATATGCTATAGAGAAAGATGTAAACCGTTGTACCCTATTTGAATTTTTTATTTATGGATGTGAATATAGCACACTGATACAATGTAAAGACTACTGCACCTTGTCCTTAATCTCTCTCTAAATAATATGGAATTATTGGAGTAAAAGTATTACTCTTGTTGCAGAAGAAAGAGTGGGCCTGGGACGAGACCAAGATGATGGTCATGCAGGATCCTATCTACAGGTTAGCATCTGATACGTGTAACTATCAACAGCATTTTCTTGATAAACGGATAGAAGATACAATAGCCAGAACCTAGTGTCAACCATTTTCCAAAGCCATTTTCCAAAGTACCTGGGGAATCTTGAAGCCCTGTGGACTCTATGCAGATACCAACTTTAACTGACATTGCCTCTGACCTGCCTCCCACTTGCTTCTCATTCCTCACCGATGGTCCATCAATGTGATGGGAGACTGTTGTGATAAAAAGTAAGATGAAAGGGGGCACACCATAGCATCAACCTCTTGACCGAAGTTGGTAGTTGCTTTAAAGTGGTTGTAAACCCTTATATATACTCAGTAAAGTGACTAGCCTCAGGTGATACAGAGATTTTTCTTGGTGTCAGGAAAACTTATCAAAAGTGACTCATGCTGATTGAGGAACAAAGCATCAGACAGAAATGACACTTAGTGCTCTTAATTGAGTCAAGTACACACTACAGAGGGATGTGTTTTGTTCATATTTCATATCTAAGGTTTACATCCACTTTAAATGGCACTCTATATAAAGCTAATGTCCAAACATTTGGAGGTGCCTGCTTTTACATTAGGGGACAGTTTAGTAATGTAAAACTGGTTACAATTTTTTATTTTTTTTTTGCTTCAACCTCAGAGGATAAAAAAAGAAAATGTAATTAATAGATTTGAATACAATTCACAGTTGACAGGACTTATACAGTTAATGCTTATGTTTTCTTTGCCTATAGTTCTCCAGTCTTGGCCTTAGCATTTCTAATGTACTGAAATAATTTGAATTTTCATGTGAAAAGAGTTACAACATGGCACATTAAGAATAATAGCTGATTTTTACAAACAAAATACATTTTGATATATGTGATGCTTACTGTTTAAAAACTGGAATGGTAAGAAAGTGGAAGTGTTACTTTACACACTATAATGTATTGATGTTCTGCATCTTGAACCCAGACATTAATTGCAGATATGCTGGCAGTGGCCATATAGGTAATATTTTATACTATGTAATTCATGGCCGTTTCTACAAGGCTCTCTTATGGAAATCAAGAGCTGCTGTAGCTGAACTCCTCTAAATGGGCACATATAAAACACTGTGCAGCATTTCACAAATGTGGTGACACTGAGAAGCCCCTCCTCCTTATTGCAATGCCGCATTCTCTTTTTACCAAGTTGTAAATGCAATGGATGCAGAAGGTTGTTCTGCATTGACCTACATCAGGAGTGGAAATATCAATAAATATTAACAAATTATAAATACATCAGGAGTGATTACTGTAATTGTTCCTAGCACTGTTCACTTATGTGCTACCTTGTAACATATACTACAAAAAAGTGGGAGCTCGCCTCACATGTAATTGGTTGCTGTGGACAAAGCCTTCAGTCTACATTCTTTCTTTTTATGAATACTTGAGGCCACCTGTTTAAGAAGCCAATTTGTTTTGATGAGGGTTTGACCCATAGTAGGATGATTTTTCACCTGCTGAGCTCCTCAAAAGTTCAAGTATAATGGGGCTCTTTGAGCTAAGAAGTTTAATAAAGTACTGTGAACGTGTAGCCTCTGAGTCTTATTTGATATGGTGATTTTGTAGAGGATTAGGTTTTGCAGGTAATATATTATGAGTAATCCATTAATCTGTTTATTAATATAATATTTTCCATTCCATTCTCTCCTTGAACAAATAGAATATTCTATGTGTCTCACGACTCCCAAGATCTCAAGATCTTCAGCTATATTGCTAGAGATGGGTCCAGCAGCGTTTTTCGATGCAATGTCTTTAAATCCAAGAAAAAGGTACGTCAACAAAATGACACTTTTTATGATTTGGTTTAGGGGTAGCCACTGCAGTTTTCTATAAAACATTTCCTAGGTAATATTGTAGACGAATGTCCTGCAGACGCTAGATGAGTCATAACCATATATCAAATTGGTTCATTTGCAAGCATGAAGTGTGAGTACAACACAAGGTTTTCAGAAGTTTTTCAAAATGTATTTTGCCTGGAGTGTGTAGGATTTCTTAAAGTAGAATTTAGGCGGAGGAGGAACCACACTTTTTTTTTTCAAATTTTTGGCTATTTTGTTTATATTCTGTTGTCAGCAAGGAATCCTCACTGACAGCAGATGAGTCACTGGTTGTTAGGGACATGGCAGGTGCCAGCTCCTTAACAACCAGGAAATACAAGGTTGTTAGGGTCATGGCAGGTGCCAGCGGGTGTCAACTCCTAAACATCCAGCTAGTATTCATTAAACACCACATGGATAGACCACAACTTATTTAATTAATGTTTTTGTTTATTTTTTTTTATTTTTTTCTGAATTGACGTTTAGACTTAGGTTTATGTGGTACATACCGAGCATTTATTTTTGCTGTAAATACTACATAAACCTGTAGTGAATTGACATTTTTCATATCTCATGATTTATTATGGTTAAATGTGTCACATGACCCAAATATCTCACGTGATCTCCTTTTGTGAATTGACCCCAACGTCTTTTATGTAAAGATAATTGTGTTTGGAGGAAAACAACCTTATAATTCTTAAGATTACAGCCAATAGATGGTGTCATTGGTATCTTTTTTTTTTCTTGCCATTCCCCCTTTTTCCCTGGTATAGTAACCTCCTTAGAGCATAGATCGCAATGGTGATGTGAAAAAAGAGATAACCCACATTAGAAGATTCCATCCTGCTGCAAACCGCTTATAGAAGGATGAATTGTGACTGGTTGCTATGGTTTGATGAAGTTTGGTTTAGTTACTTATATAAATCCGTATGACTGCAGTAGCAGCAGTAATTGTGTTCAGGAGGACTTTATATTAATCTTTTTTACTTATTGTCATCATCAGCTGGGTACCATACTGTATGAACCGTTTTCATGCCTTACGTGATGTAATGGTTTGTGACTCATACTGTAATAAAAGGCAGTGGCCTCCAGCTGTTCTCCTTGCCATTAACTTTCTATAAAGATACCATAGTCACTTGTGACTCTCAGACGCGGTTCTCTGTTGTTTACAGTGTGATGCCTGAGAGCCTTGGATATTAAAAGAAGAACATGGTGGTCCCTTATTTCATTACTGCCTGTTTCCATGGAGAATTTAATATCTAAAGCTCCTGGGTAGCGGCAAATAAATCTGTCTGCTGAAGTTTGTTTTTCTCATTGCGGTTTTCGGACATTGTACGTTGTGGAAGGGACGTGTTCCTGCTGAAATGAGCTGGTGCGTTAGAAGAAAAATCCCCCTTACCAGCTACGTGCATGGTGTCTGGAAAGTACAGAAAGCAAGTTGCCAATATGAAAATAGTTTAAGGCTAACTTCACTTCTCAATTGTAACTTGATTCTGTAATATCTGGGAAATGTCATTCAGTTAGTGGCACATCTCACAAATGCCTTTGGGGATTTATTGACTGGCAGAGATCTACTCCAAGAATGTGCTCTCAGACATTGTGAACCTGTGTGCTTTCTCAGAGGGTGTGTTCCCTCAGGGAGGCAGGTGCTCTGAGACTGTGCGTGTCCTGTGTGTTCTCAGACTGTGCGTGCCCTGTGTGCTACGTGTGTTTTCAGACTATGCGTGCCCTGTGTGCTACGTGTGTTTTCAGACTGTGCGTGCCCTGTGTGCTGTGTGTGTTCTCAGACTGTGCGTGCCCTGTGTGTTCTCAGACTGTGCGTGCCCTGTGTGCTGTGTGTGTTCTCAGACTGTGCGTGCCCTGTGTGCTGTGTGTGTTCTCAGACTGTGCATGCCCTGTGTCCTGCGTGTGCACTCAGACTGTGCGTGCCCTGTGTGCTGTGTGTGTTCTCAGACTGTGCGTGCCCTGTGTGCTCTCAGACTGTGCATGCCCTGTGTGCTGCGTGTGCACTCAGACTGTGCGAGCCCTGTGTGTGCTCTCAGACTGTGCGTGCCCTGTGTGTGTTCTCAGACTGTGCATGCCCTGTGTGCTGCGTGTGCACTCAGACTGTGCGTGCCCTGTGTGCTGTGTGTGTTCTCAGACTGTGCGTGCCCTGTGTGCTACGTGTGTTTTCAGACTATGCGTGCCCTGTGTGCTACGTGTGTTTTCAGACTGTGCGTGCCCTGTGTGCTGTGTGTGTTCTCAGACTGTGCGTGCCCTGTGTGTTCTCAGACTGTGCGTGCCCTGTGTGCTGTGTGTGTTCTCCGACTGTGCGTGCCCTGTGTGTTCTCAGACTGTGTGTGCCCTGTGTGCTGTGTGTGTTCTCAAACTGTGCGTGCCCTGTGTGCTGCGTGTGCACTCAGACTGTGCGAGCCCTGTGTGTGCTCTCAGACTGTGCGTGCCCTGTGTGTGTTCTCAGACTGTGCATGCCCTGTGTGCTGCGTGTGCACTCAGACTGTGCGTGCCCTGTGTGCTGTGTGTGTTCTCAGACTGTGCGTGCCCTGTGTGCTCTCAGACTGTGCATGCCCTGTGTGCTGCGTGTGCACTCAGACTGTGCGAGCCCTGTGTGTGCACTCAGACTGTGCGAGCCCTGTGTGTGCACTCAGACTGTGCGAGCCCTGTGTGTGCTCTCAGACTGTGCGTGCCCTGTGTGTGTTCTCAGACTGTGCATGCCCTGTGTGCTGCGTGTGCACTCAGACTGTGCGTGCCCTGTGTGCTACGTGTGTTTTCAGACTGTGCGTGCCCTGTGTGCTACGTGTGTTTTCAGACTGTGCGTGCCCTGTGTGCTACGTGTGTTTTCAGACTGTGCGTGCCCTGTGTGCTACGTGTGTTTTCAGACTGTGCGTGCCCTGTGTGCTACGTGTGTTTTCAGACTGTGCGTGCCCTGTGTGCTACGTGTGTTTTCAGACTGTGCGTGCCCTGCGTGCTACGTGTGTTTTCAGACTGTACGTGCCCTGCGTGCTGTGTGTGTTCTCAGACTGTGCATGCCCTGTGTGCTGCGTGTGCACTCAGACTGTGCATGCCCTGTGTGCTACGTGTGTTTTCAGACTGTGCGTGCCCTGTGTGCTACGTGTGTTTTCAGACTGTGCGTGTCCTGTGTGCTACGTGTGTTTTCAGACTGTGCGTGCCCTGTGTGCTACGTGTGTTTTCAGACTGTGCGTGCCCTGTGTGCTGTGTGTGTTCTCAGACTGTGCATGCCCTGTGTGCTGCGTGTGCACTCAGACTGTGCGTGCCCTGTGTGTGCTCTCAGACTGTGCGTGCCCTGTGTGCTGTGTGTGTTCTCAGACTGTGCGTGCCCTGTGTGCTGCGTGTGTTCTCAGACTGTGCGTGCCCTGTGTGCTACGTGTGTTTTCAGACTGTGCGTGCCCTGTGTGCTGTGTGTGCTCTGAGACTGTGCGTGTCCTGTGTGTTCTCAGACTGTGCGTGCCCTGTGTGCTACGTGTGTTTTCAGACTATGCGTGCCCTGTGTGCTACGTGTGTTTTCAGACTGTGCGTGCCCTGTGTGCTGTGTGTGTTCTCAGACTGTGCGTGCCCTGTGTGCTGTGTGTGTTCTCAGACTGTGCATGCCCTGTGTCCTGCGTGTGCACTCAGACTGTGCGTGCCCTGTGTGCTGTGTGTGTTCTCAGACTGTGCGTGCCCTGTGTGCTCTCAGACTGTGCATGCCCTGTGTGCTGCGTGTGCACTCAGACTGTGCGAGCCCTGTGTGTGCTCTCAGACTGTGCGTGCCCTGTGTGTGTTCTCAGACTGTGCATGCCCTGTGTGCTACGTGTGTTTTCAGACTGTGCGTGCCCTGCGTGCTACGTGTGTTTTCAGACTGTACGTGCCCTGCGTGCTGTGTGTGTTCTCAGACTGTGCATGCCCTGTGTGCTGCGTGTGCACTCAGACTGTGCATGCCCTGTGTGCTACGTGTGTTTTCAGACTGTGCGTGCCCTGTGTGCTACGTGTGTTTTCAGACTGTGCGTGTCCTGTGTGCTACGTGTGTTTTCAGACTGTGCGTGCCCTGTGTGCTACGTGTGTTTTCAGACTGTGCGTGCCCTGCGTGCTGTGTGTGTTCTCAGACTGTGCGTGCCCTGTGTGCTGCATGTGCACTCAGACTGTGCGTGCCCTGTGTGCTGTGTGTGTTCTCAGACTGTGCATGCCCTGTGTGCTGCGTGTGCACTCAGACTGTGCGTGCCCTGTGTGTGCTCTCAGACTGTGCGTGCCCTGTGTGCTGTGTGTGTTCTCAGACTGTGCGTGCCCTGTGTGCTGCGTGTGTTCTCAGACTGTGCGTGCCCTGTGTGCTACGTGTGTTTTCAGACTGTGCGTGCCCTGTGTGCTACGTGTGTTTTCAGACTGTGCGTGCCCTGCGTGCTACGTGTGTTTTCAGACTGTGCGTGCCCTGCGTGCTGTGTGTGTTCTCAGACTGTGCGTGCCCTGTGTGCTGCATGTGCACTCAGACTGTTCGTGCCCTGTGTGCTGTGTGTGTTCTCAGACTGTGCATGCCCTGTGTGCTGCGTGTGCACTCAGACTGTGCGTGCCCTGTGTGTGCTCTCAGACTGTGCGTGCCCTGTGTGCTGTGTGTGTTCTCAGACTGTGCGTGCCCTGTGTGCTGCGTGTGTTCTCAGACTGTGCGTGCCCTGTGTGCTGTGTGTGTTCTCAGACTGTGCGTGCCCTGTGTGCTGTGTGTGTTCTCAGACTGTGCAGGCCCTGCGTGCTACGTGTGTTTTCAGACTGTGCGTGCCCTGCGTGCTGTGTGTGTTCTCAGACTGTGCATGCCCTGTGTGCTACGTGTGTTTTCAGACTGTGCGTGCCCTGTGTGCTACGTGTGTTTTCAGACTGTGCGTGTCCTGTGTGCTACGTGTGTTTTCAGACTGTGCGTGCCCTGTGTGCTGCATGTGCACTCAGACTGTGCGTGCCCTGTGTGCTGTGTGTGTTCTCAGACTGTGCATGCCCTGTGTGCTGCGTGTGCACTCAGACTGTGCGTGCCCTGTGTGTGCTCTCAGACTGTGCGTGCCCTGTGTGCTGTGTGTGTTCTCAGACTGTGCATGCCCTGTGTGCTGCGTGTGTTCTCAGACTGTGCGTGCCCTGTGTGCTGTGTGTGTTCTCAGACTGTGCATGCCCTGTGTGCTGCGTGTGCACTCAGACTGTGCGTGCCTTGTGTGTGCTCTCAGACTGTGCGTGCCCTGTGTGCTGTGTGTGTTCTCAGACTGTGCATGCCCTGTGTGCTGCGTGTGTTCTCAGACTGTGCGTGCCCTGTGTGCTGTGTGTGTTCTCAGACTGTGCGTGTGCTGCGTGTGCACTCAGACTGTGCGTGTGCTGTGTGCACTCAGACTGTGCGTGTGCTGTGTGCACTCAGACTGTGCGTGTGCTGTGT
Source organism: Lithobates clamitans (assembly GCA_037952925.1). NCBI lineage: Eukaryota > Metazoa > Chordata > Amphibia > Anura > Ranidae > Lithobates > Lithobates clamitans. Next base: position 531,070 of record JBBGZY010001381.1, read on the forward strand.
GCACTCAGACTGTGCGTGTGCTGTGTGCACTCAGACTGTGTGTGCTGTGTGCACTCAGACTGTGCGTGCCCTGTGTGCTCTTAGACTGTGCGTGCCCTGTGTGCTCTTAGACTGTGCGTGCCCTGTGTGCTCTTTAGACTGTGCATGCCCTGTGTGCTGCGTGTGTTCTCAGACTATGCGTGCCCTGTGTGCTGTGTGTGTTCCCAGACTGTGCGTGCCCTGTGTGCTGCGTGTGTTCTCAGTCTATGCGTGCCCTGTGTGCTGTGTGTGTTCCCAGACTGTGCGTGCCCTGTGTGCTGCGTGTGCACTCAGACTGTGCGTGTGCTGTGTGTGCACTCAGACTGTGCGTGCCCTGTGTGCTCTCAGACTGTGCGTGCCCTGTGTGCTGCGTGTATTCTCAGATTGTGCGTGCCCTGTGTGCTGTGTGCGCTCTCAGACTGTGCGTGCCCTGTGTGCTCTCAGACTGTGCGTGCCCTGTGTGCTAGGTGTGTTTTCAGACTGTGCGTTCCCTGTGTGCTACGTGTGTTCATGCTCCATGTAATCTCAGAATGTGCATGCCCTGTTTGTGTTCTCAGACTGTGGAGAGTCTGAGGAGAGCAGAGAGGGAGATGAAGTATGCTTGTTCAGGGTGTAAAGCTGAATAGGCGCAGGAAGTCTCCAGGGCTGCTGACAGGAATCAAGTTTTATTTCTTTTTATATTACACATGATGTAAAAAAACAGGACAAAAACATGATATATGATTAAGGATGAAAATGCTATATAATTAGAAAGAAGTAGCCTTAGCATTCAGAAAGCAATATGCAGCACACAGGGAACACTGAGAACACGCACAGCACAAGGGGCACCCACAGTCTGAGGATGTTCACAGGACACCCACAGTCCGAGGATGTTCTCAGGACACCCACAGTCCGAGGATGTTCACAGGACACCCACAGTCCGAGGATGTTCACAGGACACCCACAGTCCGAGGATGTTCACAGGACACCCACAGTCCGAGGATGTTCACAGGACACCCACAGTCCGAGGATGTTCACAGGACACCCACAGTCCGAGGATGTTCACAGGACACCCACAGTCCGAGGATGTTCACAGGACACCCACAGTCCGAGGATGTTCACAGGACACCCACAGTCCGAGGATGTTCTCAGGACACCCACAGTCCGAGGATGTTCACAGGACACCCACAGTCCGAGGATGTTCACAGGACACCCACAGTCCGAGGATGTTCACAGGACACCCACAGTCCGAGGATGTTCACAGGACACCCACAGTCCGAGGATGTTCACAGGACACCCACAGTCCGAGGATGTTCACAGGACACCCACAGTCCGAGGATGTTCACAGGACACCCACAGTCCGAGGATGTTCACAGGACACCCACAGTCCGAGGATGTGCACAGGACACCCACAGTCCGAGGATGTGCACAGGACACCCACAGTCCGAGGATGTTCACAGGACACCCACAGTCCGAGGATGTTCACAGGACACCCACAGTCCGAGGATGTTCACAGGACACCCACAGTCCGAGGATGTGCACAGGACACCCACAGTCCGAGGATGTGCACAGGACACCCACAGTCCGAGGATGTGCACAGGACACCCACAGTCCGAGGATGTGCACAGGACACCCACAGCCTGAGATCACGCACAGGGCACTCACAGTCTGAGGACATGCACAGCACAATGGACACACACAGTCTGAGGACATGCACAGCACAATGGACACACACAGTCTGAGGACATGCACAGCACAATGGACACACACAGTCTGAGGACATGCACAGGGCACACAAAAAAAAAATATGTGAAAAACACTTGCACATTATAAATACCATATGTATATAGGGTGGCTGCTGCCCTTCAATAGAGTACAGAAATGTGTATACACCATACAATAAGTCAGTTAGAAAAGGGCTGCGCTTACCCCTATACCAATCAAATACCGCAACAAGTGTAAAATCATGAATCATTGGAGTGCCTAATCCTAAACCACACAATTGTATACATGTGCTATCATAAAGTGTATATGAAAAAAGTGCATGTACAAAAGTTCATCCAGATCTTCAAAGTGCTTTTGTGCATACATGTAAACCAACCAATCTCTATCTCTTTATATAAATCTTCCAAATAAAGTGCCTTGTGTTCAATAAATTACCACCACACTCCACCTTCTGTGCCTCCACCAGGGTAAGCACTCACCTGCAGATGTTGACCCCCCACCGAACTTACGTTGAGGTGGGTCACATAAGCTTTTTCAGAGAGTATCGCGGTTCAGGTATCCTCGGTCCACTCACCCATATAGTTAAAGTAATTAAAAAGTCTTGTTTTTTTTCCTCTAAAAATAACAAACTTGTTATGCTTACCTGCTAAGTGCAGTGGATTTGCACAGAGCAGCACAAATCCTCCTCTTCTCGGGTCCCTCTTCGGCTCTCCTGGCCCCTCCCTCCTGTCGAGTGGCCCCACAGCAGCAAGCAGCTTGCTATGGGGGCACCCGAGCCAGGTCACAGCTCCCTGTGTCCATTCAGACATGGAGCCCAAGTTCGGCCCCGCTCCCTCTCTTTCCTGATTGGCTAACTGACTTTGACAGCAGCGGGAGCCAGTGGCGCCGCTGCTGTGTCTCAGCCAATCAGGAGGAGAGTCCTGGACAGCTGAGGCACTCGTGGACATCGCTGGAGAGAGATGAGGCTCAGGTAAGTATTAGGGGGTGCTGGGGCGGCTGCTGTGCACAGAAGATTTTTTATCTTCATGCAGAAAAAACCTTCTGACTTTACAACCAGTTTAAGGGAACTCCTCCAGTTTGATAAAACCCATTAAAAGCATTGAAACTATTATGCCGCGCACACACGATCAGAATTTCTGACAAATGTTCGATGTGAGCTTGTTGTCGGAAATTCCGACTGTGTGTAGGCTCCATCGGACATTTGCTGTCGGAATTTCTAACAACAGATGTTTGAGAGCTGGATCTCAAATTTTCCGACAACAAAATCCGTTGTCGTAAGTTCCTAGCGTGTGTAGACAGTTCCGACTCACAAAGTGCCACGCATGCTCGGAATGGAGCAGAAAAGCCGCACTGGCTATTGAACTTCATTTTTCTCGGCTCATTGTACGTGTTGTACGTCACTGCGTTCTTGACGTTCGGAATTTCCGACAACATTTGTGTGACCATGTGTATGCAAGAGAAGTTTGAGCCAACCTCCTTCAGAAAAAAATCCACGGTTTGGTTGTCGGAAATTCTGTACACGGCATTACACTCGCAAACTAATGTGTTTGCCCGGCACGCTGGATAATGTGCCAATACTCGGAATGCAGCTCTGGTACAGTCCGGAGGCGGTGTGTGCTCAAACTTACGGAAGTAAAGTCGTGTCGGAAGTCTTGCTAGATCAATGCTGCATCCACCTAGGCGAATATAAATGTTTACTATTTTTTTTAAACCCGTACTTCTCTTTTGAGATGAAGCCCACATACTATGCAAACTGACACCCTTTTCATACCATCTGTATACGAACGCATGTTTGCTTATTATCATGATTTTCCATTCACAAAACAGATTAGATTAACAAAAAAAAATACTTTTATGTAATAGCATTTTTTTATTCTATGGATTTCCCAACCCTTTCTTGAACCTCTTTAGGGCTCATGTACACAGGGCAGTTGAAAACCTCTTCTGAACACTGGAAATTGACAGTGAAAAATGTCCGTTTGGCGTTAATCATTGGGACAATGCCCTTAAGATTCTATACCGAGGATGTCTAACACCATATAGACTAACTAAATTCTACTCCGATGCCAAACCTTTGTGCTGGCGGCAATGTGGTCTTACTGGGAATCTACTGCATATATTATGGGATTGCAAGTCCCTCCGAAGCCTTTGGAATATGGTATTCTCCCTCCTATCTCCAAACTACAGGTATACTCATTGCCCCGTCCCAACATTTAGCATTATTGGGCTTAACAATAGATCATTTCCCAAAACAATATAGAACCCTAATTTTGTATATTCTTATAGCTGTTAGATTAACCATAACTAAAGCATGAAACACTACGCACGCACCTAACCTAACGGATGTAATCAATAGAGTTAACTCCCACTTCCTATATGAAATTTTTTAGCAATCAATAGTCATGGCCTCAAATCCTTCTACTTTAAATGGGTTTATTGGGATCTACTTGACAAGCTATCTGACTTATGATCATATTGGCAGAGAGGTAATAATGGTCTTCTTACTACCTATAGCGAATAAAATACTGGTGCGAGCATAGTTGTATTTGTTTATTTTTTTTTTTCTTTATTTTTTTTACCTTTTGAGTGATGTCTCATCCTGTTGTATTCCATTTTTCTGCTTTAACCCGCTAGCACGACATGTACTGTTTTCAGGCTAACCACATACTTGGTAGCGTCACATAGCTTCAGTGTACGATAACTGGAACACAACTTTTTGTTATGTGGTAATGGTAGATCGACATAGTGTTAGTTGGCACTGTCCATACTTTGTGTCAAATTACTGTTATTGAGGACTTGATTCCTCTAAAAATACATTGTCTCACCATGTTTGTCACTTTCTAATTTTTATCAAAAAATATTTGCAAGAAAAACGTCCATTTTACAGCTTTTATATACTGAGTTTATGCGAGTTTAGCAACAGTTATGAGCATTTGAGGTTAGAAGCTTTTTTAACCACTTCAGCCCCGTAAGTGCAGTCTGTGGCAATTCTTCAGTCTGAACAGTAAACAGAATTTTACCATTGTAAAACCATCATCAATACAGTTATCAGATCAAATTTATATTAGGATGGCCATACGTGCATGGCATGTCCTGCTGAATCAGCCAAAATTTGCTCCATGGGTGACTCTGTTGGCAATATCAAGATCAATAAAAGTCAACACTGCAGGCTGAACAAAAGAATTCTGTATGTGTATGGCCACCTTTAGTCTCATCTTCTTATCTCAGAGGTCTAACCAATGGCTTGTTGAAAGATTCTGTGAGTAATGCTGACCAGAGGAAAGCTCACCTGAATGCATGTATTGGTGGAATGAAAACCGCTCCTCAAAGGTTGGGACTATAGAAGGTGGGGAGCTTCATAGATCTGACTGCATGTTGGTAGGATGAAAACTGCTCCTCAAAGGCAGGGACTAGGGAAGGGGCGGGGGGAGCTTGACAGACCTGACTACATGTTGGTTTGTGAAATGAAAACCGCTCCTCTAAGGCTGGGACTAGAGAAGGGGAGGAGCTTGACAGATCTGACTGCATGTTGGTGAAATTAAAGCCGCTCATCAAAGGCTGGGACAAGAGAAGGGGATGCGCTTGACAGATTTTCAGTAAAAGTGGAAGCTCAGGCTGGAAATGTTATCCTGTCGTTTGTCCAGCTGTTCTATATGGACAGTCTGTTCTCTTCACACAGGGTTTGACTGCCCTATCCATTTTTGTTTACTGTCATTGGCTTAAATTGAGAGGCAGAATGTCAGTGAAACTGATTTCTCTTCTACAAGGTTGCTAACACAATTAAATATGTTGCAATTATTTTTTTAGTTGAGCGGATTTAAATAAGCATGTTGTGTTTCATATTCTCTTGGCAGTCCATGAGCATTATTACCCTAGATACAACAGATTTATTAATTTGGACTAAATAAATTCTGTTATGATTTTGCTGGTTCTTGACAGTAAATATTGGCTTTACAGACCTATATTCACAGATGATCATAACTGCATATACAAAACGGATAGAAATAGATTTTATGGTAGTATTGATTACCAGCGACCAATAGATATGTGGCAAGTCAGCTATGATTATTTTTTTACCCTGGTAAGAGGAGGTCCTGCACCTATTATGAGCCCTGCTAAAACTAATTGAGATAATATGTATGGTAAGGATTCTGCAGTAAGATAACAGGGCTTACTATTCCTCAGAGTCCACCTAGAAGAAATCTGTTTAGAATGGGTTTATGCTTTAAAGGGAATCTTTCGATACTATTTCCATCCATTCCATATTTGCCAGGCTTGTAGACATAGTGGTACCTTCATAATCGGCTTCATCGGTTGTTTTAAAAAATGTTTTCCTTTTCCCAGCCCAACATCCACCTCTGTATCTATAGGAAATGTAGAGAAATTAACTTTTAAAGTTCACATCACAGGAACAGGCATGTAAACAATCAGCAGATGTTTCTAAGCTGAAACCAGCTGGAGTTTGTGATCTTTGAAAATGAACAACTTCACAGTAACAGCAGCTACATAGATGAGAGATGGCTCGTTTTGAAGCTCTTTAACTGCTTGTCAGAATATGTAAATAGTTTTTAAATGATATTAAAGTGGACCTTCAGTAATTTTTTTTCATCTTTCCATCTATTAGATCTTCTGCCCTTGTTGTTTTAACTTTGGATAGTAAAACATTTTTTTTCTTCTGCCAGTAAATACCTTATACAGCCCACTTCCTGTTTCTTGTCTGGTAAACAATGGTAATGACATCATGCACAGCTCTCTCTCTCTCACACCCGTGAGAGTTTGCCAGGAAGGGAGGGGGATGCGTCATGAGAGGGTCAATGAGAGCTGCAGAGCTGGGTGTGTGCCTCTGTGTGTCTGTGTAAATCCAGGAAGTGACCAGGCAGCAGCTTCAGCTGCCCACAGTTAAAATGGTTGCAGCCAGACTTAGTGGAGGGAGATTTCTGCAGCATATTTGGCAAGTACAGAATCACAGTATGTATAAAATAATATGCTAATAATAAAATGATAATAAGTGGTTGGACGAAAGCTTCAGAATGGCAAAGATGTTTTTATTACAAATTATGTGAGCAGACTGAAGTTCTTCTTGAAAGCCTATTATTATTATTAAATTATACTTACCTGCTCTGTGCAATTGCACAGCGTGATCCCCTATCTCCTCTTTTGGGGTACCATGCCAGTGCTTTCCACTCCTTTTTCCTGTGAGTGCCTCCAAAAGGCACCCATGGGGGCACCTGTGCGGGCATGCTCTTTATGCAGGATGTGTGCACCCAGCGTGGTTCAGCCACCCTCTGACTGATGGGCCTGGTTAATGTTCTCTGTGATGTGCAAGGTGTACAAAATGGTGATGTGCAATAGGGTAATAACCAAGTCCGAGCACAGATTGGACGTGTTTTTGTTCTTGCCTTATGCTTTGGTGAGTTGTTTATAAGCTGAATCTTTCATAATTGGCATTAATTTCTGTAAACATTGGAACAGGAAAGGAATGCTTTAGAGCTGAACAGCCAGCTTGAAGAGAAGTTAAAATTTCAATCTGTGTGTGCCCCCCCCCCCGTCTGACAGAAGTCGACTGGTAGATTGGGCCTTCTGTAAAAAAATGTGTTGGATCAGTGGCTGCAAGCTGATCAGTGTATTCTGACAGAGGAGGAGTCCTACTGTCAGCAGGGCTGGTGCAAGGATCTTTGACACCCTAGGCAAAACCTCATTTTGCCACCCCCCCCCCCCACTGACTCCGCCCCTGACTGAGATTTTTGCAGCGCCTCTCCACCTATTTCTTCAGCTGTGGTCCACAGACTCTCACCTACGCCTCTGGACCTGGCCTGAAGACAAATAGTGGTGGCACCAGCTCACTTCCTTATGCCAGCCATGGTCCGCAGGTATAATCATACCTCCCAACTTTTTGAAAGGGGAATGAGGCACCTATTAGAAAAAGTATGTAGGCATAGGACACACCCCCTGCCACACCCCCCCAAAGGAGAATTGTACAAAATAAATTGATTGGTTAAACCCACAAGTTTTTTTTTTTTACCACTACTAAATCCCGTTATATTGGCTTTTGGAATTTACAAATGCAGCAGGTGATATAATTTTGCTGCTCAGTATTCTAGTCTGCATCTCCCCAAGGTAATACTTAAAATCTGGCCTGTTAGTGGGTCCCGAGGACAGGCAGTTGAGAACCACTGCTTTACAGGCTCCTAGTAAAAAATATTAAATGCACATTTTTTTTTTTACCTGCAAAAAGATCTGCATTTATTGTTTTTTTTACAAAGGTGGACTTGAATCTCCACACCTCAAATCACTGCAATTCCTGTATTTTCAGGCCTCAGATCATCACAATTCTTCCACCTTCACACTTCAGATTGCCCCAATTGCTTCATCACTGTAGTCCCCTGAATGCCTGTTCCCCTCTGCACCTCTGTTCCCCACTGTATCCCACAAGCACATCTGTTCCCCTCTGTACGCCCCCCCCCCACAAATCTGGCCCCTCTGATCTGTATGTACCCCCCAACCCCCCCCACACACACACATACACTAGCTCCTCTCTCTAGCCCCCATAACCCCCCTGCACATCTGTTCCCCTCTATCCCCCCCACACACACACATCAGTTCCTCTCTGTATCCCCCCCCCCCCCCCAGTGTAATCCTCACGGTGTACTCTCTCCTGTGTACTCCCCTAATAGTAAATCCTCCCAGTGTAAACCCACCCCCACCGTGTAAATCCCCCTAGTGTACTCCCTGCAGTGTAATTCCCCCCAGTGTACCCCCCTTGTATAATTCCCCCAAATGTAATCCCTTGCAATGTATTCTCCCCTGCAGTAACAGGTGAATTAGTGGAGCCAAGTGGCGGAACTTGTTTCGGCACCAGGCTCTGGGACATCAGCGGGGAATGGGGACCCGGCAGTGCTCAAGTACCCAAATCGTTAGTCCACCCCAGCCGGATCACCCCCCCAGCTCTAATCTCATCTAATGACTGATCCCATTAAACCCATCATCATCAGAGTAGGTAGGTATGTCTGTAGGCTTTACCTGCCTTGGGTCACTGCAGTAGCTTCTGCACCATGAGGCCCAGGTCCTCAGTCTCGACAGCCTGGAGCAGCTCCTGGTTCTTCTTCATCCTGGGTACTAGAGAAGAAGGGCAGATCCTGATTGGTCCTGACATCCCCAGCATCCTTCCCTGGAGAGGAGGAGGACTTGGAGATGGATGGGACCCTGGGTCAGATGTGCTGCTGGGGTGGGAGAGGACACTCGAGAACACTCGTAACCAGCCTAGGGAGGGAGGTACAGAGCTGAGGTGCCGGGTAAGGAGCCAGGAATACCTGGGGGAGAGCTCAATACTCAGGAGTCAGGAGCCGTGCTGGGGAGGGAGGGCCAGAGCTGAGGCACTGGGATTGACCCGGGGGAGGAGCCAGCAACACCCGGGAGCGAGCTCCATTTTCTGAGTCAAGTCAGGGAGGAGCCAGGAATACCTGTGGGCGAGCTACATAATCAGAACAGGTAGGTATGTCTGTAGGCTTTACCTGCCTTGGGTCACTGCAGCAGCTTCTGCACCATGAGGCCCAGGTCCTCAGTCTCGACAGCCTGGAGCAGCATTTATAGTTAAAAATGACTGCGCTGTCCTGAATATTATGTGAAATAAATAGTGAATTATAGTGAAAACTGAAATAAGTATGGAAAAACAGCTGCAACTTTCGTCGAGATACACACATCAATCAACACATTCCAATATCAAGTCGCGCTATATTTTCATAAAAGTGAATCTCTGCAATGAGTTAATCTTATTCAACCCTTATAAAGTGAAAATAATAAATAAAAATTGATCAATCTGCACACTATAAGCAGTCCATTCTATTGATTAGTAGATCCCCAGTGTGAAATCAGCACACAATACACCCTGGAATAGTGATGAAAAAAAAGATGTGCCTTCCACCTCCACACACACTGCCGCTTACCGACTCCTGTTGATCTCTTATTACAGGAGATTACATTCGCTTCTGGCTTAATACCCAGCCCGGGCCTTTATGTACGCAGCCAAGATCTCAGTGTCTTCCCAGATGTTTAGCCTTTACAGGTACACTTTGCCGGATAATCCCCATAAGAAAATAAAAGCTTCCATATCATAAAATCTTTGGGTGACTTTAATAAGTATAAAAAGTATTGCACTTACATTTAGATAAGTAAAGTGAAAAACACAGAGCCGGCCGGCTCTCAATTGCAGCCCGTGGTTCCGGGACTTGTGTGAACGCAGTGACGTCAGCACATCGCTCCTCCCTACGTGTTTCGTCACAATTGATGTCGTCCTGGGGCACGGTATATACGGTATGTACTGTATATAACAAAAAAATATATAAGGTATAGCAGCACAGTATATCTAAATACACTCCACCTACCTACAGTACTACCATCAATCCTTTTCATTTATAATGAATACCCAAGGAGACAAAAAGTTCAAACAAACATTTCCCAACTCTCCCTCTATATTCTATGTAGGGGCCATCACATCCTGTACTGTGCAGATGGACAAGTAATATGACATACGTATCACAATGACTTGTAGAGAGGCAGAAAAGTGGAAAAGCGAGTTTTTATTCCTCTGTATTGTACAATATTTGTTTTCATGCTCCGTGTTCAGTTTTCCTCTGTGCAGCACATGCCTTCTACATGACCTTGTAAGCTTTACAGACGCTGTGAAGGATTTGAGCAGCATAGCAGGCATACTTCACCTGCTGAAAATCCCGGTCTGCAGTCTGCACGCTTATATAAGGTTTTTTTTATTTTTTTTTTGTAACAGAAGAAGTATTTTGTGGTTTATATTTGGTTCTTTATGATCCTTTATTGTGTACCCCACTTCAAGGTGTATTCCTGTTTAATTCGTCCTTTCAGTCTCCTTTAGATACTACAGCCCTGGTTCCCAACTTGGTACTTAAGCCGCCTATACATCCCTTGAATTTCAGCCAAATTTATAGCTATGAGCTATCTGTCAGCACCAACCAGTTTGACAAAATTTGCTTTTGATGAAGGTGCAAAGCGGTTTGCAGGGTTGCACTGGCTGCAGAATACAATATCTGGAAGGGGAACACAATAGCCCATGGGCTAAACAAGAAAGGTCTATCTATATATGTATGGCTACCCTTAGTCAGGGGATGCCTCTCTTCACCCTATGCTGGGCCCTGGGCTGGTGAGAAGGTGGACCAAGGTGCACTTTGCAGCCTCATGTGGACTGGCATGTGGTACTAAATACCTACAGAACACAGGCCTGGGAAGGAAGTATGTTCATTACACTGGCTAGTTAAATAGCTTGGCTTATTTCTTATACACTTCTGTACTTTTCTGTGCTATCTATTCCTGTTTCTCTTTTTATGTATTTTAATCTTGTAATGGTTCTTTCGATTGGGAATATTTTGGCAACTGTAAGGCCGGACATAGACAGAGTGATTTTCTTTCCTGCAAACACTGACTGTGTTGATTGGAGAATCCCAACCGTCAGTGGCGGCCGGTGCTCCATTTTTTTTCATACTGGTTGATCCTTACAAAAAAATCTTGTGAGCTGATTATTTTTGTGCATTGTAGCCAGGTCTAATTTTACCATTTGTTGAGACACAGTAATTGTGCTCAGCTGCAGAGAGCTCCATCTAGTGGCTAGTCTACAAATCTCTTTATTTAATACAAAACCAACATATGGAAGCGTAAGCTTATGAGAATAGAAAAGCTATATAAAAAAAAATTACATTGCAGCTAAGCGCTGCAGTAACAACCCTAATGCCGCATACACACGATCGGACATTCCGACAATGAAATCCTGGATTTAGTTCTGACGGATGTTGGCTCAAACTTGCATACACACAGTTGCACAAGTGTTGTTGGAAATTCCGATCGCCAAGAATGCGGTGACGTACGACGAGCCGAGAAAAATGAAGTTCAATAGCCAGTGTGGCTCTTCTGCTTGATTCCGAGCATGCGTGGAATTTTGTGCGTCGGAATTGTATACACACGATCGGAATTTACGACAACGGATTTTGTTGTCTGAAAATTTGAGAACCAGCTCTCAAATTTTTGTTGTCGGAAATTCCGACAAAAAATGTCCGATAGCGCCTACACACGGTTGGAATTTCTGACAACAGGCTCAGATCGAACATCCGACCGTGTGTACGCGGCATTAGTATGCTTTGCTGGAAACTACACAATACTTTCCATTTACCATGGAAAATTTTGCATGATATTTCTGAATAATTTCCATCCTTGTGAGGGACATCCAAGCTGTCTAAATGTCACCTGCAGTGGTTTGTATCTTTTACTTTATTTGTTGCTTATCTACATGCTATTTTTTTTTTCTGCATTTGTTGGACTTGTATGACGTTAGGCCCAGTATTGTGTGACTTGTGCTGTGCCTTCTAGCACTGTTGTATTGGGTTGTATATTCTGATACTCTCTTTTGATGTACAACCGTGTGCCTTGTTGCCATGCCTGTATATTGTATACTTGAAATCTTAATAAAAAGTTGACTATTAAAAAAAAACAAAAAAGGAAAATTTCACCATAAACTTAAGGTACTGTATATCTAAACCCAAGAGCAAAAATTGCATATGCTGCATCTTACAAGCCCTTAAATGTGGTGACTTTTACGTTTTTGTAGTACATCTTCAAGTAGAGAAACACTCTCATATCAGAAATCTTGTGTCCCTGTAACTTCCTGTAAACTGAATTCTGGGACCATTTTTCTAAGCTTCCTTCGCTATCTTCTGTAAACTACAAAGCCTCACCCCTCTATGTAATGGAGTCGCTGAGAAGGGAGGTGTTTGTAGTCCAAATCAGGACTGCAGCCTAGGGTGACAATGCTACTACTTCATACATACAATGCTGGGAGTGATTGGTGTCACCCTAGGACAGGAAGTGCATTATTTGGTAGAATCGCAAGTTGAAAATAAAGGGGGGGAAAAAGAAAATCAATTCAGCCACCACATATTGTGTGTTTTTTTTTTTATGATTTAGATACACTTTAAATTTCAGCGTTGAGGTAAACCTGCAGGTAAATTTCTGTGTTCAGAGCTTCCAGTTATCAATCTTTTAATATTCCTGTTGGCATTGTTCCTTTACACAGAGCCATGCCATGCGGGTAGTGCGGACGGTGGGACAAGCCTTCGAAGTGTGTCACAAGCTGAGTTTGCAGCACACGGAGCAGGTGGGGGATGGACGAGAAGATGTAGACAGCAAGAAGAGCACTGATGACTCTGGTGTTCCAGGTGGGCAAGGAAGGTTGCCAGGAATGCAACAGTGATTAGCCACAAATACTTTGTTAACATTGACTATTTTTTGTCTTCATGCCGCTAACATTAGTAGATAGATAGGAAAGTATATCCTATGTTCATTGTTTTAAACTTTTTTTTACATTTCCTTAGTTACTTCCTGTTTCTTGCCTAGGCAAATGTTGTCATATATCCTAGAAGTCTTCAGGACGGGCGGAGAGAAGGAAGGGTTTTTACAGCTAAGCGCACACACCTGCATGCATGCTTGAGCTAAGGGCAGATGGATTCCAGGAAGTAAATGCTACATTATTCATTTGCCCTTACTCAAGATGGCCACGGCCAGAAATGATTTCTCAACAAAATAAAAAATGGAGGCATAGATGGGGAAGTTTGCTTTGAATATTAAAAATTAATTAAATAGTTCTTTTGGTGCTCAGATGCAGTGAAGATCTGCTTTAAGGAGAAGTGGAGCCAAAGCTCTTTTGGCCCTACTTATCCTGTGGGTCACAGAGGTCCTCTTCATTCTGCACTCTTGTGACCTGTGTTTAGCCAACAGCGGGCAGGCTAAAGCTGAAGTCCAGACAGATGTTAAAAACATATCTAAGGCAGTCTTTTTCAACCAGGGCTCAGTGGAAACCTAGGGTTTCTCCAGAGGTTGCTAGGCGTTCCATGAGCAATGGTGGATGAATCACTAAATTACACTGGCCACCAGTGTAAGGGGACATTTCCCCACTTGCCACAATTATAAGGGGGCACTTCTCAACTCTCCACTAGTATAGGAGAACACTACAACGTTCACAGTTTTTTTTTTTTCCTAGCTATTATTATTATTATTATTATTATTATTATTTGTGTCATTTCATGATTATTACTAAAAAGAATGTTTGCTAAGGGTGTCAAATATGCTAAGTTCACCACATTCTTCTTTTTTTTTTTTTCTCTTAATTTCGACAACTCTTTTGATCGTACTAACGTATGAGCTGCAGATATAATTGTTTTAAGCAAAGGTTCCCTGAGACCCAACAAATATTTCAAGGTTTCCTCTGTAGTAAAAAGATTAATGAAACCTAAAGCCCAGTACACACTGCAAAGGGGTTGAATGGAAAAAGCACTGACAGATCGCCATACCAACACAAGAGGTGTTGGTGCAGCGATCTTCCCCGCTGTTCTGTTAATTACCGAGAAAATACATTGATTAGCGCTCACAGCCATTGATTCCGAGCGCTGATCGGATGCTGGTTTTCCAGCATGTCCCTTCAACAAAGGCCAGTCGTTAAACCAGCTTCTGATGGACAGACTGCTGTACGCACTGACCGAAAATTGGCTGGTTCAGCAGGACCCCGCCGACTTTCGGTCAGTTTGTACAGCAGTTTGTCCAACAGAAACTGGTCTAACGACTGGCCTTTGTTGAAGGGACATGCTGGAAAACCAGCATTTGATCAGCCCTTGCAGCCAATGGCTGTGAGCACTGATCGGTATATTCTGGTTTTAGGAGTCCCCCCGTCCAAAATACAGTAGCACAGCAGGATAGATTGCCATGCCAACATTGCTTGTATTGGTACGGCGATCTGCCGTGTTTTTATTTTTATTTTTTCATTCAACCCAGTAGGGTTTACAGTGTGTACTGGGCTTCACGCTGCTTTAAAATTCAATTCATTAATAAGGAATTGTTCTGTTTAGCGTGATTGTGCTGTGGCTTCTGTAACTTTTTAGTTGGCCAGACATTTGGACATCTCACCTACTGTGGGGCAGTGAGACCTCTGCCCATTCTGATATGCTGCCGTCTTCTCCTGTGGATGAAGCTTATTGTGGTGGCTAGTTCCTTTCCACAATAGAAAAGGCAGTGGTCAGCATCTATTTATTCAGAAATTTTCTGACGTGTTTTTGATACCCAAGGACATACATAATTGCCCTCTTACTATTCCTCAACAGGGCAGTAGCTTCCTGATTGTTACAGTACAAGAATCTATTACATCTCTTGTAATCATCAGGCCGAGGACGTCCTCATAACTTTTCTTTGATGTTACCTTCTTTTGCTTTATTTTCAGTGACACAAATAGTTGCCAGTGTAGATCACAATGCTGATGAGACTGACATTGATGCGCTGGATAGTCCTTTGCCTGGAGGACAGGTTCCAAAATTCAGCCGCTGTGTGACTGATCTGGACGCTGTAAATCGAGAGAGTGATCGCACTGAGGAAAAGAAGGCGCAGGTAGATATTGTGCTTCTTTATGCTGATTTTTTTTTTTAAATTTTATGACATACAGATACATTCTTAGTTCTGGTTACTCCCATGCTTGAACTTTCACATGGAGGATTCCTTACAAGTAGGAGACACAGTGAAGGTCTTTCTTTGCTGAGATGGAGACCATCAGTTGAGTGTTGAGTGGCCCGTGAACATGCAGCAACTTAAAGTGTTTGTTACCCCAAAAAAAAAAAAAAATGGATCCTGTTCCTTTAAAGCATGTTATACAGCACAGTGCTTGTGCTGTGTAATTTGGCCCCCCTTGTCACCTAAAAAACCTGGCAGATCCTGTCTGCCTATACCCTCCCCCTGTAAACTGACTATTGTTTATCATGACTGCTGAGCCCGTATACCGTGGTCAGTTTATGTGCCTCCGTCATCCGCAGTCCTGCTCTCCTGTGTCCTTCTCTCCCTCCCCTCCCTGCCTGTCAGCTCCGTCCACTCCACTATCCTCTCCTCCTGGTGCAATCAAATCTATAATATAAGCATGCCATCCCCTCTGTTATATTACGCTATGTGTCCCTGTGCCTTTGCTGTATAAAAAAGATGCCGATTATACCTTATATCAGAGCGTCTCTCGGCGCTCACGTGACTCCTGGATCTCTCTCATCTCTCCTCCCCGGCTAACGTCAGTGGCAGTGCTCAGCCCCGCCCATTATAGCGGTCAGGCAAAGGAGAGAGCAGAGGAGTCACATGAGTGCCGGGAGCCGCTATGATGTACGGTATAATTGGCATTTTTTATATAAAACAGGCACCGGGGCACATAGCATTATATAACAGAGAGGATGGCATGATCATCATATAGTGGGTTAACAACCACTTTAATACTTGTAGTAGAAGGTGACCAATATCTCCTAAACATCCACCGTTTAGGAGATATTCACATTGGATGCAGCCTGTGACGTCACTGCTGTTGTGAAGGTCCTGCATGCATGCGCTGGAGTGATGTCATCACAACACAGGCTGCTCATAAAGATGGAGCCCACAAACCAAGAAAGAAGATCAGGGGGAAGATGGAAGCCCTGTCAGCGGTAACAACATGCCAGACGATGCCTTCACTCTAAGGTAAGTATTTCATAATGTGCTAGTATGCGATGCACATTATGCAATTGCCTTACAGGGGAAAGTTTTTTTTTTTTTTTTACTGCCACGGTTTGTACCTGCTTTAAAAGAGAAGTAATCAATCAAGGCAGCTGGCAGATCCAGACTTTGAAGTCGGGATGATGCGGTGCCTCGACTGATGGCAGTGACTTCAGCGGAGAGCGGGCTTCAGACCACTCTACACTGAAAACGGGTCACAGGAGTGCAAAACTAATAGCACTCCTGTGACCCATAGGAGAAGCCCAGCCTAAAAAGCTCAGGCTGGACTTATCCTTTAATTCACTTCATTGGCCAGAATAAATCATTCTCGCGATTGAAATGCATTAACACTCAAGCATTTAGACACGTTTACAGGTGTCAAACGTGTTTTTTTTTTTTTCTGCCCTAACTCTGCTGCTCCTGGACGCATTGGCCGAGGGTTTTTTTTTCCTGCCTCAAGTCTCCTGCCACTAAACGCTGCTAAGTCTATTGCCCTGTAAACACGGTCGGATTTTCCGACGGAAAATGTGTGATAGGACCTTGTTGTCGGAAATTCTGACCGTGTGTAGGCTCCATCACACATTTTCCATCGGATTTTCCAACACACAAAGTTTGAGAGCAGGCTATAAAATTTTCCGACAACAAAATCCGTTGTCGGAATTTCCGATCGTGTGTACACAAATCCAACACACAAAGTGCCACGCATGCTCAGAATAAATAAAGAGATGAAAGCTATTGGCTACTGCCCCGTTTATAGTCCCGGCGTACGTGTTTTACGTCACCGCGTTCAGAGCAATCGGATTTTCCGACCACTTTGTGTGACCGTGTGTATGCAAGGCAAGTTTGAGCCAACATCCGTCGGGAAAAATCCTAGGATTTTGTTGTCGGAATGTCCGATCAATGTCCGACCGTGTGTACGGGGCATTACTGTGCATGGAGACACAAGCTAACAAAGGGGCGTTTAGAGGCAGGGGGAAAAAAAGCCAGACGCCCCAAACTGTAGTCAAATGGCCCCAGTAACTCGCTGCCAGCCATATTGATGCTTACCTTTTGTAGAACACTTGATATCAGTGCTGACTACCTATATTCCTAGAGGCCAACACTAAGTAGCAACTTCAGTCTTGGTTGCTGTCCTCTATTCTTTTCGAATGAATCTCTGTGGGCTGTGTGCGGACATTTGGAATGTTGCCACATTTACATGAAATGGCTTGCAAGTGAATATATTGAAGTGTCTATTTCCTTTGCTTAATTCTAGGCAGTTCCTACAAGATCCAAGCCCCCGCCTGTTTTTATTCTAGATACTAAACTCTATTTTTCCATCTTCAGTTTTGATTAAAATTTACAAAAAGTGGACACCTTCTCCCAGAGGAACTATAGAGAGGCAAAGTCCACACTGAATTGCCTGTGAATATACAATGAACTACCTGGATACAGATCCCATCTCGGTATCCTTCCTGTCAGAGTTGGTGCCCATCTTAAATGAGAGAATACAGAGTGCCGAAGGGAGTAATATTTCAAATACATTGTACCAGAATAGTATGGCTCATTTGCATCTTGGCAAGCATAAGCTATCCAATTATATGAACTATTTTGCATTACCTGCAGCAGCTTTATAAGACCTGCAAGGTGGTTTAAACGCAGATGCAAAAAAAAAAAAAAAAAAAGATACATTCATTATTATTGAAAACAGTTCAAAATTATATTCATCAGTACTGAATAAAAATAATAAAAATCATAGCTTCTTCTCCTCCATCCTCCACCCATTCTGCATTTTTATTAGAGCTTTCTTCTGACTCACATGAGAATCAGTGATAGACTATGAATCAGTGCCTCATTGTAATTTCCTAGAAATACTTTTTAGTTGTAGAATAGTTTTGTCTTGCTGTAAACAGGAAAAGGTCTGCATACGTTGTATTCAGGGTCCGATATTACCTGGCCAATTACTTGTCTTTCCATTGGATGTTGTACTCTATTCTTTGCCTTCCCAATAGGATCAGATGATTACTGCCTCGCCTAAGATGTTACTACCCTCTGGAAGTCAGCTACTCCCTGGGAGTCCCCTCTCTGTCCACCATCAAATACAGTTCCTTCAGCAACAACTGCAGCAGCAACAGCAGCAAACACAAGTTGCTGTGGCTCAGGTGAGATTAGGGAGCAGTAGAAGTGCTTATTATGTGTCAGAAGTCCCTGTGCATAACCTTTTACCGGTCTTAACAACATTTTTCTTTTCACCAGGTACATTTGCTAAAGGACCAGTTGGCTGCTGAGGCGGCTGCCAGGTTGGAGTCTCAGGCCAGAGTACACCAGCTACTGCTGCAGAACAAGGATCTGTTGCAGCACATCTCCGTACTAGTAAAGCAGGTGCAAGAATTGGAGTTCAAGCTGTCTGGAAAAAATGCTAGTATGTATTCACTGAGATATTTGCAGGATGCAGGAACCATTTATATTCTCATTCACTACAAAGATTCATTGTACTGAAATATGGATATCCCCATTTTCACAGGCTTATATACAATCACAACACAGTATTCAAATCATAGAAAAAAATGTCTTTGTGCTTTAAACTGTGCCAAATAGTTTTTTTACACTTAAGAAGTTCAGCTGCACAACATTTAGGGCTCATTTACACTTGCTTTGACTTCAACACATATTAAAGCGCCAACAGCTTCAACATGCTTCGGTGATGCTTTTTTTGAACCTTTAACCACTTCAGCCCCAGAAGAATTTACCCCCTTCCTGACCAGAGTACTTTTTGCGATTCGACACTGCGTCGCTTTAACTGACAATTGCGCGGTCGTGTGACGTTGCACCCAAACAAAATTGACGTCCTTTTTTCCCACAAATAGAGCTTTCTTTTGGTGGTATTTGATCACCTCTGCGGTTTTTATTTTTTGCGCTATAAACAAAAAAAGAGCGACAATTTTGAAACAAAAGCAATATTTTTTACTTTTTCCTATTATAAATATCCCCAAAAAATACATAAAAAAACAAATGTCTTTCTCAGTTTAGGCCGATATGTATTCTTCTACATATTTTTGGTAAAAAAAATCGCAATAAGCGTATATTGATTGGTTTGCGTTATACCGTCTACAAAATAGGGGATAGATTTATGCCATTTTTATTATTTATTTATTTTTTATTAGTAATAGCAGCGATCTGTGATTTTTATCATGACTGTGACATTATGGCAGACACATCAGACGCGTTTGACACTATTTTGGGATTATTGTCATTTATACAGCGATCGGTGCTATAAAAATGCACTGATTACTGTATAAATGACACTGGCAGGGAAGGGGTTAAACACTAGGGGGCGATCAAGGGGTTAAGTGTGTCCTAGGGAGTGATTCTAACTGGGGGGAGGATGGGCTACCACTGACATGACAGCAATCATTGCTCCCGATGACAGGGAGCAGTAGATCTGTCATGTCACTAGGCAGAACAGGGAAATGCCTTGTTTTTACATAGGCATCTCCCCGTTCTGCCGCTCCGTGACACAATTGCGGGACACCAGCGGACATTGAGTCCACTGGCACGGTCACGGAGTATGCGGCGGGCGCACTCACGCCCACAATGCCATGTCTTAAAGGGAATGTACCTGTACGCCCATTTACGCAGCCGTGCCATTGTGCCGACGTATATCGTCATGCACTGGTTGGCGAGCGGTTAATGGAGCTTGGCAGGCTCAGTAGTATCCTCACTCAGCAGATCCCCAGCTCATTAGTAGCCCTGTTCAGCATTGGTCGCCTTGTTCCGCAAATCCCCAGCTTATTATACCCTTGCTGATCCTCCTCTCTATCTCTGGTCTCCGCTTACCTCCCACTATATTGCTCCCATGCTGCTCACCACGTGTGACATTGCTAGTTTCTCCTGCCTTGGTCTTCTTGCTCTGCTGATCTTCTGGTTTGCTGATCCTCCTCTCACTGGTCCCCGCTCAGCTTCTGCTGTAGCGTTTTCATGTTGCACACCATGTATGACATCTGCTAGTTGCACCACTCTAGTTTGGACCCTACTCACCTTCCTGCTGCTCCATGCTGCACATCAGATGTGAAATCTGCACCAGACACTCCCAGAATATAACAAATTCTGGATGGACCCTCTGCACGCTGCTATACACCCTTTCCAGCAAACTATGCAATGAAAAACAGAGATTTTTAGTTCACATATATTGCAATACATGCTTAAGCTGACCAAAAGCATCAAAGTAATCCCTCTTATGGCCAGTCCTACACTGCTTTGCCACTGCAAATGCTATGGTGGACACCATGCCAACATGGGGCATAAAGACTCCCAGAATATATAAATATGAACCGGAGTGACTGCTGATAACATCTTTCTGGTCCGCTAGTTGGTCTCCCAGTGCATACTGAGATCTCATACCTGCAATACCTCCAAAGAGAAGCTAAAGCAAGCTTTGTCATAGACATCTATGGAGGCTTTGAAGATGCTCTGAGGCACTAAGAAAGTGACATGGTATATAATTATTGAAGCAAAGCAAACAATGTGTGAACAGGACTGTAAGCTTATCATATTATTTAGTGACAGGCACTTTGATTGGCATTTAGAGTGCTTTAAAAAAGCATGTCCAATGCCACATTTTGATGTGATTGTAAACAAGCCTTTAATGAATTTGTTCCCCCAATCTAGGTATTTGATTCGAAGCTAGGGAGATAAAAATCTCAAGAGTTACTTAAATCCCTCTTGGATATTTTTCCAGACTTTTTCGGTTACAGCATGTACAGTGGTGTCATTGGATTATGTTGGGGCTCGTTGACTCTTCCGGTTGCTAAAAATAGGTGGTTGACCAGCAGTTTTACCACCCCATACTGCCCCCTCCCCCAGGCTGTAAAGGCAGCTAGATGGGGTTGTACACATGTCATGCCATGCCTGTGGTGCTTTTAACAAAGCACCACAGGTGTAAACCAAGGCTAGGTTCACATACACTATATTACCAAAAGTATTTGGACACCTGCCTTTACACGCACATGAACTTTGATGGCATCCCAGTCTTAGTTTGTAGGGCTCGATATTGAGTTGGCTCACATTTCCAGAAGTGCATTTGTGAGGTCAGGCACAGATGTTGGACGAGAAGGCCTGGCTCGCAGTCTCCACTCTAATTTACCCAAAAGATATTCTATCGGGTTGAGGTCAGGACTGTGCAATCCAGTCAAGTGCCTCCACCCCAAACTCACTCACCCATGTCTTTATGGACCTTGCTTTGTGCACTGGTGCACAGTCATCTTGGAACAAGAAGGGGCCATCCCAAAACTGTTCCCCCAAAGTTGGGAGCATAAAATTGTCCAAAATGTCTTGGTATGCTGACGCCTTCCAGGGTTTTCTGCACTGGAACGAAGGGGCCAAGCCCAACCCCTGAAAAACAACCCCACACAATAATCCCCCTTCCACCAAATGATTTGGACCTGTGCACAAAGCAAGGTCCATAAAGACATGGATGAGGGAGTTTGGGGTGGAGGAACTTGACTGGCCTGCACAGAGTCCTAACCTCAACCCGAGAGAACACCTTTGGGATGAATTCCAGCGGAGACTGCAAGCCAGGCTTTCACGTCCACATCAGTGCCTGATCTCACAAATGCACTTCTGGAAGAATTGTCAAACATTTCCATAGACACACTCCTAATCCTTGTGGACAGCTTCCCAGAAGAGTTGAAGCTGTTAAAGGTGCAAAGGGTGGGCCAACTCCATATTGAACCCTACGGACTAAGACTGGGATGCCATTATAGTTCAAAGGCAGGTGTCCCAATACTTTTGGAATAGAATATATGTGCAGTGCATTTGAGCCCACATGTCACATGTACAGCACCCCATTCATTTGAATTGGCTTTTGAACCTACCAGAAATGCAGAGAAAGAAGTCCATTCTACTTCTTTTTTTTTTTTTTTTTTAATCACGCCCCACCGAGTTGCATGGTCAACGCTTGGAATGGCCATTAGGAATTAATGGTGCCCTTGTGCATCAGCTAAAAGAGCATTACGTTTTGCCTTCAGGTTCTCAACCCACACAAGTGTAAACCTAGAGTAAGACTTACTGTTCTGTTTGTATGAAAAAGTAGATAATATTTGACGGCTTGTATTGTCTGAGTGGTGATTTTCTTGCATTCTGTCTTTTGCAGTGGGATCTCAGGACAGTCTCCTGGAAATTACTTTCCGTCCCAGTGTCCTGTCGGTGATTTGTGACGCAACAACACCTCAGCCTGATGATTTACCCCCACTGACAGATCCTGATTCTTCATTTCAGCTGGGTAGCCCCTTAGGTAGGACAGACTGCCTGGTGAAGGTGCAGTGTTATCGCTTTGTGTCCGGCGAGGGGGAGGGATCAGGGGAACTGCTGGGTAGTCTGGAGCTGTATAGATTCAGAGAGTCTGGCATAGCATCTGAATATGAGTCCAACACAGATGAGAGTGAGGAAAGGGAATCCTGGCAGGATGATGGCGGAAGGCTGGCACACGTGTTACATAGAGACATGCTGGGAGACAGTCTGGACGATGAGATTGCTGTGTGAACCAGTGAAGGGTTTGTGGCATACAGTGATTCTCAAGTCATATATTTGTGATATTAAGGGGTATGCACTGTTCTACCCTATATGTTCATAGTACCAGCATAACTGGGCACCTGGTACTGTTGGACATATTAAATATTGCTAAGACCAAAAGGCAGTAACCTATAACATGCAATTGGTGGTAATCTACCATTGCTCTGGTCAGCCTAAACCAGTGCTTACCAAACCTTTCTTCGGGTCATGTTTTCCCAGACTTGCTCATTAAAGTAGTTGTAAACCTCAGACATGAAATATGAACAAAGCATATCCCTCTATAGTGTAGACTTGTCTCAATCCTGAGCACTAATAATCATTGCTGTCAGTTGCCTTGTTCCTCTGCTATAAACATGAGCCACTTCTGATGCATTTTCCTGACACCAAGATGAAAATGGTGACAGAGGAGGGCACAGCCTGTGATTGACAGCCTAAGGTCTGTCCATGTGAAGAGGGGTGTGTCCCTTCCCTCCAGTCATTTTTCAGAGCTCTCCTCTGATGTACCTTCAGCTCTCTGCACCCCTGCTTTTCAGCGCTGAGAGATCCTGTGTAAATTCTGCACTTTGAATGGTTGTAGGGGAAAGACAAGTGTAGATAAACAGGTATAACTTATGTAGTAGGATTTGCTTCACCTGAGGCCCGTCACTTCACTGGGTATATGAGAAGGTTCACAACCACTTTAATAATCTAAGCAGAAAAGAAGACCTGTAATCATTATACATGTAATTCCATGAAATATCAGGAAAAACATGAGCTGTATTCCCAATGGGGCAGGTCTGAGAAGCCCTGATCTAAGCCAGGCGAAGGTGTAATATGGGTTATTGCACTTTGCACATTGTCATTGTTCCTTGCACTGATGTATTAAAAAAGCCTAATGTGGGCTCCAACAATGACAGTTGGCTGGTTTTGTACATACTGGTGATATCATGTCCAGGACAGATGTATAGTATATATTTTCTGTACTGTAAAAAAATAGTATGAAGGTACTAGGAAGCTTTGCACTTAGCTTAATTTTGGAGATTTTATCTCAGTCCAGGTGTCCAAATGTTGCATTGGAGATGCACTACAGTGAGTGGCTTTTTGTCAGCATTTTTATTTTTTTTTGTTTTGTAGATCAGGGGTGCCCAACCAGTGGCCTGGGGGCCACATTTGGCCTGATGTGGCCCGCTACCTCGCGGGTTGCCGACCTGCCATCCCAGAGCATCAGTGTTGTGAATGAGGCTGGCAGTAGAGGAAGCCAACGGTTGCGGAGCAGAGCCCCATAAGCTGATGCTTCCTGTATAGTGCCAACTCCTGTCTATTTACCATAGATTATAAATTAAGAATCTGCATTTCCATTTTATAATGAACACATTACAGAAAAAAAGCTGCCGCATTACAGAGACTGCTGTATGTTATAAGAAATAACTTAGTTAAAGCTATTTAACTGCCTACAGTTACTGCCACACCGCTACAGAATGACATTGTCAGTTACAGAAGGGGTCTACCAAAGATTGCCAGATTACAGAGAACTGACAGGGAAGTCTTCTTTTTCATTAATCCTTTTTAGTGTGCACTGGGTTATACTTTTCTAGACTTTTCATGTAGAGCTGCATAGTAAAGCTTGTAGGGGGTAGACCTTAATGAAATTATGCTTGTGTTGGCGGTAGACCTTAGTGGAATTATGCATTTGTTAGGGCTATACCTTAGTAAAATTGTTTGTGTTGGGGGTAGGCCTTAAGCGGGCCATAGATGGATCAAATCTCGGCCGTTTCGGCAGGGATCAGCCTAGATTCGATCCATGTATGGGCAGGCTGATTGTACCTGGATATTTAACATGTAAATTGCTGCTGGGGGCTATAGCCCCCCAGCAGTAACCATTGTGTTCTGCTGGCCGGGAAGGCTCACAATAGCTCTATGGGAGGGATTACCCCATCAACAATGACTGTGACTGTGTTGATGGGGGAATCTAGCAATTTTCTTTCCTTCCACATTGCATAATCTATGGGCTGCTTTAGTGGAAGAATTTAGTGGAATTATTTTTGTGTTGGTAGTTGAACTTGGTGGAATTATATTTGTGTTGGCAATAGAATTTAGTGGAATTATATTTGTGTTGGGGGGGGGGGGGGAACTTGGTGGTATTATGATTGTGTTGGGGGTAGACCTTGGTGGAATAATGTATGTGTTTGGGAGTAGATCTTCGTGGAATTTTGCTTATGTTGGGGTAAATCTTAGTAGAATTATTCCTATGAAGGAGTAGATCTTGGTAGAATTATTTTTGTGTAGGGTTAAACTTTAGGAGAATTATGCTTGTGTTGGGGTAGACCTTAGTGAAATTAGGATTGTGTTGGTGTGGTACTTAATAGAATTATGCTTATGTTGGGGGTAGACTTTAGTGAAATGATGCTTGTGTTTGGGGTAGAGATTAGTGGAATTACCCTTTCTTATGCCTCCCCTGCACTGAGTCTTGTGCTCCCCTCTGTACCTGCTCCCAGAACCGATCTACACTCAAAGTAGTAATAACTACCACACACTCGGCACACTCTGCAAAAAAAAAAGAGAGGAATTGTATAGCAATAGGAATTGTATAGCGACCTATACTGCAACCCAACTTGTGGTCTAATTACTTACTGTATGTCTAGCTGGCATACACCTTCTCAACATGTTGGGTAGCCCAATGGTACTGACCTGGTGTAAGAAGTAATTACTGTTAATTTTTGTGTTTGCAGGCAAAAAAAATAAATGCATTACTTTACAATCTGACCATAATGTTTATCATGCTGTATCACAAATGTCCTGATATGGGGAATTTTAACCTAAACCCCAATTTGCACAAAGTGCAATTGACGTGGTCATACTTTAACAGATGTCGTTATTAAGCAGCTCTGTAATCCATATCTCATTGGATATTGCAAAGTTGTTTTTTTTATTCCCCTTTTTTTTATCCCAAAGCTGATTTGCCTTAACCACTTCAGCCCCGGAAGGATTTGCCCCCTTCCTGACCAGGCCATTTTTTTGCGATTCGGTACTGCGTCGCTTTAACTGACAATTGCGTGGTCGTGCGACGTTGCACCCAAACAAAATTTATGTCCTTTTTTCCCCACAAATGGAGCTTTCTTTTGGTGGTATTTTATCACCTCTGCAGTTTTTATTTTTTGCGCTATAAACAAAAAAACAAAAAAAAAAATCTGAAAAAAAACACAATATTTTGAAGTTTTTGCTATAAATGTCCCAAAAAATGAAAAAAAAAATTCCTGGGTTTAGGCCAATATGTATTTTTCTACATATTTTTGGTAAAAAAAAGTCACAATAAGCGTATATTGATTGGTTTGCGCAAAAGTTATAGCGTCTACAAAATAGGGTATAGAGTTATGTTATTTTTATTATTTTATTTTTTTTACTAGTAATGGCAGCGATCTGCGATTTTTATCGGGACTGCGATATTGAGGCGGTCAAATCGGACACTTTTGACACTATTTTGGGACCATTGACAATTATACAACGATCAGAGCTAAAAATAGCCATTGATTACTGTATAATAAATGTCATTGGTAGGGAAGGGGTTAACACTAGGGGTCGATCAAGGGGTTAACTGTGTTCCCTGGGTGTGTTCTAACTGTAGTGGGGATAGGACTGACTGGGGGAGGAGTGAGATCGGTGTTCATACTTAGTACACACTTAGAACACACAGATTCTGGTTCTCACTCCGTCATGAGCGATCGCAGATGCCTGGCGGTCATCGCGCCCACCGGGCACGCGCATCAGCTCTGGGGACACGCACCGGGCGTGTGTGCGCAGCTGCTGTAACTTCTTAAAGGAGCAACGTACAGCTACGGCGATTTGCCGAGCCAACCTGCCGCAGTATAACTGCGGCGGCTGGTCGGCTAGTGGTTAATTTGCCACATTAGTCAACCTTGTATTATTTACTTGTGTTTCACCAAGACCAGAGAAGTGTTGAACACCTTTTTTGTGTGTAGCTTTATGTTGCTCATATGAAACAGACTAGCAACTCAGTCTATATTTGCATCTAAAACCTCCTATCCATAGATTTATATACTGATTAACAACAAGTGATTCATTTCACGGCTGTGCCGGGGGGGGGGGGGGGGGGGCAGATGTTGCCCAAGATGGCCACGCATTTTTGTTTGACAGGCGCAGCTGCTGGGCTGGGAGCTTAGTAACGTTGAGCATTTGGTTTTACTAGGCTTAGTGTTACTGAGCTGCACTGAGGATGGAGTGTCCGGCATGAACTCGCCTTAGTGATGCCCACCACAGTGCCTCCATGAATGCTGCCTCAGCCTCATGGGCAGCACCACCCTGACTAGGGCAGATGCATGTGATTACATAATATACTGTATTAAAGGAGTATAGTTAGCAGTAATAGATTTTGTTTCTAGTAGGACAGTACAAAAAAATCTCCGCACACTTACCAGGGAGTCAGCCAGAAAAAAACATAAACTGGTTTAACAATTATCGTTAAACAGAGGTTTATGGTTCCATACATTTACAAACCTATGTAAAGCCACACTGCTGTGCCAAAGACACTCTGCAAAGTGTGATCTCTAATGCTAGTCTTACAGAGTTCCCAAATTGGCATATACACCCACTGGTCACTTTATTAGGTACACCTTGCCAGTACCGGGTTGGACCCCTCTTTGCTTTCAGAACTGCCTTAACTGTTCATGGCATAGACTCAACAAGGTGTTGGAAACATTCCTCAGAGATTTTGGTCCATATTGACATGATAACATCACGCAGTTGCTGCAGATTTATCAGCTACACATCCATGATGCTAATCTCCAGTTCCACCAAATCCCAAAGGTGCTCTGTTAGATTGAGATCTGGAGGCCATTGGAGTACAGTGAACTCATTGTCGTGTTCAAGAAACCAGTTTAAGATGATTTGAGCTTTGTGACATGGTGCATTATCCTGCTGGAAGGAGCCATCAGAAGATGGGTACAATGTAGTCATAAAGGATGGACATGGTCAGCAACAATACTCAGGTAGGCCGTGGCGTTTAAACGATGCTCAGGTACTGAGGGGCCCAAAGTGTGCCAAGAAAATATCCCCCACACCATTACACCACCACCACCGGTCTGAACCATTGATACAAGGCAGGATGGATCCATGCTTTCATGTTGTTTGCGCCAAATTCTGAGCCTACCATCTGAATGTTGCAGCTGAAATCGAGACTCATCAGACCAGGCAACGTTTTTTCAATCTTCTATTGTCCACTCTTGGTGAGCCTGTGTGAATTGTAGCCTCAGTTTCCTGTTCTTAGCTGACAGGAGTGGCACCCGGTGTGGTCTACTGCTGCTGTAGCCCATCTGCTTCAAGGTTCAATGTGTTGTGCATTAGGAGATGGTATTCTGCATACCTTGGTTGTAATGAGTGGTTATTTGAGTTACTGTTGACTTTCTACCATCTCTGCCAATTCTCCTCTGACTTCTGATATCAACAAGGCATTTTTGTTCACACAACTGCCGCTCACTGGATATTTTCTCTTTTTCAGACCATTCTCTGTAAACCCTAGAGATGGTTTTGTGAAAACAACAGTTTTTGAAATACTGAGACCAGCCCGTCTGGCACCAACAACCATGCCACGTTCAATGTCACTTAAATCCTCTTTCTTAACAAGTCTGATGCTCGGTTTGAACTTCAGCAAGTTGTCTTCACTACTAAGGATGAACTCAGGCATGTTCGCAAGTCCATGTGCTCACGCCCGCCAGGAAGCTGACACTCTGCAGTACTAATCATAGGTAGTGAGATATTTCCCGATCTGTGCAACCGTGAACACTCCTGAGCTCATCCTTATTCACTACATGTAGATGCCTAAATGCATTGAGTTGCTGCCGTGTGATTGGCTAATTAGCAATTTGTGTTACCAAGCAATTGAACAGGTGTACCTAAAAAAAGTGTCCGGTGAGTGTATGTAGCAATGAACAGAGATGAGGTCTGTCATTTAGGTATCCTCATCCTTAAAAGGTGTAGGGACACACCCGAAGCCCGTACTCGCCAAATAACTTTTTAAGGAACCAGTGACTTTATATGGAACCATGCATGTTCCTTGCTTGATGTTGGGTCTTTATATTGGGAAGGCCTCTTCCACCTGAGGATTTGGATAAAACAAGAGTGGTTGTGGCTTAGATACATTAACCAAAGGCTGTATTTATTGTTTGGAAAATGTACCCCTGTGGGACAGTTGACATTGTTTAGATACCCTCCAGAAATCTTTTTCAGTCCCAATATGTTGATACTTTCAAGCCAGGAATATTACTTGCTAACTTGCATTGTGTTTTATGAAAGAAAAGGAGAAATCATCCAGAATGTGTTTATCACCAAGTACCTATAGCATATATAACATATAACATACCATAGCTTATGACTAGCTGTTGCCAACAAAAAGAAGTTATGTTTGAGGTGATATACAATATATCACAAGGTGGTAGAGAGGCAAGTAGGGCTTTGGTATTGTAGTAAATAAACATTCATAAAAATATATAGCAGGGCCAGGGGACACACTTTTGGTGCCATTTTGAACTCATAAGGTTGTCCATAGAGTTGCATTGGCTGTGACTTTGGTAGTGTAGGACCTTTTATAGAGGGATAAGACTTGTGAATGACATTTGGACCCTGGTCTGGATGTTTAACATGGCTTGAAGGAGTATTGATATACTTGCTGATAAATGTCTGGTTGACATCAACTGACAGAAGGCACATTGGGGCATACCTCCTGCCAGGGACACAATCCTCTTTATTCCCACTAAACAAGTACATAGAACTGCAGTCCTCATGATCATTTATATTGGGTCGGGGACTCTATTCATACACACTGGCTGTATTGGATGGGGAAAAATTTTAGCCTCAAAACAAAGTATGGACCTGAATGTATAAAATAGTTTTAAAGCTATATTTTAAAGTGGTTGTAAACCCTATTTTACAACCTTATGCTACAGGTAAGGCTTACCTGTAGCTACCCAGGATTTCTCCTAAACCTGCATGGTTTAGGAGATATCACCTGTCCCCTGCATGTGCCAATGTCATCGGCACATGCACACTGGAGAAAACTGAAGCAGTGGCACCTATGTGTCGTTGCTGCAGTCTCCATGACGTTACCGGCGGCTCCCACGCACATGCGTGGCTCCGGCCAATCACAGCGCCGGAGCCGCGATACCCGGAAGTAACTCTGGGACGACATGTCGGCGGCTGGAGAGGAAGACAAGGACCGCTGCCGGGACTTCAATCTGAGGTAAGTAATACATAATGAGCTAGTATGCTATGCATACTAGCTCATTATGCTTTTTTCTTGCAGGGTTTCACACTGTAAACTCTGAAATTCACACTGTAAACTCTGAAAGGACAGTAGACCTGCTTTTGTTTTCTCTGCTGTACCTTAGTACCAAAAGTCTTGTCCCTCCCCCAGCTCATGACTGTACAGTGAAAGGAGAAGCAGCAGACTAATGAGTTCATCTGCTTGCTTTCTTCTCCTATCAGCATGCTCCTTGTTATTACATGAGTGCTGCAGTACAACATTGGCTCCTTGTGCTGCTTCTTCCTCTCCCAGTCCTAGCTCTGGTGTACAGGACTGCAAGAAGTTAGTCAAATTCAAGGACTTTATCTGCTTGTATTTCAAAAAGTACATTTAATGATTTATAAATGAATTAAGAGCTGAACTAATTTGTGTCTTTTATATTTGGCTAGAGTTCAGCTTTAAGCACAAAGTTTCTATGCCACTTCACACACCTGGGTATGTCAGTCAACACATCAGGTTGGATGAATAATCATTTTGACTAGCGTTGCAGTGATACTGGTATTGGTGCCGATACTAAGAATTTGCACGAGTACTTATACCACGTAAATGCTCCGATACCTTCAAACTGGCCCAGACTGGCCTGAAAGGCAGGGCCATCATTACCCTCAGGGTAGTAGATGGTGATCAGTTGTCAGGTGTATAGAGGAGTGGGGCTGGCAGAGGGGTAGTGCCATGGATGGAGATGTGCGTCGGGGTTAACGGTGCCAATTCCTGGTCAGTGCGGTGTACAGCGGATATCAGTGGTCAGTGCTCTGCTTGGCTCTCGGTGGCTGACGTGGAGCGACAGATCAGAAGTGAAAGGGGCGGGGTGCTGGCTGTGTTTGTGTCCCGAGTCCCTCCCATGCGTTCCGGGCCACGGGTCTCTCCCTCTTGGTGTTGGCTCACCCCCCAGCCAAGCATATGTCCTTCAGGAAGAGACCAGGCTCTGCTACCACCCAAATCTTGAGTACCAGCTGTGCCCTCCCTGCCCGGCCCTCCCAGCTCTGATCAGTACACAGGCCTCTGATCTTGGGTTCCTCTGACCATTCCAGGCTGTCAGGGTCCCCTCTGACACTGTCCTCTGCCCTTTACTCCATTCCTGGCACTGTGCAGAAGCCCTCTCTCTTCCTGCACCTCCCTTCTACCCTGCACCCCTCAACCCATACTGAGCTACGATAATAATTTTTCATTTGTCTGAAAAAACTATCACGTGACATTAAAAATGGGTATCTTAATTGATATCAGCGAGTACTTGAGAAAAAATATTGTTACTTGGTCTTAAAAAACTGGTATCA
This sequence comes from Lithobates clamitans, assembly GCA_037952925.1. Taxonomy (NCBI): domain Eukaryota; kingdom Metazoa; phylum Chordata; class Amphibia; order Anura; family Ranidae; genus Lithobates; species Lithobates clamitans. The sequence goes on from JBBGZY010001381.1 coordinate 562,465, forward strand.
ATGCATCCCTAATTTTGACCCCATAGTCCACCATGCTAGTAAAAAGATTCATCCTGCTTAGAATTTAAGCTTTATTTTAGATGGTGGAATACTGTTAAATGACCAAGAACATAAACCATATTTGGGCCTATCACATTAAGTCAAGGAGAGGTGAAGGCATGTGTAAGCTAAAGTTCAGCTTTGTGTGTAGGTTGGCAGGGTCTCGCCAGGTGCCAGCAGTCTTTTTGAGGTTGGGTATTTGGTATAAAGTGTAGAAGACTGGTATCAAACTTGGAGATAGTCAAAGTGCCTAACAATCTGTGAACCTAAAGCTGAAAAAGAAGACCCCTAACTTGTATGTTTTTAGGTCTATTCTTGTTATTACTGTTTTCGCATGGAGAATGTGCTTTTAAAGACCATATGCTGTCAAGGCTGACAGCTGGGAATCAAGGTTCTAAGTTTAGATACCATGTCACCCAATGTATATTTTGTTGCTTTTTGCAACAGGTAGATTCAAGTCTCTGTCATCACTTTAGATTGGCTCTTGTGGGTATAAGTGTAATATAGGTCCTTGTCCGATAACGTTTGGTAAAGAGGATCTTGCCAGCCACGTCACAGATGACCTGGAGTCTGTTTTCTGGAAACTGGGGAATCTCCTTCGAAGCAGTGGTGAGATTCTGGTGGTCCTACCACCATCTTGGATTGATTAGGAGTTGCCCATGTTGAAGCCTCATCCTCCATAGCCATGTCATGTCTCTGCATGTTTTTAATAAATCTTTATTTTGCATATTCTCTCGCATAATAAGCTGAACAAGCAATACTTTGGCCTAAAATCATAATTGCGTGTACATAGTTATATTCTACTGTGACAGTCCTTACATGTGTACATACTCAATGTTAGACGTAGAAATTCATATATATGTTTATATGTAGACAGTTCTAAAGGTATGTATATTTTTGCACTTTTTTTTTTTTTTTTTTAAGATATCACTGGTATGTACAAAGATCTAAACTGTCTAGTGACCACACTAAATATGTAAAAGCTGTTCTTATGTTCAGAGAATTGGCCTAAAGCACAGCAGTGATGGCAAACCTTGGCACCCTAAATGTTTTGGAACTACATTTCCCATAATACTCAACTACAGTTGAGTGCATGAGCATCATGGGAAATGTAGTTCCAAAACATCTTGGGTGCCAAGGTTCACCATCACTGGCCTACAGTCTCCAAAAGATTCAACTTTTCTTCTGTTTTAGGCTTTATTTGCTCCATATTGTATCATAGCTAGTGGTCACAAACAGATTTACACAGCACCAGGATCTCTATTTTGAAAATTAGATGCTTTGCTTACCATATTAACAGGAAGGTCGAAGCTTGCATGTTTTTTTTATTGAAAGCTCATCTTTCGGGGTTCCAAAAAAGTTTTGCAGCTCTAACGTATACACCCACCTCAATGGTACACCAGCACTTCTAGGTCCAAGCAAACCTTTCCCAAGCAGGGTCGTAAAAACAAGTGGCCAAACCAGTCAAGGTGCATCAAAATGGAACTAGTCAGTTGGACTTGGACTTAGTTTAAGGGCCACTATTTAAATAATGCAATTGTTACATCTTTGATCTGTGTGTTAGTCTCCGTATCTTTACACACATAATTACTTAGTTAATAACACTGGGAGCCAAAAGTATTTTCCTGGTGACATTTTCGCACTGGTGCCATTTTATGCGTTTCTAAATAGAAGATAGAAGAGGGATCAGTTCTCTGAGTAGTGATTATGCCTTCCCCTCTTTCTGTTGGCACTTCTCTACATCACCAGCAAGAGGCGCTATCTGCTCTTAACGTTTACTTGATTATGATGGCAAAATGATAAACAATCTGAATTTATGTGAATAGAAGTGTAGCTGTTCAAACTTTGCTGGCCAGTTTAGTTTGTCACTTTATATTACTTTACGTTTGTTATGTTTATGCGTATTTTAAAACTCATCTTCTCAGCCTTAGAGGCATTCAAAGAGTTACTAAAGCAGCTTTGTACATTACATCTATATTAACGTGCAATTATTCTTCAGTAAATGTGTTCATTATGATGTTGTGTTAGTGTGTAATTTAAAGAATTTGTATGGGGAACATATAAAAGTAGCATAATTTCACATATTTAGCATCAGCGCAAAAAGCAAATGGTGTGCTTGGACTTTCAAGTAGCCAATCACAATGTGGCCTCCAGTTGTTTTAAGATGGTCTGATAAATGAAATGTCTGTGATAGGCTATAGGTTCTTGCACATAATTGCAATCGACGCATTTATTAAATGCAAGGTCACGCAAATAATCAGGTCGCTTTCCATCGCCTGTCCTTTACTGCCCTCTGGTGGTGAAGATACAAATAGTTTCATGTTTGTGCTGGTAATTCTTTCAATGCTGAAATTTCTTGTCTGTATTAAGTGCACTTACCTTTTCTTTGTTCTATGATAATAAATCTTATATTTCTAACATTCTCCTCTGTCTCTGAATTATTTCTTAGACTTCTATCCTTTCTTTACTCTTTCTGTTCTTTCCACATACAAATGCTTTAATGAGCAGTAAGCACAACTTGAATATATTTCTGTAAGACAGTACACAGTGCAAAAAAATCAAGGGCACTAACTGCAGACAATCACCAAGTTGCCCCAATTTTGTTTATAATACATATATATATAATATATATATAAAATATATATAAATTTTATATATATATATATATATATATATATATATATATATATATATATATATATATATATATATATATATATATATATATATATATATATATATATATATATATATATACATTTTTATTTTTTATTTTTTTTAAGATTATATAAATTCTAGATCTATGTTTGTCCCAAGCATGTTTGAATCAACTTACTGCTGACTAACTCGCTATCTCTGCTTTATAGGGAAACTAGCTGCACTTAACTAGACATTTGAAAATCAGATGCAGTAATTTTTTTAGTGTCTTTGCAGAACGTTGGATGTTATTTGCAATTATGCTAGAGTATGACCATATGAGCACATGGGTATATCTCCGGTAATGCAGCCCACAGTACTAACAGCATGCATGTGAATCACCTTTTTTTGCATCTCAGTGGAGTTGTTTTTCTTAAAATAATAAAATGCTATTTATACCTGCTTGTGTACCTGAGTACATGAGCCAGTTTGAACAAAAAGCTGACCCGATTACCCCATCCACACATTCGATGTGGATGGGGGGATCCTTCCCATTGTGTCATTATATTCTGACAATCGGGTGACTCCACCCCCCCCCCCCATCAGAATATACTGATCAGCACTGCAGCCTGTTGCCTGCAATGCTGATCGAACTGATGTATATCAACAGGGCAATTGATCAGTAGATCAAATTGCAGTGGCGGCTCATCCATAGGGGCGCACGGGCACCGCCCTCCCCCCTATCCATGCATCCGGCCCCCGATCTACATACAGGGCGCCGGATCATGGATTCCAGTAGCAGGGTGTGTTTTTTTGAAGCCCATGATTAGAGCCAGAGGCTCTAATAGGCTTCAAAAAAGGGTGGATGGAGAAATCTCCACCGCTGACTATTGCATTGAGGCAGCTGCAGCACTGGCAACTGCATGATTACATAACTGTAAGTGCATCTTAACCCTGGTTCACACCAGTGCGGCTTTGGAGTCTTGCTACTTTAAAGCCAACTATTCAGTGCAATTTTATTACGGCTTGCTGACACTGTGCAACTTCATTTAGCAGATGTCAATGCAAGTCGCAATGAAGTCGCACAAAAATAGTGCATGAGCCTTTTTCAAAGTCATTTTCTTTCATGGGGTGTGACTTTAAATTTCAAGTCGCATGACAAATCGCACTGGTGTGGACCAGGGCTAACAGGATGCAGTCATTTGAACGATAATTTTCCACCTGGATCAGTAGATTTATAACCACTTTCCACTCCTGATGACCCTGTAAGTGCGTTTTAATGCTTGGAGGCGAGACTGTCTTCCCAGACACATGATCACCGCAATTGGCTGTCACAGTGGTCACATGATTGGGAGCCTGTTCTGCTGGTTCATGATCATGAATAGAGATTGGGAGATGTCAGCAAACAAACCTCAGTCCCCAAGGATGCATAAATGCCCACTGTCCCTGCTGTCACACATTTGCATTATCTGTTTGGCAGGAGGTTATATCCACTTTTGTAAAGCCGGGAAGTGCTTGCAGGACCACCCACAGCTCAAATTTAGCAGGAATTGGGAGGAAAAAAAAAAAAGATACAATGGATGGCAAAAGCATCAAGAATGAGCGGACACAGCTTCATAAAAGCAAATTTAACATTTAAACATTACAGTTCATGTGCTTCAAAAAGCTTCCCAAATGCACCCTTATGCTCCGTACACACGGTCGGAATTTCTGACAGAGTCCGATGTGAGCTTTTCATTGTGTATTCCGACCGTGTGTATGCCCCATCGGACTTTATCCGTCAAAAATTCAGACGGACTTAGAGAACATGTTCTATATTTTTCCGACGGAAAAATTTATATCGGAAAAAAACACTTGTCTGTATGCTGTTCCGACGCACCAAAAACGACGCATGCTCTAAAGCATTCAATATAGGGTGATTTGCTTCCCTAGGTAGAGAGAGGCTGTGCCACATCCAAATACATATATATAGAAAAAGGAAATTCCCCTAAATGGATTTTACCGGCACTTGCTAAAAAATATATATTTACGTAATAAGTGTGTGTAACAGAGTATAAGGAATAAAAAGATTTTTTATATAGACATAACATAGCTTAAAAACCTAATATTTCATAAATTCAACGAAGCACATTACATGATCAACAGGTATGATATTATTAACAAGCAGTAAATTATGCAAGGGCTCTTTCTCACACCCAACGCGTTTCGGATTACACAGTGTTTTTGTCCTCCTTCAGGGATGTAGCAAAATATAGCAATTCATCTAGAACAATTAGAATGTAGAATAATGAGTGAATTATCACAGCATGTATATATGGATGTGTATTTATCCAATTAAGGTCAAATAATAATGGATCACTCACTTATAATATGCTAGGTTGGGTTTCTTTAAAAGTCCAAATTTGGAGTGGCATTGGGCATGATTTATCTTTTATTCTTTTTTTATACTTTACCCCATTTTTATGATCTATTACAAATTCCTTTCTTTTGTCCTTGACTGGGTAATATCTGGTCTGGGTGGTAGCTCTGTGGACATACACCAATGTTGAGGACTGCTGTCCTTCATTTTGTAGAAGAGTATTCAATATAAAATTATAAAAAGAGTTTAAGTTTAGTTATATAGGAATTATTATCTAGCTATATATTTTTATTAGGTCGTTGACTTAAGTGACACCTTTATGTAGATGCCATTTAGTTCTAAGCATTGCAGATAACATTGTATTAATAGCTGTGTGTACAGTACACACCACACGGCTCCGACTTTTGTATTTGTTAAACCAATGCAAAATAAAGCAAAGGGTTTCAATTGCCTTTTATGTCTTCCTTCTAAAATGTGCTGTCCGAGTTTTCTAATAAAGGTAAGACATTTATGTCTCCCCTGGTGGTCTTAAGAAGTTGTGATGGGCGTCATGTATAGTTCAAATGTCTTTCTTTCACATATCATCTGATTTTCACAAAACTATTGTAACTGTCTCATCCCTGAGTCTGAGATCTGCATGCTACATATCTGAATAGTATTGTTCTTTGCTGAACACAGATGTGGCAAATTGTGATGTGCTGTGCATTTCAAGATAATATGGGGTTTATATGTTTTAGGAAGCTGCTTAATTTAAAGCCGAAGTTTAGGTATGGCATTTTGTACATGGTTAATTTAGTCCAGTTTGGGCCAATGTAAGTATGTACAGTGCTGTAAAAAAGTAATTGCCACCTAAACCTAATAACTGGTTGTGCCACCCTTGGCGGCAACAACTGCAATCAAGCATTTGCGATAACTGGCAATGAGTCTTTCACATCACTGTGGAGAAATTTTGGCCCACTCTGCAGAATCGTTATAATTCAGCCACATTGGAGGGTTTCTGAGCATGAACTGCCTATTTAAGGTCATGCCACAGAATCTCAATAAGATTTAAGTCTGAACTTTGACTAGGTCACTCCAAAACCCTAATTTTTTATTTATTTTTTGGAGCCATTCAGAGGTGGACTTGCTGGTGCTGCTGCATAACCCAAGTGCGCTTGAGTTTGAGGTCACAAACTGATGGCCGGGCATTCTCCATGATTTTTTGGTAGAGCGCAGAATTCATGGTTCCATCAATTATGGCAAGTCATCCAGGTCCTGAAGCTGCAAAGCAGCCCCAGACCATCACACAACCACCACTATGTTTGACTGTTGACTGGTATGATGTTCTTTCTACGAAATGTTGTGCTAATTTTATGGCAGATGTAACGGGATGCACACCTTCCAAAAAGTTCAACTTTTGTCTCATCAGTCTATTTTGCCCAAAAGTCTTGGGGATGATCAAGGTGTTTTTTGGCAAATGTGAGATGAGCCTTTGTGTTCTTTTTGGTCAGCAGTAGAACTGGGCAAGTCAGGTCACCTTGGAAGTCTCTCATGGATGCCATTTTTGCCCAGTCTTTCTTATTGTTGAATCCTGATCCTGCATTTTATAGTTACTCAAGTTATCTTTGTGTAATATAAAAATGTATTCGATGATCTGAATCATTTAAGTGTGGCAAATATGCAAAAAAAAAAAAATCAGGAAGGGGGCAAATACTTTTTCACATCACTGTATGGTGCCATACCTGTGGGATACCCGTAGAAGATAGAAAGCACTGCAGTAGGCACCGCTACTACCGTGATCTCCACTAAATTCCAGGTTCCATGCCTAGTGGTTGCTCTGCTGCATTGTGAACATAGGCCGCTTGGCTGCCATAGGCGCCCTTAAGGGAACACTGCATTTTCTCAGTAAATTTAAAGTGTTCACTGAAATGCTAGCATTCACTGATTTATGATGTCACTGCCCCGTCTCTTCCAATCTTCATCTCATTCAATTGTGGACACTTTGCATTCATTGAGAAAATGCAAAATGTTCTCTAAAAGGCTCTACCCGTCATGGCACTTTATTAGGAGGTACTTACGATAATGTCCAACTTCTACAGGGATCCTATGGATATGGTACATACGTACTTACAATGGTCCAAGCTGGACCAATGTAACTTTGTAAAAAATGTCATACCTAAACTTCAGCTTTTATATTTTAAAGACCAAAGGGTCTCTTTTTCATATAAAAGGGGGTGGTTGGGGTAAGAGTGGGCAGCTTTGGTAATATATCTACATGTGTACACTGTTTTTAGTATCTTTTACTAAATGCATCAAATTTGTGTGTTTTGTGGATGTACATGTGTATGAACTGTAGTTTGTTTCCCTTTCATTGTCATAAGACAAAAACACCTCTCTGCTGCTGCTAAATTGCAGGCTACATATACTTCACTTTTGCCAATTATTTGAATCTAATGGAATTGCATTATTGATTGCTTTTTGTAATCTAATTATTGACACAGCCAGCCATTTCTTTTCTTTTTTGTGTTAAAAAATATAATGGAAATGGATCAGTTTTTAAAGTGTAACTAAAGGAAAAACTTTTTTGAGTGGAGTGGGATTATAACACCTATTCCATTCCTATCTCTGCCCGTTAGAGAAATTCACCTTCTGTATTTGTCCTGTTTACCATTTTCATCAAAAGTGAAAATAAAACAAAAATCACACATTTTGGATTGTCAACAGTAATAGAGGGGAAAACTTCAAATAGGCCACTAGATCTGTTGACCTGGGTGGTCCGAATGGCTTCCCTTAATTTACAAGGGTTTCCTCTCACTTCCTGTTTGGATATGGGTCAGGAAGTGAAGTTAAATCTCCCCAATGGGACATAGATGGCAACAAAAATATAACTTGCAGACCCTCCCTTACTCTATCCAAAATGACAAAAAAAGTTTTGCCTATATACTTTAAGCACTTCTTTTTCTTATTGTTTAATAATATATCAAATAATGTTCCATAAACCATCAAAGTTGTACTTAAAACAGTGCATGTATTAAAAGTATTGGAGAGTACTTAGTCATTTGAGAGACCAGAACATTCTTGTTCCATACTTTTCGGCCTCTAGTTTTCTGTTTCTTAACCAACTCTAAAATATTGGTGATGACAAAACGCTAAAAGGCCCTTGGATGGCGGGTTTATAGGAAGGTGTAAAGTAATTGTGTATTGTCAGTAGCAACCTGTCTGAGCTCAGCTTTTTCCCTTGGGCTGGATAGAAAATGGAGGGCATCAGGATGGTTACTATAAGCTATACCATCCCTTTTTTGTTTTAAATTTCATAACTCATAAGTGTTTGATTTTTACTCATTCAAGTACAATTTTGTATTATGACATTGCTATTATATTTTATTCCAGTGGACCAAAGCATGTTCCAGAACTCGAATACAGCCCACATGCCAAAGCTTCAACCTAGCTCTTCACTCAGTCAGCTGACAAAACCTGCGCAGAGTAACTCTGACCAGCCAGGGGTTGGCATCTTAGCGGGAAGCACCCAGCACTTGAAGAACCTTGGAAAGGTAGTTGGAGCCAAAGTAAATGACTTCCTACGTAGAAGAGAAGCTGACCGCAATGACGTTGGCCTCACTGAAGTCAACAAGACTGTAGCATCTGTGTTGTCCAATAAGGAGAGGACAGTGAGCCTTGGAGATGAAGAAATGTGAGTGTTTGTGGGCTTTCTTAGATGTATGCTATTGCTTATTTATTTATTACAGGTACTTATGGGCTGTCAATTTACGCAGCACTTTACATATATATTGTACATTCACGTCAGTCCCTGCCCTCAAGGAGCTTACAATCTAAGGTCCCTAACTCACATTCATACATACACATACTAGGGCCAATTTAGACAGGAGCCAATTAGCCTACCAGCATATCTTTGGAGTGTGGGAGGAAATCAGAGTATGTAGAGGAAATCCATGCAGACACAGGGTGAACATGCAAACTCCAGGCAGTGCCGTGGTTGGGATATGAACCAATGACCCTAGCGGCTGTGCTTATATTGGTAATGTCTTCCCTGAGAAATTTGTTGATTTTCAAAAGGCTTGTTTCATGGGGGATCTTTGGTTGATGTGTGGCACCACATTTAGGTGGTGTAACTATGAAGGAAGTTTCTTATTGAAATACAACTGGGAGCATAAAGGTGGTATTCTTTGGTATTTTTGTACATGAAATTACCTTGGAGGGATCACTAAACCATACTTTGCTTGAAGTTGCCTGCAGACATTAAACTTCTGCAATACTGAGGAAATCTTTAAAATTCATACACTCTGTCTTCAGACTTACTTTTGACTGAGATGCTTTGAGTTGTGTTTTCATACATTTGACTTGTATGGAAGCAAAAATAGTTCAGATGCAAAGGACTATGTATACAAGCCCTATCTTTGGTAAATGGACAGTGCATGGATTACTACCAACCAAGGCTTTGCCAAGGGTTGCCAATGCTGTTCAGATTTGTTAAAAATAGACAATTGGAGATTTAAAGCCTGAATAGGAATGGATGCTAGGAGGTAACAGCTTTTCAATAAATGATCATGATAAAGGTTTACTCCAGAGCTGTGGTCGAGACATACTAGGACCATGTTATTGGAAACACTATTTTTAGCTTGTAAAGCTGTGGCACTTAAAGTAGGGTTCCACCCAAAAAACAAAAATACCTGGAAAAAATCTAAAAAAAAAACCAAAAAAACATTTGGATATTTTTTTTTTTTCACTTACCTCTAAATGCCTGTTGCTAGGTGGTCCCTTGTAGTCTGCCTGTTCCTTTGCCTGGGCTGGTGACATCACTTCCCCCCAGGCACAGGAAGGGCTCCGCTCTGCTCCCTCCCTCCTGTCAATCATCTGGGACCCATTACAGGTCCCAGGTGATTGAGCGGCCAATCACGGCGAGCGGCGCCGCTCGCGCATGCGCAGTGGGTGCCAGGCTGTGAAGCCACAGCCCGGCGCCCACAGTTGAAATGTCGGCGCCGACGAGCGGAGGGGGGGGACGAGCGGGGCCTCGATCCCCCGCATCGCTGGACCCAGGGACAGGTGAGTGTCCAATTAAAAGTCAGCAGCTGCAGTATTTGTAGCTGCTGACTTTTAATTTTTTTTTTTTTTGACGGCCCCCTGGGTGGAACTCCCCTTTAAGTGCATTCAGCCCACTCCTCCATCTATAAGTAAATGGCTTTGGTTAGTAAATCAGGTATTACCTTATGAAAAATGTATTCTTGAACACAGAGGTTGCCCAGCTAAGTATAAAAAGGTGTGAGATGCTTGATGTTCTTCCGCTCTTACTGCAACCAACGCTTGAGAATATCACTAGGGGTATTAAGTAGCATTTATCAATAATGCTGTGATTCTATGTTGTTAAACATATGTATCGAGATTGGTTTGAAGGGGAATTCTGTATAAATGTAATTACACAAAACCTTTGTGCAATTTGAATATACCTCATTGTTCTTTATGCTCGTGCTCAGTGCTTTGATTAATGTCCTTGTCATTTTTCCCACTAAAAATAGGATTTTTTCGTCATACTTACCTGTAAAATCCTTTTCTTTGAGTACATCTTCGGACACAGAGTTAGGCTAATATTCATTACCTACTGGGTTATACGCCATCTCTAGGTGAATGGACACTGGTAGACAAAGTCATAGACAGGAAGTGATCCCCTATATAAGCCCTCCCATACAAAAAGTACATCAGTTTTGTAGCAAGCACTTAATCCTCAAAAAAAGAGGGGAGGGATCTCCCCCATGATGTACTCAAAGAAAAGGGTGTTACAGGTAAGTATGACAAAAAAAATCCTATTTTCCTTTTCATACATCATGGGACACAGAGTTAGGCTAAAATTCATTACCTACTGGGATGCCCCAGAGCAATAGCCTTGAGGGGAGGGAGACACCCTGCCAAACAATAGCCATCAGACCTTATACGGAAGCCCACAGTACACTGCGGCTGTTAGCCGAATCCTCGGCTGCTCGAACATCCACTTGATAGAATTTTGTGAACGTATGCACTGAAGTCCAGGTGGCAGCCTTACAAATCTGAGCCACAGATATCTGATGGCGAAAAGCCCAGGTTACTACACCCCTGGTAGAATGAGCTCTCACCCTAAAGGGAAGAGTTTTACATTTCAGACCCTAGGCCTGAATGACCAATTGATGGACCCAATTGGCAATGGAAGCCTTGGAAGCTGCCTGCTTCTTCTTGGGTCCTTTTGGTAAAACAAAAAAAGTAGTCTGATCCTCGGATCTCCGCAGATCTAGACAAATAAACCTTGACCATCCGGACAACATCCAAGGAATGCAGTCGCCTCTCTTCCACTGAACGAGGCTGAAAGAAAAAAGAAGGCAAAATAATGTCTTGATTTAAATGAAAGGCTGACACCACTTTTGGCAAAAAGGATGGAACAGATCGTAACACGACCCTGTCGTGGTGAAGGATCAAGTATGGCTCCCTGCTCCGACAAACTTCTAGCCGAGGTGATGGCCATCAGGAAGACTAGCTTGCGTGACAGCAAGTAATGGAATTTTCTTCATAGGCTCAAATGGTTGTTTCTGTAACACAGACAGTACCAAGTTCAAGTCCCAAGGACACATAGGTGACCTAATGGGGGGAAGCAAATGAGTTGCCCCCTGCCTAAAGGTTCGGACCAGCGAATGGGAGGCTAAAAGCCTTTGGAAGAATACTGACAGGGCTGAAATCTGACCTCTCATTGTACTCAAAGCCAATCTGATTTCCACAGCTGACTGTAGAAAAGAGAGAATTCTCCCAATCGCGTATTTCCGAGGATGTCATTTTCTGGCTTCACACCAAGCAATATAAGTCTTCCAGACCTTATGGTAGATCTTCCTATTGACAGCTTTTCTAGCATTCACTAGGGTAGACACCACTGGTCCCGAGATGCCACGGTCCTTCAACACCCTGGCTTCAATAGCCATGCTGTCAAATTTAGAGACTGTAGAGACTGTAAATTGGGGTGGAATATAGGACCTTGAGACAGTAGATTGGGGCGATGTGGAAGCGTCCATAGCCCGTCTATTGTCAGTCTCACAATCTCCAGGAACCAGGGCCTTCTGGGCCAGGCTGGTGCCACCAGAATGACTGGAACCCCCTCTCTTCAAATCCTGTGCAACAAATGTGGAAGGAGAGGGATCGGAGGGAAAGTATAAACTAGGGCGTACTGGCTCCATGGAACTACCAGAGCATCTGCTGCAATTGCCGGAGGGTCCCTTGTTCGGGACACAAACAGCTGTAGCTTGTTGAACCTGGATGCCAATAGGTCGACCTCTGGCCATCCCCAGCACTGGCAAATTTCCTGGAACACCCCTGGGTGTAGGGACTATTCCCCTGGGCAGATCTGCTGGCGGCTGAGATAATATGCCTTCCAGGTCTCTACTCCCGGGATATGGACTGCCAATAGAATCGGCACATGTCCGTCTGCCCAGGCTAGTATGTGGTTCACCTTCTTCAGAGCTGAATGACTCCTGGTACCAACTTGGTTTAGGTAGGCCACTGCAGTGGCATTGTCTGACTGACCCCCAATAGGACAGTCCTGAAGCTCCACCATCCAGGACTGTAGGGCCAGATATACTGCCGTAACTCCAGGACGTTGATGGGCAGGATCTGTTCTGTCCTTGAGCATTTCCCCTGAGCTGTGAGCCCCTCTAGGGTCACTCCTCAGCCTGAGAGACTGGCATCTCTAGTCAGTACTTTCAAAGTTACCCGGAGGAAGGATGTTCCCTTTTGTAGGTTCTGATCCTGCAACCACCAGTTTAGGCTTAAGCGTGCCCGAGGAGATAAGAACATTGGATAATCCAGGGCTTGTCCTCTTCTGTTCCAAGCCAACAAGATGTCTTGTTGTATAGGCCTTGAATGGAACTGGGCATAGGGCACTGCCTCGAAGGAGGCCACCATCCTTCCTAGAAGACTCATACAGAGCCAAATGGAGGGTTGTCTGGTGCCCCTCATCTGAAGCACTTGATCCTTCAGGGCACAGATCCTTTATGTGTGGCAAAAATACCCTTGCTTGGACCTGAATACCTCAGACTTTGAGCTGGTCTCAAGGCTGACTTTTCGGTATTTATGATCCAGCCTAAGCTTTCCAAATGCCGCATCGTGCAGGTTATGCTCTGTTCTAGAGCCAGTATTGAGTGATCTCTGAGCAGGAGGTCGTCCCGAGCATCAAGATCCCTTGGGCCCTTAAAAGACCCAATACTGGTGCTAGGATCTTTGTGAACACCCAGGGAGCTGTGGCAAGCCCGAAGGGTAGAGCCACAAACTGAAAATGAAGTTCCTCTTGCAGGAACATCTGATGAGGCTGAAAGATAGATACATGTAAATACGCGTCCTTTATATCGATGGAGGCTAGAAAGTCTCCCATCTGGAGTGAGGCTACTACTGAGCAGACAGACTCCATCCGAAAGGACTGGATTAGTAGATACTGGTTCAGGGATCTTAGATCCAAAATGGGCCCTGTGCCCCCGTTAACAGGTTTGAGTAAAACCCTGCGCCCTTTTCGGATACAGGAACCTGTACAATAACTCCATGATGCACTAAATGATGTAGTGCCTGAAACAATAAGTTTCTTTTTGGAGGACCCGAGGAAACGCTGGATCTTAGAAACCTCTGAGGGGGAACAACCCAGAACTCCAGCTTGTAACTGCGGGCTATAGTTGAGGTGACCGCTCGTCCTGAACCATTGTTCTCCAAATGGCCGCAAAGTGCAGCAGCCTTCCCCCCACCTGATAGAGTGGGGGCTTCCCCTCAAAAGGAGGGCTTGGGCTTTTTCTGGCTCTATCGTCCTGTTGTTTGCAGAACTGCCTTGGCTCTGAGACACCTGAGGAAGCAGTCCCTGAGGTTTTAAACGAGGGATGCCTGGTGCTTTTCTTCATAGGAAGTAGAGAACTCTTCCCTACCAGAAATCTTTTGGATATATTTGTCCAAATGATCACCAAATAAATGTTCCCCATGAAAGGGTAAACATGCCAATAACTTTACACAAGGAAGCTCGGCTGACTAGTTCTTAAGCCACAAAATTTTGTGCATATGTACAGACAAGAGAGCCAAATAAGAAACCTGCTGTATTGAATCCTTTTAAGGTGTCGACAGCAAAACACAGCGCTCGAGGAATATCTGTTTTATTTTCAGCCAGATCATCCTCCTGGTTATGGACTGGCAGATACCAATTGATGCAACAGCTGGCTGAATAGCTGAACTGGCCAAAGAAAAGGAAGCCTTTAATAATTACTCCAATTTCTTGTCAATGGGGTCTTTCAAGCCCTGTGCATTATCTATCGGACAAGTTAAGTTCTTGTTTAAGGAAGAGACTGCTGCATCTACAGCTGGCATGCTCCACTACTTAACAAACATTTCATCCATGGGATATACTGTTCCAACAGAGGGTGTAGGGGGATAGCCTGTGCGGTCTGAAGAGGCCTCAGGGACACCAAAGAGGACCAGGGGGGCTCAGTAACTTCTGCAAGAGGCAACTTAAAGGCAGAACAAACCATGTCGGTAAGAGTCTGGATCAAAAGCCTCTGCGACTGAGAGGCAGATATCAACTGGATATCTGGTCCAGATTGCTCAGAAGCACACTCGCCTGCCAGGCCTTCCACAGAATCCTGAGCTTTTAGCTCTTTCCCATCCTCAACCCATTTCTGCTCCAAACTAGGAGGCTCTGGGGAGGGCTTCTTGCTACCCTGCGGGATGGAGGCAATCATGCCAGCAATCCTGTGCTCTAACCCGGCTAGGGCCAAGGACAGTTCATCCTTGGTGATAAAGGGTGATGCAGCAGCGTTGACTGTAGGCACAATACCAGATAGGTGCAGCAGCTCAGATTGCCCAGGAGCCTCTGGTCTTTCAGGGGATACAACACCAGGGATACAGCTTGGTTCATCAGGAACTACTGACGACATAGGTGTGCCCTTCCCTGTAGTGTTAGTCCTGCCCCTCTTTTTTAAAGACATTTACAAGCCACAAAAAGAGTACCTAGGTGTATTATTAACACACCTTAGAAGGGAGACCCTTTAAAAGGGCTCACCAAGCCCCTGTGCAACAATCCTGCTAAACACCTTTTAGCCTGCCAAGCAACACCTGGTGACTCACGTGACCTGCTCTGTGTCCCACAGCTGCCTTCTGGAAGCACCGCATGCTTGGCATATACAGCTTAAATAAGCTGGCTGTGCACCGGAATGTTCTGTGCTTGCGTGCGAACGGGCGCGGCTGTATTTGCGCATGACGCGAATCTTCGTGCGTCCAGATAAAGGCTACGGCGCATGTGCGGCTCCGCTGCGTGTGCCATGGCTGCCAAACTGCTGAGCACAACAGTGCTCTTGCGAATGCACATGCGCCATGGCCGAACCAAGGGGCAAAATCATACAGGTTAAAAAAGCCAGACACAAGCAAAAAAGGTACATTTTGCAAACACCCACAGCTAGCCCAAAACTCTCCCATATGGTCACCGCACACAGGTGTCCAGCTCTAGCTAGCTTAACTGATTGTTACAATCACTGGGACACCCCACAAATAGGTTAAATAAAGGGGTTTCACTTACTCCAGGCGCAGGGCAGCTTAGAAACGTAGAGTCCAATCTTCACCCATCACTGCGGATTCCTGTCACTTGAGGACCTTCAAGGACTGGATACCTTTTTCATGTTTAGGGTCCACTCCCTTGGACCTGTAGAGCACCCTGCAGGAATGCCTTAGAGCTGAGATTTCCAGGATTTCCACTTCGCAGGGTCCAGCGCCCGGAGGTCGCATTACAGGCAAAACCTTGCAGGATCTTGAGTCTTCTTTGCGAGGCTCAGGTACCATTTATCTAAGCATATAGAGCCTGTGTCAAATGGATCGATCGGTCAATCCCTTGATTCATTTAAGAACAGTTTGTGGGACTAGAGACCTGTAGCTCAGAGAGCTCAAACAAACGTGCCCATCCACCTTGCAGACACTGGAAAAAAATGGATGTACTTCCTGTATGGGAGGGGTTTTATATGGCATCACTTCCTGTTTGACTACCAGTGTCCATTCACCTAGAGATGGCGTATAACCCAGTAGGTAATGGATATTAGCCTAACTCTGTGTCCCATGGTGTATGAAAAAGAAAAGAGTTTAAAAAAAAAAAAAAGTTTACTCCATTGACCACTGATAGACACTAATGGGAGAAAAGAGGATTTGAGCAGCAGCCTGGAAGTGAATGCTGTTTTGGGCTTCAGCAGCCATTTTAGTGAGAGCTTTTCCATAAATAAATGCTCTGCAAAAATGGTAATCTCCTGGTCTACCAAGACTACATTTCCATAGCAAGGCATGCTTAGATTCACAGGATGATGATGAAACGTGTTTGAGTGCCAGTTGGTATCTCCTTTCTTGTCCTTGATTAGTGGGATTACAGCTTTCTTTTACCATGTCATGGTGCTTACCATTTTATGTGCAAATTATAATTTTCTTTGATAGCTTCTTTGTAGTTCAGTAGCAATTTTAAAGTGATACTAAACACACACTGTTTAATTTACATTGTCTCTTCTCTTTCTGTATGTGGATAATGGCACTGTAATTATTTTAAAGCGGTTGTAAAGTCTCTCTGACAATATAAAATAATGTGCCCCCTGCAGGTTTAAGCCATAATGTACCAGTATGCATTATGACAAACTTACCTACAAACGGAGCCCTGCAGCGTTGGGCTGTCAGGGCTGTCCCCGATGCTTCAATCCTTACAGGTCTTTGTTCCGGGTTTGGCATCTCTGGGCGCTTAATTGGCTGGGATGTGACGTCACTCGTGTATGCGCGCGCAGGAGTCACATCACTGCGACACACAGAGCGGGCTGTAAATGTGGTTTGAGCTGCGCATGTGCGGCTCAGATCACATCACCTGCTGACAGGCAGAGGGAACATGTATGACAGAAGGGACCCCTAGGGCAGGGGTAGGCAACCTTGGCCCTCCAGCTGTGGTGAAACTACAAATCCAATAATGCCAGTGCCTCTAGGAGTCATGCCTGTGATTGTCATGGTCTTGCAATGTATCATGGGACCAGTAGTTTCAAAACAGCTAGAGGGCCGAGGTTGCCTACCCCTGCTCTAGGGTCTCTTCTGCTATAAAAAAGCCCACCTGTCAGCAGATTTGAACTATTCTGAGGTTACTACAAATTTATTAATAAAAAAAAATATTAATCTAAGTAACTTTTTTCTAATTAATGTACAGGTGTCACATAACCTAGCTATTTCCCAGCCTGTCTGCAGGGAAACATAAGCAGGAGGAGCTTATAGCCCTCTGCTTCTGGTCACATGTTTAAAATAAATAGAAAACAACCTTTGGAATACAGAGTAAAAATAAATATTAATAAATGGTTTATTAATGAGACAAGGGCCTCATCTCCACAACCCGTGCCCGGTGTTTGTGGGGGTCTGCGGGTGGGGGGGCTTATCGGAATCTGGATGCCTCCTTTAACAAGGGGGGCCCCCAGAGTCCGCGCCCCCATGTGAATGGGTAGGGATACCCCTACCCATTCACCAAAAAAAAGTGTCAAAAAGTAAAAAACACAAAAGATAGTTTTTGA
Source organism: Lithobates clamitans (assembly GCA_037952925.1). NCBI lineage: Eukaryota > Metazoa > Chordata > Amphibia > Anura > Ranidae > Lithobates > Lithobates clamitans. Next base: position 580,042 of record JBBGZY010001381.1, read on the forward strand.
CAATTTCTTTATTGAAAAAAAAAAGTGTCCTGCAATGTCCATCCTTCAATCTATGGGGGTCTGCGGGTGGGGGGCTTATCAGAATCTGGAAGCCCCCTTTAAAAAGGGGGCCCCCAGATCCTAGCCCCCCCTTATGTGAATGGGTAGGGGTACATTGTACCCCTGCTCATTCATCAAAAAAAAAGAAAAAGTGTCAAAAAGTAAAAAACACAAAACACAGTTTTTGACAATTCCTTTATTTAAAAAATAAAAATGTCCCGCGATTCTTTAATCACGACACGGGCGGAGCCGAAAAATAGAAAAAATAAAAAGCTCTGCCTTGATGGGAGGCATCACGCCGACTGCTGTCTTTTCGTGGTGACAGCTGTAATAAAGGCAAGGGCAGGGCCACCCGCTGACGTAACCGAATGAGTCCGGCCCCCTCTAACGGCACGTGACGTCAGAAAGAGCGGGGTCACTCGGTTAGCCCTTGCCTATATAACAGCTGTCACCGCGAAAAGACAGCAGTTGGCGGGACGCCTCCCATAGAGGCAGAGCTTTTTATTTTTTTCCTATTTTCGGGTCCATCGGCGCCGCGATTAAAGAATCGCGGGACACTTTTTTTTTTTTTAAATAAAGGAATTTTTAAAAACGGTCTTTTGTTTTTTTTACTTTTTGACACTTCTTTTTTTTTGGTGATTGGGTAGGGGTACAATGTACCCCTACCCATTCACATAGGGGGGGCTAGGATCTGGGGGCCCCCTTGTTAAAGGGGGCTTCCAGATTCTGATAAACCCCCCCGCCCGCAGACCCCCACAACCACTGGGCAAGGGTTGTGGGGATGAGGCCCTCGTTCCCATCAACATGGGAACAATATGCTTTGGGGGGACCCCAAAGCACCCTCCCCATGTTGAGGGCAAGCGGCCTGGTATGGTTCAGGAGGGGTGGGGCGCTTGCTTGTCCCCCTCCCCCCATCCTGACCTGCCAGGTTGCTTGCTCGGATAAGGGTCTGGTATGGATTTGGGGGGCCCCCCAGTGCATTATGGGGCATTCCGCAGCGCTCAAAATTTCCCACGAACGCCCCATATGTTCAGTTCATTTTCGAGCAAACGAACACCCGATGTTCGAGTCGTGCTTACGTTCGACTCGAATCGCGGGCTCATCCTTAATGAGAAACGGATGTTGAGTTTTAACTATATTTACATTGTCCTACTTGATAAATGTATTTGCTCAGTTCATACCTGTTGTACTGCTTGATTTTACATGTATGTAAGTAAGCCTATTGGCATTCAGTTATTATTCTTGCCAAGTTTCCTTTTATTCATAATCTTCTGGTTTTTTTTTTAGGTCAAAGTTTGTTGAATGCTTCCCCCGACTTGATCCTCCACCTCCCGTGGTAAAGAAACGTATCCCACGAGCTCTGAAGACCACTCAAGATATGATAATTTCCCCAAACCCTGTACTGAATAGTCCAGAGAAATCAACCTTTTCTACTGAGGTCAGTTTGAATGTGACCAGTGAAATCCCTGTTGAAACTGCCATTGATGAGGATGATTCACCCACACTGAAATGTCAGCCAGATTCCCTGCCCAATGGAAAAGTAGAGGGCATCATTTTGGAGCAGACTGAGATCCAAAATGGAGTCCATCCTGAGATTGCGCTATCTGTCCCTGACATTATTCACAAGGAGTCATTAGACACAAACCTGAGAGAGTCTTCTCATTTCCATGAAAAACCCGTGGTGAAACTTTGTATCAGCCAAGAAGACTTAATAGAAGGGGAAATCAATCATTCTGACTGGAGTTCTTGGCCCAAAAACTCTACTTTAGATGGTGATGGTCCCCATCCTGACCTTTTGTCCTTTGAGTAGTTCTATATTTTGTAATAAGGACCTAGTCTTGTCACTGGAACCTATACTATAAGCTGGTTTGTAGGATTTGCACTGCCCAAGTGGAGCTAAGGAGCCTATGATGGTTTATTTGTCTTTTACCACTCTGTAAGGGACAGTGTTAAAGTTGTGTCATCAAGGCCAATATGTATATATTTTCTCATATACCCATATCACTGACATGCATTACATGCACATAGCTGGCCTTTAAACTGCTAATCACCTTGTATATTCTTGTCCATGTTTATAGAGCAATAATAAGCAATCATTTTAACAATTTCTCCCGATGCTTCACAAACAAATTGTTCACAGAATCTATGACAGATCATCATAGTTGTAGCACGTTACGTCTCATTTTTAAAGCTGAAATATACAGAAGTGGATCACAGCTGTCATAATTAAACAACAATGAGCATGTGATTGGGTGACAGCAATGAGTAATAGCAACAAGGTTCCTTCCATACAGTTTTTATGAATGAGCCATCATTAAATTGTATACACGTTTGCTGTAAAGTTGGTAAGAGGTCCCACATTTCAAATCCATAAACCAGGCTGGTCCCTAGTGGTGTTTACTGCTATGCAAACTATTGCTGCCCCTATTTTCTACAATCTAACACACATTTCAGAGATTTTCATTACTATATTCATTTCTGGGAAATGATTTCTAGCAAAGCTATAAAATACTTTGCTTAAACAGACTGTATGTGCCTACTCAGTTCACATTTTGCCTCCTATTGATATGGTTTTCAAGCTATCCTGGAGCACCAGCTAGAAAAGTATGCCTTCAGTGCTAAGATCTTTTGCTATACCAATTAATCCAGAACATATCTACCATTCTTAGCTGAAATCCAGTATTTTAAGAAATTATCTACTGCCCAACAATAGGACACTATGCTTGATATTTGGAAATTCAAAGTTTTTCATATCTGATTTAAATTCATGATGGGTTTACATTGCCTATTACCCTTAACATTCCAAAACGCTTCACTTTGCCCAAAAACCCAATCACATGCAAGGAAAAAAATAAACAGCATTTTCTCGCGCATGATTGGATAATGGAAATCAACAGCGCTTCCCCTCAGATCTAGAGCTGAGACTGCAGTGCACATTATATTTGCCTTTAGTAAATCAACCTCCCTGTGTCTCCCAGTTACTGAGATCTTTAAAGATAACTGTCACTTGCCCCCTTCCTCCACCTTGCCAGAGACCCCCTGCTGCTCCTTCCTGTGTCTTAGCCAGCTCTAAAATCCCCAGTGTTGGCTGGTGTCGGAAGCTAGAGTGAGTGGTGGCGGCACTCCCTCTGTCATGTGACAGTAAATGGACCTAGCAATTGGCTGCTAGACCAAAATACTCTCACGTGGAAGGATGTCCCGTGCTCCCCCATACTTTGAAGCACCAGGTATTGTCGACAGCTGTTGGAAGGAGAGCAATGGGAAGGTGAACATCAGTGGATCGAGGGATTCCTTTTGTAAAGACACTATTTGTCCTATATGGGCAAGGTGACCATGTCAAAACTCAAAAGAAAACCATTACAGCTGTGAGCATTCAGGAACTTACCTTGAAGCAAAACTCCAGCCATTTGGCTAAATACACAGCTGAAACACAGACATGTAAACCCCTTTACCCGCCAACATATTTGAAAATTTGTTTAACCAGATTGGTGATTTACACCCCCCTATCACACCATAACCAGAAGGGTGAAACCACCATTTACCACTTTGCATCTTTTCGTGTCATCCGCCAACCGAATAAACCGTAAAAGAACATCATCATACTGTTGAGGTTCTTAACTTAATTTCCTTCTCTTGTGTAAGCTGCCTAAACACGTGTCCTTCCAGCTACTAGTGCCTGAACATGTGGATTTACAGCAGTGAGCATAGTGTGTACCTTCCCACTGTCAATCGTATATCTGCTGTGCAGGTAATGGTGAGAAGATAATAAAGAAATAGATTTCAGACAGTTATACTAGCAGTATTTAAAATACATTTATTGATTTTTTTTTTTAAAACCATTCAACTAAATCTTTTCTATATTTGCCAGCAATTCCTTTTTAAAGGAACCATTAAATCACACAGCCTTAAAATAACCACAGATTTAGGATGGTCATCCAGTGATGTGTATTTCTTTAATGTTGCTCAGTAGATGTAGAAGTGCACAGCCAATGAAAACAACATGACCAAGTGACAACTAAAAATTTGTTACGATCTGGTTGATGTTGGTGTGGTTCTCCATTGCTGCCTTGAAATAACGTTTTTCAAAGTCTACTTCAAGATATGCCCTCGTGGGTTTGAGTATATCACATGTGCACAAGATATTTCCATGACTGCAAGGTTCCCTATTGAAGGGTCATGGCCTTCTGATTTGGTGGACCTTCTCATCAAAAGACATTTGTAAGCAATCATATCTATACAGTTCCTCACATTTAGATACGTTTCCTTGTTTTAACTTGTATCAATGTTGATCTTAGATGTCAGCCATTTCAAGTTGAAAAGAGGATGACCTAATTGTCCGTCCACGAAGGCTGAACAGGAAATTGATTGTATGTAGGAAAATATCTATCCCCTATAAATGACAACCACATTTTAAACTCATTTTAAAATGTTTATCTTAATAAATGACTGTCCTGTCAAAAGTGGAAAAAATAATAGCTATTTTGTACTAGCCTTGCCTGATTTAGGGAGTGTGGCCATGTTTTTTTTCACCCACTGAATTCAGACAAAATTGTCCTCTGGTTTGATATAGTATGAAAGAAAGGCAGCCAGAGACAGTTCTTCACTTTTGATGAGGTTATATATATATATATATATATATATATATATATATATATATATATATACATACACACATACACACACTTTTTTAAGACCAAGTACGAGCACCGATACTTTTTCTCAAGCACTCTCCGATAACAATTACCAATACCTATTTTGCCTTTTGGATGCATTTATTTTTTTACACACCCGACCAGGTTCACATATGTGCAGTCTGATTATGACAGTGGGATTTCAGCTCCCTCCGAGGTGACTATGTTTAGCATGCTCAAAATAGTACTGGACTCTTTCAAAAATGCGCTGCGGCTGGCCCGCACATATGTGAACCAGCTCCATTTCAGCACCCGTGAGAAATAGGTGTTGCGTACAGTAATCTGTACAAATGAATTATAGGATATGTCTGTACGGGGGTATTTACCGGCCCTAGCATAAACATGTGTAAGCCCATGGACACCCTGGACACAGGCAGTTTGTGTTATCCCAATGTGGCTGCAAAAATAGAAATACACTTTTTTTTTTTTTAGCTATTTATTGAGCAAGGAATGCTTAAGACCCTCTGTCAAGTTTATATTGATGTCCAATTCCACATTGGAGAAGTTAACCCCCTCTGTCTGTCCTGGTGACCATTGTCACTTAGTGAGCAAGTAAGGAGCAATCCATTTTTAGGGATGTCACCAGACCAAGAGGTAAGGGAAATTTATCCCATGGGAACAAATGTTCTGGTGACAGCTGTCTAAGATGGGAATTTTGCTCACTTTTGGGAGAATTCCAATCTCTTCCTTGTGCATCTCCAGGACAGGAAGTTAAGATTACTTTCCCTAGTAGCACACATATAGCGAAGAATAACTTGATAGGACCTTGAACCCTTTTTATTCTATCCAGAACGAAAATGCTAAAAGCGCAAATCAAAAAGCCTTTGTCTTTTTTGGGGGGAAATATTCATTGCTTTGTATTGGAGGAGGAAAAGGAGTCTGGTGCAATTATCTCTTGCAGTGTGGGGGGACCCACTGCAAGAGCAGATTATTTTATTTTTTTTATTTACCAGGAGTTGGGCTTTGAAAGAAGAATGTGGTGAGACAGGATTTTCAACCTTTTGCATTTCAAATGAACATTTGTCATTGTGTCATGCGTACTAATTAAATGTGTCCAGGCCATATGTGTAATAGTCCAAAAGTGTGATATGTGTTCTGTCGAGCCATTCCAATGTGGTTATCTTTTATTCATTCTGTGTAATGACTGACAGATCACTTATGTTCATCAATAGTAAGACCTTCCACAAGTGAAATATAACCAGCTGCTGGTTAACCTGCCAAACTGGCTTTTAAGTTTTTAGTCTTCATGCTGCCTGAGGACAGGGTGCTGTCCGCCCTTATCATTTGGGAGCGTCTTCTAACCAAAATGCTGCATGCCTGACAGGATCAGTGTTTTCACTATGTTTGACTTTCATATGGAGGTGAAAAGCCATTTTCAGCTCACTGAGGATATTGAATTTTTGGAATGTATGACCTTCTCATGATGCAAGCCTTTAAGTGTGCCAAAAACAATGCATTCCCTGGGAGGCTAAAATTCTGAGCAGTTAAGTATATGTACAGCCAAAGCATTCTTTTTAGATTTGGATAGAGTGGGGAAAGGGGAAAACCCCCTGACCGTTTATTTTTAGCTGTCTGTGCCCTGTTGTAGAGAATTCCCTTAACTTCCTGTTCCACAGATGCAACAGGAAATGAAAGAAAATATCCACAAAGCTGGAGGAAATCCCCTTTTTCCTATTGGAGGATTTTACTTTGCTTCCCGTTCTGATAGAACTATAAAATTGTGACTTTGCTTCTCGTGTACGATGGTCACCCGGACAGATAGAGTCTCAATCTCTACAGCTGGGGCATTGGCAGCAATAAAAATAATCTGACAGGGATTCTGACGCTTTGCTGCTCTATCCAAAAAGGAAAAAAGACACTTTACATACACTTTATGAAAGAATAGTCAGTAGAGAAGAAGAGGGAGAATAGTCATTGTCAAGGTGTCAATGGGAAATACCCTTACATTGGTGGCCAGTGGGAAGAATGCATCTCTTACAGTGGTGGTCAGAATGTCACCCTTAGGGCACTTTTACACAAGCTGCAGTGTATGCCACCCTCTGAAAATCAATTCACTATCACTTTTTATTCAGAGAACAACTCCTGTGACTCATGTGTAGGCAGATAGAGATTTATGCTGCCACGCATCCATGTCGATGTGCCAAACAGCCGCTATTACTTTTCTTTTGAGCTTGTTTTGGATTGTCTTTGTATTTATATACCCCTTTGTCTCCAAACTTTTTACCCTTTTTGTTATTTTGACCAATGTGCCCTAACGTTTGCCTACCCTTCAATGCCTGTTTGGAGAATAGCCCTCCTACACCAAATGTTCTATTCTCTTCTTGATTCTGTATGGTCGTTTTCATGAAACATATCAAGAGCGACTTCAGGAACTTAATATGTAAAGTCTGGAGGAAAGAAGGGAAAGGGGAGACATGATTGAAACCTTTAAATATGAAACCAAAATCAAGAACACGGGGCATGACCTCAAACTAACTGGAGGAAAGTTCAAAACCAGTCTTGGAAAGTATTATTTATTGAAAAGGTAGTTGATGCTTGGAATAAACTACCAACAGAAGTAGTGAGACAGTCAACAGTAAATTACTTCAAACATGCTTGGGATAAACATAGATCTATAGTCCGACAACAAGGTTAATGGGGGGGGGGGAAACATAAATAAAATGGGCAGACTTGATGGACTACTCAGTCTTTCTCTGCCATCACTTTTTTCTATGTAACAACAGAACAACAACTGCCAAGATTTAGGAGGTGATCTGCCTGTCTTTTGTGTTTTTTAACTTAATCTCCCCAAGGGGGATTTTGTATTGAAATGCCATGCTGCAACTGCAAGCCAATCAGTTGACTTGTGGTTGTGTCACAGTCCCATTTAAATCAATGAGCAAATTTGACTGGTGATGCTGGTAGTCGGGGATGGTAGTAAAATGAGGATCATCAGCCTGTTTTTACTGCCCTTTTGCCACCTGTGTGAAATGGCCCTTACAGATAGCTAAAATGATCAAAGGTGTCAAGTTGGTGGTATTGGCCTTGGAATTATGTAGGCAACATCAGATGGGAAGTCAGTCAGCCACATCTGGAGAAACCCTAGGGTTTCATGGAAACATGGTTGGGAATGGCTGCTCTAGTGGTTAACCTACATATCTCTATATCTAATACAATAACAAGAGTATAGATAAGCAAATTGGTAAACGGAAAGTTAAAAAAAAAATTTGTGTAACTATTGTAAAAGTAAGGCTGGCCATACTACAAAGAAAATTGCTTGATTACCCAATCAACACAGTCAGTGTTAATAGGGAAATCCCTCCTGCATCGCTATTGTGTTCTGCTAGTGGGGAACGTAGGGAAGTCTCCCTACTGACAGAATACAGTGATTGGACAAAAAAAAAAACTACTGAACTTGATCAATGGCTTGACTTCAGCACAAGCAGCCTGCACATAGATGGATAAAAACTCAGCCGGTTCCTGCTGAAATGTCCAAATTTCGATCTGTCTATGCCAGCTTAACTGTGTGTGCTTACTAAAAAAAAAGTTATATTGTCCCTTAAAGCAGAGTTCCAAAGTGGAACTTACGCTCATTTGTCTTCTCTCCCCCTCCGGTGCCACAATTGGCACCTTTCGGTGAGGAAGGGGGATAGGATACCTGTCTTTGACAGGTATTCTGTTCCCGAATCCGGGAGTCCGGTGACATCACCGCGGGGCTCCCTCCTCCTCTCCCTGTCGCCGGGCCAGTAGCATGCACAGTAGGGTTCCCAGCGTGAAGCCATAAGGCTACACTGCCGGGTACCCTTACCTGCATTTTTTTATTAAAGTAAAAAAATCATACTTATCTGCTCTGTGCAATGGTTTTGCACAGAGCAGCCTCGATCCGCCTCTTTTCAGGTCCCCCACTGGTGCTCCTGACCCCTTCCCCCCACCAAGTACCCCCATAGGAAGCTGCTTCCCATGGGGGCACTCGTGCGGGCTTGCTCATGAGCCAGACTGTTTGTGCCTCTTCAGACACACAGGCCGGCTTTGCTCTGCCCCCCACTCTCTGCTCACAGGTTTTGACTGACGGCAGCAGCCAAGCCTATAAGAGCCAGGAGAGGGGAGAAGAGCTGTTGTAGAGTGCACAGCGCTGGACTTTTTTACCTTAATGCAATGCATTAAGGTAAAAAAAAAAAACTTTTACCTTTACAACCACTTTAAAAATCACTGATGCAAAAATATCCTGCAGTTGTAATGCTACACTTGTGGAGGTGTGGATAGTTGTGCCTAGTTCCTGCTCTAGTCCTTGCCTTTATTTCCCAATGTTTACAGGGACAGAGGAGCCCTTTAATAGGTGAAGGGTCAGAACTCGCCTTGGCTTAGCTGGGTCCTACCTTTAGTCTCTCTGTACAGTAGTAAGGCTTAAGCTGGCCATACATTAGAAGAACTATAGTGGAAATTGTTTGACTTTCAAATCGTCGATGGTGTCACATTGACATTCATTTTTGACCGCAGTGACAAGAAAATTCAAAGGAGCTGGAAGTAAAAAATTTGTTCGAAATTTTCAAATGTTTGTTTGAAAATGTATTCTTATATGGCCAGCTTTATTTCTACTGCTACATTTGGCTTGGATAATGAAAGTGCTAGAATAGCTAAATTATTCAAAATGAATTTAATGACAATTTTTAATTCAAATATTTTAATGTAATTTTTTACCTGTTGATTGCTTTTAAACCCAGTTGCTATAAAAAAAAAATTAAAAATACGTCATACCTGTTAAAGAAAACAGCACATACCTTTCCTGCTGCTTGCACCCCTAAACACAGCTCCAGAGGTTGCTAGGGGTTACTTGAGCAATAAACAAACTCTGCCTATTGGATAAGTTCCCACATTGATCTTTTTAGTTATCAGTAAGGTGATAATTCTTCCCAATGACCACAAGTGTAAGGAACATTCTTCCCACTGACCATCACAATAATGTATCATGGGTTGTACATTTAGTAATTTTTAGCAGGGGTTCCCTGAGACTGGAAAGTTATTTCAAGGGTTCCTCTGTTAAAAAGGTTGAGAAAGGCTGGCTTATGCCGTGTACACATGGGCGGACTTTTCGACCGGACTGGTCCGACGGGATGAATCCATCAGACAATCCGACCATGTGTGGGCTCCATCGGACCTGTAGCTGACTTTTTCGGTCGAACATCAGACTGATTATAGATTTGGAAGATGTTTCAAATCTTTCCGACGGACTCGAGTCCGGTCGAAAAATCTGCTCGTCTGTATGCTAGTCCGACGGACGAAAACCGACGCTAGAGCAGCTATTGGCTACTGGCCATCAACTTCCTTATTTTAGTCCAGTCGTACGTCCTCACGTACGAATCCGTCAGACTTTGGTGTGATCGTGTGTAGGCAAGTCCGTTCGTTGGAAAGTCCGTCGGAAGTCCATCAAAAGTTCGTAGGAAAGACCATCGGACCGTTGATGCCGAAAAGTCCGCCCGTGTGTACACAGCATAAGACATTGTTTGTCTGCTAAAGTCCAAAGGGAAACCAAGTGTCGATCTCCTGAGTCTCCCCGTAGCACTCGCTGGTTCTTTTCTCTGACCTCCCCCCATTACAGGACACAGTAGTGATGTGAAGATCAGAGGGAATTATCGGTTACAGCTGCTGGGGACCCAGGAGACCGACACTCCCGGAAGTGTCGGTTTCCTTTCAGTCTTTGGCAGAAGAGTTCTCGGTATAGGACTGGTGTTAAGCAGCAGGAAAGGTAAGTATATATTGTCTTCTTTTAGCTTATATACAGCTGCACCTTGATTTTAAAGTTTTTTCTGTAATGACAGGGTCCCTTTTAAAGCTCACCTCCAGTAAAAAAAATATTTGGGAATACAGCACCAGTCAAATCATTTACCGCTAATGAAGAGTATCTTCTGCTTATTGTACAAATCCTGCTTTTAGTGATCATCTGATGCTGTGGGGATGGAAGGCAGTGGCTGCAACAATAAAGGACCCTCTCATTTGCACCCCTGCTTCTCTACCCTCATCCATTCACCAAAAGCCTTGTATTTTGTTCTCCTCATACTGCAACGCAGAAGTTGGGATCTTGCATTCTGTAAAAAAAAAAAAAAAAATGCAAGACTTTTTGTGAGTGGCTGAGTGGAGATGAAAGGGAGGATATGACAGGATATTTTACTGTCACAGCCACTGCTGCTCATACTTGCAGCACCGGAAGAGCATCACTGAATGGGAAATTGGTAAACAGCCAGATGGACATAGAATGCTCTACTGGAAATTTACTTGAGTTCAACTTTATTTCCTATTAGTCCAGTTTAGATTGTACAACCCCAAATCTATGATTCAGGAATCGTATCATTTCAGTAAAATCATATATATACATTCCCCATGAGCAGTTTTGTTTTTTAATGAACATCTATAAAATTTGATTTTTTTTTTACTTTATTTTTAGACTGACACAATGTTATTTTTTTTAGAAATAAATAGTATGAAGGAATGGTAGATATGTGTAATATATGTTGTATTGTATATCTTACAAGCACTAACAAATTGAGAGGAAACATCTCATCCCCTCACTATAGACTGCTTGCTACTTAACACGGGATTGACATCGGCACTGACAGCGAGGGGAAGAAATTGGTGGAGGAACTTGTGGATAGGCTTTGCCCATTAGGGGGCATTCACATGGGTCCTTAGCACACCCGGCGGATTCCTGCGGCTGGATTGACAGGTGTGTGTGAAGGGCAGATATACACGAAACACTCCGTGATTACCTGTACTGATCGTGGGTGGACTCAGTGGGACTGATTTACTAAAACTGGAGAGTAGACTAGAAACCAATCAGCTTCCAGATTTTTTTTTTTTGTTTTGTTTTTTTTTTGTCAAAGCTTAATGAACTGCTTAGTGACCGCCTCCCTGTACATCTATTACATCTGTCGGCCTGGCTGTGCTGTGATTTGTTACAGCAGAAGTCGATCAATGGGTCCCGGCCAGTGATTGATCACAGAGACCTGCTGATCAGCTCTGTGAAGCATTGAAGAGAGCTCTGTGTTGGTAAACAACACACAGCTCTGTACACTGACAGGCGATCTTGCTGGTTTTTGTTTTTTTTATTCCTTGTGAAGCAGTGAAAAAAAAAAATTGCTTAAAAACAGCACATATTACACCCATTACACATTGTTAGGCACACAGTTAACCCCTTGATAGTAACCCCTTCCCAGCCAGTGTCAGTAAAGTTACATTGTATAGTATTAGCACTGATCACTGTATTAGTGTCACTATTGATGTCAGTGTCAGTGCACCTCTAAGCCGGGTCAGCTAGTGTCAGGTTGCCCACTACAAGTCACTGATCACCACCATTACTAGTATAAAATATAAAAATAACTACAAATTCCAAAAAACATGTAGCCAAATACATTTTTGGCCTAAATTCATCAAGAAATTAGATTTTTTTTTTTATTATTATTATTGGATGTTTTTATAGCAGCAAGTAAAATTTTTTTTTTTAAATGTTTGGTCTTTTTTTTCGTTTAATAAAAAAACCCAGTGGTGATCAAATACCACCAACAGAAAGCTCTATTTTCGTGAAAAAAATTATATAAATGTCATTTGCGTGCAGTGTTGCATGACCGTGCAATCATCCGTTAACCCCCGGAAGGTTTCACCCCCCTTAATGACCAGGCCATTTTCTGTGATACGGCACTGCATTGCTTTCAGTGACACTTGTGCGGTTGTGCGGCGCTGTACACAAATAAAATGTATGTGTCCTTTTTTTCACACAAATAGAACTTTCTTTTGGTGGTATTTGATCACCTCTGCGGTTTTTATTTTTTGCGCTATAAACAAAAAAAAGCAACAATTTAGAAAAAAAAAAATAATAATTCTTTCTGCTATAAAAGACACATCCAATAAAAAAAATTGAATTTCTTCATCAATTTAAGGCAATATGTGTCCTGCTACATGTTTTTGGTAACAAAATCCCAATAAGCGTATATTGATTAGTTTGCACAAAAGTTGTTGCGTCTACAAACTATGGGATAGATTTATGCCATTTTTTTTCTACTAGTAATGGCCGCGATCAGCGATTTTTAGTGGGACTGCGACATTGTGGCGGACAAATTGGACACTAAGTGACACTTTTTGGGGACCAGTGCTAAAAAAAATGCACTGTCACTGTATAAGTGACACTGGCAGGGAAGCGGTTGAGAGGTGATCAAAGGGTTAAATGTGCTCCTAGGGATGTGCCCTTACCGCGCGCATGTGCGGGAATGACGTCATCGCGGCTCCGGCCAATCACAGTGCCGGAGCTGCGATACCTGGAAGTAACCCCTGGGAATGATCTCGGCCGCCAGAGCGGTGTACGGGCACCGCTGCGAAGGATTCGAACTCAGGTGAGTATTACATAATGAGCTAGTATGCTATGCATACTAGCTCATTATGCCTTTGTCTTGCAGGTGTTAGTTTTTTTTTTTTTTTAAGTGGGTTTACAACCACTTTAAGATTTCAGGCAGGCCCTTGCACGACATGGTTTTGGTATATCTGAAGACAAAAATCTGTAGAAAATCTAATAGTGTGTATGGACCTGTGTTGGGGATGGACTGATTGGAGGAAGAGATACATCTGTGTTACTGATTAGCAGGAACACAAGATCTCTCTCTTCCTCTCTGACAGAACGACGGTCTGCCTTGTTTACATAGGCAGACCACTGTTCTGCCTCTGCAGAGAACGATCAGCGGGTCCCAGCGGCCATTAAAGTAACGCAGTGGCAAATAGCAAAAAATGGCCTGGTCATGAAGAGGGTAAAATCTTCCGGAGGTGAAGTGGTTAAACAAGCTAAAGTTATAGGCCAATTGTCTACCATGCCCAGTTGCACCAGATTGCATTCTCCAGTTTTAGTAGATCATCCCCAGTCTGTCTGCATCCAGCCACAGCCCACTGTCCCTAATTGCAGGTAGGATAGCCTGGCCACTGTCAGCTTGTCATTGCATTATATGGGCTGAGCAGATCTTTGCACACACCTGTAACCACAGCCAACCAAAATGAAGTTTGTACTTGTGGGATAGGACTTTCTGCAGTGAAAACACTAAATGAGGGAGATGTGGCTCTCAGTCCACTAAATTCACATCATTTCCTATAGCCATGATTATTTGTGTACAGCTAGACTGTGGTTTACTAGCAGTATGTTTGTATGGTATATACAGTTACAGCTGTGCAGATCATGTCTTCCATATTTTTATATTGACTGAAAAGTTGCTAACCCATTTTCTTCTTTCATTGTGCCTATTCCTGCCCCCCCCCCCCCCCCCCCTAATTTTAGCTCTAGCACTCTGCATTGCGCATTGGCGGGACCATGTGATAAGAGATGTGAAAAACTGATTATTGAAGGGTAATATATCATTGTACAAATTATATTTTATCCTTTTTTTTTTTTATCAAAGTTACAATGTATTACCATTTATCTACTGATTTTAAACTAGAGAGAGTACCTACTCTATTTATATTTTATAGCAAAGTTGTACTTTATAATCTTTCATACATACAATGCACAATAAAACCTTTGCAAAAGCTGATGGTCTGTTTGATTATTTGTAAAATACCTGTGTATTCAATCTTCTCTACTCCCCTTTAAATGTTTCAATTTTATCTAATTTCCCCGTTCAAGCATATCTTAACCCAAAAGTAATATATGCAGCCTATCTATACTTGGGTGTGGCGGCTACATTCGTTTTCTTTTTTCCGTTATTTTTAGCTGATGATCCTGTGAATAACTCACTTCCTGTCTATACGTGTCTACACTCATTTCTCCACTGTATCTACAGAGGGAATCGTGGTTATCACACAGACTGGACTTCAAAATATGTCTGCCTTTGTTCATCTCCATTACATGGTGAATTAGTGGGACTGGTAGCATACATGATGTGTCCATTGTAGACAGCCGATGACTGATCAGTGTCGCGGCCCGTTGCTGGTACCATGTGACAACAAAAAACAATTAATATGTGTAAACAATGAATGGCTTCCTTCCATGCCATCCTTTGTGTACAATTGTGTTGCTAGCTGTGATTGGTCACAGTGATCACATGGTACAGACCGGGCCAATCACAGCCCATCTGTACCATGTGATTAGCTGTGGCCAATCACCGCTAATCACAACAAAACAAACGAAATGAATTGATTTCATTCAGTAAAACACTTGCTTATATCAATGAAACGAATTACTATAAGCAATAATAATGTGTAAAATTAAAAAAGAATACTGATCACTTCCCCAGATTAGTACAATGGTAACATTATATTGCTCTGGTCACAGTGTGTTTTAAAAAAAAAATGTGAAAAAAGTAACAATAAGAAAAAAAACTGAATTTTTCTTTTTTTTCATTTATTTGCAAAATTAACAGAAACAAAGAAAAGCAAGGGTTTTTTCAACATTTTTGGTCTTTTTTCATCTATTTAGCAAAAAATAAAAAACACAGTGGTGATTAAATACCATTAAAAGAAAGCTCTAGCTGTGTGAACAAAATGCCAAAAATTTAGTTGTCCTAGGCAGGAAGGGGGTAACAGTGCTCAGTATTGAAGTGGTTAACCAATTTTTGTTTTTGCACATATCTAAACATTGCATTATTTGCCTATAAAATGACTTAAAACCCTCAGGGCATTGTATATTTTCTGAAAGCAGATGCCCTGTAGAAGAAAAAGATAATGGTTGCAATTTATGTTTTACAATATCTGTGCAAATGTTTACTAACAGCATATTTTCAGGAGAAATAAATAAAATTAAAATTAATTTTATTGCACACAAATGCAATAAAATATAAAATATGGAGTTGCGTTGAGTAGATATCAAACATGTCAAGTCGTAAAATTATATGCACCCATGATATAACGAAAAACAATGGTACCCAAAATCTCAATAGCTGATGCGTTAAAAGCCTTTACTACTTATCAGTTACAGCCTGTGTGCGCATTTGCATCTGTGGGTATGTGCAGGGCAGAGATGCAGTATCTCACAAAAGTAAGTACATCCCTCACATTTTTATCAATATTTTATTCAATCTTTTCATGTGACAACACTGAAGAAATGACACTTTGCTACAATGTAAAGTAGTGGGTGTACAGCTTGTATAACAGTGTAAATTTGCTGTCCCCTCAAAATAACTCAACACACAGCCATTAATGTCTAAACTGCTGGCAACAAAAGTGAGTACACCCCTAAGTGAAAATGTTCAAATTGGGCCCAAATTGTCATTATTTTGTGTGGCCACCATTATTTTCCAGCACTGCCTTAACCATCTTGGGCATGGAGGTCACCAGAGCTTCACAAGTTGCCACTGGAGTCCTTTTCCATGCCTCCATGATGACATCACGGAAGCTGGTGGATGTTGGAGACCTTGCTCTACTCCACCTTCCGTTTGAGGATGCCCCACAGATGCTTAATAGGGTTTAGGTCTGGAGACATGCTTGGCCAGTCCACCCCCTTTACCCTCAGCTTCTTTAGTAAGGCAGTGGTTGTCTTGGAGGTGTGTTTTGGGTCGTTATCATGTTGGAATACTGCCCTGCAGAGGGGATCATGCTCTGCTTCAGTATGTCACAGTACATGTTGGCATTCATGGTTCCCTCAATGAACGGTAGCTCCCCAGTCCCGGCAGCACTCATGCAGCCCCAGACCATGACGACAATATGCTTGACTGTAGACAAGACACTCCTTTTGTACTCCTCTCCTGGTTGCCGCCACACACGCTTGACACCATCTGAACCAAATAAGTTTGTCTTGGTCTCATTAGACCACAGGACATGGTTCCAGTAATCCATGTACTTAGTCTGCTTGTCTTCAGCAAACTGCACGCTTTCTTGGGCATCATCTTTAGAAGAGGTTTCCTTCTGGGACGACAGCCATGCAGACCAATTTGATGCCCTGTGCGGTGTATGGTCTGAGCACTGACAGGCTGACCCCCCAGCCCTTCGATCTTTGCAGCAATGCTGGCAGCACTCATATGTCTATTTCCCAAAGACAAGCTCTGGATATGATGCTGAGCATGTGCACTCAACTCCTTTGGTCGACCATGGCGCAAGGCCTGTGATGAGTGGTAGCTGTCCTGTTAAACTGCTGTATGGTCTTGGCCACCATGTTGCAGCTCAGTTTTAGGGTCTTGGCAATCTTCTTATAGCCTAGGCCATCTTTATGTAGAGCAACATTTCTTTTTTTTTTCAGATCCTCAGAGAGTTCTTTGCCATGGGGTGCCATGTTGAACTTCCAGTGACAAGTGTGAGAGAGTGAGGGTGATAACACCAAATTTAACACACCTGCTCCCCATTCACACCTGAGACCTTGTAACACTAACGAGTCACATGACACCGGGGAGAGAAAATGGCTAATTGGGCCCAATTTGGACATTTTCACTTAGGGGTGTACTCACTTTTGTTGCCAGCGGTTTGGACAATAATGGTTGTGTGTTGAGTTATTTTGAGGGGACAGAAAATTGACACTGTTATACAAGCTGTACACTCACTACTTTACATTGTAGCAAAGTGTCATTTCTTCAGTGTTGTCACAACAAAAGATATAATAAAATATTTACAAAAATGTGAACGGTGTACTTTTGTGAGATACTGTATATAAGTGACACTTATGGCCAGCATCCATATGTATAGAATAAAGGGGGAAAAAAGGGGGGCAGGGGGGGATTTATTAATATGATGTTTAATAAAATGTCATCATTTTTACATATACAATTTCTACTATCCATGTGATGGGGGTTACGTTTAAAAAAAAAAAAAAAATTTAAGAAATGTTATAATTTTTAATTTTTTTTTATTTATTTACCTTTATTGCTATTACAAGGGGTTAATGCCATGTGACAGGCACTCTTTATAGAGACATTGGGGGTCTTATAGACCCCAATGTCTAACCTGGCCTCCAAAGCATCTAAGCACAGATCTGTTCAGTTACATGCTTCCCTGGCAGTATCAGCCTAGAAATGATAGTTCTGAAACTGATTGCTTCCGGTTTCATTCAGTGCAGAAGTGATCGAGAAACTGATGTTCCCCGATCTCCTCCTGTTTGGCCTCCCCCTGAAGCCAGTGGATGTTGTCCTGAGCTCCCAGTAAGAGCAGGAGAGCCCAAGAACCACGCAAGGGCGTAACTGTGCCGCCCACACTGTGAAAGGGATCGGGTAACTTAACCACTTCAGATCTGAAAGATTTTACCCCCTTTATGAGAAAGCCATTTTTTTGCTATTTGCCACTGTGCAACTTTAACTGGCAATTGCACAGTCATGCAACCTTAATGAAATTTATATTATTTTTTTCACACAGATAGAGCTTTCTTTTGGTGGTATTTGATCACCACTAGGTTTTTACTTTTTGCGTTCTAAATTTAAAAAAAGACTGACAATTTTGGAAAAAAATATTTTTTACTTTCTGCTATAAAAGGCATTAAATTAAAAAAAATTCTTCCTAAGTTTTGGCCAAAATGTATTGTGCTACATGTCTTTGGTAAAAAAAAAATCTCTAAGTGCATATTGATTGGTTTGCTTGAAAGTTATAGCACCTACAAACTATGGTATATAAGCTGGAATTACAAAAAAAAATGTATACTACTAATGGCGGTGATCAGCAACTTTTATAGTGGAACTGGGAGGCGGACGGTCTGCCACTAACTGCCACTGACATCAACAGTGACACTAATACAGCGATCAGTGCTGATAATATATACTGTCACTGTACTAATGACACCGACTGGAAAGGGGTTCAATGTGTGCCTAACCATGTTTACTGTGTGTAATGTTTTTACTTCCTGCTTTGCACATCGCTCCTGACAGTGGAGAGCCCTGTGTTTTTTACCTACACAGGACTTTCTTCTGTCATTTGCTCAGCGGGTTCCGGATATAAATTATAGGCTGGGACTGCTGACCAGCTTGTGCTGCAGCGAATGGCAGCACAGCTGGGGTGCTGGGCGCTCCCAACCTGGAAATACAAAATCACGTCCATGTACCTGATCCAGCGCAGCAGAACCGGCCTGGCACAGTATAAATGCAGTGGGTGGTCCTGAAGCCGTTAAAACAGAACTAAACCCTCCTATCATTTTCAGCCAAGGAAGCTGTCATCTTGGCCTTTGTTTGATCTTCAACTGCCATGGTGCTGCACATGTGATCAGTTATGACACCAGCCATTAGATGCTTTGACAGATTGGTTGATGGCACAACCAATGTAACCGTTACATTCCCGGCACGTTCCGGGAATGTAACTGTTTTTGAAATCTGTTAAATTGATGGGTTTAGTTCCGCTTTAGAACCCTTTCACACTGGGGCGCTTTGCAGGCGCTCCAGCGCTGAAAATAGCACTTGCAAAAGCGCCCTGAAAGAGCCGCTCCTGTCTCTTCAGTGTGAAAGCCCGAGGGCTTTCATACTGGAGTGGTGCGCTGGCAGGACGGTAAAAAAAGTCCTACTAGCAGCATCTTTGGAGTGGTGAAGGAGCGGTGTGTATACCGCTTCTGCCCATTGAAATCAATGGGCAGTGCGGCTATACCACCAGGAAAACACTTTGTGGGTGGTTTTAACCCTTTTTTGGCCGCTAGTGGGGGTTAAAAGCGCCCCGCTAGCAGCCGAATACCCCCGCAAATACGACGATAAAGCGCCACTAAAAATAGCGGTGCTTTACCACTGATGCCACCACCCCCCCAGTGTGAAAGGGCCTTAAAGCGGGGGTCCACCTATCTATCGTTTTTTTTTTTTTTGGAGTTCATTCACAAACTTTTCTTCTCATGATTATCTACTCAAATGTTCTGAGTAATAAGTCCGCCTGTGTCCGATTCCGTTGTAAAGAATAACTTATAAAATTCACTGAAGGCGGTTTCCATCTTCATTGCGGGCATTTGAAGCCCACAAGCATGTATTTCCTGTATGCGTGAATGCTGTGCTCCCAGCATTCACCGAGATGTTGTGATGACGCTGTTGCACAATGCATGCTGGGAAGCCTGAGACTAGCTCCCAGGGGACTGTGGGAGGTCTGAGAGAGGCTAGAAACACGTCTACTCCCATGGGAGGAAAACCAGTAAGTGCTAAGAAGATTAGAAAAAAAAAGGTAATTACGGCGATTTAATTTTTTTTACACAGCATGTCAGCATCTAGGCAAGGAAGAGAATGCATAGAGATAATGTTCAAAATTTGGGTGGAACCCCGCTTTAAGGACCCTGCAAGTACAGAAAAATACCTGCCAGAAGTGCACTCGGCTCCTTGCCTGGTTCTTATGTATGCATTTTTTAGTG